>CM065812.1:84489500-85689500 GCA_033398695.1 Orobanche coerulescens
TGGGATCTATCCGAGGGCGCTGGATCATTGGACGGGTTGTCCACCTCGTGTTGGTCCGACGGGATCATCTTGGGATCTATGCTGAGGGCGCTGGATCGTTGGATTACCCAGTATTGTGTTATTGTTGTGCATATGTATATTGTTGGTTATCCACCTCGTGTTGATCTTGTAGGATCATCTTGGGATCTATGCTGAGGGCGCTGGATCATGGGATTTCCATTGAGTATACATAGTTGTTATTGTTTTTGAGCATATTGACGTTGTCATATGAGTATGCATTTGTAGGTCTTGTGTTAGGACCTTGTCCGCATTGCATTGTTCTGATATCGGATTAGACTGATATGATTATCGTGGCACATCATATCTCGAGGTATGTTCCATATTTTCTTTGGTCTTGTCTTTGGTGGACAATTGGTTATCGTCTTGGGATTTGATGATATTATTCGATGGATCGCATTGGTCAGATATGGTAGATTTCCGTATCGTGAGTTGGTTCTGATAGTTTGAGGATCTTGAGTATTGTTTGAGGTACAATACAGATTTTATGTTCGAGTTTATTGGATAATCGAGTACAGGTTGTGAAATGTGATAATGGTTATTCTGATGAGAATTACTTGAGTAAGTAAAGTTATGGCGGTAAGATTACGTTGGTCGTATTCTTATGTTGTATTCTCGTTGGTATGTAATTATTGATGATTTGTGACGGTTATCATTGTTGGATATTATGGCTGACCCCGTCGTGGGATTTCTTTTTAGGTTCTTGGAGAATCGAGCTTGTAGCGGTCGTGAAGAGATGAGCTTCCCGGAGGATACTGGCTAGGACATGTTGTGTGCATTGAGTTTCTTGTTTGGTTCTTGTTTTCCACTGCTAGAGTATCGTTTTGGTTGGTCGTTTTCCGCTGCGTGAGTATTTTGAGACGCACTTTTGGTATCTGGTAACTGAGGTTACTTTGGAAATCGTTTTCTAAACTTTTGAGTTTTGGCTGTTTGGCCTTGCGATTTCTAATGAGTTTTACGACGGTTTTTGATAAATGGATTTTATTAGTATTTGTAAATGTTTGTGAAAATTTCTTTTAGCCTTGTGGGTTCCATCTCGGGGCCTACGGCGCTGTAATATTTCCGGTTAAATCTGGGGGTGTTACAATCTTCAAGACTTTTAGTGAGAGAAATATTAAAATCAGATTTTTTATTCTCTCTACACAAATTATGTCTTGTCTTGTGTTGGTCAAGTGTGAGGGCTATCACAAGACACTATTATATATCCCTCTACATGGCTAAGGGTTCACCAACCCTTTTACCAACCACAATCAACCGGAACAAAATAGCTTCTCTGCTCGTTTAAGTGTGTGACCTTGTAGTTTCTAATTAATATGGCAATGAGTATAAAAATAATTTTTCGACTCATAAATCATAAGCGGCCTCTAGCTAGACATTATGACTACCCACGTTAAAAGAATTAATTCGACGGCACGAATGAAATCTCGTTACTGTATAATATTTAATCCTCTCGTCGCGCGATATCCTAATTAAGCATAAGGCATGGATAAGTCGACATTATATAGCTTAATTAATATTCTTGATCTCAAGTTACAATTGTCCAATTCAAATATTTATCAATAACTCTTTATTGATCAATTTAAGCATGGTCATACATTTAAACAATTTAACTTATCAAGGGCCCGTGGATATCTTCTCCGTTTTATAGGAGGGACAAGTCCCCTATGGACAAACTACTTCCCTCTGCATAAATCGTACCGTATCCAATCACAGACTGTATAGTCCCTTGTTACATAAGATGTTTGTATTGTGTTAAAATACGATACTTATTATGTAGAAAACTATAGTGTCTTTAGGTAATAAGGACTTAAATAATATATAACAATCAGAGAAATTAAAATGACTTAATCCATATAGAATTCTCTTTGTTAGGTCATATCCAATACGATGTCTCTACATGTACTTATGACGTGATATAACATCTCATGTTCATGACCAGTAAAACATAGTTATCGTATCATCATCATACTAGTAATCATATTACTATGGATATCTAGAATAAATATTCTGTAATGCTTTAACGAGCTTTACTATCATGTCACATACTTGATGATCGTAAGCAGGATATTAATTCAATAATATAATCAATATTGTATAATAATAAATGTCTCCATATTATTATTAAACAGTAGACTTAGAGAATTTATACTAACAATCTCTCACTTGCTCTTAGTCCTATACAGACATAAACTGAAGACCTATAGCCTTTATATGACCATCATTCTTCGCTTGAGAAAGGGGCTTGGTTAAATGATCCGTTATGTTATTATTCGTGTGAACTTTGCATCTCCTCAAATCGCCACGAGTGACAATCTCTTGAAAGAGGTGAAACTTTCTAAGTACGTGTTTAGATGATTTTTATGATCTTAGCTCTTTAGCTTGTGCAATATATTTATTGTTATCACAGTGTAAATTTATTGGATCAACAATGCTAGGAACCACATCCAGTTCACCAATGAACTTTCTCATCCAAACAACTTCTTTAGCTGCTTCCGAAGCGTCTATGTACTCAGCTTCCGTTATAGAATCAGCTGTGGTTGGTTGTTTGGAACTCTTCCAGCTAACAACACCACCATTCAAGCAAAATATATATCCAGACTGCGATTTTGAATTATAATACCCGTACTTTTTATTGGTAATGGTTGTCAGCTATAAGTATCGTGGACTGTATTGTAATTTTTCGAGTATTGGTATCCATGCGTTTGATTTGAGCTGGGACTGGTATATTGTGATTCTTGCCAATATTTCGTTGATTATCGATAATCGTCGAGTTGTACTTTTTGTAGCGTGTTCACAAACTTATTTCAGATAGAGGAGTAACACACGCTAAGTTACCGAGTAACGTACGCAAGACTGGACGGAAGGCAGCGTACACTACGGCTGTAACACCCCCAAGATATTCAGGGAATATTACAGCGTCGTAGACCCCTACATGGGACCTACCAGGCTAAACAAGAAAATACCACTCGTCTAACCATATCGGTTAGCAAGGAAACACACGTCACTAAGATAAAAATATAATAGAATGCTTGGTATGATCGGCGGAACAATCATCACTGACAATCATAAATAACAATTACTGATGTAAATCACAATCCGAATAAAATGCCTAAGTACTCGCGAGTGCTATCTATAAGTTTGAAAATTTAGGAAACAACCACATCGAAAAGAACAACAGAAACAAGGAAACTCAAAAGCACACGTCAACAACCCTGGACAGCATCCTCGTACTGTCCCAGCGCCCGCTCGTCCGGCTGAATATAACCTAAAATTCATAACAAGAATTTCCCCAAAATGGGTCCCCAAAGGGGTTAGCAATTACGCTAGTACAAGTAACCAATGAACAACCTACACCTTACACATATAGTCAAAGCACGCAAATGAGAAAACATCAGTTGAAATACACATTTCCGGAAACGCCATAATCCAAAACACATTTGTAGAATGCACCACAATTAACTGCGGACCTACGCCTTTGTAGACCCCTACCGAGACCCCATCGGATCTAACCCGTAGTGGTTAAAAGCCAAGCTCTCGTATCCCCGCCTCTGTGGACCCCCACCGAGACCTCGTCGGATCTAACCCATAGTGAGCATACACACACTCGTTACTCATGCAATACTACCATGTTAAGAGTGTAAGTTCATAAGAGTACTTGCCTCGATTATCATGATGAAAAGACGTGAAGAAACAATCGCGGTTGCGAGAAATTGGACATACCGAACCTAAACGATTCGTCAAACACCATTACAACCAATTCGACAAGAATAACAATAACGGAAGACACCCGAAACCCCACCTACGATTCATGTAAGTTCGTACAAGACAACGACGAGGAAGGATCGCAACCGAACCCTCTCGATTTCACAAGTACCACGAAACTTACCATGAACTCGTAGGGAAAACATGAATACGAACAAGATTAATCATATGCATCAAGAATTAATCAACAATACGGAACGAATCAGACAAAAACTCAAAAACCCCCCAAATTTCCCAAAACTAGGGTTCTAGGAGATTACCTTGGATTAAGGATGAAGAACAAGTATTGGTATTGTTAGTCCACACCAAGAACTCAAGGAAAATGATCTCTGAAGTGATTAGAAGAAGAAATTGCCCCTGGAGTCGCTCGGCCGCAGAGAGGAGAGGAAATGAGAAAAAATGATGAATCTGGACACCTCTCTGGTTTTTATAACCAGAGAGACGTAGTGTGCGCTAACGATAAAAGTTAGCGTGCGCTACCCAGCCAAAAACTAGTCCCGAACCTACAGTTCTGGCCCGTTAGGATGCGCTGCTAGAGAATAGCGTGCGCTAACGACCCCTCGATAGCGCGTGCTATTGGGCCATAGCATACGCTACCTGGGCACCAGACCGAGTCCAGAAACAATCTGCCCAGTCTAGACTATTGAGTTAGCGCGCGCTACCGATCACCCAGCATGCGGTAAATCCAAACCGTAGCGTGCGCTAATATACAAATGTAGCATACGCTAAGCTGCTCGTCTAGAGAGCAGAGAGCAGAAACAACCCACTGTCACTGCTGGGTTCGAATTGTTAGTGCGCGCTACTAAACGGTCGTAGCGTGCGCTACCAAAAAATGATAGTGTGCGCTACACAACAACAGTAGCGTGCGCTAACGAGCGCAGACAGCAGCACAGTCAACACTCAAGGATGGAAAACAACGAATTCTGTATCGGACTAAAATGACGCGCATCCGACACCAAACAACGGACCGAAAGAGGCACACGAACAACAAGATTGAGTCAGAACCAAAATGCTAAAAAAAACACGATTCCGACTACCCGAGGGTATGGAAACTACAATGTTAGTAATCAACCCAAAACTTTAGGAAATTACAAAACAGCCCAAAACATCCAAAACACATGATACATGATCGAAACAACCAACGAAGATCACAACATACATAACAACATGAGACGGATCTTCGGCAACCCCGAAACGGCGGTTCCGAACAACGGTTATGAGAATTGAACAAAATAGCGACGGAAATGACATTAAACACGGAATTGAGTCAAACAAGTCCGAAACAAACTTGGATGACAAAAAGTCCATTATTAAATATTCTCGAAATATTAATAAGGTTACAAGCGAGTCACTAAAAATGAAAAATACACCAAAAATGAAAATACCGGGAAAAGAAAAAATGTGGATATTACAACGGCCGGAAGGCAGCGCGCGCTAATTGGCCGAGCAGCAGAGGCAGAAGGGTCTCGACTTCGTCTAGACCAACAGGTAGCCCACACTAGTTAGTCGTAGTGCGCGCTAACTCTGTAGGCATAGCACACGCTATTCGGTCGTAACGCGCGCTACCTCGCCGTCCATAGAGGTTACTGGGATTCTGGACTCCAAAAGGATTGGGAAGTTAGCGCACGTTACTGCCGGGCATTACGCGTGCTAATTGGCAGATGTAGCGCATGTTGTTCGGCCACCCAGCGTACACTACCAGGCCGAGCAGGTTAATCCAGGGGGCTCTGGACGGATCGGCTAGCACACGCTAATGCTCATTCAGTGCGCGCTATCGTGACCAGGCAGAAGTTTCTGGCTGGTTGGTGCCGGTCGTCAGCGCACGCGAGCGCAGAGGTCTAGCGCATGAGGGCGGGCCCCGACCGAAGGTTCTGGATCAAGGCCGCCCGTTAGCGCACGCTAATCCGAACGCATTAATATAAATACATGGCCAGCATGCCAAATTCATCATTTTTCACTTCTCTTCCTTTCTTCCGGCCGTAGGCGATCTTGGGACATTGAAGAAGGAGATTTCGGCCAGATATCATTAGTAATAATCATATGGGTTACGTTTTGTCGATTTCTTCGCATCGTGTTATCTGAGGCAAGTATATAGGTTACGTTTTGTTGCATATGTTACGTATTCCACATGTATGTTGCTTGCGAACTATGGTTTTGAATGATATGTTACTCATCCACCCATGGATGGCATGTAGGGCCTCTGGGGACCGATATTAAGGGGTACGGTCGCGGAAGTGGGCCATGTGTGCATGCATTGTTGTTCTTCCACCTGGGGAGGGTTTGGCGAGGCCTATAGGGATTGATATTGAGGGGTACGGTCGCGGAAGAGGTTTCCCACATGGGGAAGGCTCGACGGGGCCTATAGAGGTTGATACTAAGGGGTACGGCCACGAGTTACCAGTGATGTTGTCGTGATGATATGATGTGACATGATGGCTTTGGAAATGATAAATGCTTTGATAAAATGTGAAATTGCGGAATATAGTTTTTGTAAAAATGCTTTCAGACTATAACCCCTCGTTGGGGTGAAATGTTTTTACCTTTCATGTTTGGGACATTCTGAGGAGCAAGCGCGGGAGGCGCACAAGAAGGATGGACAGGCATGATGAGGCTCGAGTCTTGAGAGTAATTTTGGTTTTCATGTGGTCGTCTAAGTCAGAGACTTATGTTGCTTTCTGTTATTATGGTTAGGTCCCCTATATGGGCAATGAAATGGTATTGTGCTTGTCTTGTTGTATTTGGATAACATGCTTTGGACGAGGGACTGGGCCTATTATTGTATCTTTATATGTGTTATAATACATTTCTATGTCTGTTTTTGTGAACGGCTTAGCCTGGTAGACCTTGACGAAGGTTCTACAACATGTAATGTCTCTTGTGTGAATTGGGGTGTTACAGTTATGGTATCGGAGCCTATGAACCCTGGTTGTTGGTTTAGTTGGGTCTGTCAGTCGAGTCGTATGAGTCAGTGGTTGAGCCTAACATCATCATGTTGCCATCTCTCCGTGCGACCCATGGTTGTAAGTCTCCTCAAACCGTTGTGCTTATTTCGCTCGTTACTCCGATATGATAGAATGTAATTTGCGATAATGTTGATCCATGAACTATGTTGATATTGTTCCATATTCTTTCTTATTGTTCAGTATGTTGAGGGGAAGATCAACCCGGGGACGTGGCCGAGGCCATGGTCGTGGTACTACTGGCGAGGATAATGTACATTCCTCACTAACTACTGATATGACATCACATACGGTGCCAGAAAACCCAACTTTGAGTTCCGAAGGGCATCAAGATCCTTCGACCAGTCAAGATCAACCGTTGGGTGCCAATGCTGAACCCGGGGCTACAGCTATATTACAACAGCTGGTAAACCAATTAACACAAATTTCCCAGGGTAGCCACTGAAATCCACGCGCAACTAGGGAGGAGGAAGCTTGTAAATGGCTTCAGAAAGTTACGAAGATGCACCCCTCCCACTTTACTGGTTCTATAGATTCTTTGGGCTGGAAGAGCTGGCTTTTCAGATGGATAGAATTTTTTATGTTGTGGCTTGTCCCGATGGTAGAAGGGTGCCTATTGCCCAATACCTTCTGGACTAAGAAGCCGCTGAGTGGTGGGAGGCAGTGGCTCCTAAAGATCATGCGGCTACCTGGGAAGAATTTAAGACAGCCATGGAGGTGGAATATTTTCCACCACCGGTCCGAGAGCATAGAATCGTTGAGTTCTTTACGGTGACTTCACAAGATGTACCGATATCTCAAGCTATTGTTACTTACAATCAGCAATTAAGTCATGTACGAGATTAAGTGAAAACTGAAGTGGATAAGATTTGCTATTTTAATATGCGGATGAAACCACACATCTGATAGAGCATGGCACCACTTACATGCTCTATACTGAAGAAATGCCAGGACCATGCCCTAGCTATTGAGATGGCTATTTCGGAATCAAAAGTTGGTTCTGAGACAAGAAACAGAAGAATACTGGAAACTTATTGACTAGTAAGGGTGGAAATTTTCCGAAGTCACAATCTATGTCTGCGCCAGGGAAGAGGTAGTTTCGTCCTGCTGGTAGTTATCGCGGTAGTCGTTTGGCTTAGACTGTTACTTATGGAGGCAGAGCTTGTTTTAATTGCAACCAGAAGGACCATTTGGCAAGGGAATGCCCGTTTTCATTGGTTACCTGTTACACTTGCAGGCAGAGCGGACATCGAGCCATCCATTGTGAGAAAGAAACCAGAGCAGTTAGTAGTCCAGCAGCCATTACAGCTGAGAAGGAATTTAATGTTGAGCAGAAGGCCCCAGTTTCATAGAATCATAATATTTCAGGTCGTGGTAGGGGCCGAGGTCAAGTAGGCCATCAGGCAGTGTCAAGTTCGGGGCTAGTTCATCCCCATGTGTATTAGATGAAATGTGCAGAGGATATAGATGCTCCAGTAACATCAGGTATTATTCAAATTCGTTCACATCCACTTTTGGTATTGTTTGATTCGGGTGCCATGCATTCGTTTATTTCTCTAGATTGTGTACATCGCCTTGGTTTAGATAGCTTGTTCGAGTGTGAACCCTATATAGTAGGTATGCCAAATGGGGATCGTATGGCTGGCAACCGAGAGGTCCGATATTGTCCAGTGAAAATTGGAAATCAAGATTAGCCTTCAGATCATATAATTGTTGATTTAAAGAACGAGGATTTGATCCTCTGGGAGGATTGGTCAGACCATCACAGCGCCATCATGAATTACCTAACTCGTACAATTTCAATAGTGGTCGAAGACGGTACCGAGCATCTTTTGGAAGGATGTAAACTGGGTAGATCGGGAAGTGTGATTAGTGCTTTACAGGCTGTAAGCTTCTTAATCAAGGTTGTTTGGTGGTGTTATGCCATGAAGATGATAGATGCCGGAATCTAGATTACCTCAATACCCGTTGTTAATGAATATCCTGACATATTTCCTAATGACTTGTTGGGACTGCCACCACAACGGGAGATTGAATTTCCTATTGAGTTGGAGCCGTGTGCTATTCCTATTTCTCGAGCACCGTATCGTATGGCTCCGTCAGAAATGCTGGAATTTAAAAAGCAGTTGGGCAAGTTATTAGACAAAGGGTACATCCGACCGAGTATGTCGCCATGGGGTGCACCGGTTTTATTTGTTAAGAAGAAAGATGGGTTGCTTCGTTTATGTATCGACTATCGGTAATTAAACAAGCTGACCATCAAAAACAAATACCCGCTACCGCGGATCAATCATCTTTTCGATCAACTTCAGGGCGCGACTGTTTTCTCGAAGATTGATCTTTGATCGAGTTATTATCAGTTGAGGATTCGGGACACTGATATCCCTAAAACGGCTTTTCGAACGAGATATGGCCATTATGAGTTTGTGGTTATGACTTTTGGACTAACTAACACCCCAGCCGTATTTATGCAATTAATGAACAAAGTATTTATTGAATACTTGGACAAATTCGTTGTCGCATTTATTGATGATATTCTTATTTATTCTAAGAATCAGGAAGAGCATGTGGAGCACCTTCGCATTGTACTAGACACTTTGAGAATAGAACAGTTGTATGTGAAACTTTCCAAGTGTGAGTTTTGGCTCAATGAAGTAATATTTCTCGGACATGTGATTTCGGCAGAAGGAGTCCGAGTTAACCCTCAAAAGATAGAGACGGTACTGGCTTGGGAACCGCCTAAGAACGTGAAAGAAGTAAAGAGTTTCCTAGGACTTGCGGGTTATTACCCTAGGTTCATCGAAGACTTTTCCAAGATTGCTCGACCACTCACCCAGTTACTTCAGAAAACTCGAAAATTTCAATGGGACCAAGATATGCAGAATAGTTTCGAGTAGTTGAAGAGACGGCTGACTATTGCACCGGTCTTAGCTTTACCACAGGGAATCAATGATTTTGTAGTGCATAGTGATGCTTCGAGGCTTGGACTAGGATGTGTCTTGATGCAGAGAGAGAAGGTGATTGCTTATGCATCTCAGAAGCTCAAACCGTATGAGGAGAATTATCCTACACATGATTTGGAATTAGCTGTGGTTGTGTTTGCTCTAAAAATATGGAGGCATTATGTCTATGGTTCGTCCTGTAAAATTTATACAGATCACAAGAGTTTGAAATATATTTTCAGTGAGAAGGAATTAAATATATGAGGCAACAGAGATGGTTACAATTAATTAAAGATTATGATCTTGAAATCCTATATCATCCGGGCAAGGTGATTTTGTGGCGGATGCCTTGAGCCGTAAACCGATATCACTTCAAAGGTTGGAGGCCCTTATATCTCAATGAAGAATTCAACAAGACTTGATCATGCAGGATATTGAAGTTTGGCTTCAGAAGGTTCAAGTTCAATTATGTGTGTTAGAAATTGTCTCGTCTTTGAATGATGATATCAAAGCTAAGCAATTTGAGGATCCAATGTTGATTAAATTGAGAAACGATGTAGAAAAGGGGAAAAGCGCCTGGATTTATAATTCAAGAGGATGGGGTGTTGAGATTTCGAGGAAGACTTTGTGTACCGCTGATATCGAGTTAAGGCAGAGAATATTGAAAGAAGCTCATGCTACTCCTTATTCTATTCATTCTGGTGCAAGTAAAATGTACAAGGATGTGAAGAATAACTTTTGGTGGAGTAACTTAAAGAAAGATGTTAGTGAATTCATATTGAAATGTTTAACTTGCCAACAGTTAAAATTGAGCATCATCGGACCGCAGGATTATTGAGACCGCTTCTTATACCCAAGTGGAAATGGGAGGATATTACTGTGGATTTTATCGTTAGCATGCCAAGGACTTGTACTGGAATGAATATGATTTGGGTCATTGTCGATCGACTAACCAAATTAGCTCACTTTTTAGGTATTAAAGATACTTGGGGTCCGGAGAAATTAGCGAGAGTATTCATTAAGGAAATTGTAAGGTTGCATGGAACCCCCAAGAGTATTTTCTGATCAAGATGGTCGGTTCGTATCACAGTTTTGGCAGGCTGTATCACAGTTTTGGCAGGCTGTACATAGAGCCTTGGGAACCGAGTTGAAACTTGGTACGTCATATCACCCTCAAACAGATGGACAATCAGAGCGTACCATAAATATATTAGAGGATATGTTGAGGACGTGTGCATTGGGCTGGAAGGAGGATTGGGAGATACATTTACTAGCTGGCATGCCTCGATTAAGATGGCACCATTTGAGGCCTTGTACGGAAGACGTTGTAGATCGCCATTATGTTGGGACGATGCATCCGAACTAATTGGTACCGAGCCAGATATACTAGTTGAAACGAGAGAGAAGATTGCCCTGATTTGTGGCCGACTATTAACTGCACAGAGCCGACAGAGTCGTGATCCGATGTTCGTCGTCGTACGTTAGAGTTTAACTTCAGAGAGCATGTGTTGTTAAAAGTGTCACCAACTTGGGGAGCTTATTGCTTCGGTCGGAAGGGTAAACTTAGTCCTCGGTACATTGGGTCGTTTGAAATCCTTGAACGGGTTGGAGAACTCGCCTATCGATTAGGTTTACCACCATCATTAAATCATGTGCATAATGTATTTCATGTTTCTCAATTAAGAAAATATGTACTGGACCCTAGCCATATTATCGATTTTGGAGAGATTGAGTTGGGTCCCGACATCACCTTTGAGGAGAAGTCGATCCAGATTTTAGAACGTCGGATAAAACAACTTAGGCATAAAATCCTCCCTTTGGTTAAATTGCAGTGGTTAAGGCATCGATCAGAAGAAACTACATGGGATACAGAAGAGGATATGAAGTCAAGGTACCCTGAATTATTCATTTCGTAAGTTTCGGGACGAAACTTATTTTTAGGGGGAGAGAATGTAATACCCGTAATTTTTATTGGTAATGGTTGTCAGTTGTAAGTATCGTGGACTGTATTGTAATTTTTCGAGTATTGGTATCCGTGCGTTTGATTTGAGCTGGGACAAGTATATTATGATTCTTGCCAATATTTTGTTGATTATTGATAACCGTCGAGTTGTACTGTTTGTAGCGTGTTCACAAACCTATTTCGGACAGAGGAGAAATGCACGCTAATTTACCTTGTAACGTACGCAAGACTGGACAAAAGGCAGCGTACGCTACGGCCGGAAGGCAGTGCGCTTATCGGCCGGGCAACGGAGGCAGAAGGGTCTGGACTTTAGCCAGACCAACAGGTAGGGCATGGTAGTTAGTCGTAGCGCGCTCTAACTCGACAGGCATAGCACGCGCTATTCGGTCGTAACACGCGCTACCTGGCCATCCAGAGAGGTTACTGGGATTCTGGACTCTGGAAGGATTGGAAAGTTAGCGCACGTTACTGCCGGTCATTGCACGCGCTAATCGGCAGATGTGGCGCACGTTGTTCGGCCACCCAGTGCGCGCTACCAGGCTGAGAAGGTTAATCCAGGGGGCTCTAGACGGGTCGGCTAGCGCACGCTAACGCTCGTCCAGCGCACGCTATCGTGGCCAGGCAGAAGTTTCTGGATTGTCGGTGCAGGTCGTCAGCGCATGCTAGCGCGGAGGTCTAACGCACGAGGGTGGACCCTGGCCGAAGGTTCTGGACCAAGGCCGCCCGTTACCGCACGCTAATCTAAAAGCCTAGCGCGCGCTAAGGCGCATTAATATAAATACTCGGCCAGCATGCCAAATTCATCATTTTTCACTTCTCTATTCCTTTCTTCCATCCGTAGGCGATCTTGGGATATTGAAGGAGATTTCGGCTAGATATCATTAGGAGCAATCATCCTTCGATTTTTTTGTGGCAAATTTATTAACATCTTAACATATTTCACCGTCCCAATCGAGGTATGATTCTCAAGAACCCTAGTTTTGTGAATTTTGGGGGATTTGGAGGGTTTGTGAAGAATTGGTCAAATCGACCCGAATAAGCCTAGGTTGTTGATGGATTCTGGTTTCGTGCTCGAGATCCATTGGTGTTATTGAAGTTTTACGAAATGATTTCGAGAATACTTTTGTTAGTCAATCATATTGAATTATGCCCCTAAGATGTTCGCAGAATTGCTCCAACTGGTAGAACCTAGGGAGTTCTATGCATTTTCATAGTATTGAAATTGATTGTATGTCGTTGTGATTTAAGAACGAACCTTTGAAGGGAGTTGAATCGAAACCCTTCCTTTCGTCGATTTCTTTGCACCGTGTTATCCGAGGCAAGTATATGGGTTATATTTTGTTGCGTATGTTATGTATTCCGCATGTATGTTGCTTGTGAACTATGGTTTTGAATGATATGTTACTCTTCCACCTGGGGATGGCATGTATAGCCTATGGGGACCGATACTAAGGGGTACGGTCGTGGAAGTGGGCCATGTGTGCATGCGTTGTTGTTCTTCCACCTCGGGAGGGTCTGACGAGGCCTCTATGGACCGATACTAAGGGGTACGGTCGTGGAAGTGGTTTCCTACCTGGGGAAGGCTCGACGGGGCCTCTAGGGGTCGATATTAAGTGGTATGGTCATAGCTTACCAGTGATGTTGTCGTGATGATATGATGTGACGTGGTGGCTTTGGAAATGATAAATGCTTTGATAAAATGTGATATTCCGGAATATAGTTTTTGTAAAAATGTTTTCAAATTGTGGCAGAAGTGTTGGATTATGTTTATATGTAACGCTTTGTAACTATGTACTTGTGAACGTCTTAGCCTGGTAGACCTTGATGAAGGTTCTACGACATGTAACGTCTCTTGTGTGAATTGGGGTGTTACATGAATCATCTTGCTCTATCTCAAAACTGGCATCACCATAGCCATTAAGGACCAAGTCACTATCTTGACTACCATATCAAGAACATATCTTTGGTCCTTCTCAAGTACTTAAGTATGCTTTTGACTACGGTCCAGTGAGCCTCACCAGGGTCAGACTGGTATCTGCCGATTGCACTCAATGCAAATGATACATCCGGTCTAGTAAATATCATGGCATACATGATAGATCCTATAGCCGAAGCATAAGGTATCAAGCTCATTATATCTCTCTTCCTTCGAACAAGGACTTTAAGTTTTACTGAGCTTTATGCCATGTGACATAGGTAAGAACCCTTTCTTACTATTAAGCTTATTGAACCGTTTCAGTACCTTGCTAACATATGTAGTTTGACTTAGGGCAAGAAGCCTTTTAGATCTATATCTATACATCCTTATAGCCGGTATATGGGTAGATTCCCCTAACTCCTTCATTGTAAAACATTTACTTAGCCAAAGCTCAACACTTTGCAAACTAGGGATGTCATTTCCAATGAGTATGATATCATCCACATACAGTACTAGAAAAACAATTGCGCTCCCACTAATCTTCTTGTATACACAAGGTTCGTCTTGATTTATAATGAAACCAAACTCTTTGATTTTTTCATCAAAGCGAAGATTCCAACTCCGGGATGCCTGCTTCAAACCATAAATGGCTTTTAGAAGCTTACATACTTTATTAGGATTATTAGGATCGACAAAACCTTCGGGGTGTATCATATACACATCCTCATCTAACTTACCATTAAGAAAAGCGGTTTTGACATCCATTTGCCATATCTCATAGTCATAATATGCTGCTATGGCAAGTATAATTCTAATTGATTTGATCATTACGACTGGCGAAAAGGTTTCATCATAGTCAATACCATGAGTCTGTCTGTATCCTTTCGCCATGAGTCGTGATTTATATATTTGTATAATGTCATCCATGGCCTTTTTCTTTGTAAAGATCCATTTGCAACCAATTGCTTTATAACCTCCAGGAAGATCAATCAAAGTCCATACTTGATTATCAAACAACATGGATTACATTTCGGATTTCATTCCTTCAAGCCAACTTTCGTATTCAATACTAGTAGTTGCTTCATTGTAGGTTGTGGGCTCATCTAGATCCATGAGTTCCACATTTTTGTCATCTATGATGAGAAATCCAGATCTCTCAGGTTCACGATGATAACGTATAGACCTACGTGGAGCTGGTATAGAAGAAGTGGTCTCAACATCTCTATGTGAGTTTAAATCAATTTTTGTAAAGGTTCAGTATCTATTTGTGGCTCTCTCATCTAATGAAGACTTATTTTGCTACCACTATTTTTCTTGGAAATAAATTCATTCTCAAGGAATACTCCAGATCGAGAACAAACACTTTGTTCTCTGATGGTATGTAAAAATAATATACTTTAGTTTTCTTAGGATATCCTACAAAAAGACATTTATCCAGTTTGGGTGATAATTTATCAGTGATAAGTCCCTTCACATAAGCTTCACAACCCCAAATCTTATGGAAAGACAAAACATGTTGTTTCATTGTCCATATCTCATATGGTGTGCTTTGAACTGATTTAGATGGTACTCAATTTGAAATGAACGCAACAGTCTCTAAGGCGTAACCCCAAAAATAAATTGGAAGATCAGTTTGACCCATCATCGATCTAACCATGTCTAACAAGGTTCGACTTCTCCGTTCTGACATACCATTCCATTGAGGTGTTTCAGGTGGAGTTAGTTGTGAAACAATTCCACAATCTTTGAGATGATTGTCAAATTTATGGCTCAAATATTCACCACCACGATCTGATCATAGTGCTTTAATAGTTTTGCCTAACTGATTTTGTACTTCATTTTGAAATTGCTTGAATTTCGTAAACAACTCAGACTTATGACTCATTAAGTAGATATATCCGAATCTGCTTAATTCATCCATGAACGTTATGAAGTATTGAAAACCTCCTCTAGCATTTGTATTCATTGGTCCACATACATCAATATGTATTAAGCCCAATAAATCTGCAGCTCTCTCAGTATGGCCCGTGAAAGGAGCTTTGGTCATTTGCCTAATAAGCAAGATTCGCACGTATCATATGATTTTAAATCAAATGTGTCCAAGATTCCATCTTTATGGAGTTTGGTTATACGTTTCTCGTTTCTATGGCCCAAATGACGATGCCAGAAATATGTTTGGTTTAAATCATTTGATGTCTTTTGACATTTATGTTACAGACAGATTTGGAACTTTCAAGATTTATGGGATATAATCTCCCACTCATCAAGGCATCTCCATAAAAAATACCTTTATTAAATATGGACATTACACTATTCTTAATAGTAAAGTCATATCCTTCCAAATCAAGGCAAGCAACTGATATAGTATTTCAACCCATAGCAGGAATGCAATAGTAATTATTAAGTTCCAATACAAGTCCACTTGGTTGTTTTATATCATAAGTCCCTACGGCAATAGCAGCAACTCTTGCTTTATTCCCAACATGTAGGTCCATTTCACCTTTTGCCAGTTGTCTACTCTTTCGCAGCCCCTGCGCATTCACATAAATGTGAGCTTCACTACCGGTATCTAATAACCATGATGAAGAAGTAGATAAATTGACTTCTATAACAAGAATACCTGAAGCAGCAGTCTCACCGCTCTTCCGTTCCCTCATTTCTTCCAGATAGACCTTGCAATTCCTTTTTCAATGACCAGTTTCATTGCTGTGGTAGCAAGTCCCTTCTTTGGGTTGTTTCGATGACTTCTTGAAAGGTTTAGGTTTGGATGTAGGCAACATTTGCATTTTACCCTCACCTTTATCTTTCATGGCCATCTTATTCCATTTCTTTTGAACCATTAAAACATTAGGAACAACTTTCTTAATGTTTGTCTTAGTTTGTTTTAGCATCCCATGCAACTCAGTAATAGTTTTCTCCATGTTGTTCATGTTGAAGTTTACTACAAACTGATCGTACTCTGAAGGAAGTGATGCTAAGATCATATCTGTAGTGAGTTCCTGACTGATAGGAGCTCCTAGCCTTTCAAGATGATCAATGTAGCCCTTCATCTTAAGGACATGAACACTCACAGAAGTGCCTGAAGACATTTTACAACCATTCAATGCCTTCGTAGTGGCAAACCTTGCCTGACGGGCTTGCTCTTGGAACATTTCCTTAAACTGACCCATTATTTCATAAGCTTCCATGTCCTCGAACTGTATTTGCAGTTCCGAGTTCATGGTTGCTAGCATCAGGCATGTCACATCCAAAGAATCTTTCATATGCTTGCTATAAGTATCTTTTTGAGCTTTGGTGGCGGTTGATTCCGTTTCATCAGGAATTGGGTTTTCCAGAATGTACTGCTTCTTTTCAGCTTTGAGAACAATTTTCAAGTTCATTGACCAATCAAGGTAATTAGTGCCAGAAATTTTTTGTTTGTCAAGAATTGATAGCAATGAGTTTGTATTGATGGACGCCATTGATTCTAAAATATTTAATATGCAAAGTTATTCGTGAGATATATTGATTTTAAAATCTAACGATCAAGCGAATGCAAGCACAGCTATGGCATGTCCCTCGCAAATAAAAGAAGTTTAGTTTTTATCAATAGAGATGACATCTTATATCAACATGTTAGTCTCAAATATTATATATCACATACACATATATGAATTATAATCTAACGATCAAGTGACCACAGACACAGCTTTGGCATGTCCCCTGTAATTTAGAAATGCTTTAGATTATCATTTGGGATGACATCTTATGTTGTTTTAATCGTATTAATCCCAAATAAGCAATGGGTCCAAAACCGTTTTGTATAACATATATAAGTCTTAACCATTTAAAACATATGTATAAGCTTGTTTATTCATCTCGCCTTCTTAAGATAAAATCCATACACCCTGCTTTGGCAGACCCATATTAGAAATGATCGAAATTTTGATGAGTGTTTTGAAATGGTTGGATCTTGAGACTTATGTTTCATATCAATTGATTTTAATAAAACTATTTTATCAAAATTGATTATCTCAAAATTATTACCATATATCTCATCCATGTAAAAGATTTAATGAGTTTGATTTATTTGGAAATAACGATT
Source organism: Orobanche coerulescens (assembly GCA_033398695.1). Lineage (NCBI taxonomy): Eukaryota > Viridiplantae > Streptophyta > Magnoliopsida > Lamiales > Orobanchaceae > Orobanche > Orobanche coerulescens. The sequence goes on from CM065812.1 coordinate 84,507,187, forward strand.
ATTAAGCAAATAAAAAAAATATGATGCATCTCATACAATCATATGCTAATTTAAATATGATGCATATCATACAATCATATGCAATGTAAATATGATGCATCTCATACATACATGAACAATATGGTGTGGTGTGGTATAGTCATAGATCCTATTATGATATTCGTTAATATCAATAGGTCGTCCGGTGTAATCTTGGATAACGCCTTTATTCTTGAATTCCTTGTAAGTAGCTCGTCTCCTTCGTCTTCCTCTTATAGCTAGAACTATTCAAAACTATATCTTTACATTTAGTAATAGAAACCTCGAGTTACATTCGAGGGGAGTAATATGAGAAGAGAAATTACAAGAAGACAATAAGAAGGCACGACCTACAAGTCATATTATGAATATTACAACCATAATCGAATCATCAATCTAATTGTTCTAGTATGGCTATACCAACCACGATGCATTAACCATGTAAGCATTCATAAGCACATATAATATATAAAAGGTACTAAATATCTACTATCGATAAGTTATAAAATATATAAAATATGCCAACTATCGACAATCGATAAGTTATAATGTTCCGAGGGCCAAAACATCAAACCGGGTAAAACGGGAAACAAATTTCCAGGAATACATGAAGAAAACGAGGCCGAAACGACCTCGGAAGTGGCCTGGATCGCGGTCCGAGCAGCCTGAACCGCAGTCCCTTGGTCCAGAACGCACCAACACACAGGGCCGGACCACAATCTCCTCCTTCAGACCGCATGGCAGCCCCTCTCATCAGGTATGTAATTTTTTTTGTTTTTATTTGAGTATACATCTTATGTATACTACATGTATATACATCTTATGTATATAATAATTAATACCTTTTGAGCAATATAAATGTATGTTGCTACCCAAAATATTATCCGGAGATAGATATTGCTGGAATGGATGAGTAGCAAACAAAGTGCGACAGCACGTCCATGGGGAAAGTTAATAACACAAGATTTGCCGGGGTTGTTAGTCCCGGGCTTGAATACTCTCGCGAGATATTATTAATACAAATACTTTGGAGTACAAATATTAATATTAGAGTACAATTACAATGAGTGTAAAGACCCTAGTTATCTTAGCTATTGAGCGTGAAGATTGCCGGAAGAACCAGATATGATGCTCTGTGAGTTCTTGTAACAACGATAGGGTGCTGTGACGACTGTGAGAAATCGACGGTCCCTTACTGTGTGTATTAACTGATTGTCTGAGCTCCTGGACTTGTGAATCTTTTCGGATCTGTACTATAGGGATTTCTTGCCTCTGCCGACCGTCTTCTGGATGAGAGGTGCTGAGAGAGAAATCCTAAAATAGATTCCAGAGAGAAAGCCGAGAGGAGTCTGAGTGTCTAAATATGTTTCGGGAGAGAGGAACTGAGAGGAACGTTTTTCTGAATGAGTTCGAACCTTTTTCCAGTTGCTGTAGGTTGCCTATTTATAGCCGTGGGAGTCGCTGGGCGATCGCCTCTGCTGTATTATAATAAGCGGGTGATCGTCCTAAGCACATGGGTTGGTCCCCTTAACCTCCGCAGGAGTTGCTGGCTGCCAGAAGTGCGAACTAATGAGAGGCCAAAACGCATTCATGTCACTGTCCTGGGAGTCCCTACTTAGGACCTTTCGGCGGGTCTGTCGGTAGGTGAGGCCGTCCGCTTCACTGACAGCTGTTGATGGGATGGAGTCAATGATCCACGTTCTGCGGCGCCTTTCGCGGATCTGCACATGGGCGTTTGCTTTGTGATCCAGTCTTCGTATACTTTGACGGACGAAGGCCTTATTCGTGGCACGGGACGGTCATCCTAGGTTGGGCACCAGAGTCGATCGCTATGTTCCAAAAAGCGATCGCCTTTGGAGTCGATCACTAGATACTCGAAGGCAGACTGTTGCCTTCGTCTGACAAGTTCGCGGCAGCTCATTTGGTCGTGATCTCGGTCGCTCAGCCCTTATACCGATCGCCGTCGAGGCATATAAATCACCGCACAACAATTGCCCCCCAGCTCGCTCCGATGTTGGAAACGTTTGGTGAGGTGGTTCTACTGGCGATCGCTTAACTTTGACGGGTGACTCTGCGTTTTACGGAACTGGCGATCGTCTTCGAGCGGATTGGTTTTGAATTTAGATGACCTGGTCGGTTGCTGAAAAGAGCAGGGAATGAGAGCGGTCGTGGAAAAGTCTTCGGGGCACGTGTTGGGTTCCTATTGGGGTAGACCGACGGTCAGATACGATCCTCGTCTGGTGTGTCCTTAAAACGACGCGTAAGCGGGTTTCAAGGGAGGCATTAATTGCGACGGTTGCACTTCAGCCCCCGAGATTCTCCTTATTTGCACGGAAGTCCCTGCTATCTCCTATAAAAAGGCGCCGGGTTACAGTGTTAAGACCCTTATGCATTTTTATCGGAGAAGAAGAATATTGCCGAAGAATTCTCTTAAGCTTTGACTGTCGAACGTCGATCGATTCAATCCTTGGTAAGAGAACACTCCTTTTCTCCTCTTCTTTTCAAAAATGTCTGGAGTATCTTCCTCGTCTGGAATGGGCACCTCCTCCGCCATTGGGACTTCTAATGTCCGGGAAGGACCCTCCACAGAATTCCATGTGAAGACGGTTGCTGAGGCTATCCGCGCCGGTATTGATCTCGTGGAAGTCGAGGCATTATTCAACGAGGCCGACATTGCCAGGGAGGCGGCGGCTGAGCAGAAGCGTATGCTTGGCGGAGAAGGATATGGTGGTGAAGGCGTATTGGGAGCAGCATAGTGCTTTTGGCCAAGCCTATTTGGCCTTCGCTGAAATCATGGAGAGGTTGGCCGGTCCGTGCCCCAATCTCGATTATCGGGAGTACTTGATCACCCATCCCTATCAGTCGGCGAAGCAGTCGCTGTTTCGGGCCGCGCAGCGCTCTCAGTGGTCCCTCGGCCAGATCAGGAGCTCGGCGAATAGGAAGGACCTGGTCGTCTAGAGGACGAGGTACCATATCCCTTCAGATGTGTATCTTTTCGCGCCGACGGAGAATGAGCGGGCCGACCAACCTCCGGAGGGTATGGTCGCTGTGAACGAGGCGATTATGGAGGTCGGGCTGCGGTTCCCTCTGTCTTTTGCTATCTCCCATTTGCTAGCCGTCTGGAACGTGGCGCCGCTTCAGCTCACGTCGCACGCCTGGCTCCAGATCATCTATGCCCTCACCTTGTTCGGCGATCACCGACTGTACCGCCATCCTTCGCCATCGGAGATGAACCACTTGTTCAAGCTGACGGTTCAGAAGGGGTCTGTCGGCGGCTATCATATCCAAGGCCGTTCTGGTCGGGTGATCCTTGGGGTTCCGAACAAGGTGCGGGGCGATCCGGCAAAATGGTTCTGGGTCGGCGGAGCATGGAAGGCATCAGCGAGCAACAATCCCACGGGCGAGCTGAATATTCCCACTAGCTTTCGGGAGAGGAATCCGGCTAAGGGTTCTGACTCTCCCTTTGTTCGGATATGTTCTGAACTGATCTAATTTGGTCTTCCTTTTGTAGGTTTCCATATTCCAGCGGTCGACGAGCTACCTTTCGATTTTCTGGTCGTCTGGGAGTAGATACGAAGTCTTCTGGACGATGAATTAGACGCTCTCCAGATTAACAAAGAGAGCCGTTGGCTGTCTGCTCGGCTATTCCGCTTCCCGAGTCATCTTTCGGTCCCAGGCATGAATTTCTACGATCTCTTTTTGCTTGGCGATCGTCCTATTTGAGGAATGTGTCTAACGGTTGTTTGATTGTTCCTTCTTGTAGAGGAACGCTTCCCTCGTTTTGTGGAGCTTCCGCCGGAGATTGCTATGTCAAACCCCGGAGTTTTGAGTCGTCTGCGCCAGAAGAAGTCTAGTAGAGTTCCTCCGGTGGCGCTACCTCTAATTCCGGAGGTGAGGCCTAATGTAGAGTCGATCGTAGCGGAGGAGGAGGTTCGGGCGGAGGGGCTCCGGTTGAACCGCAAGCGGCAGAGGTCGGGAGAATCTCCCGTCTATGCCCCTACTGGTGAGGTGCCGATCACCGCGCCTCCGCTCACCGCAGTCCCCCCGATGGATGAGCCTACGCCTTCTGCGACTTTCTTGCGAGAAATGGCGATCGCCGAGGCCAAGACCCCTCGCGGGAAACCGTACTTTGGTCGCGACCCTAAGAAGGCCGAGAGGTAGACTTTGCTTGTTTGCTAAGTTTCGTCACTTGTGTGGGAGATGTGCTAACTCTTTGTTGTTTGATGCAGGATCCGTAGCACTAACCCAGCTTGTCCGCTGCTGGTATTGGATTTCCTGGCGAGCCGATCTCCTCGCCAGGCCTGTGATGTCCCGCTATACATCAACCGGGCCGTTTCTGCTTTGCCGAAGGCCTCGACGACCGACTTAGATGCGATCGCTCGCCAGCGATCCGGGAACACAATGCAGGCTACTTTCGCTCTCTCTCCAGGCAGCGACGATGGCTGCCGAGGCTGTGAAAGAATTCAAAGGGCGTCATTCTACTTCCCGTCTCCAGGCAGACCTCGAGGCCGCTCGGAAACAGAATGCCGAGTTTGCTAACAGGATCGTGGCTATGGAGAAGGACTCTGTAATGCCCCGGCTTTCTTAATTAAAAAGAACGTTACACGGCTCATTTTTTTCCTTAAAAATTTTATATAAATTCGGAGTATTTGCGGAAGCATTATAGTCAGTAAATTTTCAATAAAACTCATTTATTCAAACATCAGTACAGTTTTACAAAAACATGGGAAATCATTATTCGGACATAGTCCATTGAAATTACGTTTTTTGAAGAACATCAAGTGTTTCGTAAAAATAATAACAATTACGGCGACAACATCTTTTATTCTTTAGAACTTCATCGTGGTGGGAGTATGTATTCATCTTCTGCTTGTCCCGTTCGTCGATTCCTTAGCCTGGAAAACATAAATGACGAGGTGTGAGTACGCGAGCATACTCAGTGAGATTAAACCCTTATAAATCGTCAAAATCATGTTGTGTAATGCACATAAAACATTCTTATCTGTGTGAGACTCATCTCGGATTTCTTTCATTCTTTCGACCCTTCGCGGGTCGTCATGTTACACGACACAACGATGACCGTAACATATTAAAAAAGTATAACCTCACCTCGTTTGCTGAAATCTTGAAATATCTTCCTTTGAATTTGGCTCGGTTGTCCTTCTTGGATCCCGGATACGCTTCTCCTAGCACTTGAAAAGTACTTTTTCATATTTCCGTTCATAAATTCTTGATGTAAAATCTGAAATCTCTTTAAGGACTTTTGACAAACATCTTTGAAAAACTGTTAGATTTGAGCTTCCTGTTTCATCGGGGCTTTTTGAAGCCTTTATAATTTTTGGAAGGGAAATATGTTACGGGCGTTTTATAGTAGAGGTCCAGAGCTTCAAAACTGATATGTCATATGTACAAACACACGTCCGGTAACATGTATAAATAGGGGTCCAAAGTCGGCTGAAAATCAACCTTACTCGGACAGCTGGAGGCCTTATCCCGACAGCTGGCCGAGAAGCTTCTGTCGGTCGTGACCGACCTTATCCGGACAATGATGACCTTATCCGGACAGTGAGAAGCTTCCATCGGTCGTGGACCGACCTTATCGAGCAACCTTATCCGGACGGTGCACAGAAACTTCATCGGCCGTGGCCGCAATGTCGTAAGCGTGTCCAGCCGGTGGCCGGCAGATGTCCGTCAACTTGGCTCATTTGGTTCGACCCATTCGGTGTCCAAATTCGATTTTCCGACTGTTAGGACTCATCGAGTTAAATCTTCGATATGCTCAGAACGGATTTTCGATAATAATAATAAAATAATTTAATATTATTTTTGCAATATAAGTGTTTTGTAATGAAATTTTATCGTATCAAAATCGTCGGAACTTTTCGAAATCACTTTCATAAATTCTAAAAATGATCCTTATAATTTATTTTGAAATCTTTTCCTTTTAAGTCCTTCATTTTATACTAGGAACGTATCGGTCCAAGTATTGCTGTAAATATTAAAAAATCAAAATCCATGATCGCTAGCAAAATAAATAGCATTTAAATAAGTATTGGGGCGTTACAATCCTCCCCCCTTTAAAAAATTTCGTCCTCGAAATTGAGCTTCGTAAAGAACTTTGAAAATCTGTATCAAACTTTGTATGAGTATTTTCATCAATAACTTTAAAAATATTGTGTCAGCAAAAATCACTTTGAAACCTTTCTTTGAAATCATATTTTGTCCCTTTCGGACAACATTTATACTTTCACATATCATTTCAAATCTTTTGCCGACGGAATCATTCTATACTCATACCATAATTTTTAAGTTTTCATAAAAGAGTGAATACTTGAAAACATTACCTCAGAGTCGACGTTGGGCAGCAGCGATGAACCACATATTCTCCCGAAAATATAATCATGCCGTAATTATTCGTTATACTTTTTAAAATAAGAAAGTTTTGAAATATCTTGTTTTGTATAAGTAAATCTTTTTTTTTAAACCTCCACTACACAAGAATTCCAGTTTTGTGACTGTCAAAAACTGTCACAAATGGCAAAAACAGTCACAAATGACTGTCATGAAATCATGAGTCACAAGTTTTTTTGTGACTGTCAAAAACAGTCACAAAACATTGACAAAACCTCATTTATATGACTTTACAATACCACTTTTTATGGCAGTCACAAATATCATTTATGACTGTCATTAGCAGTCACAAAATTCATCTTTTGTGATAGTCATTAGCAGTCACGAATTTTAACTTTCGTGACTTCCATGAACAGTCACAAATATCATTTTTCTTAACTGTCTTGTGACTGTTTTTAGAAGTCACAAATGTTGAAAAAAATACAAAAAAATAATAAAACCCCATTTTTTTCTGAATGCAATCTAATTATTTTTCACAATGAATTCATAATACAATCCAAACATATTTCTCAAAGTATTCACACAACACTCCAATTAATTTTTACAAGACATAAAAATCACAATGTAATGCTCAAAATTAACACGTAAAAAAAATACAAACTCCTAAAAGTCACAATGTAATGCTCAAAATTAACACATAAAAATCACAATGTAATGCTCAAAATTAATTTCTTGTCGAAGGGTCTCAACTCTCTGAGCTCATCTCATCAACACTATCTATAAAGATCATTTGATATAGCTATAAGAGTATCCTTCATTGCTTGCAGGTGATTTGAAGCTTCAGTACAAACTCCTAGCTGCACCAATCAGAAGCTGGAATAAGAATTAGGCAGTAAACTTGAATAAGTAGAAGGATTATTTTTTAAAGATTACCTTACAATTGTGGGTGCACATCAAGCTCAATACTGGAGGCAGATTTGTTTCTTCACGACAAAAATTGACTTTATTTGGATGTGGAGTAATTGGGGGAAGTTTAGAAATTGATGGTTGAGGTGTTGACTGATAATGATCCAAGACTATTTGGTCAATATCGATGTTCTGAAGAACAGAAGTTTTAGTTAATGGTGAAATGTATAACTGGCTGAAACTGAGAAAATGAAAACCAAAAAACAAATAGATATAGTAAAAGAAAATTAGCATGTGGCATTCATTATCTTTCAACAAATGACGGGACAAGAAAATCTTCTTATTCTTCACAATTTCGGCCAACTTTTGAACATGAGACCATTTAGAGTTAATTTACTCAAACCATTGAGGTCTTACACACCACCACTTGCCCTAGCAAAAACTGAATATTAGATCAAACTCATATGGAAAGCTAATGTCAAAAATTACCTCGAGAATGTCATCATTGTGGTGCCAAAGAACTGCCCGAGCTTCTATTGAGTGCACTGGCTTGTACATCACCTTTCGAAAGGCTTTGATAATTTTGGTTACTTCCAGCAGCTGTGCTTTCAAAACCAGACGAGCACTAATGAGTTGTTCGTCTTGAGCTTTGAGATATGGATACATTTACTTCTTTGGATAGGGGAATAGTTTTTCCAGGTTTAGTATAATTTTGAGAAGATAATTGAAGGCCAAAGAGGAGCTGCCAAGCCTGCCAATGTTTTACAAGTTGAAGATAAAATATGGATTTGAGTTAACAAGCGAATCAAGTTGTAAGGTCAAGTAAATTGTTTCAGGCTGAAGAACTCTGAACAAAGATGAATTTGCAATATATTACTTTTTCTCAAAAGTTCACTAAATGCCATAAGGAAAAGGTGAAACTATGAATCTCAGTCCATAGAAACCAGGAAAGAGACACCTCGGGGGAACAGACCAAAGTTCTTTATGCCGTAAACTACTGCCAAACAAAGAGATAAGGACTAAAATCAAGTACAAATAACCTTCTCATTAATTATAAAGTGGATACCCTATATTTAAACAATCTTAAGGTTGTACGTAGGAAACAATTAGCTTTTTTTTTAAAAAGCATTAAAAGCTTATCTTCATTTCAAAAGACAAAATCACAGAACATTTGCGCCACCACCCTTGCAACCCTCCTATTGAGTCAGGCCGCAAAAAAAAAAACACTACAACAAACCGAAAACAAAGACCAGAAATACAAGTTTATTATTTTTACTTTAGTTAGCCTCTGTTGCCTTCTGATTCGTCTTATCTTCATCTGTGATTTACACTTTCTCAATCTGGTCTGTAAACTCGGACACATTGGCACCAGAGGTTTCTTGCTCGATGTTGTTCGAAGGTCCTATTTGCCATATTCGAATGGTCCTATCTACAGATCCAGAGGAATAAGATTCACCTCTTGGCGAAAAACGTACACAATGGACTGGGCCATGGTGTCCTTTGTTGCAACCAACGTCTGCTCCTGTGCGGAAATCAAAAACACGAATCCACATGTCTTCACCATCAGCAATGAACCTGTTAGCATGTGTTGGCTCCAATGAAGCTGACTCCACGACGATGGGCATGTTATAACTATTTACTAGTCTAAAGTGATTTGCGTCCCAAAAATTAATAGTTTTCCCATCCGCAGATGTTATATACCGGCCGTCTTGACTCACTTTGGCACTGGTTACAGAGGACTCGGTCTCAAGTCTCCGAACAACTGTGCCGGTTTTCACATCCCACAACCTCACCCCAGCCATATCAGTACAGGTACCTAAGATTGTTTGATCACTGTGTTGCCAAGCAACAGTTCTCACAGAACCAGGAGACTTTTCAATTTCCCTGGGTAGGAAATAATTAGCTTTGCATTAGACAAATGCTAATTCGAAGTTTTTTTGGCAGCATATTAACTTATTAAGATATAATTGAGATAACTATAATCTGGAAATGACAAGTGAACCAAATTCAAACACAGAGGTAAACAAGAAATATAATTGCTTATGTTATGTATAATTGAAACTTCACCTTTTCAAGTTGCTCCTTGTGCATGCCAACATCCCGAACTTGACAAACTACAGACCTGTGTAAGGTAAGGAAAACGACATAGAGGCACTTCAATATGGTAACCAATAACTACATGTTTACATTCCAACCAACATGAATAATACTAATTTCCTACTTATCTAGTCTAAGAGTCTGAATTAATGAATAATCTACAGATATAGATACACAAAAATATGTATGAATAAGTTTACAAGGAAACTTCCTCTATACCAAGTACCAACTATATCTCAAGTCCAGTACTAGATTCTTATGTAGGCAGACAACCACAATCAGGAAAACTGGATTTTACCAATTTCTATAACTGAAAAAAGACAAAATGCAAATCAAGGATACCAGTAAACAACACCATGTACATGTACGTCGAATATGCTATTAGTTTTGAACCAAAAGAAGACTGGATGATATATACCTTGCACCCATTGCTTCATCAATTTGAGGTTTTTGCGTTGACAACGACAGAAGAAAGTTCACGCTCAAGAATTTATCTTGGCTCGAGAAGTTATTGTGGGCATTGGCATGTGTTGACCAATTAACTTTAGGCAATTTGTGGCTATAATTCATACCTTCATTTAAGTTGCTTCCCCTACATTTCACTAATAAGATCTTCAAAAATCGAAGAAAAAGTATGTTATATAGCATAAAAACAAAATGAAAATGAACTGAAATGCATGTGCAATGTCCTTGCCTCGTGTCTTTTTCCTTCATCGTCCATTAACGTTCCCTATGGTTTTCCTGAGTTATTGTCAGATAACCCAATTAATTTCATGAAAGCGAAGTACAATTAAGAACAGAACTTTGAGAGTTCTAGAAACAAAGCAATCCTCCACAAAAGCAACTACACCAACATCCAGTGAACACCTGAAAAGCGAATAGGGCTTCAAATTCATCAAACAGATCATAAGATACATGAGCAATAAAATAATTACAAAGAGAGAGTTCTTTCAGTCTTAAGTGTATTCTTTCAGTCTTGAGCGTATTCTATCTGATTTTTGCTTTGTCACACACTCACAAAATATATATTTGAACTGAACTAATCTAAAAAAATTAAGAGAACAAGTCTAAAGTCATAATATACCAAATGGCAAATCTTCTCTTCTTTATCCTCTGTAAGTTACATTTTTTTCTTTTTTTCATTTCTGCTTCTTTATCATCTGTTAAACATAAAAAATTCATAAACGTTGAAACATCAAAATAATAATAGAGCAACAACTAGCAAATAAAGAAGAGCAGCAAATCTATATAAACACAAATTAAACAAGGTAGAGCAACAACTAGCATGCAATGGAATAATTATCATCAAATTCAAAAGAAAAGCCTAGAAGATGAATAAAAACGAGCTGACCTGAACAGGATGGTGGTGCTCCGTCGCTCGACGGCGGTGTGGCGTGGCGTTGAGCGGAGCGCAAGTGAGCAACGGACCAGCGGTGCAAGCGAGGCATGGCGTGGCGTTGAGAGAAGCGGACCAACGGACTAGGAGCGAGCAGCGTGCGGTGCGAGTTAAGAGAACGGGGAGTGGCGGCGCAGTGAGAGACAGAGAGTCGAGAGAGATTTGAGAAGAAAATTAGGGCTTTAGTATTTTAACAGCCTTTTAGTTTTAGGGAATAAGGATTGAAAAATAATAAAATTTAAATATATAATTATAATTATAATAATTTATGGGGAGAGAGAGAGTTATTATCATTTAACCTTGAAAATTTTATGACTGTTCAAGACAGTCACAATTTTATGACAGTCATTAACAGTCACAAACATTTGAATTTATTACTATTTGGTCTTTGTGACTGTTATTAGCAGTCATAAAATTGTGACTGTCATTGACAGTCACAAATCCAGCGAGTTTTAATGTCACAAAATCCTGTTTTTGGTGTAGTGCTCCTTAACTGTATAGTCCCATACCTATACAGTCTTGGAATACCTCTCGTTCTGGTGAGAATTCGGTTCAGTCATGTCCCCCTCCGCCTAGAAGCCTTGTCAGGAGCCGCTCGTTGTCCATGCCCTTTTTCTTATTGCACCGGCGATCACTCCCCTTTCTCGGAGCCGCTCATTGTCCGTGCCCTTTTTTATTGCACTGGCGATCACTCCCCGCCCTCGTCGGCCCCGGGTGTCACATGTTCACCAGCTTCCGCTTGGTTCATCCCCAAATCTCACCGTACTGAGAGACGTCTTGCTCCGATACCATTCTGTAACGCCCTGGCTTTCTTAATTAAAAAGAACGTTACACAGCTCATTTTTTTCCTTAACAATTTTATATAAGTTCGGAGTATTTGCGGAAGCATTATAGTCAGTAAATTTTTAATAAAACTCATTTATTCAAACATCAGTACAGTTTTACAAAAACATGGGAAATCAATTATTCGGACATAGTCCATTGAAATTACATTTGTTGAAGAACATCAAGTGTTTCGTAAAAATAATAACAATTACGGCGACAACATCTTTTATTCTTTAGAAGTTCATCGTGTTGGGACTATGTATTCATCTTCTGCTTGTCCCGTTCGTCGATTTCTTAGCCTGAAAAACATAAATGACGAGGTGTGAGTACGCGAGCATACTCAGTGAGATTAAACCCTTATAAATCGTCAAAATCATGTTGTGTAATGCACATAAAACATTCTTATCTGTGTGTGACTCGTCTCAGATTTCTTTCATTCTTTCGACCCCTCACGGGTCGTCATGTTACACGACACAACGATGACTGTAACATATTAAAACAGTATAACCTCACCTCGTGTGCTGAAATCTTAAAATATCTTCCTTTGAATTTGGCTCGGTTGTCCTTCTTGGATCCCGGATACGCTTCTCCTAGCACTTGAAAAGTACTTTTTCATATTTCCGGTCATAAATTCTTGATGTAAAATCTGAAATCTCTTTGAGGACTTTTATCAAACACTTTTGGAAAACTGTCAGATTTGAGCTTCCTGTTTCATCGGGCTTTTTGAAGCCTTTATAATTTTTGGAAGGGAAATATGTTACGGGCGTTTTATAGTAGAGGTCCAGAGCTTCAAAACCGATATGTGATATGTACAAACACATGTCCGGTAACATGTATAAATAGGGGTCCAAAGTCGGATGAAAATCAACCTTACTCGGACAGCTGGAGGCCTTATCCGGACTGCTGGCCGAGAAGCTTCTGTCGGTCGTGATCGACCTTATCCGGACAGTTGGACAGCCTTATCCGGACAGCTGGCTGAGAAGCTTCTATCGGTCGTGACCGACCTTATCCAGACAGACTTATCCGGACAGCGCCTAGAAACTTCTGTCGGCCGTGACCGGCAGCTGTCGGTAGGCGTGTCCGGCGGTGATCGGCAGATGTCCGTCAACTTGGCTCGGCTGGTTCGACCCCTTCCCGGTGTCCAAATTCGATTTTCCGACCTGTTCCGGACTCGTCGGCGTTAAATCTTCGATATGCTCGTAATGGATTTTTGATAATAATAATAAAATAATTTAATATTATTTTTGCAATATAAGTGTTTTGTAATGAAATTTTATCGTATCAAAATCGTCGGAACTTTTCGAAATCACTTTCATAAATTCTAAAAATGATCCTTATAATTTATTTTGAAATCTTTTCCGTTTAAGTCCTTCATTTTATGCCAGGAACGTATCGGTCCAAGTATCGGACAACCTGTAAATATTAAAAAATCAAAATCCATGATCGTTAGAAAAATAAATAGCATTTAAATAAGTATTGGGGCGTTACAGACTCCTTGGATGCAGCTAAGCGGGCAAGTCATGAACTTGAGCTGGCGAGACAGGATTCCGAGCGAGCCCGGGCGACGGTCGACCGACTTCGGGATCAGATGACAGACGCCCGTCGGTCATACGCGGCTGCTCAGCAGGAGGCCGATCAGCTGAAGGTGACTATTGCTCGGCTGACTAGCGAGCTGGCGTCGTCGAGGGTAGAGACGGCTGCTAAGGAGACCGAGCTTCAAGGTGTGCAACAGGCAGTTGCGGAGTTGAAAGGGAAGCTGGAGGCGACCGAGGCCGATCCCTTTCTCAAGGTCGGCCTTCTGGCTGAAAACTTTAAGGCATATGCGTTGGAGCATCTTCTTCACCCTGCTTTCTCCGTGCTGATCTCGTACCTCTCGGAAATCGGCGTAGACCTGAGCTGGTACCCGACTCCTGAAAATCTTTTTCATCCAAATGCCCCGGAGGACGGGGAGGCAGCTCCGGAAGCTGGCAAAGGGTCGCGGGCTGATCCAGTGGTTGAAGGTGAAGGCCAGGCAGGGGCAGCTTGAGGCTCTACGTCCTTATTTTGTTTTAGCTTTGTAATTTTGTAGCTTTGTTGTACTTAGGCCTACGAGCGGCCATATTTGTACTCTTGCATATTCCAAGTAATGAAATGAATATTTCTTTCTTCGATTTATTGCTTGAATGATTGCTTTTCTGAGTCTTTGCATGACTTTGTACAAATGTGTGAGGAGAGATTGTTGCGTGTATAGCTCTAAGTGAATTGATAAATTCATATAGATAACTTTACAACAAATTCGATCGCTGCACATACATCTGAAAAATGCCGATCTCCATATGTAATTGAATAGGGACCATCGTCGTATACATAGCTCCGCCCTTCCCCCTTGTTTATGTTCACTTCGTGGAAATAAGGGGACGAAAATAAATCGTTGAGTGAGCGGTCTTCAATTTTGCAGATTCCTTGAGGAAGGCCGTCCATCTCGGTCTTGATGAACCATGCAGCATCGCAGAGTTCGATGGACCGATCTCCATGACCGTGTCTTGTTCGCGAGCGACATTACGTTTGATGGCTATGTTCTCGCGACTCACTTAATTGGGAGGGTCCTCCGTAGGCTGCACCTCGCCTCGTATTTAAACGAAGGGCGTGCGGTCTTGGTCTGAAGGATTCCTTGCGTGGGGCGTCGTCGGATTAATCGACTCCACGTCCGCAGCTTGTTAGCACTTTTCTACCTCGGACCACCATTAAGATGGCGATCCTCGACAGTATACGTTGTGACGGGGGGAGGGACGCGTCGCATTGTCCGAGTGAACGTGTCCACAGATCTGTTTTGGAGGGCCCTCAGACTACGCCTGCCTCGTATTTAAACGAAGGGCGAGCGATCGTGGCCCGAAGGGACCTTGCACAGAGAACGGTTCCATCATCCTCCACAGCCATGTCGACACTCTTCTACCTCGGACCATCATGTTAGATGACGATCCTCGACGGTATACGTTGTGTAAGGGGAGAAGATCGCCTGCTTAGGTTCTTCATGTTGATGACGAACTTTAGGGGGCGAGCGAGTCATCTCCTGATTTGTTTTTGGAGGGTCCTTCGGCTACGCCCGCCTCGTATTTAAACGAAGGGCGAGCGATTGAAACCCAAAGGAACCTTGCATGGATGGATCGTCGGTTTCGTCGGTTTTCGCGACCATGGTGGCACTTTTCTACCTCGGACCGTCATGTCAGATGACGATCCTCGATGGTATACGTTGTGCTAGGGGAGGCGATCGCTGCCTAGGTCCATCATGTTAATGACGAACTTTAGAGGGCGAGCGAGTCATCCTCTTTTTCGAAGCGTTTGCTCAGGCAGTAGCCTTTGGTTTGACGAGGCGGTAATCGAGGAGAGACTTCCGAAGTTCCCTTCTCTTGATTGAAGCATGTAGATCCCGTCGCCGAGGTTGATCGAGGGGTCGGCTCGTATGAGCTTTCCGGCCTGTTCGCGTTCGACTCGGGCGACCATGTTGGGAGATCGATGGGGCTCCGGCTAAGCCAATAAACTGTCCAACTTGCCCTCCTCGAATAGTTTCCAGAGTTGTCTGAGGAGGTCGCAGCATTGGTTGGTGTTGTTGCCGGGACTCTTATGGTGAGCACAATATTGATTGTGGTCCAGATGACCGTGGTCCCTAATTGTCTTTGGCTTGTTTAGCGGTTCGCGCCCTTTGATGGCATAAAAAATGTGGGCCAGAGTTCGGTTGAACTTGTGGAGGAGGTGGGCTTCCACATCCTCGAAGGCCTTGAGATCGTCGGGTGGCTTGGAGACCGCCTTTTTGGTTTTGGCGATCGCCGTCTTTCGGACAGGAGGCGGCGTTCCCTCGCTTAGACGGAGGGTTAGCAGCCTCTGCCTAGCCAGAAAGTCAGCAGCCTCAGCGCGGAAGATCGCGTAGGTCGAGGGGATGTCCTTGGTGAGATGTCTAAACATAGGTGAATGACCATAGAATCCCCCCATGACCGATTAGAGAGCGAGCTCGTCGCTGATGGGATCGCCAGTGAGGACTATTTCATCCACCCGGTCGATGTAATCTGCGTCAGATTCATCTTCCCCCGCCTGATTTTCATCATGCGGTGGGGGCCTTCTGGTCTGGCGACCTTGGTGGCGAAGTATGACGTGAAGTCATTCGCTAGATTCTCAAAGGAGATGATCGATCGTGGTGGTAGTGAGACGTACCACCTGTGGGCCAGCTCGCCCAACGTTAACGGGAAGATTCAGCACTTGGTCACGTCTGATGCCCCATACCCGGTCATGTAGATCCGGAACTTGCTTAGGTGGGTATCGGGGTCCGATCTCCCTTCGTATAGAGGTGCTTTGGGAGGCGTGATCCTTGGTTGCACGTGGGTGATCTCGATGTGGACCGTGAGTGGCTCAGTCGGTCCGATGATCTTTCTACTGGCGTTTGCCCAAGTATCCAAGAGCACTTTCATCTCATCGAGCTGGCGCTGCATAGCGGCCATCACCGCGGCCTGGTTGCTCGTGGCTAGGCGCTCAGACCGGGAGCCGAGGCGATCAAGTACTGACCCCGTGGTTTCCCTGTCTATGATGTCTTCGCCGCGTAGCTCGACTCTTTGGCGGATGCGGGCCAGATGGCTGACTTGTATTGGGTTCGGAGTTGGGTAGGCCGAACTCCTGGTGACGGATTCGGATTCCGTCGTCTCGTGGTTGGGGCCAGAATGCCATGGTCGCCATGATGGATCGCTCCTTAAGCGTCTAAACACGGAACCGTCCCGCCTAGCGAGAGCCTTTCCTCCCGAATCGGGGCTTTCTGACGATTGCTCGGCCAGTAACCCTTTGAATTTCTGTTTGCCCACGTGGCAGATGGCCGAGGGAGTTATCGCGGGCGTCGCGCATGCTCTCCGTCGCTCCTTTAGGATGGCCATAGCCTCCTCGATCTGTTCCGCGGTTTGGAACTGGTCGAGCGAAAGGCTGGGGTCGTCCCTCAGGTGCGGGATCGAGAGTCTCGCGTCGCCGCGGCTACCCTCTGCCGTCGGCTGGGGCTCAGATCGAGCCGGGATATGATGTCCGGCGGTTCGGAGAGTGGCTCTCTTCGATGCGGTGGCAGACGTCATTATTCTGAAGGTTTTTCTTTAAAGAGCAGTGAGTGTCTCTTCAAGTATATGCCCTTCCTTTAGCACCAATTGTTGCTACCCAAAATATTATCCGGAGATAGATATTGTTGGAATAGATGAGTAGCAAACAAAGTGCGAGAGCACGTCCGTGGGAAAAGTAAATAACACAAGATTTGCTGGGGTTGTTAGTCCCAGGCTTGAATGCTCTCGCGAGATATTATTAATACAAATACTTTGGAGTACAAATATTAATGTTAGAGTACAATTACAATGAGTGTAAAGACCCTAGTTATCTTAGCTATTGAGCGTGAAGATTGGCGGAAGAACCAGATATGATGCTCTAGGAGTTCTTGTAACAACGATGGGGTGCTGTGACGACTGTGAGAAATCGACGGTCTCTCACTGTGTGTATTAGCTGATTGTCTTAGCTCCTGGATTTGTGAATCTCTTCGGATCTGTACTATAGGGATTTCTTGCCTCTGTCGACCGTCTTCTGGATGAGAGGTGCTGAGAGAGAAATCCTAAAATAGATTCCAAAGAGAAAGCCAAGAGGAGTCTGAGTGTCTAAATATTTTTCGGGAGAGAGGCACTGAGAGGAACGTTTTTCTGAATGAGATTCCGAACCTTTTTCCTATTGCTGGAGGTTCTCTATTTATAGCCCTGGGAGTCGCTGGGCGATCGCCTCTGCTGTATCATAATAAGCGGGCGATCGTCTTTAGCACATGGGTTGGTCCCCTTAAACTCCGCAGGAGTTGCTGGCTGCCAGAAGTGCGAACCAATGAGAGGCCAACACGCATTCATGTCGCTGTCCTGGGAGGCCCTACTTAGGACCTTTCGGCGGGTCTGTCGGTAGGTGAGGTCGTCCGCGTCACTGACAGCTGTTGATGGGCTAGAGTCAATGGTCCACGTTCTGTGGCGCCTTTTGTGGATCTGCACATGGGCGCTTGCTTTGTGATCCAGTCTTCGTAGACTTTGACGGATGAAGGCCTTATTCGTGGCACGGGACGGTCGTCCTAGGTTGGGCACCAGAGTTGATCGCTACGTGCCAAAAGGCGATCGCCTTTGGAGTCGATCGCCAGATACTCGAAGGCGGACTGTTGCCTTCGTCTGACAAGTTCGCCGCATCTCATTTGGTCGTGATCTCGGTCGCTCGGCCCTTATACCGATCGCCGTTGAGGCGTATAAATCGCCGCACAACAATGTACAAATCAAATAGATCATATCTATATTTATACAACCTTGAAATCAAAATATAATTATGTTCACATGAAATTTTGAAAGGAGCATAATCTTTACATGAACAATTTTATGTTCATATGCACCTCTTAAAATTCATAATCCTAACATAAAATTATCTGTAGACAAATCATATGTTCTTTGATTCTTGGATTATTAGTAGAACTAAATAATCACATGAATCTCCATATATCAAAGAACCATATATGTCAAGATCAAACATATAAATCAATATATATATATATATATGTGGGGAAATTACATCCAACTACCCTATTAGATGGCCTCTTTACACTTTAGTCCCTATTGTTTCATAAATTACAGTGAAGGACAAAAATCTGAATTGGTGTTGACTTCCATTAAAAAGACGAAAATACCCCTCTATTTACTTGAATAAAACATTTCTTTTAAAATACATTTCATATGAAATAAATAGCTTATAAGTTATTAAAGTGTTTGACTAATAAATTTCTTTTAAAAAATATTCTTTTTTTAGAAAATAATTTTTTTCCAGAAAATATATTATTTATTTTTTCGCGAAAATATTTTATTTTATTTTTTTTTTCCAGAAAATAATTTTATTTCGAAAAAAATATTATTTTGCCAAAAATTAACTTTTTCTCCAGAAAATATTTTTAATTTTTTGAAAAATATTTTTTATTTTTTCCAGAAAATATATTTTTTATTTTTGCGCAAAAATATTTTATTTTATTTTTTCCAGAAAAATAATTTTATTTCTTCGAAAAAATAATATTTTTCAAGAAAATAATTTTATTTCGAAAAAATATTATTTTTCCAAAAAATGACTTTTCTCCAGAAAATATTTTTTTAATTTTTTCGAAAAAATATATTTTATTTTTTTTCCAGAAAATAATTTTATTTTTTCGAAATAATAATATTTTTTTCCAGAAAATAATTTTATTTCGAAAAAAAATATTATTTTGCCAAAATATATTTTTCCTCCAGAAAATCTTTTTTTAATTTTTCAAAAAATATTTTTTTATTTTTTCCGGAAAATAATTTTATTTTTGAAAAAATAATATTTTTTCGAGAAAATAATTTTATTTCGAAAAAATATTATTTTGCCAAAAATAATTTTTCTCCGTAATTTTTTTATTTTTTCGAAAAAAATAAAAAAATCCATAAAATAAATTTTTTTAAAATAATGTTTTTTTCAAAAAAATAAATTTTTTTCTCAGAAAATATTTTTTTTGAAACATAATATATTTTTTTCCAGAAAATACTTTTTTTTTTGGAAAAAATATTTTTTTCTAGAAAGCTTGAAAATTTATTACACTGAAGTCCAAAAGTGTTATATATATTACAATGAGGTCCAGCATGTGCCACCCACGTGAGGAGAAAAAAAATGGGTAAAAAAAAAAGGAAAAATAAAAGGGCAAATTCGGAATATCAATACTCTCTCTCCAGTGACATCATCTGAAAGTTTGACTTTTGTCCTTCATTGTAAATATAGTTTAAGACGGTCTGAAAGTTTGTCCTTCATTGTAATATATGAAACAATAGGGACTAAAGCGTAATTAGGTCATCTAAAAAGGTAGTCGGATGTAAATCGCCATATATATATAAATATTATATATATATATATATATATATATATATATATATATATATATATATATAGAGAGAGAGAGAGAGAGAGAGATCGAAACACAAATCTATTAAGATTATATATATCACCATATATATATATATATATAAATATACATAGACAAAATTTATATATCATATATGTAAACATCATACATCACATATATGAACATCATATATCAACATATATGAAAATCGGAACAATGAAAATATATTAGTCGCTCCGATACCACTGTTGGAATTTTATCGAACTAATAAGATTTATTATCTCTGTAATACCCTCAATTTCGGATTTCAGTGACTTTTTTTATCGGCGGGAGCCCATTTTGACGACTCGCTCGTGATCGTTTCGTCATTATGAAAGTATTTAATTCTGCACTTTTGGTCATCCGAGTTCGTTTCGGTATCGTTTTGTTGAGTTCCGTGTTCTTAAGCGGTTTTTCCGCACTTGAGTTCGATTCTTGCGAATCTCGTTCGAAACTGTTGTTTCGAGTTTCCCGTAAGTTCATTTAATGTTATTATTCATGTTGCGAGCTTCGGCTTGGGGTTTCGGTCGTGTTTCGTGTATTTCGGATGTTTTGGGCCATTTTCATAATTTCCCAAAGTTTGGGGTAATTACTTTCCGTTGTCGAATTTCGAGCCTTCGGATGGTCGGAATCGTGTGTTCTCTTAGTGTTCGAATTCGTCTTTGCGAGTACTTCGTAATCGTATCTTTGATACGTATTCAGGTTCGGGTTTCGGGGTCGTCTGGGCCGTCGGAGTTGGTCCCGGCCGAGTCATGGCTGGGCAGGTTGGGCCCAGGCCAGCCCTGGCTGAGTTACGGCCGAAAAGGCCCGGCAGTTACGTACGTAAGGCCGGTTACGTACGTAAGCCTTGGCCGGTTACGTACGTAACACTACCGGCATTTCTGGGCAGGAGACTCGGCCATGGCCGGTTACGTACGTAAGCCATGTGTCACGCCCCGAGAGAAACGACCGACAGAGTGCTTGGACAGACCCGCACAGAGGGATGCGAGGTCCAGTGGATCAACGTGCATGGGGCACATTCGGGACAGCTAGGCCGTGTGGAGCGGCACAACCGACTGAGGGACTTAGTCGTGTGGTGTGGCATGCGTGGATGTATGGCCGAGCAAGCAGGCCATCCGGGCAACAAAGTGCCCAACCGAGGGACAAGGCCATCAGGCCATTTGCGAAGCTACCTGGGCGGCGAGACAAGGCACGCCGGGAACCGAATGGACGAGTGCATCGGACAGGCACGCCACTTTGGGACAACGCGGGAAAAGATGACGAGATAAGGCACATCCGAGGGCCGAGACTCGGACACGGGCGACGGACACCCGTGAGGGGTGCGCGCGAGGCGCTGGGCGCGCGCGCGGGCGGCGCGCGAGGGACACACGGAGCTCCCTCCCCCTATAATAGGCTTAGCGGAATAAAGCCGTGTGAGTGCACTGGACATTGGAAAGCTGAGTAGTCCACTGTGCGGAAGTTGTACTCGGAACATTCCGGAAACGGACCGGGATGGTCCAGAACATCAAAGATTAATCCGGAGGCATGTGTGGAAGGCCAGGCCGGATCGGGTCGGGTTACATGGAGTCGGGCCGAGTGGGCCGGGTCGGGTCGAGAAAGCCGGAAAGGTCCGGAAATATGTGGAAAGTGCTGGAGACTCTTGGATGAGTCAAGAGACTTGTAACCTAGTAGAGTTTTCTAGACATTGTACAAAGATTTGTATTGTACTTAGAATACTCTAGGACATGTAATGGTGTAGGAGGGTCTAGAAGCCTCCAAATGAGGAGGTGGAAGAATGTTCTAGGCTAGGATAGGTAGTATAAATAGGGGCCTTGAGGCTCATTTGCAATCCATCCTCAAATCCCTCAAGATCCTTGGGAAAGCATTTGTAAGACACACTTGTAAACCCTTTGTAACTTAGTGGAAGAAAACTTTCCATTAACCATTGCCTCTCTTTCGTTGTGCCAACTTTCATACTTAGCCAAATTCGGAGAGTTTAAGGCTGACTAGCAAGAGGGTTGCTAGGCCGCACGACGCTTAGGAGCATAGCAAACTCTAAGCCCATGACAAGTGGTATCGGAGCCATCGTTATCCACATAAGGAGGTGTGCAAGACTGTGGGAGTCGACGCTAACGATCAGCAGGCATCATGGCCGACGGACAGATCGAGGCAGGCATCAATGTGGAGGACGGACGAGTCACAGAGGCTGACAAGGTCCGGGGACGTGGAGAAGTCCCAGCTGAAGGGAAAGCCAAGCGTGGCAAGAGCAAGGCGCGCGGTGTGGTGCCGCCGCAACACGAGGAGAACCCGGCACGAAGCCGACTTCTTGAGGATGAAGACATTCGGAAGATCATACTCACCTTAGCACAACGCCTACCCGACATCGAGGACGACATCGAAGCTCTTGGGCAGCACATCACTAACACCCAATTGAGCACGGAGGAACGCGTGGGTACTCTCGAGAAAGCTGTTGGCCAACTGTAAGGGCACACGTTGGGCCAGCTCGAGACCTTCAAGAGGGAACAACTCTCGTTGCGCAAGGAGCTAGAAACGATCGAGGATCATGTGGCATCCAGCATCACGGAGATGCGCAAGCAGTATGCCGAGTTTTGCGAGGTAAGTGCCAAACGTTTTGAAGATTTTTGTGATAAAATCTGTCGGGCAAGCAACTCGGGCACTAACTCGAATGGTGGGCCGAGCTGGAACAACACATTTGGCGGGGCGAGGTTCGAGGCAAGGGTTGAGGTCCCCAAACCCAAGGAATTCATTGGCAAGAGATATGCCAAGTCAATCGAGGAGTTCCTATGGCGAATGGAACTTTACTTTGATGGTCTGGGACTGACGGACGAGAAGGCCAAAGTAGGGCAGGCTGCACTATATCTTGCCGACGATCCAGCGCTGTGGTGGCGTCATCGACAGGCCGGTGTTACAAAAGGAACTTGCCAAAGTAGCTTGTGTTTTCTTCACATATAGTACATGCATGATGTTACAACCCTTTATATATAATTTGTCTAATAATTATATAGGTTGTGAACTATTATATTATTTTATAAGGCACCGATAATGTGATCTTCCGTGTGACACCAACACACCACATTATCTACAATATAAAATAATTAGACATTTCATTTGCATAACCATAGCGTGAATAAATATGCAAAATATGTGATTAAATGTAATTAATATTCTCATATGTAGTAACAGGGAAATTAGGTAATACAAGCATAAAGTATGCTTTGCAGTATACAATCCTAACAAGAAGGGCAGAGATGATTCTCCTCCCGGAGGGTCTGAAGCTCGGCCACCACCTTCTTGTGCTTCTCGACCAGGGCCTGGAACTTGTAACACCCCCAAACCACTCGGGAATATTACAGCGCCGCAGACCCTCTCCGCGAGGATCTACCAGGCTAAATACAAAACAATGCATCACTTCACATCGCCGACATGGCTACATAAAGGACCATTAGACCGATTTGGTCTTTTACCATAACACAATACACAACATTACATACAAGATTCTTTCCCAAAACTCATTCCCACGCAGGGGCTGAAATACAAACACAAATCCCATAAATCGGGGTAACAACATATCGGAGGGATAACCAACACGACTCTACAATTGGTCTTCACGTGATTAGTATCTTCGTCTCCCATCATCCTTCGTATCGATCCTGTGATTCTCTCCCCAGCTACCTGCAAGTACCTGGACGCAATAAAGACATCCACCCCCCGAATACTCGGGGGTTAGCAAAACTCCACTGTTTTGCTAGTGCAAGTATAAAACCAAAAGTACAAGCCATACACAACGTGCTTCAAGAATATAAAATCTTGAATATATTTCCCGAGATAAATCACTTAATCAAAACAGTTTGATTTATAAAAGGTAGGAAAAGAACCATGTGTCTCATACAAAATATTTTACGGTCTCGGGAGTTTGAAAACATTTGGAAATAAGGAATTCTCAAGTCTTTCGAAAATACTTGGGGACACGGTCCAAAATCATCTTTCCAAAATACGATTCCGATAATAAAAGCGGTTTCACAACCCAATTCACAACACACGGGTCCAAGACCCAAATCATAAGCCACAGGTCCACGACCCGAATCACATAACACATGTTCCTAAGGATTATTCGCGTCCGTGCTAACAAGCCACGAACCTCGGATGCTCCCGTAGAACATACCCGAGTGAATAACCCAATAGGAAACCATACCAAATCACATGTCCTCGCGACAACAGTCACGGAACCATTCCATACCACAACCATAAGTTATCCAGGCATCGGGCTAACAAGCCACGAACCTCGGAGTCCCCGCAAGACATACCCGATGATAACCCCACAAGTTATCTCGGCATCGGGCTAGCAAGCCCCGAACCTCGGAGTCCCCGCAAGACATACCCGGATTGGATAACCCTACGGTCACGCCCGACCCATACTAGCAAGTATGGATCCCGGAGATTCAACAATCCTACCCGGAGGCATATTACTTTCAGCAATCACATCACAATGAGCAGAACATCAAGCCAAGCAACACTTAAACATCACAACCTCCTTTCAAAGGAGTAACAACTAATATCCCAGGTAATACATTCTTAACGACCAAGTACACATAACGTTACGTAATCCCCGGCAAAGGATTATGGTCTAATAAACTCATTCAAAGTGATCACATCATCTTTTCAACATACAAATCCAACACACATATTCCGAGAACACATATATTCACGAAGTACATAAATTATCGTTGAAAGACAACATTTATCGAGAATATACCGATCCCTTTTTACGTTCATTAAACATTGGGTTTATACGAATTCCTTTACCATTAATTACGCCTACGAAACATGAAACGTATGGACAAGATACTTGCCTCGATATCACGAGCGGCGAAGCAGCGAACGGCACGATCGGAAACCTTCGAACCTCCAAAACGATCAAGACTTCGACGACCCACGAATACTACGAAAATAGCATCACCACAAATCAATAACACTAATCGAAATCCAAACAATCCTAAAACGACAAGGATCTAAGTATTCTCAAAGAAATCAAGAATCGTTGATCCGGCGATAAAAATCGATGAGCGGTTAACAAAATCAAGATTACGGTCAAGACAAACAAGAACAAATAACCGATCGGACGAGATCGGTCAAGAATCACAAATCCAAACAAAAACCCCAAATTTAAGAAAATAGGGTTCTAACAAGAGATTACCTTGATTTGGACCAAGAAGACGATTAGATGTTGTTAAACATCTACAAATCCGCTCAAGGATGAAGCTAGAAGAAAAGGATCGGTCTACTCGCCTCTGGATCTCACTCCCGTCGGAAGGGATGAAGAAAAGTGGGAAATGACGACTTAATCTGCCGTCGGTATTTATCTTTGGGCCGATTATTAGCGTGCGCTAATCACCCTTCATTAGCGTGCGCTAACGGGTCAACGCTCGAGAAACCGCGTATAACATAGTTAGCGTGCGCTAGCCACGTGTAGCGCGCTAACGGGTCACAAAAACCACCCAGTAGCCCTGACGTAATCGCACCTACCGAGTAGCGTGCGCTAGAAAGAAGAGGGAGCGTGCGCTAAGCGGCCGATAGCGTGCGCTAGCTATCGGCCTTAGCGTGCGCTAACAAAGCTCGATCCCGATCCGGTAGCTACCGGCGCCTCTGGCTTACCGATTTAGCGTGCGCTACACATTCAGTAGCGTGCGCTAAACACCAAGCAGTAGCGTGCGCTATGCTTCAAGCATTAGCGTGCGCTACACCACAAAATCTCAAAAACTCACAAAGTGATCCGAAATGCCTCCAAAAACATGTCCCAACAAGTCACAACCAAACATGGCACGAAAGTCCTACGATGAGGACCAAGACAATCCGATAAAACCCAGAAAACCCAACGAATCCGGAATAAAGATCTCGGGTATTACATTCTACCCCTCTTAAAAGAAGTTTCGTCCTCGAAACTTGAAACATGGAACGAACGACGCAAAACAAACTCAGATAACACACGATATCCGTTGCCGAAATAACAAAACACAACGAATGAAAATCGATACGGTCGAACAATTCAACCGTACATCTACCAAAACACGAGCTATACGCTGGACCAATACGAAATTCCACAGCCTAAAGGTTGGAAGATCGAACACAAAACAGATTTCCTGAACTTAAGGAAATTACGAAGGAGTCCTAACGTTCAACAATTACGAAACGAGATCAACAAACACTGAACCATCAAACGGTTGAGTTACAACGATCGAGACAACAATAGTCGATCAATCATGTTCGAATCACGACGAACAATAATACTCAAACAACAACCCCAAAGTTCACATCTCGACTAGAGATAATATACGATCCGGTGAAGACAACAAGATGTGCATTCACATAAGATCCACAGGAAAGGGATTAGCAATCTGGAGAGTCATAACGACAAACGGGTCATTCTGAAACAATACCACAACTCGTTCGATCAATAAAAGCACAGGACAGGACAAGATCAGAAAATATCAACGAATATAAACGATTCGACAGAGTCGAGAGTACAGAGTTCAAAATCCGATCCACTTCAAATAAAAGAAGTCAATCTCTGAATTTCGAAACAACAAAGCAAGGGAAATAATTCAACATGCAACTGATAGACCACGCCCCTCCGGGACTACTCGGAGTCGATCCTGATATCAAAGTTCAAGTCCCTGCCTCTGAATGCTTGGTAACCATCTCGCAAAACTGAACCCGGTGTCCCTCGAGTCCGCACCTGTAACACGTTACTGGTGGGGAAGGACAATGTGCACGAACATGTCCCGCCACATTACAGTTCAAACATCTCCTGGCTTTACCAGGAGTCAGAACAGAGGACTTGGAACTCTCAGTTCCACGCATCGAGCGATGGAGCTTCACAGCGGAAAGGCTACGACATTGAAAACTAGAAACACCAACTCCTGTACCATCCACACGGTCATCGGACTTCTTCTGCTTCTTCGACTCGGACACACGCTCCGATGATAACGAAGCTAGTTCACGGGCTAATGCTCGATCTTGATAGTCCCTCAACGAAGTGCAATTGAATCCCGACATATATACGCGAATATCCGGCTTCATCCGTCTGTCAAAGTGAAGGATCCTCTCTTCCTCGGTTCTCACCCGATCTCGCACATAACTGAGTTGTTTGCTATAATCGATGATAGCCTGCGACACCGATATATCTTGCGGTTCTGCCAAGTAGAATTCGCGAATCCTCTGCTCTCTAATCGGTTTCGGACAGAACTCAGCTTCCATAAGTGCTTGGAACTCCGCCCATGTGACATCACGATCACGAGGTTTAACAGCTTCCCACCAATTAGCGGCATCTTTGTCGAGAAGGTACTGAGCGATAGGTACCTTCCGTTCTTCAGGACATCCGACAGCCTCGAAAATCTTTCCCAACTGGAAAATCCAACCATCCTGACCAACGCATCCGCAGCACCGGCGAATCGAGGGGGATTCATACGGACTACCTCGCGAAGCCATTGATTCACACCGACGTTCTGACTCGCGTCAATGCTACGTTGAACCACCTGGGTCAACTGAGTCATCTGAGTCGCTACTTGTTGCAATATAGTAGCAACACCCAAACTAAAATCATTCTCAACGACATTCTCTCGATTCCGCATCGGATCCCCGTGGCCATCAGTGCCACGATTACGACCAAGACCTCTGCCCCTCGGCATACTAACAAACAACAACCTAAGGTAAAGAAAGATCATAACACATAGCAAGATATTCAAGTCTCTGTCTTTAATCCAACATCATTAAATCATATACATATTACCATTTAATTCTAGCTAGAGCACAATATACAAACTATTATACCAACAATCTTCATTTATAATGCCGTTGTTATGCGATTTATAAATGCAATGAAATTGAAATCATCCATTATATCAAAATCACTTTCTGTACGGTTTCCGCGCCGGAACTCACCAAGTTCAAAACCATTTTCGAAAACGTTCCAAAATGCCAGAAAGGCCGATGACGGTAATACTTTCCAAATACTCCCCAAAAGTCATTTTCCAAATACCAAATACCGTCACCAAATACCGTTTGAAAATACAAGGCGTAGACGCGAAAACTCAATAGTTTCAAAATATATGTTAAATCGCCCGACAAAAGAGTTGGGAAAAAGGGTCAACGAAATAATTCAAATTTACAAATACGAAAGGTTATTTTGAAACACACACTATTTGGTAAAAGTACCCAAAAAGTCACTTTGAACTTTACACACGCAATGACAAGAACACAGTTCAAATTACACATAACCACACCCAACAATTGTTATTCATGAACAACACACATGGAGTACCGTCTCAAACGGTCAGCCTAACAATCGCAAAAGTTAGACTTACGGCCAGAATGTAGTTTCCGAGCTTCGCTCGACTGTTAGGGTATGATTCAACAGAGACTTAGCGTGCGCTAGCCAACAGCCGTAGCGCGCTAGTTATACTAATTCAGCAACACATTCATGAGCATATATCAAATAATGCCAAACGCCGAAGGTTACATATAAACAACAACATACGAATCCAAACGCCAACAATTTACATTCTCACTACATATCGTTTAATCGAAAAAGTTGAAGGCGAAAGTCACGTCTCAAGTAAACTATTGGTAGACCTCGTTCAAGCATTTGAAATCAAATTTTGAAAATTTTCAATGCAAGATGAAAATATATGTGTAGTTTGAATTCTCAAAATCTTTGGTCTCGAGGTCATCATACGAAAATCAAATTATTTTTCCTTTTCGAAGGATATTTTTAAATAGAATTTACGTGACTTCCCCAAAACATTTGAAATTGAAATATCACATTGATAAACTTTTATTGGGTAACCAATCCAAAACATCACTCCTGTAAAAACGATTTCACACAAGGATGTATACATATATACATGCATACCGGTACTACTCTTTATTCCAACACAATACGAGAATCAAACAAGTATGGAATAAGTATTCACGAGGCACAATTTAACTCCACATAATAACACAGAATTACATAAAGTTGTATAGCACGAGACACAACAAGGTAGGGAGACTTACATCCACAGATCACACGAAGATGATGGTTGCACCTCGATACTAATCACGACCGACAACTCAGACGACGCGTCGCGACACCACTCAGTCAGACCAAATCTGACAAGACAAGACCCGACAACACTCAACTCAACCCGACAGCCTAGGTTTCCTCAACCTAAGCTCCGATACCATATTCTGTAACACCCCCAAACCACTCGGGAATATTACAGCGCCGCAGACCCTCTCTGCGAGGATCTACCAGGCTAAATACAAAACAATGCATCACTTCACATCGCCGACATGGCTACATAAAGGACCATTAGACCGATTTGGTCTTTTACCATAACACAATACACAACATTACATACAAGATTCTTTCCCAAAACTCATTCCCACGCAGGGGCTGAAATACAAACACAAATCCCATAAATCGGGGTAACAACATATCGGAGGGATAACCAACACGACTCTACAATTGGTCTTCACGTGATTAGTATCTTCGTCTCCCATCATCCTTCGTATCGATCCTGTGATTCGCTCCCCAGCTACCTGCAAGTACCTGGACGCAATAAAGACATCCACCCCCCGAATACTCGGGGGTTAGCAAAACTCCACTGTTTTGCTAGTGCAAGTATAAAACCAAAAGTACAAGCCATACACAACGTGCTTCAAGAATATAAAATCTTGAATATATTTCCCGAGATAAATCACTTAATCAAAACAGTTTGATTTATAAAAGGTAGGAAAAGAACCATGTGTCTCATACAAAATATTTTACGGTCTCGGGAGTTTGAAAACATTTGGAAATAAGGAATTCTCAAGTCTTTCGAAAATACTTGGGGACACGGTCCAAAATCATCTTTCCAAAATACGATTCCGATAATAAAACGCGGTTTCACAACCCAATTCACAACACACGGGGTCCAAGACCCAAATTATAAGCCACAGGGTCCACGACCCGAATCACATAACACATGTTCCTAAGGATTATTCGCGTCCCGTGCTAACAAGCCACGAACCTCATATGCTCCCGTAGAACATACCCGAGTGAATAACCCAATAGGAAACCATACCAAATCACATGTCCTCGCGACAACAGTCACGGAACCATTCCATACCACAACCATAAGTTATCCCGGCATCGGGCTAACAAGCCACGAACCTCGGAGTCCCCGCAAGACATACCCGATGATAACCCCACAAGTTATCTCGGCATCGGGCTAGCAAGCCCCGAACCTCGGAGTCCCCGCAAGACATACCCGGATTGGATAACCCTACGGTCACGCCCGACCCATACTAGCAAGTATGGATCCCGGAGATTCAACAATCCTACCCGGAGGCATATTACTTTCAGCAATCACATCACAATGAGCAGAACATCAAGCCAAGCAACACTTAAACATCACAACCTCCTTTCAAAGGAGTAACAACTAATATCCCACGTAATACATTCTTAACGACCAAGTACACATAACGTTACGTAATCCCCGGCAAAGGATTACGGTCTAATAAACTCATTCAAAGTGATCACATCATCTTTTCAACATACAAATCCAACACACATATTCCGAGAACACATATATTCACGAAGTACATAAATTATCGTTGAAAGACAACATTTATCGAGAATATACCGATCCCTTTTTACGTTCATTAAACATTGGGTTTCGCACGAATTCCTTTACCATTAATTACGCCTACGAAACATGAAACGTATGGACAAGATACTTGCCTCGATATCACGAGCGACGAAGCAGCGAACGGGCACGATCGGAAACCTTGAACCTCCAAAAGCGATCAAGACTTCGACACCCACGAATACTACGAAAATAGCATCACCACAAATCAATAACACTAATCAAATCCAAACAATCCTAAAAACGACAAGGATCTAAGTATTCTCAAAGAAATCAAGAATCGTTGATCCGGGCGATAAAAATCGATGAACGGTTAACAAAATCTGAAGATTACGGTCAAGACAAACAAGAACAAATAACCGATCGGACGATATCGGTCAAGAATCACAAATCCAAACAAAAACCCCAAATTTAATAAAATAGGGTTCTAACAAGAGATTACCTTGATTTGGACCAAGAAGACGATTAGATGTTGTTAAACATCTACAAATCCGCTCAAGGATGAAGCTAGAAGAAAAGGATCGGTCCTACTCGCCTCTGGATCTCACTCCCGTCGGAAGGGATGAAGAAAAGTGGGAAATGACGACTTAATCTTTGCCGTCGGTATTTATCTTTCGATGCTTATTAGCGTGCGCTAATCACCCTTCATTAGCGTGCGCTAACGGGTCAACGCTCCAGAGAAACCGCGTATAACATAGTTAGCGTGCGCTAGCCACACCGTAGCGCGCGCTAACGGGTCACAAAACCGATCCGGTAGCCACAGACGTAATCGCACCTACCGAGTAGCGTGCGCTAGAAAGAAGAGGGAGCGTGCGATACGCGGTCGATAGCGTGCGCTAGCTATCGGCCTTAGCGTGCGCTAACAAAGCTCGATCCCGATCCGGTAGCTCTTTGCCCTCTGCCCGATTTAGCGTGCGCTACACATTCAGTAGCGTGCGCTAAACACCATGCAGTAGCGTGCGCTATGCTTCAAGCATTAGCGTGCGCTACACCACAAAATCTCAAAAACTGACAAAGTGATCCGAAATGCCTCCAAAAACATGTCCCAACAAGTCACAACCAAACATGGCACGAAAGTCCTACGATGAGGACCAAGACAATCCGATAAAACCCAGAAAACCCAACGAATCCGGAATAAAGATCTCGGGTATTACAGAACTCCCCAGAGGCCTTCACATAAGTTCCCAGTCTATCAACACGCTGCACGGGAGTTTCTCTCCTTCCCGAGGCAGCCCTGACCCTAGACGCTGGAGGAGAAATGAGAAAAGAACGATAAGAAAAAAAGTAAAATACCTGACTCGGACATATTCGGGTCGGTAGATCGAAGATCGGCAGCCCAGAGACCGTACATTCATACCGTAAATATGTTCAATATATATTAAGAACGTGTTTAAAACAACCAAGAACCGGCCTATAACTACTTGAACCGATCCAGTCTTTCAAACATGATTTCTGGAAGCTATTTGCGGGTATGCTTGGTATTTCACCCTCAAAACCGCCTCTCTCACTTGGATAAGAATGTTCGCTGATTTGCGATTGGATGTTCGTATGCCGAGGGGTATGTTCACCAGTCGGTTGTGGTTATTGAGATCCACTATATGTGATTGGTGTGTCGTTTGAGAACTTTATTCGTTATATTGGTTTCTATGGTTCTGTGTTGATCATGTTGGAGCTTACCGTGTGAAGGTATTCTCGGTTATCGTTGATCGTTCGTTGAAGAAACTCCGCGAGCTCAAGCATAAGACTACCATTCGGGACTATGTTCGGGACTTTACATCGATCATGCTTCAGATTCCGGACATGACCGAGGATGATCGACTATTTTTCTTCCTGGATGGACTACCGAGTTGGGTTAGGGACAAAGTACAAAGCCGCGAGGTGAAATCTGTCAATGAAGCAATAAAAGCGGCCGAGTCCCTAGCCGAATTCGAGAAGAGGAAGGAGCCGCGAGCTGAGGGTCAAGCCAAAGGCGGGGGAGACACCCGCACGTCAGTACAGCAACTAGCCCAACCATCATGTGGAAGATTCAGGACGAGACCGCAACATGACGCGGACAAGCCATATTACTCGGGTGAACGCAGGAGCGCTCCCGACCAACGAGGATGCTTTATGTGCGGCGGAGCTCATCGGATGAAGGATTGTCCCAAAATGGGGAAGCTCAACGCCATGGCCGAATGCGAGCGGCCAACGATTGATCACACGGACGTGCATCAGGTAAGCACGATCCAACAAGTTAATTCTGTCATCAGTGCAGGCAGCGAGGGACCACGAGGAAGCAAGTTGATGTTCGTGGAAGGAACCATCAACCACCAACCCATCAAGGCCTTGGTCGACACGGGAGCCGACTACAACTATATCACTGAGGCCGAAGCGAAGAGATTAGGACTACTTGTGCAACCATGCAAGGGCTGGATGAAGTCCAACAATGGACTAGCAGTGCCGGTCACAGTGTAATATCCGTAATTTTCCATTTTTAGCAGTTTTCATTTTTGGTGTATGTCTATTTTTTATCGACTCGCTTGTAATCGTTTCGACATTTCGAATCTACTTTGTTCTTGGAGTTTTTCCATTTGGACGAGTTTTGATGATGTTTTCACGTAATTTCATTTTATGACATGTTTTGCCGTATGAACGTTCGATTCTCGTAAAACTGGTTCCTTTGCGTTGTTTCTTGGCTTGTACAAGTTCGTATGGTTGAGTTGGTCATGTTGAAACTTTCGTTTTGTAAATCCGACGTCGTTTCGTGATTTTCAGGCACTTGGGCCATTTTCGTAATTTCCTATAAATTTAGGGAAATTCATCTCCTTGTCGTATCTTGGACTCCTCGGTAGTTGGAAGTGCATTTACTTTCGATCACTCAGCTTCATTGTTATGAATACCTCGTATGTACACTTTTTATTATATCCTCATGTTGTAGTTCGCCGTTGAATCGACTGTGCAGAATCGGTGTTCAGAACTGGGGTCTGTTACGTGCATAATGTACGTTATGCATGATCCATAACGTACGTTATGACCCTTCACAATTCAGTACAGACATTTGGTTACGTACGTTAACCAGTATTGTGTTACGTATGTAACCATCCTAACGTACGTTAACAGCTTGTGTTAACGTACGTAACGCACTGTCAGCGTTTTTAAAACTGACTTAACCTCAGTCAGTTTCTTTTCATCCTTCGTCGCCCCTTTTCGCGACGTGAGCGTTCTTGAACACCTTTGGAGCGATTTGTCCAGAGCAATCCGTGGATTTCCTCTAGAGATTGACTATTGTGTACCAAGGGAGATTAATCTACAACATTATCATCATCCATCCGTCAAATCCAAGGTATTTCCTCAGGAACCCTAACTTTGACGAATTTGGGGGTTTTTCGGGATTCTAAGGTTTAGTTCCGAATTGTTCAACTATGTTACGATATTCTTCACCAATTATGGTTATTAAGTGATTCTAAATCCAATTTCCTTGATTTTAATCCGTGAATTATCAATACGGGGAGATTTTGCTTAAACCCTCGCCCGTATCGATTGAACGTCTATTGTCGTGAATTGTAATCGGGGTTATGGGAGTATTCCTTTCGTTTATTGTTGTCCGTTGGGACTGAGTTATGTTAATTCTTCTTTAGGAACCGTCGTCTTCCACTCGGATCATCCGTAGTCGTTTTTCACTTCCGATTCTTCGAAGATGTCACAAAGGCAAGTACTTTACATTTGTTTACATGTTCTAGTATTTGAATTATGGTTGTATTGTGGTTGTTGTGAATGGATATGTGTATGTTCACCTAGGGACGGTCCGACGGGGCCTCTAGGGATACGTTGCCGTGAGTTTCGTATCGTGAACTGTGGTTAACCACCCAGGGATGTCCGACGGGGCTCTGCGGAGTACGGTGGCCGTGAGTCACGTACCAAGGTTAACTTTGAATTGTTTTGGTTGGAGAAAATGTGTTTTCTGCTTGTGCATCGTAAATATTCCGGAATATAAAATATTCTCTAAAATGATTTTTGGCGCATTATTCATCTGATTAGAATGTAGTTCAAATGGATTGTACTTGCACTAGTAGTTGTCGCTAACCCCTTAAATGGGGGAAATACTTTTTTGTATTTCAGGTATTGATCGTGGGGACAAGCGAGCACCTGAGCCGTATGAGGATGATGGGCAAGCATGATATTGTCCAGAAGTTGATTATTGGTGTTCTGTCTGTCAATTATTATTGATGTTTGATTTTGGGATTCTGTATTATAAAATTTCTTTAAGTACTCGAGTACTTCCGGTTTGAATTTGTTAATGTTGTGTTCCTGTTTTGGGGAAATGGATTTGATGTCAGAATTTTATTTGTCGGTTATAGTCTTTTATTTAGCTTGTCGTTTTATTTATGATGGTTTGTCGTTGTCGAATGTCTTGTTTGGTACGTTAGCCTGGTGGATTCCACAGTGTGGGGTCCACGACGCTGTAATATGCCCTGAATGTCTTGGGGGTGTTACAGAATATGGTATCGGAGCTTAGGTTTATGGATACCTAGGTTGTCGGTTATTTGGGTCTAGTTAAGTGTCGTTTTTGGGACAGTATCACTGCTATGCCATCATCTCAGTACGCCGGTGCTCGTAAATTTTTCCTAACTTGACTCGTTTCACCGTTCTATTCTATTCCTGTCTTAGTATCTTGTTGCGTTTTGCGTTTGAATTGTACTTACCCATTACTTCTTCAGAATTCCTGCTGGTAGAGGACGCGGACGCGGTAGGGGACGTGGCGCAGCCGGTGGGGCGGCCATGTCCGATCACTCGGGAACTGATTCGGCGATGCCCTCTTTGTCGAACAGTGTTCCCCTAGTTCCGGAGGTCAGTAGGACCAGTCTGCTAGTTCCGGTAATGCACATGAGAATATTGGAGTGGCCAACATTTTGCAGCAAGTAGCGAACCAGATGACGCTACTGACTCAGGCCGTTCTAGTCGGCCAAGCTAATGCCAACTCGGTTCCGCCTACTGGATCCGGCAATGATAAGTTACTCCAGGACGTGATTCGTATGCGTCCTCCACTGTTTGATGGTGCTTCCGACCCTTCCGGTTGGGAGAATTGGATATTCGAGATGGAGAAAGTATTTGAGGCTGCTAATTGTTTCGAGGAGAGGAAAGTACCCATTGCTCAGTACTTCCTCGCCAAGGAGGCAGCAACGTGGTGGCAAGCGGTGAAGCCGCGTGACCGGGCAGCTACGTGGGCAGAGTTTCGGGATTTGATGGAAGATGAATTCTGTCCATGGCCAGTGAAAGAGGGGAGGATCCGAGCCTTCTTTGAGGCTAAGCCCCAAGATGTTGCTATTTCTCAAGCTATCAAAGACTACAATCAACAGCTGCATTATGTGAGGAACCAAGTCCGAGATGAGCTTGATAAGATCCGCCACTTTGATATGCGGATGAAACCGAGGGTGCGCCACTACATGTCTGGTCTGGGGTGCACGACTTTGAAAGAGTATCAGAATAAAGCGATGTCTGGTCTAGAGTTTTCTAGACATTGTACAAAGATTTGTATTGTACTTAGAATACTCTAGAACATGTAATAGTGTAGGAGGGTCTAGAAGCCTCCAAATGAGGAGGTGGAGGAATGTTCTAGGCTAGGATAGGTAGTATAAATAGGGGCCTTGAGGCTCATTTGCAATCCATCCTCAAATCCCTCAAGATCCTTGGGAAAGCATTTGTAAGACACACTTGTAAACTCTTTGTAACTTAGTGGAAGAAAACTTTCCATTAACCATTGCCTCTCTTTCGTTGTGCCAACTTTCATACTTAGCCAAATTCGGAGAGTTTAAGGCTGACTAGCAAGATGGTTGCTAGGCCGCACGACGCTTAGGAGCATAGCAAACTCTAAGCCCGTGACACATGGCCGATTACGTACGTAAGGCGTCCGGCAGGCTGTGTATTTAAGACCCAGCAGACGGGTTTTTCATCATTTTTCTCACTCGTTTCATACTCTTCCTCAGCTGGAGCTTTGATGATCATGGAGGGATGTTGTCAGGTGTTAAATCCATGAAGTCTTGGAGTTCATATCATCAATCATCCATACTATAACATCCTTTGATCGAGCGAATCAGGTCAGATTTTCTAGAAATCTAGTTTTGGGGAATTTGGGTGTTTTGGTTGTTTTCATCCGTTTAATCCGAGTTAACTTATGATTGTGATGGACTAATGATTATTTAGATGTATTATATCATTTCTCTTGTTATTCCATGGTTGGATCGTATCGATTCGTTGTTTTGGTCGAGTTCTTGATCGACGCCTTGAAGGTGTCTGGTAGAATGTCATATAGGGGTTTTCGGACGTTCTATGATTATTCTCCCTCGTATGATCATTGATTTATTAATTATATGATGTTAGGGTCGAGTTTCTTGCGAAGAAACCGTGTTGAACCCTTCCATTCGTCGTCGTATTCCTTTTCAATAGCATCGAGCATTTCGAGGCTTCCCGGTTGAGCCGTGTTCGTCGGAATACTTGCGTGCCGATTTCAAGGCAAGTACCTTATCCATATAATTCTTGTTTTGTGGTTATGACAATTAGTGATCGTCTAAATATGTTTGTTTGGTCGTTTGAATTGAACTTTCAAAAGATTCGGTTAACCTTGTTAAAGGCTCTCTTTCAAAACCGTGTGTGTTTTGCGATAGCTGTGTTTCGTAAAGAAGTATGTGAATCTTATGGATATGGTTGGTGTTGATGTTGCGATTGATAATGCGTGTGTGCGTATAATGCTTCATTTCAGTGCGTTGTGGTTTGACGTGATGTTTTGCTAAGTGTTTGATGCCTCTGGGTGAATTGTTTGGATATCTTTGTTGTATTGTGTTATATGTGTGAATACGTGAATGTGGACGGGGCCTACAGTGACACATGGCATACGATCATGTGGTCAGGATGCAACAAGCGATTGATCCAACCGTGAGAGCCTAAGGAAAACTACGGTGACACATGGCATGTGATCATGTGGTCAGGATA
The DNA here is from genome assembly GCA_033398695.1 of Orobanche coerulescens. Taxonomy (NCBI): domain Eukaryota; kingdom Viridiplantae; phylum Streptophyta; class Magnoliopsida; order Lamiales; family Orobanchaceae; genus Orobanche; species Orobanche coerulescens. The sequence goes on from CM065812.1 coordinate 84,544,364, forward strand.
CAACAAGCGATTGATCCAACTGTGAGCGCCAAAGATGTTGTGACTTGTGTTTCGCTAGCCAGCTCGGGAGGGTCCTTAGAGGCCTCGAGTGGGATTTGTGGCTTCGTCCCGGTCCTAGGCGATGCCTGTGTGTGAATTGTTTTATGATTGTGGCCAGCTCAGGAGGGTCCTTAGAGGCCTCGAGTGGGATTTGTGGCTTCGCCCCGGTCCTAGGCGATGCTTGTGCATGATTATGTTGTGTTGATTTTATGTCCGTCGAAGACACGTGATATGGGTTCTGACTCTATGAATTGTTAGTGGTTTTCTATTTGCGAAAACAAAAACCTTTGGGCTGTGACCCTGTTGATTTTGGAAAGAGAAGGATTTGATAATACTAAATTATTTTCTATTAAAACTCCCGAGGGTATTTTAAACCATTTTGCAAACCGTTCTCGTTATTTGTGATCTTTCAGATTTGGAAAGTTTTACTCAAACTCTTGCCTCGTGAAGTATTCTTTTCGTTGTATTTGAATCTTTGAGGATTCATGATTATTTTATTCTTGGAACTTGAATTATATGGCTCGTATTTGCACTTTGTACTTGCACTAGCAAAATAGTGGAATTTTGTTAACCCCCGAGTAATCGGGGGGTGGATGTCTGTATTGCATTCAGGTTTCAGGGAGTGTGGCACAGGGTCGGCATGAAGGATGATGAAAGATGATCGATACTAATCACATGTGGAACCGTACGTTGTGTATTGGTTCAGTTGTACTTTATTTTCCGCTGCAGTATTTTTCCCCATTATACGGGAGTTTGTTGTATTTTGACCCCTGCGTGGGCAAATATTGTAATTGAGTTGTATGTTTTTATTGAAAGACCAAATCGGTCTATTGAGTCATTTTAGCTTTAAAGGCATTTTTGAGATGTACAATGTTGTTTACCAGCCTGGTAGATCCTTGAGGAAAGGGTCTACGGCGTGTAATATCCCTGAGCGGATTGGGGGTGTTACATAAATGGTATCGGAGCATTAGGTTGTGGAAACCTAGGCTGTCGGGTCAAGTTGTGTCTGTTGAGTTTTGTCTCATCGGATTTTGTCTGACTGAGTCGTGTCGCGACGCGTTGTCTGAGTTCTTTGGTCGTGATTAGTATCATGGGGCGATCATCATCTTCGTGCGACCTGTGGTTGTAAGTCTCCCTTATTTGTGATTGTGCCTCGTCTAATGCGAGTTACTGGTATGGTTATATGTTAAGTGACGTAATCCTCCTATGGATTTTGATTTCGTGATATGAGGTTATTTGACTCTCATATTTTGTTTATATGAGGAGTGTCGCTGGTTATGTATTCTTGACTATTGGTTTCGTCCGCTGCTTGTATATTTCAAACTGATTTGTTCGTTTGCAAGTGTTTTCGTGAAACCTTGTGCTCAATATGGTATGGAAATGTTTATGGGTGCGATTTACTCAGTCCATAGGGGCTTCGGATGGACCAGTGGTTTAGCCCCGGTCCTAAGCAAGTTTGAACTGCGATGTGACTGTCTGTTTCCCGGTAAAAGGCATGTATTGTCTTGATTTTGCACGGTTTGATGTGTGTACTATGATGTGTTTAAACGAATATTGTTACATTAGAATTTTTGGGCATTCTAGCCCATTGAATTATTTTTTGAAAACCTTGAGTATCTTAGAAAATAAATTTCGAGACGTACTTTTAAAATGAATTATTTTCTCGCGGTACTTTCAAGGTGCCACAGTACGATTCAAAAATTTTCCAGTCGAGGACCAAAATATTTTGAGACATTTTCAATGATTTAGAAATGCTTTTGCTTAGGCCCGAGGGTCGAATATTCTGAAAGTTTTATTTTTCTAAAGAAAAGTGTCCTCATTTTTATCAAATGCAAGATGGTTTTTCAAAGTCTCGATAACGATGTTGTACTACTTTTTGTAACGTGATACTCAAGATCAACTAGTGTTTCTAAAATCATTTTTCAAAGGTGGTTTCCATTTTTAAAACCTATCAATTCCCAATTGCGGTCTGGGGATGTATGGTTCGCATTGTCGTTATGATGTTAGCTCCCGAGTATGATCGAATTGGTGGCATGAACGTTGAGGCGTTGCCACGCAATTGTTATACTAGCCCTCTGTGAGAGGTGTGAACTGGTATTTACTATTTGTCGCCTCGTGGTGATTTGCGTGTTGTCGCACGAGTGTGAGCTGTTAAAGCTTGGGTTTGTACGTTTATGTACATGGGTGATTGTTTCATGATGTTTGTGATTGTGTGCTGGCTATCGTTCAGGCTGTTGTAATCGTCGAACGATACCGTTGTTGATGTGATTTTTGTATGTGTTGATATGTTATGCTGAGTTGGCATCTCCGGTATGTTGTTTTGCGATGTTACATTCTATTGTATCTAGCATTTGTATATTCGGTACGCCGAGCCGAGGCGTTTCAACTGTGATGTGCCAGGGGCATGTACGTGCAAATTGTCCTTCCTCGCCAGTGACGCGTTTCAAGTGCGGACTCGAGGGACACCAAATCCAGTTTTGAGAATTGGTTACCGAGACTTTTGGAGTTCGCGCTTCAGCACAGATATCAGGATCGGCTCTGAGAGGCCCATGGGAGATTTTTCTGTCGGTTGCTTTTTATGTTGTTACCTTGTTTTCGTTGTTGTGAGCTGCAGGGACGACATTTCTTTTATAAGAGGTCGGATGTAATACCCGTACTATTTTTGACTTCTGCAGTTTCTCCTTCTAAATTCTATCGACTTGCACGTGTTCGTCGATACTTTTTGAACTTGTTTGATGTCTCGGTTGTCATCTTTCGAACTGGTTGTGACCTTGTTTCAGATCGATCTGTTTATCATTGTGGCTTTTCCGAGTTCGGTTCGATTCTTGTGAACCTTGTTCGGAAGTAACATCTTTCACTTTATACCAGTTCTTTTAATGTCTGGAGTTGAAGTGGGGACTTCGGAGTCATTGTTCGACTGTTGTCATTCGATCATTGTTGTTCGATCGTTGTTACTCGATCATTGTTTTTCGATCGTTGTTGTTCGATCATTGTTATTTGGTCGTTGTTGTTCAATCATTGTTATTTGATCATTGTTGTTCGATCATTGTTATTCGATCGTTGTTGTTCGATCATTGTTATTTGATCGTTGTTGTTCGATCATTGTTATTTGATCATTGTTGTTCGGTCGTTGTTGTTCGATCTTTGTTGTTCGATCGGGGTTGTCTGACTTTTGTTGCCTGATCTCGTACCGTGAAGAATTGTCGTTCACCGTTAGTCAGCTATTTCGAGTGTGTCCAAGTGGATCACCGAGCCGTGCATTGCAGGACGGTAGCTGAGAGATTTGAGGATCAAGGTTGCGCCTCTGCTCCGAGGGGCACAGAGATGCCTAGTGTGGTTTTCGAGGATCTCGGCATGGTCCGAATTGTTTGTGATTGTCCTTGTGAATCATTTGTGCTTATTTTCTGTTTTCCCGACTGTGCGTGTTTCTTTGTAATAGGTGCTTTGTGTTGTGTGTTTGTTCGGATAATCAACTTGGTTATATTATCTACTTGATGACGCGTGTCATTTGTTGGTTTTATTATAACTCTACCGGCGACGTTGTGTTGGGCGTTAGTTACGCATTCTTGTGTATCTCATTGAAATATTCCTGGTGGTATATTGCTTCTCCCTACTTGTTTTAAGTTTCGGGACGAAACTTCTTTTAAGGAGGGTGGAATGTAATACCCGCAATTTCGGATTTCAGTGATTTTCTTTTTTTTTCGGCGCGACTCGCTCGTGATCGTTTTGTCATTCTGAAAGTATTTAATTCTGCACTTTTTGTCATCCGAGTTCGTTTCGGTATCGTTTTGTTGAGTTTCGTGTTCTTAAGCGGTTTTTCCGCACTTGAGTTCGATTCTTGCGAATCTCATCCGAAACTATTGTTTTGAGTTTCTCGTAAGTTCATTTAATGTTATTATTCATGTTGCGAGCTTCGTCTTGGTGTTTCGATCGTGTATCGTGTATTTCGGACGTTTTGGGCCATTTTCGTAATTTCATAAAGTTTGGGGTAATTACTTTCCATTGTCGAATTTCGAGCCTTCGGGTGGTCGGAATCGTGTGTTCTCTTAGTGCTTGAATTCATCTTTGCGAGTACTTCGTAACCGTATCTTCGATTCGTATTTAGGTTCGGGTTTCAGGGTCGTCCGGGCCATCGGAGTTGGTCCCGGCCGAGTCATGGCTGTGCAGGTTGGGCCCAGGCTAGCCCTAGCCGAGTTACGGCCGGAAGGACCCGGAAGTTACGTACGTAAGGCCGGTTACGTACGTAAGCCTTGTCCGGTTACGTACGTAACACTGCCGGCATTTCTGGGCAGGAGACTCGGCCATGGCCGGTTATGTACGTAAGCCATGGCCGATTACGTACGTAAGGCGTCCGTCAGGCTGTGTATTTAAGACCCAGCAGACGGGTTTTTCATCATTTTTCTCACTCGTTTCATCCTCTTCCGCGGCTGGTGCTTTGATCATCATGGAGGGATGTTGTCAGGTATTAAATCCATGAAGTCTTGGAGTTCATATCATCAATCATCCATCCTATAACATCCTTTGATCGAGCGAATCAGGTCAGATTTTCTAGAAATCTAGTTTTGGGGAATTTGGGTGTTTTAGATGTTTTCATCCGTTTAATCCGACTTAACTTAGGATTGTGATGGATTGATGATTATTTAGATGTATTATATCATTTCCCTTGTTATTCCATTGTTGGATCGTATCCATTCATTGTTTTGGTCGAGTTCTTGATCGACGCCTTGAAGGTGTCCGGTAGAATGTCATAGAGGGGTTTTCGGACGTTCTACGATTATTCTTCCTCATGTGATCATTGATTTATTAATTATATAATGTTAGGGTCGAGTTTCTTGCGAAGAAACCGTGTTGAACCCTTCCGTTCGTCGTCGTCTTCCTTTTCGATAGCATCGAGAATTTCGATGCTTCCCGGTTGAGCCTTGTTCGTCGGAATACTTGCGTCCCGATTTCGAGGCAAGTACCTTGTTCATATAATTCTTGTTTTGTGGTTATGATAATTGGTGATCGTCTAAATGTGTTTGTTTGGTCGTTTGAATTGAACTTTCAAAAGATTCGGTTAACCTTGTTAAAGGCTCTCTTTCAAAACTGTGTGTGTTTTGTGATTGGTGTGTTTCGTAAACGAGTATGTGAATCTTATGGATATGGTTGGTGTTGATGTTGCGATTGATAATGCGTGTGTGCGTATATTGCTTCATTTCGGTGCGTTGAGGTTTGACGTGATGTTTTGCTAAGTGTTTGATGCCTCTGGGTGAAAATTGTTTGGATATCTTTGTTGTATTGTGTTATATGTGTGAATACGTGAATGTCGGCGGGGCCTACGGTGACACATGGCATGCGATCATGTGGTCAGGATGCAACAAGCGATTGATCCAACCGTGAGAGCCTAAGGAAAACTACGGTGATACATGGCATGTGATCATGTGGTCAGGATGCAACAAGCGATTGATCCAACCGTGAGCGCCAAAGATGATGTGACTTGTGTTTTACTATCCAGCTCGGGAGGGTCCTTAGAGGCCTCGAGTGGGATTTGTGGCTTCGTCCCGGTCCTAGGCGATGCCTGTGTGTGAATTGTTTTATGATTGTGGCCATCTCGGGAGGGTCCTTAGAGGCCTCGAGTGGGATTTGTGGCTTCTTCCCGGTCCTAGGCGATGCTTGTGCGTGATTACGTTGTGTTGATTTTATGTCCGTCGGAGACACGTGATATGGGTTCCGACTCTGTGAATTGTTAGTGATTTTCTATTAGCGAAAACAAAAACCTTTGGGCTGTGACCCTGTTGATTTTGGAAAATCCTAAATTATTTTCTATTAAAACTCCCGAGGGTATTTTTAAACCATTTTAAACTGTTCTCGTTATTTGTGATCTTTCGGATTTGGAAAGTTTTACTCAAACTCTTGCCTCGGGAAGTATTCGTTTCGTTATATTTGAATCTTTGAGGATTCCTGATTATTTTATTCTTGGAACTTGAATTATATGGCTCGTATTTGCACTTTGTACTTGCACTAGCAAAAAAGTGGAATTTTGCTAACCCCCGAGTAATCGGGGGGTGGATGTTTGTATTGCATTCAGGTTTCAGGGAGCGTGGCACAGGGTCGGCATGAAGGATGATGAACGATGATCGATATAATCACATGTGGAACCGTACGTTGTGTATTGGTTCAGTTGTACTTTATTTTCCGCTGCAGTATTTTTCCCCATTATACGGGAGTTTATTGTATTTTGACCCCTGCGTGGGCAAGTATTGTAATCGAGTTGTATGTTTTTATTGAAAGATCAAATCGGTCTGTTGAGTCATTTTAGCCTTAAAGGCATTTTTGAGATGTAAAGTGTTGTTTACCAGCCTGGTAGATCCTTGAGGAAAGGGTCTACGGCGTGTAATATCCCTGAGTGGATTGGGGGTGTTACAATCTCATCATATATCGAAATAGTGCAGCGGAAGTATAAATATAATATGTAAAAACCCTCCAAGGATCCAAGTATATTATCAAAGTACGAAGAACAAGATTGTTACCTCTTGTAGCGTGTTTTCGATCGAGCCTTCTAAAGACGTTGCAAGAAGCGAGCGTCCTCTACGGCATCCACACAACGAACAAATCTCGAGCGTCTAACGGATTGCTAACTATGATTCAATAAAGATTTCACTTAAATCAATTTGAATATAGATATGTTCTTGATTATGGTAAGAACAAGAACACCAAGAATTTTATTCAATTGTTCTTGAACTTTGATCTAAAATAACAACTATGAATCTTATTCAATATGTTATTAAAGATCAAACTCACAAGATAAGATGAAGATAAGATGAGTATTCTAAATTTTTTCTTGATCAAAGAATCAACCTTCAAAGATATGAAGATATATTCTTGATCCTATTAATTATTCAACTCTTGAATATTATCTTCAAGACTTTTAGTGAGAGAAATATCAAAATCAGATTTTTGATTCTCTCTACACAAATTATGTCTTCTTTGGTGTTGGTCAAGTGTGAGGGCTATCACAAGACACTATTATATAGCCCTCTACATGGCTAAGGGTTCACCAACCATTTTACTAATTATAATAAATCGGAACAAAATAGTTGCTTTGCTCGTTTAAGTGTGTGACCCTGTAGGTTCTAATTAATACGGCAATGAGTATAAAAACTTTATGCGGCCTTTATCTAGACATTATGACTACCCGCATTAAAAAAAAATAATTCGATGGCACGAACGAAATACCGTTACTATATAATATTTAATCCTCTCGTCGCGCGATAAGGCATGGATAAGTCGAGCTTATATAGCTTAAATAATATTCTTGATCTCAAGTTACAATTATCCAATTCAAATATTTATCAATAACACTTTATTGATCAATTTGAGCATGGCCATGCATTTAAATAATTTAACTTATCAAGGGCTCATGTATATCTTCTCCGTTTTATAGGAGGGACAAGTCCCCTCTGGACAAACTACTTCCCTCTGCATAAATCGAACCGTATCCAATCACAAACTCTATGGTCCTTTGTTACAGAAGACGGTATTGTGTTAAAATACAATACTCATTATGTAGAAAACTTTAGTGTCTTTAGGTAATAAGGACTTAAATAAAATATAACAATCAGAGAAATTATAATGACTTAATCCATATATAATTCTCTTTGTTAGGTCATATCCAATACGATGTCTCTACATGTATCTATGACGTAATATAACATCTCATGTTCATGACCAGCAAAACATAGTCATCGTATCATCATCATACTAGTAATCATATTACTAGGGATATCTAGAATAAATATTCTTTAATGCTTTAACGAGCTTTACTATCAAGTCACATACTTGATGATCGTAAGCAGAATATTAATTCAATAATATCATCAATATTATATAATAATAAATGTCTCCACATTATTATTAAACAATAGACTTAGAGCATTATACTAACATATATATATATATAAATATTATCATATAAGTTTAAATATAACGGAAAATTTATAATATAATTTATGAATATATATATATACACTATAATACAAATTTAAATATATATATTACGTTATATTATATATCTAAAAAGTCATATAACATCGCTTTTTTGTAGGATCGATGCAAAATGGGAGAATTTAACATCGGTTCTCTCGGGACCGATGTTGAACCGATGTTAAATGAAAATTTAACATCGATTTTTAGTAGTTGCTTTAAATATTATAATTATACCACCGTATCTTTTTTTAACATCAATTATCTCAGAATCGATGTTAAGTGAGCGATGTTAAATATCTTTTTTGTTGTAGTGCTAATTGATTGTTAGTATATATTTTTGGAGTTTTGAAGTTAGTGAGTGCATATATTTCTCGTAAGTTAGTACGTATTTGTGAGTTTTTGTTGTTGAACTTGTGATTTTATTATTAGTTGGATCGGAGTATTCATTATAAGTGATAATGGTAAATTTTTGTACCAAGCTCTGTTCTTTTGGACTAAATGAATCTGAATTGAACTGAATAGATTTAAATTGAACTGAACTGAACTGAATGGAACTGAACTGAATTGAACTGAATGGAACTGGATTGAAAAATATTTTTTAGAGTAAATAATAATAATAATAAAATAATAATATAATAAATATTATTAGTAATAATAGTAATAATCAACAATAATAATAATAATCAAGAACAACAATAATTATAATATTAATAATCAGGATTATTATTAAAAATAATAAAATTTGATAAAAATAATATAATAAATATTATTAGATATAATAATAGTAATAAACAACAACAGCAATAATAATAATAATCAAGATTAATAATAATAATAATAATAATAATAATAATAATAATAATCAAGATTATTATTATTATCAATAAGAATTAATAACAATAATAATAATAACAATAAATAATTATTAATAAACAACCCTTTTTTGTGTGTATCGTATGCACAGAGAGACCAGAGAGATCCCTTTCGCTGTTGTTTTTATCTGATTCGAAATCCGGAATATGGATCGAGGATGATTAATAACGATGATAATAATAATAATAATAATAATAAACCCCCTCCCGTTCGCCCTCCGGTTCGCCCTCAACCAGTAATAAACCCCCTCCCGTTCGCCCTCAACCCCTCCCCCCAACCCCATCCGTTCGCCCCCTCCCGTTCGCCGTCGATTCAGGTTTTGGCGGTTGCGCTTCGACCTTCTTCTGCCGTCCTCTACCTCTTCGCGGATTCGTCCTCGGAGTGCCACAGCCCGCCCATTCACTGCTCGCTGAAACACGACTCTCCTCTGCTCGTTGTCGCTCGCTCCTTTTCCGCTCCCCGCCGCCCGACCCTCATCCGCTCGCCGTCGATTCAGGTTCTGGCGGTTTCAGGTTTGCCTTTTCGTCAGCCTTTGTCTTGAGCAGTTTTCTCTAGGGCTGCTTCGGTATTGCTTCTGTCTGGACAGCTCTAAGGTTTAGTGTTTTCTGTTGGACTGCTGCTTGTGCCCTCAATTGCATGGTTGTCACTTTTGGTATTTTTTGGTTTTCTTTTCTGGTATTTCTTTATACGGGGTTGTGGTTTTGTTGCTTTGTTGCTATGCCGGCTGTAAGATTTCATTGCCCCTTTATTGGTCTAAATGGATGTCGGGATGGTGGCGGGAATGGTCTTACTAGAACCTCTTTGATCACACATCTTCGGGATCGGCATTTTTGTGTTGATGCTCAGGATGTCACTAGGCAATCTCTTTTGTCGGATTTGGCTATTTTCGAAAGGGCGGAGGTTACTCTTAAGCGTATGGGTTTGTGGTTATGTGGTTCTTGTTTCAAAACGCATACCTTCCGGACTAAGTGTCGTCATGGTACGGGGTCTGATTTTGTGTCTCCTCCTGATTGTGGTGATGGTATTGTTCGGTTCGTGTTATATGATCTTCCCAAACCACAAGTTACTCTCCAGGTAGCCATTGTTGAGGATTCGGTTTTGGATGTGCTTGGTGGTTTTGATTTACCTCTTCTTGATACCTTATTCTCTAAGGGATTGCGGACTGTCAAATCTATCCCTCCCAAATGTCGGTTGGAGTTCTCTCGTGCTTTGAAAAGAGCTCTTGATAAGGTGATCTGCACGCCTGATGACATTTCTTGTTGGGTTAGTTTACTTGTCCTGCCGCTTTGTCTACTTAAAACCTTTTGCCCGAGGAGTAGTCATGAGAGTAGGTCGGTCACTAAGCGTCAACGCCAGAAAGAGTATATTGTTAATGCTATTCATGCTTGGGGTTCTCCTGGTGGTAGTTTGCAGGTTGTGCGTGAGGTTTTAGCTGAACCTCCTCCATCATGGTCTTCCATTGATGATGATCGCTTGGATTTGGGTGATCGTAATGTCAAGCAATGTAAGAGGAAGATTTGTGATGGCCATTATACTGCTGCGGTCAGAGTTCTTTCGTCTTCTGGTGTTGCACCTTATGATGTTTCTACTCTTGAAGACTTAAAAGCTAAGCACCCTTTTCAGTCTGCTCCTCTCTTGCCTGATATACCTATTGATCATCATCACCTTACCGCATCCCCTTCTACCGTTCTTGACATGATCAAGAGTTTCCCTCGTGGTACTTCTTGTGGGCGAGATGGGTTGCGTGCCCAACACCTTTTGGATTGTTTTAGTGGTGCAGCTGTGGCTATTTCTGACGAGTTGATTGCTTCTATTACCCAAGTGGTGAACCTCTTTCTTGCTGGTAAATGTCCGAGGGCGTTGGGTGAGTATATTGCTAGTGCTCCTCTCACACCCTTAGTCAAACCAGGAGGGGGTATCCGTCCTATTGCTATTGGGACTGTGTGGAGGCGTTTAGTTTCCAAGGTTTGTGCTTCTATGATTGGCCACTCTTCAGCCAGGTATTTCGATGATTTACAACTTGGTGTTGGGGTGTCGGGGGGAGGTGAAGCTATTCTTCATGCTGTGAACCGTTTGGTTGAGGACCGTGGTTGTGAGGTTGGTCTGTCCATGTTGTTGGTTGATTTTAGGAACGCTTTCAACATGGTGGACCAAGCTGTTATGTTACGTGAGGTTCGGCTGCATTTTCCGGCTATTTCACAGTGGGTGGAATTCTGTTACTCCAGTCCTGCTAGATTATATTATGGTGAGCATACTCTTTGGTCTCATCAAGGTGTGCAACAAGGTGATCCGCTTGGGCCTCTTCTTTTCGCTTTAGTTTTACACCCTTTGGCATGTAAGATTAGAGATTCTTTTGCCCTTTCTTTTCAAGCTTGGTATTTGGATGATGGCACTATTATTGGTGATACCTTGGTTGTGGGTAAGGTTTTAGAGTTGATTATCGCAGACGGACCTTGTCGTGGTTTACACCTCAATGTTGATAAAACTGAAATTTTTTGGCCACAAGAGGACCCCGTAAGGTGTATGATGGTGTTTTTCCCCCTAATATTTCTCGTCCCTCACATGGTGTTAAATTATTGGGTGGACCTGTTAGTGTGGATTTTGAGTTTGGTAGTAAGATGGTCCTGAAAAGGGTTGCTAAAACTATTGAACTTATGGAGGCAGTTGCCAAACTCAATGACCCTCAATGCGAGTTGTTGTTACTCCGTACATGTGCTGGTATTTCTAAGCTCTATTTTCTATGCGCACATGTTCTCCTCGGGTCTTTGAGTGCGCTCAGGTTTTTTTTGATGCGGCACTTCGTTCTTCTTTGGAGCATATTGTCACTGCTTCTGGGCCTGGTTTTGGCGACTGGCAGAGGAGACTCGCCACCTTACCTTTTGCTTTTGGGGGACTTGGTTTATATTCTGCAGGTGATGTCTTGAACTATGCCTTCCTTGCTTCTAGACTTCAATCAGCTGACCTACAGACTAAGCTTCTTTATGGTTCTGGTATTGTAACTGCTGGTCCCTCCTTTGATGATGCTCTATGTACTTTCAATGCGAATATGGATATTGACCTTTTGAGTAACCCTACCGAGGTCGCTGCCCCCAAACTTATGAAGAAATTGGCAGATATATATTTCGGTCGAGTTTCCCAAACTGTTGAATCTACTTTCCATCTTTCCCCTCGACAGATGGCGTTATGGAGTTCTCTAAAGGAGGATCATACTTAGGATTGGCTTAGGGTGGCTCCAATATCTGGATTGGGACAAACTATGAATGCCAGGGCTTATCGTTGTGTACTGTGCTATCGTCTGGGTGTTCCGCTTTTCCGCTCGGTACCGTGTTACCGCTCTAAGGTTTTTCCTGGAGATATATACGGGGACCACGCTGTTTCGTGTGCGGGTATTGTTGGCATTAAACATCGGCATAACCTTGTGCGTGACGTTCTTGTTGACATATGCTCTCGGTCAGGGATTTCTGCTCGTAAGGAGGTGGATATTGGGCTTTTCGGAGATGGGGACAGATCCTTACGTCCGGCTGACATATTACTCTACTCTTGGGAGAGTGGACGTGACGTATGTGTTGATCTTACGGGTTCGTCGCCTTTGACGCAATCCGGGTTGATTGACTTTATACCGGGGCGTGCGATAAGTGATGCTGCACAGCGTAAACGTGTCAAGTACGATGCTAAATGTGCGGATATTGGATATGGGTTTCTCCCCTTCTCCTTTTCTTCTTTTGGAGAACTTGAGAAAGATGGAGTTACCTTACTTAAGCGCATTCGACGATTCTCTATGACTCAGGACATTGGTGCGCGTGCAGCAGTTCATATTTTTAATAGGATTGGATTTGCCATTGCTAGAGGTGTGGGGGCTCAGTTAGTTTCGAGGCTTCCCACTAATTTTTTGTAATCCTATGAGTTTTTAATATAATTAATAATAATAAATATTATTAATAATAATAATAGTATTCAACAACAGCAATAATAATAATAATAATAATTAAGATTAATAATATTTATAATAACAACAACAATTATAATAATAAAGATTATTGTTATTCATAATAAAAATTATTATTATCAGTAATAATACAATAAATATTATTAGTAATAATAATAGTAATCAACATCAACAACAATACTAATAATAACAATAATAATAATTAAGATTAATATTTTTATTATTATTATTAATAATAATAATAATAATAATAATAATAATAATAATAATAATTGGGTGGACCCCAGAAGCAGGTATGTTGGTGTTTTTCCACTCAATATTTCCCGCCCCTCACATGGTGTTAAATTATTGGGTGGACCCGTTAGTGTGGATTTTGAGTTTTGTAGTAAGTTGGTCCTGAAAAGGGTTGCTAAAACTATTGAACTTATGGAGGCAGTTGCCAAACTCAATGACCCTCAATGCGAGTTGTTGCTTCTTCGTACATGTGCTGGTATTTCTAAGTTATATTTTTCTATGCGCACATGTTCTCCTCGGGTCTTTGAGTGTGCTCAGGTTTCTTTTGATGTGGCACTTTGTTCTTCCTTGGAGCGTATTGTCACTGCTTCTGGGCCCGGTTTTGGTGATTGGCAATGGAGACTCGCCACCTTACCCTTTGATTTTGGGGGGCTTGGTTTATATTCTGCAGGTGATGTTTTGAACTATGCTTTTCTTGCTTTGAGACTTCAATCTGCTAGTCTGCAGACTAAGCTCCTCCATAGTGCTGGTATTGTGACTACTGGTCCCTCATTTGATGATGCTCTATGTACTTTTAATGCGAATATGGATATTGACCTTTTGAGTAACCCTAGCGAGGTCGCTGCCCCCAAACTTATGAAGAAATTAGCAGATATTTACTTCGATCGGGTTACCCAAACTGTTGAATCTACGTTCCATCTATCCCCTCGACAGGTGGCACTATGGAGCTCACTAAAGGAGGATCACACTTCAGATTGGCTTAGGGTGGCTCCTATATCTGGATTGGGACAAACTATGAACGCCAGGACTTATCGTTGTGTGCTGTGTTATCGACTGGGTGTTCCCCTTTTCACTGTTCAGGTACCGTGCTCGGCATGTTCTAGGGTTTTTACTGGAGATATTTATGGGGATCATGCCGTTTCGTGTGCGGGTATTGTTGGCATTAAACATCGGCACAACATTGTACGCGATGTTCTTGTTTATATATGCTCTCGGTCCGGGATTTCTCTTCGTAAGGAGGTGGATATTGGGCTTCATGGAGATATGGACAGACCCTTGCGACCGGCCAATATATTGCTTTATTCTTGGGATGGCGGGCATGACGTTTGCGTTGATCTTACAGGTTCGTCTCCTTTGACGCAATTGGGGTTGCTTGATTTTGTGCCAGGGCGTGCGGTTAGTGAGGCTGCACGACGTAAACGTGTCAAGTATGAGGTTAAATGCGCAGATATCGGATACGGGTTCCTCCCCTTTTCTTTTTCTTCTTTTGGAGAACTTGAGAAAGAGGCGGTAACCTTACTAAAGCGTATTAGACGTTTCTCCTTGACTCAAGACATTGGGGCTCGTGCTGCGGGTCATATTTTTAATCGTATTAGTTTCGCTATTGCGAGTGGGGGCCGAGTTGGTTTCTCGGCTTCCCACTAATTTCTTGTAAATCCTTTGAGTTTTTAATAAAGTTATGTTTTATAATAATAATAATAATAATAATAATAATAAGAAGAAGAAGAAGAAGAAGAAGAAGAACTAAACTAAATTGAACTGAACTGAACTGAATGGACCTAAACTGAAGTGAACTGAACTGAACTGAATGAACCTTAATTGAAGTGAATGAACTTGAATCGAATCAACGGAATCGAATCGAATGAACTCGAATCGAATCAATGCACTTGAATCGAATCGAATGAACTCGAATCAATTGAAATGAACTAAAAAACTGAAAAATAAGTCTCAAAAAACCAGACCTAAATTCATTGGAATGTTTTGTTGGTATGAAATCAATTTGTGGTAATGACTAATAAAAGTGATTGGCCTTGTGTTTTGTAGATTTTTTCGTAATATGCCCAAGTAGCACATTTAAAAGGTTTTCTGAGATTTAAAGTTGTGCTGAAAAAGAAATAGGAAAATGCGGTAGTTGTTAAGACAAACCTTCACCTTAAATCTGTACTTTTATTAAAAGATAGTCGCGATATATGTCATTTTGTAAGTTTTTTAATTTTCTTTTTAAATATAGCTTATATATAGAGAAATGTATTCTTAAATATCCACAGAAAAAAATTCTGGATATGTGCTGTGGGAGTTTTATTGCACAACTTACACTCATCTACCAATAAAAAAATTCTTCCTTTATTTTTTAGCTTAAAATTCTAAATATTTATAATTTTTTGTATTAAGTCTATTTTTAATAAAAATATATACTAAATTAATTCTTATTTCATTAGACATCCATATTGAATACAATAAATTTGATGGATTTATATTAATGGCTGATTGCACAAAAAATTTATATTAGAAAAAATTGAATATTGAAAATAAATTTATACAAAATAAAAATAAATTAACTCATTTTTATGAAATTAGGTTTAATACTCATATTGCTTACATAAAAAATAAATTATGATATCCATACTTAATATTAAAAAAAAGTCGCAAAAAAATCTAAAGAAATATGTATCTTCTCCACGTTAATTGTCCTTTTAAAAATCATAAAAAATAGGTCAGGGATTATTCTATTATATACTATCTACCAATTAAAAATTTCCTCTCATTTTATTCTTTTTACTTTTAACCTAATAGTATAAACAATTATAACTATTTTTGTATTAATTTTATTTTTGAGAAAAAATATATCAAATTAATTCTTACTTCGTGCTCTTTAATTTGACACCCATATAGTATATATATATATATATATATATATATATATATATATATAAAGTAATTCAAATATAATTATGATATATTTAGATGACTAAAATATTTCCCTATGGAAATATAAGAATATTGAAGAAAAATATATTTTTAGTTTATTTTCATAGGATTGTACTTTAACAATTCTTTAATTTTTCAGAATTTTTTATTCTGATTATAAAATTGTAGAATAATTATATTAATATCAAATCATATAAAAGAATTATATTAGTAAGAATATGGGTTATATACTTTTAAAAAAATTTATAATAATAAACATAATATAATTTATTATTTATAAAATTAGATATAAGACTCATAGTGTCCTACATAAAAAAATAA
Source organism: Orobanche coerulescens (assembly GCA_033398695.1). Classification (NCBI taxonomy): domain Eukaryota; kingdom Viridiplantae; phylum Streptophyta; class Magnoliopsida; order Lamiales; family Orobanchaceae; genus Orobanche; species Orobanche coerulescens. Next base: position 84,560,451 of record CM065812.1, read on the forward strand.
ATGCATGTACTAAATCAAATTACAGTTTTCCTATCGTGTGCCCTTAGATCACATGATAAGAGTTTATAAATGAAAGTAAATCAAATAATAGTGTATGTGTATGTGTGTGTATATTGATTCATGTATATTTTATAACAATTATATAGTATTATTAAAATTCAATCACATATTATTAATATAATAAAATATTTAATATTTTACGAGTGCATTGCACGGGAGGAAATCTAGTGTATTTAATTATAATAACTAATAATAATAAACATACATTGCACACAGACATATATTAGGACTTAATCACATACTACTTTCGTCTCCAAAATTTATTCCTATCTTTTTTCGTATGTCCAGAAAATTTGTTCATGTAATGAACACACTAATTGACTTAACACTGCGCTGATGTGATACTCTTTCTTCAATTATATTACACTCAATAAATTTTTTATTAACACTAAGCTAATATGATATTCATGTCGAAAACTTTCAAGAATAAATTGGTGATCGAGAAATTATTTTCTAAGAGAATATTTGGTCGGATACATTGCACCGAGAATATCTAGTTTAACAGAAAAATAAAGAGTTGTTCCGGGAATTATTATTCTCGTGATGTGTCTTACCTAATACTGATTGTAGATACATAGATGGAAGGTTCTAGATCCTTCTAGAGGTAGTATGATCCTATTAAATGTCTTACCTTATCTAGGAATCCTATGTATGGAAGGACTCTCATTGTAATGCCTATATAAAGGCCCCTCTATCAGTGTTATGAATACAATTGATTTGTTGTCTTTTACTTTCTCCTCAAATACGTTATCAGCACGTAGTATCTCAACTGAGTAGGAAAAATTCGACCGAAATTCATAAATTCCGAAAAAAAAAAAATCAAAATCTGAAACCCTAAACTGATTTTCGTCGCATGACCATCGTCTTCCCCGACTCGCCCGCTGTCATCATCCTCCCGTCGCCGTCACCGATCTGCAAACCAGATTCCACCGACTCCTGCAAACCACCAGATTGTGACACATCAGTTTTCATACCTCCAATTTCCAGTCCCTGCGACCTACTGGAAATCTGACCGCAAACCACTGCGCTACTCGTCGCCGCCGGTCGTCTTTCCAGCACACCAGACACGCTCCGTCGCCGCCGGTCGTCTTCCCAGCCGGTCTGCACAAATCGGATCCAATCCGTCCGCTGCAACTAAAATACAGCCCATGCACAGCGGCCCGGCCGAATTGCGACGCCTCGGGTTTGTGACGACCTTCTTTGTCGATCCGTTGCTGACCCGTTTTCAACTCGTTTCTGTCGCTATTCTCGAAGATACGAAAATTTCCGCGAGTAAATTTTCTGCACAATGCAGTCGTACCAAAATTATGTTTCCCGATTCTTTAACCGTCGGATCGGTGTGAAATTTTGACAGCAACTTCCCAACACAAATATCTGTATATTCAACGGTGAGCATCGGATTCTGAGTAATATTGATTACTGAATCTGCTGCCGAACAGAAGCAGATTTTTACGAGGAAATTTGGAGATCTGACCTCATCCAATATCGAGCTGCTGCATCGCCGCGCTCGAGTCCTTTTTCGGCCGAATTATCGAGCCCAGTAGCCCTATCCGGGCGTTTCTCAACTCTCCATCTTTTCCTAATTAATGATTCATTTGTTCATTAATTTGTACACTTATGAATCTTACATGTTTATGTTTTACGTGTATATAGGAAAATACGTCGCTCATGATGATGTGCACGCTATGGAGAAAAAGCCATATTTATCCCGTTCAAGGATCAAAGTAAATATAGAACGGAGTACCCACAGAAATATGTTGCTCATATGGAGAGAATCTCCCGTTCAAGAATCAAAGCAAATATGGAACCAAGTACCCACGTAAGACTTTATTAAAGTTCCCATTTTTTTTCAATTCCACTCTTTTGGGAATTTTTTTTTTGGGGAATTGGGTATTTGGGTTCTTTATCTCCCACGCTACTTTGCGGTGGATGAGACTATGAGAGGTGGTATCACTCTCGGATGTCGAAGTAAACTGTGTGACGGTCCTGGGGGAGTCACGGATAATTGTTGAAAGTCGATATTTGTGGTTGTTGCATACACCACGTTTTGGGTGCGATTTGACGTCGCCGTTTTGTCGATTTTAAACCAACAATTAAATAAAATGAACATTGTCGGTAACGGTAAAGTTATGACTTGTTCATGATTAGTCACGAATTTGTGACGTACAAATGGGACAAACATCGATTGCAACGGATATGTCGTGGTTAAAATCGATTTGTGACGGATTTGTCACGTTGAATTGAGCGACCACCACGTTGGTCTTGACCCAATCCCATACTTGGAAAACTCCATCTTTCATCTTATTAAAATAAAATATTACATGTGGGTGTAGACATGTATCGTCTCCTTGCAATAAGATATATGAAAGAATGTACGAGTGATTCTCATGAATTTTAACATGTAAAGCAATGGCATATTGCGTTAAGTACATGAATTCGTTGACCTCGATTATAGTTCGTATGACTATAGGTCCGAATACTTTTCCGAGTATTTGTAAAGGCAAGTGCCTTATACATTTGACTATGTTTAGTCGATCTTATTGGATGGTCAAGACAAGTTGGTTATGGTATATTCATTATGTCTCATGGTTCAAAATGCTTAATTATGATGCACCGCGTTGTATCTATATAACATGGCTATTATGACGTATACTTGCAAATTGAGAATTAAAATACTTGGTTGATTTGATGCACTTTGGTGGATTTTGTCTACACTTTGATCATGACTAGGCGCATCCTCCTTGGTATTTGTTTATGCTTTGAAAGTTCAAACGGAATTAGTGGTTTTTAAACAGCCTTAGTTGTACCGACATTCCTACTTTCTCTGCAAGTCTACCAAGTTGGAGTTACCGAAATGATCATTAGTCGAGATAAGAAATCAAACACCCTGCTGCGTTTAAACGCACATATGGCTGTCATTGCCATGTTTTTGCATCAACACTTATGCCATTGGATATGGTCTCAACCTTGTTTTCTCACTAAACTTGGGAAAAACTAAACAGCCAATTAAAATATGCACTGTGATCTGAGTTTAATGATCCGTGTGATGCACAATATATGGATAGAAAGATACGGAAGTCTAGTTTCCAGAACATCTGACCGTTCGTCCATAGTCTTCCTAACAAGGGAGTTATCGCTGTTTTAGTGAACAAAGGTCAAGCTGCGCGGAATTTTATTTCCAGCGATTGTGCTAACTTTTGTCCCAACCAACTTGGTTCCCATCTTGAATTTGCAAGTGGTCTTATGACACATGTTTTTCAACATCTTTTTAGCCGAATTTTCCATAAGATGATGTAGTTTTTTGGTATGCGTTGTACGCTAAACTATCATCTTTCAAATGTTGAAAAACAGTTTCCTTGGGGAAGCCCAAAATACACACCCTTATAAGAAGGTCGAGCGTGTGCATGGTAGTGTTACACCATGCTTATGTCGTAATTTTGCCCCTTAGGCATATAACCTTGCCATGTTATGCACTCAATATGATAGATCATTTTGATCATATCAAGTATAAAATCTCTATGTTGTTAGAGTATTCGCTATGCTCATGAATGTAAAATTTTGCAAGCGAAACTGAGTGCGTATTAAACTATTTTCAAGGAACATGATATTTTTGGATTTCGGTTTATAAATCCATTGTGACTATGATGAGTAGGTCATCACAATCAATGAGCGGTATGATGCTCAAGTTGTTGAATGCCGAATGGCGTTTTCTAGTCACATATGTTCCGTAACAATTGAACCATGTTATGACTCGATGATATATATGCCAAAGTGTATCACTCATAGCATCTCATTGTGATTTGTGAGAATAAAATCTTATGCATCACTTGTATTGGATATGTGAAAAGAAAAATATTCATGAGCCAATATGGTCCGGCTTGCATTGGTTTTGGTAACCAGAAGATGTATTCGGACATTGACACATTTAGGCTTTAATAGTCCGGAGTTTGGACAGTTTGATGATCCATATACCACGGTATTGTCATGGACATTATTTTCTTTGAACAAAGAAACTAGTTGGATCAAAGACACCAAAGTACATTGGTGGAGTCGTGAGCAGGGCTCATGACCGATGATGATATTTATGTCATCCGCGTCTTGCTTTCATAAGCATGTGTGACGCCAAATACCCCCCCGATGATCCTTCTTAGCCATGTTCATTTATTAAAGCCTATTCTTTGGCACGATTAGGAGACGACACCCTCCTATGCTAAAGAGAATAATGTAGCGACTCGCATAAGCATGGTGCTGAGTCCTCCCTTTTCACCGAGTCCTTATACATACATGATCATAAGTATTAGCTCGGGTGGCTTATGATGCTATGATGGTGTTCACAAATGGTCGTACTCAAGTAATAACATTTATATGTTATGTTGTTCCTTTGACAATGATTGATAAGTTGATGAAACCTGAGTTATGGTTGTCCAACTTGCGGACCAGTCATTGTAAAGGTCGGTTCACCCACTTTTTAGACCAAGTCTTAAAGTGAAATTTTAACAAGTACTTCCTAACATCCAAGGCTACCTTCTCACAAATTTTGGTGCCATTTGGAGACTTGGAAGGAGATGAACCACTTAAATGAAGTTTTCACATACCACCAGCCGTCCTAACGACTAGTTCGATGTCATTTCGATCGGTTTTTGACCACAAGGTTGATGGTTTTGGAATCCTAAACACCCGTTTATACATGCTCACGAAATTTTGAGGTGTTTGGGGCTGGTGAAGGGAGTGAACTCTTCAAGAAAGCACTAGAGGTTCGATAAAACCAACGGCCTATCATCGGTTCAATCGTTTCTTTATGTTCGATCCCGGTGGTGCATGGTGGCGGTTTTGTTGGATTCTCAAGACCAGTAGCTACGGTTATGTAGCATAGGTCAACATGTCATATTCACCTATACCTATCATCATTCAAATGCTTAGTTACGAGTGTAACAGTATGCATTTTGTTAACTGGATTGTGTTAACACTGAAAACCTTTATCGTCCACATGTTCATGTGCCAAAAGTGCGTCACCACAACGCATTATGACGGGTTATAAATGATGAATATGACATGCGCTTTTACTCATAGTCCGCTTAAAATGTACCTTGGCAGACGATCTCGTAAGTCATTTGATGAGCCAGTCTTCCCGTCGTTAGGGGGAGATGCGAACGATCATGTTCGAGTAGAACGACTTGGAATTGTCGTAGTTTGTCCCTACTGTGCCTCACCAAGTTTCCTAAAGTGACGAGATTAAATACATGCTGCAAACATGTCTGCAAGGATTGTGTCCGGTCATGGACGTTCGTCACCTATAAATGATGATATGGTAACACCACAAATTGTGGTAGATGGTGTTACTAGGCTGTCGATCTCATAGAGTATTGAGATGCCACTTGGTTAGATAAATACTCTCGCTAAGAATGTATGCGAGTTTGGTACATGAAAACTTGATCATATGATCAAATGAACTCATCCGTCTCATGTGATTCTGGATTATAGTCATCATTGGGGGACGCCTCAATGAATGCCAATCCATAAAGAGTACTCTATGAATAAAGCCGGTACATGAGGACGTGGAATGTGAGTTTAATCGAACCATACTTCGTTGAAAATCTACAACGTTGTAGCCTTGGCCTAAAATGGAAACATATGCGACTCCAGTATGAACAAAGTGATAGCCCTTTGTTGAAGTGGTACCGACACTCCAAAGATAAGATCTATCCGTATACTTTGTTAAAGCGAGTGAGAGAAAGAGTTAAACTCACCTCATGGCGCGAGGTTTCTCATGAACGATCGAATCGACTACGATGACACGAAACTTAGTTGTGCTATCGTAATGGATGTTATAGCATCCACTATCTTTTCAGTTAGATAGTTTCCCAAAAACTGACGTGCAGCTTGTGGTTAAATCTTATCTTAGTGGGGAACTAAGTTAAGTGATAAAAAGGATCTCGTGGTGGATCAGAATCAAATCAAGTGGCTCCTGACCACGGAGTGCGACGACAAGTGATTGTCGGGGACGCATACTAAGTATATACTTGATTTGGAAGAGATATGAAGCTTTTGCGTGTAAAACTAAGGGTTTATAGTGATGTACTCTTGTGAGACTAAGAGATTCCGCTAAATCCAAAGTTAAGAATGAACGGATCTTGGGGACACTTGATGATGCGTATTCATCAATCGGTTTAAGGCAATCTAAGAGACGGTTTCCCTAAGAGACGATAAAGTAATGCCTATATGATTCCCAATGACTAGTCGAAGTCATAATAAGACTTTGCTCACTTAAGTGATGATGCAGTCTTAAGAAAAGTACGGTATTATGTACTCATGTTTGACTCGATCTACTCATTCGTAATCATCCGGTAAAGCCACTGTGATGATGGCCTAGGATGCGCTCACGCAATGTCTGTGATTGACAAGAAGCTTGAAGCTCGCTCTATCTCGATAAAAAGGACACTTGAAAACTGATACCCGAATCTGCCCAGAATGTGTTGGTCTATCTCCCATATGACTTACAGGGCAGCTCACTTGATGGAAAATGGTGAAATTGGTGCCATTGGAAAGGTTTGTGTCTACTTTCCAAGGAAACCAACCATTTGATCACATCCATCATGTTGAGTGATATATGACTATTGTTGCAAAGTAGGACAGGATATGTCCGGTAATTTGCTGAGTCAACTTCGATAGAGCTTTGTGATCTGCTCAGGTCGATCTAGGTTACATACTGTATGCGAATGAAAAGCTATGGGTGTCTAGTTTTCATAAGTTCTTACAGTTTCGTTGATACCTATTGAATCGAAGAAGTTATGACTGATTTAGTGCATGAAGGTCAAGACTTTAGAAAACTTGATTTTCGGATAAGTCTTTAGTGACTCTTCACTTTGGATGTGTCGCACTCTTTTTGTCCTTAGACCAAGGTTTGTTTTTCCCATTGGGTTTTCACTTGGTAAGGTTTTTAACGAGGCGACCTATGAGAACATCCATACAATGATGCGTTGTACTTCTGTTCAACTTAAACCAAGAGGTATTTTTCCCACTGGGTTTTTCCTTGGTATAGTTGTGAGGGCAACTTGGCATCCGACTCCTATGATTTGAGGTACTCATCAGGGGGAGTCGTTATGTATACATCAGGGGGAGTACACACGACATGTTATGTTGGTGCGTTGCATTCTTTTCCTCATCAGGCTTTTATTTTTCCCATGGGGTTTTGTTTTGGCTTGGAATAGGTTTTTACGAAGGCAACATCTTCTGCACCATTGTTGTATTAGTGTTCGACACAGGGGGAGTGTTCCGGAAATTATTATTCCCGTGATGTGTCTTACCTAATACTGATTGTAGATACATAGATGAAAGGTTCTATATCCTTCTAGAGGTAGTATCATCCTATTAGATGTCTTACCTTATCTAGGAATCCTATGTATGGAAGGACTCTCATTGTAATGCCTATATAAAGGCCCCTCTATCAGTGTTATGAATACAATTGATTTGTTGTCTTTTACTTTCTCCTCAAACAAGAGTAAATTTTACGTGCCAGTTTCTTTGATAAAAATCACCACCTTAAAGGATCACAGACAGTTGTTTTTAGTACATGCTACACTGCCATCCGAACATTTTGATTATTTTTTACATTAAACCGCCACATAATGTTATATATATTGAAAATACTAGGTGGCGGTGTAACACCCCCAGACTTAACCGGGAATATTACAGCGCCGTGGATCCCGGAGTGGAACCCACAAGGCTAAAGGAAATTTTGCCAAAAAATTACAAATGCCCAAGAGGCAACGACGGTACTATCTTTAAAACATTTGAAGACTATATAAAATCGGTTTATCAAATCCGTCGTAAAATCTCGTTTGAAAGGACAAGGCCTGAAATGCTAGAACTCAACAGTTTAAAAACATACGTTAAGCTATCGCTTACATGTACCGACAAAATAGTTTAGAAAACGATTGCCAAAGTAATCTAAGTTACCAGATACCAAAAGGCCGTTTAAAAATACTCATGCAGCGGAAAAGACAAACAACTAAAAATACTCTAGCAGCGGAAATACAACATCAAATCAGAACACTCGATTCAGAAGCACATGCCATAGCCAGTATCCTCCAGGAAGCTCATCTCTCCACGACCGCTAAAAGCTCGATATCCAAAGGACCTAAAAAGAAATCCCACGACGGGGTCAGCCATAATATCCAACAATGATATCAATCACATCACATCAATAATTACATACTAATGAGAATACAAAATAAGAATACGACCAATGTAATCTTATCGTCATAACTCTACCAAAATTCAGCTCTCGTACTGTGTCTCACAAAATACCCCAAAATCCTCAAAACATAATCATAACTCACTATTACGAAAATCTGCTAACTCTGTCCGAAGTCTCAACCCAAAAACCGATTGTCCATCAAAGACAAATACAAAGGGAAATACAGAACATACCTCGAACATGCACAATACCACGATAATCATATCGGTCTAATCCAAGATCAGATCAAAGCAACATATGGGCACGGTCCTAACGTACAAGACCTACAAATGCATACTCATATGACAACGTCAATATGCTAAAAACAATAACAACAGTGTATACTCAATGGAAATCCCATGATCCAGCGCCCTCAGCATAGATCCCAAGATGATCCTACTAGATCAACACAAAATGGATAACCAACAATATACATATGGACAACAACATATGATAAAAATCAATGATGCGAATCCACATGATTCCATCCACACAATACTGGTAATCCAACGATCCAGCGCCCTCAGCATCGATCCCCATGATGATCTCGTCGGACCAACGCATGGTGGAAAACCTGTCCAATGATCCAGCGCCCTCAGCATATATCCCCATGATGATCCCGTCGAACCAACACATGGTGGACATCCGATCCAGCGCCCTCAGCATAGATCCTCAGGATCCCTTCGGATCATTTACAACATAAACAATGCAATTATGCATACACATATGCAAATCAATATGTTCATCAACACGAACAACATATGAATCAAAACATGAACGACACTATGATAAAACAACTAGGACGACTTCATGTTCAGTAACATGAATGACAACCTGCATGATCAACATCATCAACATTAAACCGAAATCAAATTAAGATATTTGTCCCGGGTCCTTCTGGAGCAATCTCAATGTCAATTCATCACCAATGATCATCCTCAATGCTTGGCGATCCCAACGTACCATGGACTATAGATACTCATATCCTCATCTTTATCGCAACGTAACCTTGATCCCCGAACATACCAATAACCGAGATAAAGTATATACATTATGATTTAACTCCCAGAATCGGAAAAACAACATATAATCAGAATCTCCAGAATTCGCAGTAATAATCATTGCTATATGCATCATAAACGAAATGAAACTGAAACCATTCATTAAACATTATAACTGAGCAAGTAATCACTTGCCTCGATACCGATACGACGGTGATGAAGCCGCTTGTAATACCCGTAATTTTGATTTCCGGTAATTTCTTTTTTTCGGTGGAAGTCCATTTCGACGACTCGCTCATGACCATTTCGTCATTCTGAGAATGATTAATTCTACACTTTTTGATATCCGAGTTCGTTTCGGTATCATTTTATTGATTTTCGTGCTTCTTAGCGACTTTTCCGCACTTGAGTTCGATTCTTGCGAATCTCGTTCGAAACTACTGTTTCGAGTTTCCCGTAAGTCCGTTTAACTTTGTTAGACGTGTTATGAACTTTGGTTTGGTTATTCGATCATGTATCGTAATTTTCGGGCGTTTTGGGCCATTTTTTAATTTACCAAAAGTTGTGGGTATCCGCATTCGTAATTGTTGTCTTGACCCTTTTTATTGATCGCATGCGATTAACTATTGCATGGTATTTCATTTCGGGTCGATGTAGTTGTCCGTGAGCATTTCGTCGTGTTTGTTCCGTGCGTTTTCATAAATCGAGTCGTCCGATCATGATGGCTGAGCACTGGCCGGACAGGTGCGGCAGGCACTGTCGGAAGTGTTGGGCACTGGCAGGGCAGGCGCGGCAGGAACCAGCGTAGCGCACGCTACTATCGTAAGGCTACGCACGCTATCTCGGCAGGTGTAGCGCACGCTGTCGACCGGCTGGCGTACGCTATCGGGCTGGGGAGAGGGGTTACTGGAGTACTAGACTCGGGGAGGATCGGTAGGTAGCGCACGCTACTATCGGTCGTGGCGCGTGCTAATCGGCATGTGTAGCGCACGCTGCCGGCCGACTAGCGTACGTTACCTGGCCGAGCAGTTTGGTCCAGAGGGTTCTAGATAGGTTGGCTAGCGCGCGCTAGCGTCCGCGCAGCGCACGCTATCGGGGTCGGGCGGGCAGATCTCGCTCGGCAGGTTTTGTCAGCAGTGTCGGGTTGCGCGGGCCCTGGCCGAGGCTGCGCGTTAGCGCACGCTACCCAGAAGGCTTAGCGCACGCTAATGCCTACTTCTATAAATGTGACAGAGCAGTCGCATTTTCACTCATTTTTCATTTCCTTTCATTCCTGTCCGCGGCTGGGGTTTCGGAGGATGCGAAGCCATGTTGTTAAACAACAAATACATGAAGTTCTTGAGTTCATATCATTGATTGATCATCCTATATCATACTTTGATCCAGCGAATCAAGGTGAGATTTCCTAGAACCCTATTATGAGAAATTTTGGAGTTTTTGCGTTTTTGTCCGATTCGTTCCATATTGTTGATTAATCCATGATGGGTATGATTAATCTTAGTAGTATGCTTGTGTTTAACATCATTTAATCCATTGTTCTTCGTCGAATCAAGGTATATTTTTTGTTTTCCTTCGAGTTGACTTTTTGGGGGGATTAGTTCTTGATTTCATTTTCCATCCGTTTTTGATGAACCGATTTTTGTAAAATGATGTTTTTAAACATATCCTATGGATTGAATATCCATATTTCGGTTGGGAAGTCCATATTCATGTTTTGTCGGGTCAATTCGTGTTCTTGGCCGTTTTGGGAGAAACCCTTGAACTTTCGTCGTTTGTTCCTTGAATTCAACGGATTTAAGTCGTGCTATGGAATTCATTTTCATTGTTGTTATTGTCCTTCGTATTTTATTATCGCGAGTTGGCATTCGGTGGAGTCGGCGGGTTCGTAGTCGATTCGTGCCAACCTACTTCGGTCGATTCTCCGCGTTGTTCTTATTCGAGGCAAGTACCTTGTCCATACCATTCTTGTTTTGTGGATATGATGATTGGTGAATGCCTTAGCATGATTGTTTGATTGTTTGAAATGAGTTTTCAAAAGAATTGGTTTAGCCTCGTTAAGGGCTCATTTTCAAAACGCGTGTGTTTTGTAAATTGTGTGGGTTGTAAGTGACTACGTGAATCCTTTCGATATGTTTGGTGTTGATGTTGCGCTTGATAATGCGTGTGTACGTATATTATCTCCTTTCGGTGCGTTATGGTTTGACGTGATGTTTTGCTAAGTGTTTGATGCCTCTTGGTGAAATGTTTGGATATCATTGGTGTGGTATGTTACTTGTACATGATTATTTTCGCTAGCCAGCTCGAGAGGGTCCGACGGGGCCTCGAGTGGGATTTGTGGCTTCGTCCCGGTCCTAGGCGACGTGTGTGCTTGATTATTTCGCTAGCCAGCTCGGGAGGGTCCGACGGGGCCTCGAGTGGGATATGTGGCTTCATCCCGGTCCTAGGCGATGCGCGTGCATGTGTATGTTTTGTGAATGTGTTTGCTCACCTCGGGAGGGTTCGACGGGGCCACGGAGGGAGTCCAATGGTATAGCCCTGGATTCACGAGTGAAACTTCACGAGTGCGTGTGTATGTTTTGTGAATGTGTTTGCTCACCTCGGGAGGGTTCGACGGGGCCACGGAGGGAGTCTAATGGTTTTGCCCTGGATTCACGAGTGAAACTTCACGGGTGCGTGTGTATTTTATGTCCGTCGAGGATGCGTGACGTGGGTTTTAACCTTGCGTATTGTTGTTGGTTTCAATTGTGAAAATAAAACCTTTGGGCTGTGACCCTTGTTGATTTTGGAAAGAGAAGGATTCAGTAATCCTAAATTGTTTGCTATTAAAACTCTCGATGGCATTTTAAACCGTTTTATAAATTGTTTTCCCTTGATTTGTGACCTTTCAGTTTTAGAATGTTTTACCAAACTCTTGCCTCGGGAAGGGCTTTTCGTTACGTTTAGATCTTTGAAGATTCCTGGTTATTATTGTTCTTGTAACTTGTATTGTATGGCTCATATTTGCCTTTTATTCTTGCACTAGCAAAACAGTGGAGTTTTGCTAACCCCCGAGTATTCGGGGGGTGGATGTCTGTTTTTGCATTCAGGTTTGGGAGCATAACACAGGGTCGGCACAAAGGATGATGAAAGATGAACGATACTAATCACATGAGGATCCGTATGATGTTATTGGTTTAGATGTATTTTATTTCCGCTGCAGTATTCTTTCCCGTTATACGGGAGTGTGTTTTATTCGACCCCTACGTGGGCATGTAATGTGTTTGAGTTGTATGTATTTATTGAAAGACCAAATCGATCTACCGAGTCATTTTAGCCTTAAAGTCATTGTTGAGATGTTCGATGTTGTTACCAGCCTGGTAGATCCTTGAGGAGAGGGTCTACGCCGTGTAATATCCCTGAGCGGATTGGGGGTGTTACAGAAATGGTATCGGAGCTTAGGTTGTGGAAACCTAGGCTGTCGGGTTTAGTGGTGTCTGTTGAGTTTTGTCTCGTCAGATTTTGTCTGACTGAGTCGTGTCGCGACGCGTCGTCTGAGTCTGTTGGTCGTGATTAGTATCGCGGAGCGATCATCATCTTCGTGCAACTGTGGATGTAAGTCTCCCTTCTTTGTGTTGTGCCTCGTGTGACATAAGCTGCTTGTATGATTATATCGTTGATTGATTGAATCCTTCTGTGGATTTTATTCCATGATATGTGGGTATTCGACTCTAATATTTTATTTATATGCGGAGTGGTGTTGCTACCAATGTATTTTCGAACTGTATTTTATCCGCTGCGTGAGTCCTTTCAAAATGACTTACAGTATTTTGCAAACTGAGTTCTAATTCGTAAAACCGATTCCCTAAATCGAGTTTTGGCACTTTGGCCTTGAATGTTTTATGATGGTTTGCTAAAGGATTTTGTGAATTTTGGGCATTCTGCCCTATTGAATTTTTGAAAACCTTGAGTATTTTAGAAAATTAAATTTCGAGACGTACTTTTAAAATGAATTATTTTCTTGCGGTGTTTTCAAGGTGCTTTCTAGTGCCGCAATATATTTCAAAAAATCCCAATTGAGGACCAAAAATATTTTGAGATATTTTCAATTATTTAAAAATGCTTTGCTTAGACCCGAGGGTCGAACATTTCTGAAAGTCTTTCACAAAAAGGGAAGTGTCCTCATTTAGTTCAAACGCAAGATGGTTTTCAAAGTCCCGATAATGGTGTTTGTACTACTTTTTGTAAGGTGATACTCAAGATCTACCGGTGTTTCCAAATTGTTTTCAAAAGGTGGTTTTTGTTTTTTAAAACCCATCATTTCCTGCTTGTGGTCGGAGAAGGTGTGTATGATTGTGTACATACGTGCTTGTTTCGTGATGTTTAGTAATTATATGCTGGTTATCGTTCGGGCCGTTGTAATCGTCGAACGATGCCATAGTTCTTGTGATTTTAGTATGTATTGATATGTTATGCCAAGTTGGCATCTCCGGTTTGTGTTTTGCGACGTTATATTCTATTGTACCTAGCAGTTGTATATTCGATACGCCGAGCTGAGGTGTTTCAACCGTGGTGTACCGGGGGCATGCACGTACCAATTGTCCTTCTCGTCAGTAACGCATTTCAAGTGTGGACCTTGGAGTCATTGTTCGGCCGTTGTCATTTGATCATTGTTGTTCGATCGTTGTTACTCGATCATCGTTTTTCGATCGTTGTTGTTCGATCATTGATTTTCGATCATTGTTGTTCGATCGGGGTTGTCTGACTGTTGTTGCCTGATCTCGTACCGCGAAGAATTGTCGTTCACCGTTAGTCAGATGCTTCGAGTGTGGCCAGATAGGTCACCGAGCCGTGCATTGCGAGACGGTAGCTGAAGTTTTTTTTTGAGGATTTCGGCGTAGTCTGAATTGTTTGTGATTGTCCTTGTGGACCGTTTTGTGTTTAATTGCTGTTTTCTCGACTGTGCGTGTTTCTGGTAATAGGTGCTTAGTGTTTTGTGATTATTCGGATAATTGACTTGATTGTATTATCTATTTGATGACGCTTGTCACTTGTTGGTTTTATTATATCCCTAACGGCGACGTTGTGTTGGTCGTCGTGGAGCGTGTTTTCACGCCGTATATTCCTTTGTGTTGCTTGTAACGTTTCGCCGTTTGGCGTAAGTTACGCATTTTTTGTGTTTCTCGTTGAGTTTTTCTGGTGGGATATTGCTTCTCCTTACTTGTTTTAAGTTTCGGGATGAAACTTCTTTTAAGGAGGGTAGTGTGTAATACCCGTAATTTCGATTTCCGATAATTTCTTTTTTTCGGCTGAAGTCCATTTTGACGACTCACTCATGACCGTTTCGTCATTCTGAGAATGATTAATTCTACACTTTTTAACATCCGAGTTCGTTTCGGTGTCGTTTTGTTGAGTTCCGTGCTTCTTAGCGACTTTTCCGCACTTGAGTTCGATTCTTACGAATCTCGTTCGAAACTACTGTTTCGAGTTTCCCGTAAGTCCATTTAACTTTCTTAGACGTGTTGTGAACTTCGGTTTGGTTATTCTATCACGTATCGTGATTTTCGGGCGTTTTGGGCCATTTTGTAATTTACCCAAAGTTGTGGGTATCCGCATTCGTAATTGTTGTCTTAACCCTTTTTCTTGATCACGTGCGATTAATTGTTGCATGGTATTTCATTTCGGGTCGATGTAGTTGTCCGCGAGCATTTCATCGTGTTCGTTCCGTGCGTTTTTGGAAATCGAGTCGTCGGATCATGACGGCCGAAAGCATCGCCGACAGTGCAGCACCGCCGGAAGTCTTGCACTGGCCGGGCACGCGCGGCAAGAACCGGCATAGCACACGCTACTGTCGGAAGGCTGCGCACGCTAGCTCGGCAGGTGTAGCGCACGCTGCCGACCGGCTAGCGTACGCTATCGGGCTGGGCAGAGGGGTTACTGGAGTACTCGACTCGGGGAGGATCGGCAGGTAACGCACGCTACTGTCGGTCTTGGCGCGCGCTAATCAGCATGTGTAGTGCACGCTGCCGGCCGACTAGCGTACGTTACCTGGCCGATCAGTTTGGTCCAAAGGGTTCTGGATAGGTTGGCAAGCGCACGCTAGCGTCTGCGCAGCGCACGCTATAAGAGTCGGGCGGGCAGGTCTCGGTCGGCAGGTTTTGTCAGCAGTGTCGGGTTGCGCGGGCCCCGGCCGAAGGTGCTTGGCCGAGGCTGCCTGCTAGCGCACGCTACCCGAAAGGCTTAGCCCACGCTAATGCCTACTTCTATAAATGTGACAGAGCAGTCGCATTTTTACTCATTTTTTATTTCCTTTCTTTCCTGTCCGCGGCTGGGGTTTCGGAGGAGGTGAAGCCATGTTGTTAAACAACAAATCCACGAAGTTCTTGAGTTCATATCATTGATTGATCATCCTATATTATCCTTTGATCCAGCGAATCAAGGTGAGATTTCCTAGAACCCTATTTTGAGAAATTTTGGGGGTTTTGCATTTTTGTCCGATTCGTTCCGTATTGTTGATTAATCCCTGATGGGTATGATTAATCTTAGTAGTATGCTTGTGTTTAACATCATTTAATCCATTGTTCTTCGTCGAATCAAGTTATATTTCTTGATTTCCTTCGAGTTGACTTTTTGAGGGATTTGTTCTTGATTTAGTTTTCCATCCGTTTTTGATGAACCGATTGTTGTAAAATGATGTTTTTAAACATATCCTATGGATTGAATATCCATATTTCGGTTGGGAACTCCATATTCATGTTTTGTCGGGTCAATTCGTGTTCTTGGCCATTTTGGGAGAAACCCTTGAACTTTCGTCGTTTGTTCCTTGAATTCAACGGCTTTAAGTCGTGCTATGAAATTCGTTTTCATTATTTTTATTGTCCTTCGTGGAGTCGGCGGGTTCGCAGTCGATTCGTGCCAACCTACTTCGATCGATTCTCCGCGTTGTTCTTATTCGAGGCAAGTACCTTGTCCATATCATTCTTGTTTTTTGGATATGATGATTGGTGAATGCCTTAGCATGATTGTTTGATTGTTTGAAATGAGTTTTCAAAAGAATTGGTTTAGCCTCGTTAAGGGCTCATTTTCAAAAAGCGCGTGTTTTGTAAATTGTGTGGGTTGTAAGTGACTACGTGAATCCTTTGGATATGTTTGGTGTTGATGTTGCGCTTGATAATGTGTGTGTACGTATATTATCTCCTTTCGGTGCGTTATGGTTTGACGTGGTGTTTTGCTAAGTGTTTGATGCCTCTTGGTGAATTGTTTGGATATCCTTGGTGTGATATGTTACTTGTACATGATTATTTTTGCTAGCCAGCTCGGGAGGGTTCGACGGGGCCTCGAGTGGGATTTGTGGCTTCGTCCCGGTCCTAGGCGACGTGTGTGCTTGATTATTTCGCTAGCCTGCTCGGGAGGGTCCGACGGGGCCTCGAGTGGGATTTGTGGCTTCATCCCGGTCCTAGGCGATGCGCGTGCATGTGTATGTTTTGTGAATGTGTTTGCTCACCTCGGGAGAGTTCGACGGGGCCACGGAGGGAGTCCAATGGTATAGCCCTGGATTCACGAGTGAAACTTCACGAGTGCGTGTGTATGTTTTGTGAATGTGTTTGCTCACCTCGGGAGGGTTCGACAGGGCCACGGAGGGAGTCCAATGGTTTTTCCCTGGATTCACGAGTGAAACCTCACGGGTTCGTGTGTATTTTATGTTCATCAAGGACGCGTGACGTGGGTTTTAACCTTGTGTATTGTTGTTGGTTTCAATTGTGAAAACAAAACCTTTAGGCTGTGACCCCTGTTGATTTTGGAAAGAGAAGGATTCAGTAATCCTAAATTGTTTTCTATTAAAACTCTCGATAGCATAAACCGTTTTATAAATTGTTTCCCTTGATTTGTGACCTTTCGGTTTTATAATGTTTTACTAAACTCTTGCCTCGGGAAGTGCTTTTCGTTACGTTTGGATCTTTGAGGATTCGTGGTTATTATTGTTCTTGGAACTTGTATTGTATGGCTCGTATTTGCACTTTGCTCTTGCACTAGCAAAACAGTGGAGTTTTGCTAAATGTGAATATTCCATATCCACAATACAAGCCGTAACTCGATGATCACAAATAACAATCAATAACCGATCAACAAACACAACGGTTCTACAATATCCCAATTAAACACATATCCAAACAACCCGAACCAATCAAACACGAATTCAAAACCACAATACGATTCCACAATCCGAATATCATATCCATAATCAATTTAAACCAACAATGGTCTAACATTACCGATTCCAAATTCAATCTTAAATACGGATACAAGTTTCCTCCTTGTAAATCATAATTAAACCAATTACCGATTATCATCATCAATCCGGAAGATCCGATTAATTCAACATTATAGATAACCATATTCCAAAGGTTTCAAATAATTCCATTATCCGAATTGAACACTTGTTAAATACCTATGAATTCTCAAACTCAAAAGTGAGTCATAATCTTATCAAATCCGGAATCATATTCGTATTCCTATACGAATATTGTACCAAAATACATAACTTAGTTCTAAATGTGAATATTCCATATCCACAATACAAGCCGTAACTTAGTTGGCATTCGGTGGAGTCGGCGGGTTCGCAGTCGATTCGTGCCAACCTACTTCGATCGATTCTCCGTGTTGTTCTTATTCGAGGCAAGTACCTTGTCCATATCATTCTTGTTTTGTGGATATGATGATTGGTAAATGCCTTAGCATGATTGTTTGATTGTTTGAAATGAGTTTTCAAAAGAATTGTTTAGCCTCGTTAAGGGCTCATTTTCAAAAAGCGTGTGTTTTGTAAATTGTGTGGGTTGTAAGTGACTACGTGAATCCTTTGGATATGTTTGGTGTTGATGTTGCGCTTGATAATGTGTGTGTACGTATATTATCTCCTTTCGGTGCGTTATGGTTTGACGTGGTGTTTTGCTAAGTGTTTGATGCCTCTTGGTGAATTGTTTGGATATCCTTGGTGTGATATGTTACTTGTACATGATTATTTTTGCTAGCCAGCTCGGGAGGGTCCGATGGGGACTCGAGTGGGATTTGTGGCTTCGTCCCGGTCCTAGACGACGTGTGTGCTTGATTATTTCGCTAGCCAGCTCGGGAGGGTCCGACGGGGTCTCGAGTGGGATTTGTGGCTTCATCCCGGTCCTAGGCGATGCGCGTGCATGTGTATGTTTTGTGAATGTGTTTGCTCACCTCGGGAGGGTTCGACGGGGACCAATGGTATAGCCCTGAATTCATGAGTGAAACTTCACGAGTGCGTGTGTATGTTTTGTGAATGTGTTTGCTCACCTCGGGAGGGTTCGACGGGGCCACGGAGGGAGTCCAATGGTTTTGCCCTGGATTCACGAGTGAAACCTCACGGGTTCGTGTGTATTTTATGTCCATCAAGGACGCGTGATGTGGGTTTTAACCTTGTGTATTGTTGTTGGTTTCAATTGTGAAAACAAAACCTTTGGGCTGTGACCCCTGTTGATTTTGGAAAGAGAAGGATTCAGTAATCCTAAATTGTTTTCTATTAAAACTCTCGATAGCATAAACCGTTTTATAAATTGTTTTCCCTTGATTTGTGACCTTTCGGTTTTATAATGTTTTACTAAACTCTTGCATCGGGAAGTGCTTTTCGTTACGTTTGGATCTTTGAGGATTCCTGGTTATTATTGTTCTTGGAACTTGTATTGTATGGCTCGTATTTGCACTTTGCTCTTGCACTAGCAAAACAGTGGAGTTTTGCTAACCCCTGAGTATTTAGGGGGTGGATGTCTGTTTTTTCATTCAGGTTTGGGAGCATAACACAGGGTCGGCACGAAGGATGATGAAAGATGAACGATACTAATCACACGAGGATCCGTATGATGTCATTGGTTTAGATGTATTTTATTTCCGCTGCAGTATTCTTTCCCGTTATACGGGAGTGTGTTGTATTCGACCCCTGTGTGGGCATGTAATGTGTTTGAGTTGTATGTATTTATTGAAAGACCAAATCGGTCTACCGAGTCATTTTAGCCTTAAAGGCATTGTTGAGATGTTCGATGTTGTTACCAGCCTGGTAGATCTTTGGGGAGAGGGTCTACGGCGTGTAATATCCCTGAGCGGATTGGGGATGTTACACCGCTACCAATCTCATTGCCTTCGTATACGAGCTCCTCGGCCCTGACCATGCAATTCACGAACATACTCGAACACGACCGCGACATATGGTTATAATCACCGATCAATAATCTCAACCTATTGAAGTAATCAATTAACACATATCCGATAACAATGAACAACCGACACGACCAACCAATCAACTCAACAATTCAACGATATCTCGATCATACACAAAACCAAATAATCCAATTCAACAAATACGAACTCATATCTACCATACAAACCACACTTGATGATCATACTTAACAATAATCAATAACCGATCAACAAATTCAACTATTTCACAATATCTCGATTAGACACAAGTTCGGACAATCCAACTCAAATAATTACGAACTCAAAACCACAACACGATTCATAATCCGATTAATTCAACATTATAGGTAATCATGATCCAAGGGTTTTCAAATAACTCAAACATTCGATTTGAACACTTGTTCGAAGCGTATGAATTTCCAAACTCAATGGTGAATAATAATCTTGTTAAACCCTTAATCATATTCGTATTCCAAAATTATCCGAAATCCTGCCAAAATCATAACATGCATAGTTCAAGAATCCTTCAAGAACACGAATTATTCGAATTCACGTTCATAATCCATAAAACAACATAATCCGATGTTTTCTAACAACTAAACAATCCCTAATCATAATTCAAGGTGTATATCATCATGTTCTTCAACATACGATATTCCTAACGTCAAAAATCGCAATAACAATACCAAGAACATTGAGAACTCTATGATTTCATAATCATAATCAACATATTCAAGACATATACCAACATATCATCATCTTCCTTCAACAAATACCTCATATATCCTCAAGAATCGTAACAACAAGCCCTTAATCATCTTCATATGAATCATTCATCAATAACAACATCGAAAATCCAAAATAAAAGGGAGGATTATCCAACTTACCTCTTAGAAGATGAAAAACACTAGCAATTACTTCAAGAATCAACCATAGCTCCATATCCAAGCCTCAAATCCAAGTCCTCAAGCTCAAAATCGACTTAGGAGAGCTAACTCTCTCTCTCTCTCTCAGTGTTTGGAGACGAAAAACGAAGTGAGGTGCTGATGTCAAATGAAAGAACGAACTTCATTTTATAAACTGCATCGATCGTTGCGTACATTAACCATCAGTACTAACGTACGTAATGCAGCTTAGCGTACGCTATGTGTCCTTCATAGCGTAAGTAATCTCATTCCAGAACTAACTGACCTGTTTCGTTAACATGCTTACGTACGTAACAATTCCTTCATAACGTACGTAATACGTACGTTGACTTGCTATAGTGCCATACCCATATTACGTATGTAATACTACATGCGTAGCGTACGTAATGGCCGAGGTTGACTCACCTGTCCACATCCGCTGCCGACACCAGGCCCCACCTACCGACCATGACTCGATCCTGTCCGATTCCCTTCATTACGTATGTAATGCCTTCCGCATGACATACGTAACACATGACAACTTAGCGTACGCTATCTCACAGTCTTAACGTACGATAACAGTTCCATACTTAGCCATTTCCCGCAATTTCTGTCCAACGTCTCGACATACCAAAAACGAACATATGACACACTGAACACATATATTGAATCCAATAATATTCTCATATGATATACCCAATATCAAAAGTGTGATAACCTGATACACGATATCCTCAATTGTAATTGTCTACCAAATACGACAATTATACAAGTACAGTTGCCTCAGTCTTTCTATTATTTTATCCATACTGTACAGATTCCATCCTGTACATTATAACTCGGATAAAGTAACATTAAACAATCGCAGTAGAATTTCAGGATATTACAGGCGGTTTTTGTGAACAACCGCCATCTGAGACCAATTTTGGGTGGCGTTTTTAGAAGCGTCATCTTAAAGCTATGTTTATCAGCGACCAATCCAACCATTCAATCATTCAACCTTTTTAATATTAAATTAATTTCTCTCTCTTTCACATCAGAATTATTCATCCATACCCAACCATTCTAATTTTTATGGTTTATCAATGAGCAATCCAACCACCTAACTAAAACATTATATAATTATTTTTAATTATCATAATTTTAGTTGCATTAAAATAAAATAAAATAATATTGAACATTTTGAAAAAGGAAACAAATTAAAATTCAATTATGATAGAACCATGAACTTAAATGACAACAATCAAGATACATAATTAAAGATGATCTTATATGTAGAAAAATGAAAGATGATGTTATCTGTCGAGAAATATGAGAGAGTTGTGTTGAGTGAATAACTGTCGATATTGGTTTCTATTTATAGAGAATGAAAAAAGAATGTTTTTTTTTATAAAAGGGTAACGTTATTCTTAGCCTAAGCTACGACATCAGGTGTCACTGGCTTTTTTAAAATTCCTACCCTAAATAGTTTACAATCGCCATCCTAATTTGTTTTTGTACCAGTGTTCTCCGGCTTCAATCTTTAAATTATTGGAGAAGGTCAATCTTGTAGTCCCACATTTTTCAGATCAATCCAAAACCGATCTCCGCATAGAAGTGTAAAAGCCATAAGATAGGTTATGATCACACTTTGATGCTTAACCAAGCATAATTATATTTTAACCCGATGACTAGATTAAGTAAGCGCGAGCCTGATACTCAAACGGGAGATCACGGAGCGATCAGGTCATGCTGAAAAATTTACCTCTAGATAAAGGGCGAGGAAGAACCTAACGAGAAGGTACTCAGGAATGGAGGACAATCATGCTCTTCCATAAGAAGAAAAAAAGCAAGCATTATTATGTGATGACTACAAACTAAGTGCTATATTTCACATAAAAAAATATCATTGTATAAGTATTATATTTCATTAGATACTTTAAATTTCATCAAACTATTACGTTTTTCCTTTTAATTTCTTTTATATATATATATATCATTAATATATTTTATCTTTTAATGTATATCACGCATTCGTCGTTAATTTTTTTCAAAATTTATAAATTTATTACATACAATAAGGCCAGAAAGACATCCTATGAAGTGACTTTGTACATGACAAAAGAAACAGGTGTCCATAGCTCATTGTGTTCTCAAATCCCATTTCCTTGATGCACACTGCTATATATTTTGTGCTCTGAAAATCTATCAGGTAGATCCATGTGACGCTAAGATACGCATCTCCAACCACTGTCCAAATATAGTACACCTCCCCTAAAATCTGACAATTGAGACAACAAAAAGAAGTTTGTAAATGACCAAACTACCCTGAACCCCAATCCTTTTTCAATTTGAAGTGTCGAGCAACAAGGCCCCACCCAAAATCCTTTCACCGCACTAAATATTTCCTCTTGTGGCCCCACTAACACTAGGTTTATCTTTTTGTGCATTTTCTTTATATAGAGATACATTTGGCATGCCCTTATAAGGGCGTGCTTTTCACCAACGGGTTGTATTACTTGCAACTGAGCGAAGCAAATTTCAACCTCAAGGTTTCTCACCACAATACACCACCACTGATGGATTTATACAAAACTTACAATGTTCTCGTTAGACTTAACATAATAAAATAGGCAAAACCGTGTGGAATTTTGTAGTCCACGGGAGATAGTTTAGTGCTTATTTAGTTCATGAAAATTATTCTATTTTTTCAGAATAATATTCTAGTATACAAGATAATTTGGAAAACATGTTCACAAACAGTTCATTTGGAATAATTTGGAATAGGCGGTATTCCAATATTCTATTTTTCTGAAAAACAAGTCAAAATTTCGAAAATAATTTCAGCTTGTTTTCCAAATTTGAACTGGAGTATTCCAAAAATTTGGAATAATGGAATACTGCGTATTCCAACTTAGAAAACTGGACTGTTTCTGAATATGTTTTCTCCAATTTTTCATATTTTTCTGAAAACGGAATATTTTGAAATACTCTTGAAAAATTTAGAATAAAATAATGGAATAATTTTCTTGAACTGAACAGGGCCTTAATTTTTATCTTCTTTCATTTATTTTTTAATTTTTAGTGATTTTTCCAAAAAAACACTATAAGAATAAACGTCAAAGACTTCGAATAATATCTGAAGTAAAAATGTTATAATTACCGAAGTCTATGTTCGTGTAGTAAAAGGTATACTTTAGACTTCGCTTTTTATGCGAAGTCTAATATCCTAATAACCGAAGTCTATCTCGGTTTTTTTTCTAATTATGATCCGAATGTGGAGGTAAGTGAAGTAAAAGAATGCCTTTAACTTCAGTTATTTTATAATTGACGTAGTAAAAAAAAACTTTTTACTTCAGTTATCGTATAATATATATTAGTATTTTCTGCAGTAATATATATATCAGTATTTCACATTTCAATTTAAAATTCATTGTCAAAATCTACATTCACCTATAACTAACCATCAACCACGAGCTCAATAATATAAGAACCAACAATTTCATATCATCCCATCTAAAAAATAACATGCGTTCCAACTAATTCAAAACCAGATACATACCATAACAAAGACAAAGAATGTGTAATAAGGTTTTATCTATTTCATCATGAACACCACAAATAGGACAAAAAGAATTAAAAAATCATATACTTCGAAACGACCAAGTCTCTCTTCAGCACATCATTGCTTTTCATCAGACGATCATACTAGTTGAAGAAGACAAATCCAAATTCTTGAATAAACCTGTATTTCCACGCCTGCCAGGAGATGCTCGACTGAAGGTATAATCTCTGCATGTCGAAAGATTTAATGTCAATCACAATTTCAAGAAACCGCACCTACGGTCACTTACAGAAAGAAAATGATTCCAAAACGGCCAAAACTAGTTTAGAATTCCCACAGAAAGAAAAATTAGGCCCACCTCTCTACAGATACTTGGATCCAGGTTCCTTCTAAATATTTCACGACCTTGTCTGCCATAGACGAGCAATCCCTGTAATGCATAATTGACAGCAAGTATGAGACAATTTAAAGTTGAAAACAATTAAATCTTTATGTTTTTTATTTTTCAGTTCTCCGCAAAAACAATTAATTTAAGGGATTCACTAGACCTGCACAAATACACCAGGAGAAAAATCAGAAATAATGCCATCTTTGCCAGCTAAATTTACCATCTTGAAAATATTTAATACAGTTGGACGAGTCTGCATTCCAGAACAATCCAATGAGAGTGAGAATAGCATCAGTGCCAAGCAAAGACTACATTACAGTCACATGGAATATAAAGTCCAATCAAATGAGAGGCGACAGCGAAGAGCAAAGATTTTTAGCACCATGCCCAAGAGATGTCAAATTGTCAGTTCATGCATTTAATTCAATCGTGAAATTGAATATGTATTCAGAGCCCCTACCTTATATTATAAGCAAATAAAACCAAAATGAGAGAAAGTTGAGTTGCAAACATTGACTCGGAGAAAATCTTTACAGAGCGGGGAGTCCTCAAGGGACGATCCTTGAGGTCGAGATCCAAAATATGACTGATCCCCTTATCATCCAACAAGTTTGTATCAATCCCTTCACCTGCAACAACATCCTTAAATTTCCAATCATCAATCTCCAGGGTGTCAATAGAAATCTTACCGCCAGGATAAGCAAGACAGCGAAACTGTAAACATGTCCCTTTGTCATTTAAGAGACTAAAAATGAAACGTATCAAATGTCGATTGCACGCCTTACCAAAGTCAGAAATGATGACATCCACCTCTTCAATGCAAATTGTTTCATCTTTGTCTTCCCTCGTCATCACATGAATCAGCCGGTTGGGATGCTCACAAGGTTTACAAATTGGGTCTTCATATAAACCATTATCAATGCTTCCATCTTATGTCAATGATTAATGCATTACTACTTAATTATACATATTTCCCTCTCTCTCTCTCTCTCTCACACACACACACAAAAGTACACACAAAACAAATATGATCAGAACAAATAAAGCCCCAATGACAACAAAAGTACTACTATAATTTAGACATGCTGCAATACTGCCAAGTCAAACAAAAGATGTTCCATAAAGAAGTATTAATTATATCAGAGTTCCAGAAAGTGTAAAAATATTAACATTCCAACCTTTTGTTGCAGAGCCACAATCTATTCCTTTTTGGTAGTCAGCCGCGCATCACAGAATTCAATGTAATAATAACGTTGTGAAACCTTAAAAATTCTTTCTATTTACAAAATGCATCATTGACGATATTCATGTTCATGTGATTACACAAAATATTTCAAGTATTGAGATCCAGAGAGAACTACTTCATATTAAGACCTAGACCTTAGAGATATAAAACCATGACAGCTCCTCAACAGTGAAAAGAGGAACTATTACTTAATCGAGCCACTTATTTTTAGTTTTATTTTTTTGGGGAAAAAAGAAAATGATCTATTTTAAAATCAAAGGCAACATTACACATTCAATGTCATACTGTAGATGGTTATGAAGAAGAAAAAAAAATAACAGATAAAAAAAATTGGGAAATGGAAACAAAATTGCACCTGCTATAGATCATTGTCATCAGAAAAGTCTTGATCATCATCTGAAGGAGCACTGCACCCATTTTCAAAACTACACACATTTTTAAAATCAAAGCGCCGCCTGCATGCATAATCTAAGACAGATGAAAACAATGACAAACAGAAGAACTTTTCCAAGTTTTTAGCAAAGCATTTTTTCAATTCATTCAGCTCAAGCATCAATTCACGCAAGCAGAAGATTGTGCTGGGCTTAATTGCTTCACCATTTAGATGCATACGATAAGTCTTGACCAGATTCTCAAGCATATCCCTATAATAAAGCAGACACCACCAAGCTACATATGACATATATATATCACCAAGCGGACACTATGCGTGCGACCGAAGAGCAAGTTTTAGCAGCATCAGGCATTGAATGTGTCTCTATGCTATATGAGAGACTCATTCCTGTGAGTTTACAATCTGTTCTTCTCTTATGTGTCTCTATGCTTTTCTACTTTACAAAATTAATTGAGAGTAAAAAAGACAACAACATAGTACAGATGAATGATGAAATATAACAAGCTTTAGGTCCGTTATGAAGAAATTGTCATAAAATATTTGATAGTTACACCTACTGAAAAGTGAAGAGTTAGAAGGGCCAGAAAGAACGATCTAAGATCAAAATTTCCAGTGATTAGGCAAATAAACTTCTATTAATATCAGTAAGAAATATTGGAACTTCTGGATGTAACTGCAGGGAATATCATATTCTCAATGATACTTATTTATCAGATGGGATTCATGCAGGATTGTTGTCAATTTTGGTCACAGGTGATGATGACCATGAAAGAACTGCAAAAATAGGTTTTCTGGCATCTTGAAAAAGGAGATAAAAATAAATAAATAATGCACTCTTCGTATAAATTAAAAGATAAAATAAACATAAACAGTAAGAAATAGAAATCAAAGGAATCAATAGCAGCAGGTTCTTAGCTTGGGTCATATACAATCGGGTGACTATGGAATGGCAAGCAAGCAACGGTCTGGCCTTCCCGACGTGATGAAGTACTTTTGAGGACTTTCCTCGGACACTATGCGTGCGACCGAAGAGCAAGTTTTAGCAGCATCGGGCATTGAAGCACAACCAATAACATCAACCAAAGGGGGAAAAGGGTCACCCTCTCTGCAAATAGAAGGCCTACCCTCAGCCCCATTCTGGTATACAACCGCCCCAAGGGCACACGCCCGATTTGTGCCAGATAAAGAAAAAGAAAGACGGGCTACAGTACCTTTGGAGAGACCCGATTGAGAATTTTCTGATACGGCGGAAGATGCAGCACCTCTGAAAATCGTCCTCTTGTCCGCCGTGATACCTTTTATACCCGCCATAGAAGACGGCGAAGTGGTCAACTGGGGCGGAGCACCACCAAGGCAAAAGAGGAACTGGGTCATAAATCCGATTAAAAATATCGAAAGGAAGGTAATGAAATTCCGAACAACAATCGTTCAAACAAACTCTCTGATAAAATCACGAGATTAGGGAATATAGATGAAGATTGGCTGAAGAAAAGGGGGAAAATGTAATATCCGGTTGAAAGTCATGTCATTTCATACCCTTCATATTCTTCGGATCGTGATTGTTGAGCGAACCCTTGTAATCATTGCTTGGAACCACCGTTTTGGTGTTCCCGTATTTTTTTATTTCGTGTTATTGTTGTCCAGACATTGAATCATATTGCTTTTATTCTCTTTCCGGGTCAATTTTCATCATTTTAGGACCCAAGAGGTGTGAGTCACAGACAAGGAGTGTGCGCCGCGGCACACACATTTCCTATACTTGGCCGAGTCAGACCAGTGCCGCGGCACACATGAGCCGAGCCGCGGCACACTGCTGAGTCATTGCCGCGGCACACCTACGCTGAGCCGCGGCACACCGGTGTTGCATCCCAGCCAAAACTCCGCTGCCGGTGCCGCGGCACACCCGAGCCGAGCCGCGGCACACTACCGTAACTGGGAACAATTTTAGGCTGTGCGGCACACATATGCCGAGCCACGGCACACAATGCGGTCAATGCATAATTCGGCTTTTTAAGCGAGATTTCACCATTCTTTCCCCATTTCTTCTTCCATCGCGAGAGAGAGTTGAGGAAGAATTCTTTTCATAGCTATCACTTGTGTGTTGAAGATTTACCACTTTCAATCGGGAAGCCCGGAGAGTCGATCTATCGCGTATTCCTTGGATCATAGAGCTTGGATATTCAAGAGGTAATTCCTTCGATATCTTGACTTCTCGATTTCGTGTGAGTTTTGACGTTTTGGATGATAAAATCATGGTGTATGATGTGATATATGCGTGATTATGGACATGCTTGAGTATTCATCGGATTATTGAAAGATTATTCAAGAACACTTTGAAATTTTATGTTGGATTTTGGGGTTTTCGTAGATTCGTCTGTTTTGTCCGATTGAAGCTTGAGAACCTTGAGATTTTGATATATATCTATACCATATGAGTGTTTTCTCCCGATTTTACGGGTTGGATTGTGCCGTTTTCGGATTTGTGGGAGTTTGGGCGATTTCCCAACCTTTAGTTATCCACCCGTATATTTTCTGGAATCGTAGACGAGTTTCAGGAGTCTCTTCGTATAATTTGAGTATGGATAATTAATTGTAATATTCCTTGCGAATCGATTAGGTGCCGGAGCGCGTTCTCGGACCTACCGAACTCATACCTTTCCTCCGCTCGATTTCTCGATGTCTCAAAGGCAAGTATACATTTATGATTATGCGTTCGACTTTGAAAGTAAGAAATATTGATGGCATATCATGAACGAACCGTTTTTACGGCATTCATAGATATATTGATTGGCATGTAATGAACGAACCGTTTTGACGGCATTCCTACATGTATCGGCGTATGAGGTGAACGAACCGTTTTGACGGCATTCACATACGTAACGGCGTATGAGGTGAACGAACCGTTTCTACGGCATTCACATACGTCTTATGAGATTTAGTTATTCCGGAATACTAGTCTTTAATTGATGAATTGACGGATATTGATGAATTGACGGATTACATTTACTTTATTGTCGAGAAGTATTACGTTTCATATTGTTATACTTGCACTAGCTATTCGACGGCTAACCCCTTTATGGGGGGAAATACGTTTCATGTATTTCAGGTTCCAGGAGAGCGGACGGGCAGGTATCGGGTCGGCATAAAGATGGTGGGCAAGTGTGATACTGTGTCTTTCTTCCAGTTATGGTCGGAGTTCCGGTTCAGTGTTGTTGTACTGGATTGTCTTTTGAATACTCGAGTATCGTTTTCCTTTTCCCTTGATGTTCCGGCCTGTGTTGCCGAAGTATTGAATTATATTGTGATGTCCGTGAATACATTGGTTATGTTTCGAATACCTTTGCATCGTTTTTCATTCCTTTGTGTGTATACCTTATCGGTCAAAATTTATGGTTACGCGTATGTATAGCCTTGTGGGTCCCACGGCGGGGCTTACGGCACTGTAATATCCCTGAATAACTTGGGGGTGTTACAGAATATGGTATCAGAGCTTAGGTCTATGGATACCTAGGCTGTCGGTCTTTTGGGTCGATTGAGTCGTTAAATGTCCACAGTATCACTACTCTGCCATCATCACAGTGCGACCGGTACTTGTAAGACCTCTCACTCTCCTGGTGTTTCATTATTCGTTTTGCTTCCTCTTATCGGTATTCTTGAGAATCGGACACTTTGTTGATGCGTGATTGAATTGTGCTTACGTGACTTGTGTGTTCTTCAGTATGTCAGCTGGTAGGGGCCGTGGCCGTGGTCGTGGCCGTGGGAGAGGAAGAGGTCGTGGCGCGGCCGTTTCCATCAGTTCAGTTGCGGGGTCGACCAACCCCAGTTTGTCGAACTCGGTGCATCCCGATACCGAGAGTCAGCACGAGCAGTCAAATGGTCAGGGGAACAACGCAGACGTTGGAGTGGCGAATGCACTTCAACAATTGGCTACCCAGATGACTATTTTGGCCCAAACGGTTCAGCTGAATAACCCGAATCCAAACACGGATGCCCTGCTTCAGAACGTAATCCGTATGCACCCTCCACAGTTTGGCGGTGCCACCACTGCTAAGTGGGAGGATTGGCTAGCAGAGTTGGAGAAGATTTTCGAGGCAGTTGATTGCCCCGAGGTGAGGAAAGCACCGATTGCTCAGTATTTCCTCACTAAGGAGGCCGCTACTTGGTGGAAGGTCATCAAGCCACAGGATCGTATTGCCTCATGGGATGAATTTAAGGAGCTCTTGTAGGCCGAGTTTTGTCCTTGGCCGGTACGAGAGAGCCGAATTCGAGCCTTCTTCGAGGCTAAACCACGAGATATTCCCGTTTCGCAGGTAATCGTGGAGTATAACCAACAATTAATCCATGTGAAGGATCAAGTACGTAGCGAGCGTGATAAGATCCGTTATTTTGATATGCGGATGAATTTGGACTTGCGGCGGTACATGGCCGGATTTGCTTGTACCACACTGAAAGAGTATCAGGACAGAGCTTAGCCCATGATATGTTGAGCCCCGACAATGATACTGTTGAAGAACCGAAGAAGCAGAAAGTCGGGGGAAATTTTTCCGGCTCTAAGGGCGGCAACTATCGAAGTCATGCATTTACTAACCGTTTCTTAGGACAATCGTCACGTTCTAATAAAGGGAAGAGGAGTTACCGTCCCACTCAGGTACCTCAAATCGCATGATGACTTGCTATAATTGTGGTCGTCCAGGCCACTTTAGTTCTAATGCTATTTCCCACTATTAAAGTGTCACACGTGTGGTCAGATGGGGCATAGAGCGGTTTATTGTTCCGAGCCGAACCAGACTTTAGACACTCGGGCTTCTGCCCCAACACCCTTTGATCAAGGTGTTAATCAGCGGCAATCTTTCGGTCAACCTCAGCAGAATTTTGGCCGGGGACGGGGTCAGAACGCTGGAGGGGGGAACTCTAGCGTCGGTTCGGTGCAACCACGGGTTTATGAGATGCGTCGAACAGACGAACCCGATGCGGCGGTGGCTTCAGGTACCGTCCAGATGCTATCCTATCCAAATTGTACTTTTTGATTCGGGTGCTACACATTCTTTTATTTCTTTGGAGTGTGTACGCCGTTTGAATATAACTTGTTTAACTGCTTGCGATCCCTTTATCGTGAGACTGCCTAGCGGGGATAGGATTGTGGGGAATCGGGAGATTAGAGAATTTCCGGTGGTTATATCCGGTATGGAATGGTTATCAAATTTAATTGTAGTTGACATGGAAGGCGAGGACGTAATCCTCGGCGAGGATTGGCTTAATAATCACCAGCGATTATGAATTACCGTACCAAAGTTATCACTATGATGACTAAGGACGGATCCGAGTACTCATTTTTGGGACGTAAGTTGGGCCAATCCAAGTTACTTATCGGTTCCATGAAGGCCGTAAAACTTTTGAATAAAGGTTGTACGGCTATTGGTGTTATGCATTGAAAACGGAAGGAATTGAAGTCGATTTCTCTTCAATTCGGTTGTTAACGAGTATCCGATGTTTTTAGGACGATCTTAGGGATTACCGCCCGATCGAGAGATAGATTTTTCCGTGGATTTAGAGCCGGATGCGGCCCCGATTTCTAAAGCACCTTATCGGATGGCACCTTCCGAGATGCAGAATTGAAGACTCGGTTGGGAGAACTTTTGGAAAAAGGGTACATCGACCGAGCGCTTCGCCTTGGGGCGCACCCGTTCTTTTCGTCGGGAAGAAGGATGGTTCACTACGTTTGTGCATTGACTACCGTGAGCCGAATAAAGTAACCATCAAGAATAAATATCCTTTGCCTCGTATAGACGATCTATTTGATCAATTGCAAGGAGAGTGCGGTTTTCTCAAGATTGATTTAAGATCCGGTATTATCAACTCGAGTGAGGGAGTCCGACGCGTTCCAAAGACGGCGTTCGGACGAGATATGGGCATTATGAATTTGTAGTTATGCCTTTTGGGTTGACGAATGCGTCGGCGATATTCATGCGCTTGATGAATAAAATATTCATCGAGTATCTCGACAGGTGTGTAGTCGTCTTTATTGACGACATCTTGATCTATTCTCGGGATAAGGAGGAACATGTCCGACACTTGCGTTTAGTCTTAGACATTTTGAGAACCGAGCACCTTTATGCAAAGTTCTCGAAATGTGAGTTTTGGTTGGAAGAAGTTATGTTTCTCGGCCATGTGATTTCGGCCGAAGGGGTTCGTGTAGACCCATGAAGATCGAGGCAAGTGCTAAGTTGGGCACCGCCTAAAAATGTTAAAGAGGTTCGTAGCTTTTTGGGCCTTGCTGGGTATTACCGCTCGGTTCGTCGAGGTTCTCGAAACTCGCTCGACCGCTTACAAAATTACTCCGTAAGACCGAAAATTTATCTGGACGGATGAGAGACAACAGAGCTTGATGAATCAAGAGACGATTGACTTGGGCCGATTTTAACTTTACCGCATGGTAGCGAAGGCTTTGCGGTTCTGATGGCGCTTGGTCAAGGCACAGCCGTGTGCTTATGCAGCATGATAAGATGATAGCTTTTGCATCTCGTCAATTAAAGCCTTATGAGGTAAATTATCCTACTCACGATTTAGAATTGGCCGCAATTGTCTTCACACTCAAGATTTGGCGGCATTATTTGTATGGTTCACCGTGCCGGATTTATACCGATCACAAGAGCCTGAAATATATTTTCAGCCAGAAGGAGCCGAATATGAGACAGAGGCGTTGGCTAGAGTTGATAAAGGATTATGATCTGGAAATTCTTTACCACCCGGGAAAGCCAATGTCGCGGATGCTTTGAGCCGCAAATCGGCATCTCTTCAAATGCTTGAGGTTCTTACGTCCCTGACGAAGATTCGTCAGATTTAATTGAACAAGGGATCGAAGTGTGGCTTCGAGTACAGTGGACAATTGTGTACTCTCGAAATTACTTCGTCCTTGGTTGACGATATCAAAGGGAAACAGTGGAGTGACCCGATGATTTCTCAATCAAGGAAGATGTGATTAAAGGAAAAGCTCCTGGCTTTATGGTGCACGAGGATAGTATTTTGAGATTTCGTAGGCGTGCTTTGCGTTAGAATGATTTGGAATTGAGACAGAGGATTCTCCGAGAAGCTCATGCTACGCCTTACTCAATCCACCCCGGGACGAGTAAGATGTACAAAGATTTGAAGCGAAATTTTTGGTGGAATAACATGAAGAAGGATGTTACGGAGTTCGTATTACGGTGCTTGACGTGTCAACAAGTCAAGATCGAACATCAACGACCAGCAGGGTTGTTGAAACCACTCCCCATTCCCGAGTGGAAGTGGGAAGATATCTCAATGGATTTTATCACGGGCATGCCAAGAACTCGGGCTGGAATGAATATGATTTGGGTAATTGTCGATCGATTGACCAAGTCTGCACACTTCTTGGGTATTAAGGATACTTGGGACCGGATAGATTGGCTCGAACCTTTATCGCTGAGATCGTGAGGTTACACGGTGCCCCCAAGACCATTGTTTCTGATCGAGACGGCCGTTTCCTATCGCATTTTTGGCAGGCCGTTCATGAGGCTCTGGGTACTGAGTTGAGAATGAGCACTTCCTTTCATCCTCAGTCGGACGGTCAGACAGAGAGGACGATTCAGACGTTGGAGGATATGTTACGGGCCTGTGCCTTAGACTGGAGTAATGATTGGGAGCTTCACTTGCCGTTGATCGAGTTTGCCTACAATAATAGTTGGCATGCGTCGATCAAAATGGCACCCTTCGAGGCTCTCTATGGTAGGCGATGTAGGTCGCCATTATGTTGGGACGAGGCTTCTGAGCTAGTTGGGACGGAACCAGATATGTTGTTGGAGACCAAGGAAAAGATTTCTATCATCCGAGACCGATTGCTGACTGCCCAGAGTCGTCAGAAATCCTACGCCGATACTCGTCGTCGACCCTTGGAGTTTGAAGTGGGGGATCATGTCTTGCTCAAAGTATCACCGACCAGAGGAGTTTTCCGCTTCGGTAAAAAGGGAAAACTCAGTCCAAGGTATATCGGACCTTTTGAGATTTTGGACAGAGTTGGAGACTTAGCTTATCGCTTGGCATTACCTCCAGCTTTGAGTCACGTCCATAGTGTTTTCATGTGTCCCAGTTGAGGAAGTACGTACCGGATCCGAGCCACATTATCGACTACAGTGAGATTAATGTAGCCGAGGATATTACCTTTCCGGAGAGACCCGTGAAGATCCTTGAGCATCGCGAGAAACAGCTTCGGCATAAGACCATTCCACTGGTTAAAGTACAATGGTCGAGGCATGGGGTCGAAGAGGCGACTTGGGAGACGGAAGAGAAGATGCGGGTGGAATACCCCGAACTATTTATTTCTTAAGTTTCGGGACGAAACTTCTTTTTAGAGGGGGAGAATGTAATATCCGTTTGAAAGTCATGTCATTTCATACCCTTCATATTCTTCGGATCGTGATTGTTGAGCGAACCCTTGTAATCATTGCTTGGAACCACCGTTTTGGGGTTCCCGTATTTTTTTATTTCGTGTTATTGTTGTCCAGACATTGAATCATATTGCTTTTATTCTCTTTCCGGGTCAATTTTCATCATTTTAGGACCCGAAGGGGGTGTGAGCCGCGGCACAAGGAGTGTGCGCCGCGGCACACACATTTCCTATACTTGGCCGAGCAGGCTGTACCCGGTGCCGCGGCACACATGAGCTGAGCCGCGGCACACTGCCGAGTCATTGCCGCGGCACACCTACGCTGAGCCGCGGCACACTGGTGTTGCATCCCCAGCCAAAACCCGCCTGTACCCGGTGCCGCGGCACACCTGAGCTGAGCCGCGGTACACTACCGTAATCTGGGAACAATTTTTAGGCCTGTGCCGCGGCACACATATGCTGAGCCGCGGCACACAATGCGGTCAACTGCATAATTCGGCTTTTTAAGCGAGATTTCAGCCATTCTTTCCCCATTTCTTCTTCCATCGCGAGAGAGAGAGTTGAGGGAAGAATTCTTTTCATAGCTATCACTTGTGTGTTGAAGATTTACCACTTTCAATCGGTTGGGAAGCCCGGAGAGTCGATCTATCGCGTATTCCTTGGATCATAGAGCTTGGATATTCAAGAGGTAATTCCTTCGATATCTTCACTTCTCGATTTCGTGTGAGTTTTGACGTTTTGGATGATAAAATCATGGTGTATGATGTGATATATGCGTGATTATGGACATGCTTGAGTATTCATCGGATTATTGAAAGATTATTCAAGAACACTTTGAAATTTTATGTTGGATTTTGGGGGTTTTCGTAGATTCGTCCGTTTTGTCCGATTGAAGCTTGAGAACCTTGAGATTTTGATATATATCTATACCATATGAGTGTTTTCTCCCGATTTTACGGGTTGGATTGTGCCATTTTCGGATTTGTGGGAGTTTGGGCGATTTCCCAACCTTTAGTTATCCACTCGTATATTTTCTGGAATCGTAGACGAGTTTCAGGAGTCTCTTCGTATAATTTGAGTATGGATGATTAATTGTAATATTCTTTGCGAATCGTTTAGGTGCCGGAAGCGCGTTCTCGGACCTACCGAACTCATACCTTTCCTCCGTTCGATTTCTCGATGTCTCAAAGGCAAGTATACATTTATGATTGTACGTTCTCGACTTTGAAAGTAAGAAATATTGATGGCATATCATGAACGAACCGTTTTTACGGCATTCATAGATATATTGATTGGCATGTAATGAACGAACCGTTTTGACGGCATTCCTACATGTATCGGCGTATGAGGTGAACGAACCGTTTTGACGGCATTCACATACGTAACGGCGTATGAGGTGAACGAACCGTTTCTACGGCATTCACATACGTCTTATGAGATTTAGTTATTCCGGAATACTAGTCTTTAATTGATGAATTGACGGATTACATTTACTTTATTGTCGAGAAGTATTATGTTTCATATTGTTATACTTGCACTAGCTATTCGACGGCTAACCCCTTTATGGGGGAAATACGTTTCATGTATTTCAGGTTCCAGGAGAGCGGACGGGCAGGTATCGGGTCGGCATAAAGATGGTGGGCAAGTGTGATACTGTGTCTTTCTTCCAGTTATGGTCGGAGTTCCGGTTTAGTGTTGTTGTACTGGATTGTCTTTTGAATACTCGAGTATCGTTTTCCTTTTCCCTTGATGTTCCGGCCTGTGTTGCCGAAGTATTGAATTGTATTGTGATGTCCGTGAATACATTGGTTATGTTTCGAATACCTTTGCATCGTTTTTCATTCCTTTGTGTGTAGACCTTATCGGTCAAAATTTATGGTTACGCGTATGTATAGCCTTGTGGGTCCCACGGCGGGGCTTACGGCGCTGTAATATCCCTGAATAACTTGGGGGTGTTACAGAAAATCCGCCGCCCAATGAATGATACGAGGGCGACACGATGAGGAAGCGGTTATCGCAAGGGAAGAATCGAGAGAACGCTCCTTGAAGGGTTGGACGAGGCGTGGGCCGGCGGCTACAAGCGGTAGCAGATTTTTATCGATGGATCTGTGAAAAAGAAATGGAGTGGGAAAAAATTTTGGGGACGAAATAATGGAGGAAATAATTGAGCGGGTGAAAAAGGCGAGGGTTTTTTGGAGTCTGAAAAAAATTGAGGTTAAGTATACATTTTACTTGTAAAAATATTGCGTCAAAAATAAAATTAAATATTTTTTACTTCAGTAATTATAAAATTAGTGAAGTCTTTTGAACTTAAAATTTCTAACTAGCTCCTGCCTTTTTGTTTGATGCAATTCTTGAAGTTTCATGTGTGTTGTTTACTTGAAGAATTGAAAAGCAAAGTTGTTGTTTGTTTTTACTTCGCTAATATACATTACCGAAGTGAGACGTACCGAAGTCTTTGATGTTTTTTCTACTAGTGAAATCTTTATTTTTTTCTTAGGATTTTTCAATGTTTTATATTCTTTTTATATATTTTTTTTATTTTTCAACTTTTATTTGATATAAAATTTAGGGTCCATTTTCAGTATTTTGGGGGTTCTGTTTTAGCAATTTAATTCATTTAATATTTTTTGTAAAATTCATAAATTAAAATATAGTTTTAGGGCCGTCTCACAGATTTATACTAAAAGAATTAAAGTAAAACTATAAATTAATATTTTAGGACCATTAAAATTTGTTTACTAAAGAGATCGAGTAACTAATAAATTAATAATTTTTATTTTATATATTAATTAATGTTTTATCATTTGTAGATAAATTTATAATGGAATTTGTACTTAATTTATCACTTGAATAATTATTGAACAATGATCAAACAACACCATAAGTTTTTACGAGGTAAAATAACCAATAGCTACATGTCAAACTCAGCCTTGCCCACTAAAACAAACACATTTAATTTTTGACAACTAACTACATATTATTTTTTCTAACTGATTACTACAGAATTAGTTTTTTCCTTTTTATTTATGATTATTCTACCCTCATATGTTATAACCAATCTCTATGAAAATGGCAGCAAATTCGTCCCCCACAATCCTCCCAATTTCCAACACCCAATCGGTCCCGCTGCCTCCTCCTCCACCACCACTGCTACTTCCGTTACCGACAACCAACAACTATCCTCCTTCGCTCCTCCCTCGGCCATATGCGCCTTATTTTTCGATTTTAATGGAGTCGAAACCTAGTGGTTAACTCGTTGTTCCTAAAATCATAATAATAGTTATTAAATAAAGTGGGATTTCTGTCCGGGGAATGTCATTACAAAAATCATATTAGTTGTGCTGCTTTTCTAGTGGCGTTATTTAATTTTCTATAATCTATACACATACGCCACCCTGTAACAATTCTAGTGGAATTAATTCATTATTATCATTTTGAATAACAGTTATCCCACCTTTCTTTGACAATACTTGAACAGGACTTACCCACTTACTGTCGGAAATAAGAAAGATCATACCTGCGTCGAGGAGTTTTAAAACCTCAACTTTTACCACCTCTTTCATATTCGGATTTAATCGACGTTGATGCTCCACAAAAGGCTTGTAGTCCTCCTCCATTAAAATCCTGTGCATACAAATGGAAAATTAATTCCCTCGATATCCGCAATAGACCATCCCAAGGAAGATTTGTATTCCCTCAATACTCTTAATAGCTTATCCTCTTGATCAACCGCCAAAGTGGCAGAAAGAATGACAGGTAGGGAATTATTTGGCCCAAAAAATGCATACTTCAAATGATTTGGCAGCTGCTTAAGTTCTAGCTTTGAGGGTTTCTCAACCGATTGGACGGTTCGCGTTGGTGA
Source organism: Orobanche coerulescens (assembly GCA_033398695.1). Lineage (NCBI taxonomy): Eukaryota > Viridiplantae > Streptophyta > Magnoliopsida > Lamiales > Orobanchaceae > Orobanche > Orobanche coerulescens. The sequence continues at coordinate 84,598,682 of CM065812.1, forward strand.
ACTTCCAAGCTCCTCACATGGTTTACGAGTGAAAAATGGTGGTGAAGCATCCCTGTGTCGTAAATAAGCTACGTGCTCTGGATTTAACTCGGTAGAGGATCCGACTAAAACGGACTCCAGTGGATCTGATGGGTAGCTCTCCCGAAAAGCATTTCTTACACACGAGTCAATGACATCAATTTGAAAGAAATTTTCGACACCACTAGGATGTTGCATAGATCGAAACACATTAAAAGTGACTTGCTCTTCTTGAACTCGTAAAGTTAGCTCCCCTTTTTGCACATCGATGAGAGTTCTACCTGTAGCTAAAAATGGCCTTCCCAAAATGATGGGAATCTCATGATCTTCTTCCATATCGAGCACAATAAAATCAGCAGGGAAAATGAATTTATCAACCCTGACCAGGACATCTTCAATCACCCCTCTAGGATACTTGATGGATCTATCTGCTAGTTGTAAAGAGACGTTGTAGGCTTGGCCTCCCCAATACCTAGTTTCTTTAAAATAGAGAGAGGCATAAGATTAATACTGGCGCCAAGATCACACAAAGCTCTATCAAAGGACGAGTTTCCAATAGTGCAAGGTATAGTGAAGCTTACTGGATCTTTCAATTTAGGTGGGAGCTTTTTCTTCAAAATAGTGCTGCACTATTCAGTTAGTGTCACTATTTCATATTCTTCGAGCTTTCTTTTGTTAGATAAAATCTCCTTCATAAATTTCACATAGCTCGGTATTTGTTCCAAAGCATCGGCAAATGGGATATTAATATGCAATTTCTTGAAGACATCGAGAAACTTAGAAAATTGCTTGTCTAACTTCTGCTTTTGCAGACAATGTGGAAACGGGACTGGTGGAACATAAGTAGTATGAGTGGTCGAGACTACTTTTGACTTGGGCTTTGAAGACATATTGGTCTCTACTTGAGTGGGATCCTCATCATTCACTTTCTCAAAGGGAATGCTCTTTTCTTTGCTACTCTTGGACTGCTTGTGTAGTTTCATTCCACTTCGTAACTCAATAGCTTGCACATTTTCTTTGGGATTCGTCTCGGTAGCACTTGGTAAGACACCTTGGGGTCTAGATGATAATAGATTTGCAATCTGCCCCAATTGAACCTCCAAGTTCCAAATAGAAGCGGAATGATTATGTAGAGAAGTTTTAGTGCGAGTCATGAATTGACTCGTATTATCCTCCATTTGAGCAAGTGCATCTTCTAAAGAGACTTTCGATGGTTGAGAGGGATGCTGTTGTAGCTGAGTGAATTGAGATTTTGGAGGTTTGTTCAATGCTTGTCCATTCCTTCATGAAAGATTTGGATGATTTTGCCACCCTTGGTTGTAGATGTTAGAATCCGGGTTATTTTGACGATTTCCATTCCCCACAAATTGAGCTTGTTCCACATGAGATTGCTCAAATGGATTCCCGACTTGACATTCAGCACTTGTATGAGAGCCGCAGCACCAATTGCAAGTTTCTGTGGTACCGGTAGAAGGAGCGTGTGATAAAACTTGGAGTTGTTGAGTTAAAGCTGCAACTTGAGCCGATAGCGTAGATATTGGATCATTGTCGGAAACTTCCATAACTAGTTTTGGATTCACACGCTCAGAAGTCCACTGATAAGAATTCGCAGCCATAGCTTCCAGTAAGGAATAAGCTTCAGCCATAGTTTTACCCATTAAAGCACCCCCAGCTGCTGCATCTACTAGAGTGCGTGTAGAAGCACTCAATCAGTTATAGAATGTTTGAATCTGTAGCCAATCCGGTAGACCATGATGGGGGCATCTCCTTAGCAAATCTTTATATCGCTCCACATGCCTCATGTAGCGATTCCATCTCATACTGTCCAAAAGTAGTTATTTCATTTTTGAGTCTTGCTGTCTTTGCTGGTGGAAAGAACTTAGCCAGAAAAGCTTGTGCTAACTCTGCCCAAGTTGTGATAGAGCCTGGTGGGAGTGAGTTTAACCAGAACTTGGCTTTGTCCCTTAGAGAAAATGGAAAAAGCCGTAGACGAATGGCATCATCAGTAACACCATTATTCTTGAATGTGTCACAAATCTCGAGAAATAAAAGAATATGAGCATTAGGGTCATTATTAACCAATCCACAAAATTGGCTTGCTTGCACCATTTGAATGATAGCTGGCTTGATTTCAAAATTGTTCGCTTGAATAGTCGGGTGCCGAATCCCTGAAAAATTAGCATTGATCTGCGGAAGTGCATAATCACGGAGAGCCAATGCTGGTTGAACCTGTTGATTTGGGTTATCATTCCCTTGATTTCCAATAATGTCTACCATGGTATCCAGAATAGATAACTCACGTTTTTCCTTCCTGTTTTTTCGAAGAGTGCGTTCGATTTAGGTATCCAAAGGAAATAAACCTTCATTACAAAATTTTCTCATGCACTAAACGAATTCCTGAAAGGAAAACAAGTGAAACCAAATTTACACTAAAATTAAAAAGATAAGATAATTTTCAAATTAAGACTAGAAACACTGAAATTGATATTAGCAAAAACGATCAGTTTCCGGCAACGACGCCAAAAATTTGATATCTATTTTTTGTGAACGCGAGTGCACGTTGTCGTATACAAGTAATAAAGTAGTGAGTAGAGTATCGTTCCCTCGAGGACTAGTGTGCTAATTACCAATTTATTGGTTATTCCTAGTTTTATTTGAACGACCGAGATATTTGGGTTTGAACAATTATTAAATAATTTAGAAAGTACGATAAACTGAAATAAATGAGAAATCAGCTATCCAATAAAAGGAGTTTCAAATAAAAGAAGTATCTAGGATCAAGAATTCACCTTGATTAATCCAAATTAATCTTGACTTATATAAGTTAGGTAATTTTCCAATTAATTGAAAGCAAAGATTATCTGATTTAATCTATCGCCCCTTCCGAGGTTAGTAGAATTTTCCAACACGAACAACTCACTCTATTCCTAGATGTGTTATTTCATCATTAGCCAAAAAGATCTATAATCTTCAAAAAATCAAGCTTCATAATTCTTATGAGTATATTCCTATTTCATAAGATAAAATGGTTTTCTCGCAATTATCACTACTCACTTTCCTCTCCCGATTCAAGTTAAGTAGCTAGAACAATTCAATCATCGGCCACACAATTGAAAGCATTAAGAACAAGTGGGGAAAACTCAATGAAAATGGGAAAATATCAATAATATAAAATCAAGATTTAATTCATCATAATCGCAGTTTCATCTTAATCCTAGAATTAGGAAATCTAACTAGACATGCTAGAAAGCAACACAAAAATACGAGAATTAAACATGAGGTTCAAGAACATCAAACACAATTGAAGAAATCATCCCCTTCTGTGCTCTTGCCTTCGTTCTCTTCCTCTGCTCGGTTCTAAGCAGCTAGGTATCCCACTCCCCTCTGATGATCGTTGTTTTTGTCCTTGTCTCAGCTTTTATAACCCTCTCATCTCTCCAAATTGCGTCCAGAAAATTAGGTTTTTTCTGACTCCAAAACGGCCAAAGTCACAGAATCGTATTAGGTTTTTCGCCGTTGTGGACCGCGACCTGGAGTAAGTGTGCCGCGGCCCCAATTACAAAACTGTCCTGTCTGGGCATAAATTTAGTACGGGCCACGGCCCGTAGTAAGTGTGTTGCGGCCCTCGGTACAGCTTGTTCCAGCTTGCTGCGTGTTGAGTCTGCGATGCGGCCCAGCTCCGTGTGACGCGTCCCTCTACAGAAAAATGTCGTTTTTGGTCCGTTGCTTTGTTCAAGCTCTAGGACTCCAATTTCCTATAAAACATGTAAACATAATGTATTAGGAGCTCATTTATGCATAATTAGATCAAAATAGAGATAAAATAATGATAATAAAACCTACAAAAAATAGCACGTAACACCTCATCCTCCACCACCACTGCTACCTCCATTACCGACAACCAACAACCAAAGGGCTCTCCTCAGTTAAAACAAATTTATGCCCCTCGGCAGTCAAGACAATATCAAGATTTCTTTTCCAGTCGGCAAAGTTAGTGCCATCAAGTTTGTTTTCTTTGAGAATAACAGCTATTGGATTGAAAGACATCTGAAAATAAAATTAAAAACACCATTCATCACATAATTCGATGCATAATATATTGAAAAACCTTAAAACACAATATATATGCAATCAACCAACACCTTGAAAAATCGCACATGCAAGCCACGATAGTGTGGACGTTTACACATACATTTTCAAGTAGATTTTAACGTCTTTAATTTTACTATCTAGCCAAGATACGTTTTGACAAGTAAAATTAATAGTTGGTTCCTCTTGGCCATGTATTTAATTAACATAGACTCCGATGGGGAGCTTATTAATCAATACACCTAAATGAACACCATAATTTAATAAACCTTAGAATATCATTTAATGATAATAGTCCTACAGATGGAGAGGTCCTATCTTAAAAAATAATAGGCTAAAATGCTCCTGGGGTCCCTTAACTTAATTTCAGATAACGATTCAGTCCTTTATCTTTTTTTTGTCCCAACTAAGTCCTTTATCTTTCTAATTTTAAGCAAATTTAGCCTTTTCCGTTGGTCTCCGTTAACTGTTGTCTAGGTGGCTGTTAAGTTGTCTACGTGGCTATAAACATACCTGCATGTCAAATCCTTAACCTATGTATCAAAGCATCTCACAGTCAAAGTATTTCACTCTCCTGCAGTTCACGTGCATTTTTTCTCACTGCACGAACAAACACTTTGAATTCTGGTGATTTTGTTGTTATTTTTTTAATTATTTGATTTTTCATTTTTAGCCATTTTTCATGATTCTTGTTTATACGATGTTGTAGATCGTGTCCTCACGGTCATTTTGAATATTAATTTGTTAATTTTGGTTCAGTAAATTAGTAGATCGGTTTTTATGAAAACCCCAATCTGATAGAGCGGGCGATGGCCCTCCATCGTCCTATTTTCATGCCTATTTATTCTTCGACCTCTCGCCGCAGCTGGTGGTGTAGCTTATCCTCCGCCGCCACCAAGTCCCCTCCTCTTCTTTATGACCACTCCTCCAGCAACTCCGTCTCTCCCACCGCCGATGAATCGACGACTCTTCAGTTATTCTCATGGGGCCGCGGCGCCTCGGACGGCTCGGCGGAGGAATTGAGGAAATCCGAATATATCCAGCACTCGTCGTGAGCTTCTCTGTTCCTCCGAATTTCTCCATCTGTCGTGCCACTCCAGGTTGCCTCTCTCAAAGTTTGAAATCCAGTGAGCCACTCTTGGAGGTTGGGATTTCGTGTGGGCTGTTCCATTCTGGTTTGGTGGTGGATGGAAATCTGTGGATATGGGTAAAGGTGATGGCGGCCGGCTTGGGTTTGATTTGTTTCATGATTCTTGTTTATACCATGTTGTATATCGTGTCCTCACGGTCATTTTGCATATTAGTTTGTTAATTTTGGTTCAGTAAATTAGTAGATCGGTTTTTATGAATGCTCACCGGAGTTCTTGTTTTTTTTATCGGATTTTGAGTTCCAGCAGTGTTTTTGACTGTTTGGTTATGTAATATGATTGCCCAGTTAACAAGCAACGTTTTGCGGTCAGCTTGGTTGAGTTTGATGCAGCTAGGTTTCTAGTAGCCGGATTACGGACGATCGCGGAATCGGGATTTTAGTCAGTTTTCCGGCCAATGTTAATAAAATTCCGGCAGCTGTTCTTGATAAATTTCAGTTTGATCTTTCCTAAACCCTAATTTCAGTTTCAAACAGTGTTTTTGGACATAAAGATTTAAAATAAAATTCTAAAACATCAAAATTTAAATAGCCACGTAGGTTAAGGATTTGACAGGCAGGTATATTTATAGCCACGTAGGCAACTTAACAGCCACCTGGACAACAGTTAACGGAGACCAACGGAAAAGGCTAAATTTACTTAAAATTATAAAGATAAAGGACTTAGTTGGGACAAAAAAAGATAAAGGACTAAATCGTTATCGGAAATTATGTTAAGGGACCCCAGGAGTATTTTAGCCAAAATAATATTCACCTTTTTGTAATCAAATTTGAAGTTTAAAACCAGTGAGCCAATAATTAGCACATTCGAACGGAAAAACGAATCGAACGACCCAAACTGGACAACTTGACCCAGCGCTGCCGACTTGCCATTGCCCGACCCAATGCCCGAATCGCCGACTGCTTGCCGCTGCCCGACCGCCGGCCACGCCCGGTGCCCGATCCACCGCCCGGTGCCCGACCACGCCCGGTGCTCCGACCCACCGCCCGACCGCGAGCCGCTGCCGGGCCGAGTGCAAGAGCCACGACCGAGAGCACAGAGCAGGTGCTGGCCGAGTGCTGATCGGCTCCCTGCTGGTCTCGGTCGGTTCGTCCGATCGGGACTCCTCTTCGCGCTGGACTTCTTTCTCTTTCGTACTTTATGTGTTCCTGTAATATCCAAATTTATTACTGTGTATTTCATCTGTATTCAGACCCTGTATTATTCGGATTTGTGGTTTTGATTATTGGAGTATGATATTTCTTGCATTGGCATCCTTGTACTTAAGTATAACATCATGGAAATTTTCTCATGCAAACTCGTGATAGCGCACGCTAAGAATGTAGCTTATTGGAGTATGATATTTCTTGCATTGGCATCCTTGAGAGTTGTTTTGATTCTTGTAGTGTTGTCAGAGTTGATTTCAGTCGTCCGCTATATTGTGTTTCGACCCCTGTGTGGGTAATGTTGTTTTAGTCAGTTCTGTTGATGGTGTTGTGTGACCTCATCGGCCTGTGTATTCATGTGTAAGTGACCTTAACGGTCTGTATTATTATATTGTTTGACCCTGGTCGGGCAAGCATTTGGTTGTTTATGGATGTTTATCCTGGTAGATCCTTATAGAAAGGGTCTACAGCGTGTAATATTCCCATACAGTTTTTAGGGTGTTACATTTATGGTATCAGAGCTTAGGTTGCGGAAACCTAGGCTGTCGGGTCGAGTTGAGTCGTGATTTGTCGAGTAATGTGTTGTCTTATCGTTCGAGTCGTCAGGTGACAAGTTGAGTTGTGCGTAGTCACAACATGTCGGATATGTTGTCGGATGAGATTAGTATCGTGGGCGACCGTCATCTCCGTGCGGACTGTGGACATAAGTCTCCTCTTTATGCGAGGTACCTGTGTGTCGTGATTTTATCTAAGTGAGTTAATTGCGGTGCAAAATTTTATTCGCACGGTGTTGTGAATATAGTTGTATTTAATACGTGTGACACATAGTATATGTATAAAACTAGGCCTATTGTTGTTTTACCTTTGAACCACTGTGGGGGGTGGTATGGTGTGAAAATTGAGAACCTTGATGGGTTTCGAATAAGGTATCGACGATTGAGTTCGTGAGAAACTCCGAGGAATGGTTTTGTTGTATGTTTAAACTTGATGTTGTGAGATGTATTCAATTGGATTGGCGATCCTATTTGCCGTTTGGGCATGTGATTTTTAGTTTTATTGTTTTTTTTATTGTTATGTTTATGCCGGTACGGGTAGGTTTTAGAATGTTTTTCCTGGTGGACTTTACGGTTTGAGCATTTTTGTAGATATCGATTTTTGGAAAATGTTTTGGTTGTGCGGTCAACCACGGTTTATATGGATTTTTAAAATTGGTTAAATTTTGACAAATGAGTCGTGTATTTTCAAATGACACCATCAGACGGTATTTGGAAAGTGTGTTTTGAAGTACTTCGAACATTGTAAAATATTACCGTCGTTTTTGGTTATGAACGAAAGGATTTTGGAAAATTTTATTTTGCAGAACGATTTTTGGTTTTTGGAATTTTGAACTTCATATTTCCATGTGTTGGGGCTAAGTGGTTGTGATAAGTTTGTGGTGTTGTTGTGCTCGCCGAAGAATGTTTCAGTGTTTTCTAAATGTTAGGTATCGTTCCCTAACTCTCGGAGCCCTGTTGGAGGTTGCTGTGACAATTCTGCAGTCCTGCAGCTAGATGTTACGGCCGTAAGATGTTTTCCATTATGGCCGTAAGCTCAGAGTTGTTACGGCCGTAAACTCCATGTTGTTACGGCCGTAAACTTTTGACTAACCCGGTAGTAATTTGTTATTACAGTTGTATCCGTGCCCCTTTTTACTGATTATTTAATCTCTGTTGATATATTAGTGATGGTTGACGTGGTAACATGTTGTTACCCTATATATCGCTAGTAAAGACAATGATATATTGATAAGGTCATTTTGACGATATCGTCTAGTGAAAAGATTGAAGCCTCAATGTGTTGTTTTGAAAATAGCTTCAATCAAAACAATTTTGATAATGAGATACATGGTTTTGATTAAACGACCGAGGTATTAAAAGTGTTTTCAAAACTTTCATTTCACCAAATTTTTCAAACTTGAGAATTTTAAAATTTTATCATTTGAATAATACCCCGGAAGTATTTTATTTTTGTTTCTAGTGTTTGATCCCTACGATACGTGTGTGGTTTTGACTGTGTTTGATTTGGTAAAATCCAAACATCTCTGTTGATGTGACTGTGTGAATTATTTTTAAATGAAGTTCTTAAATTACAGTGTTAGTTCGTGCACTTGTGTGATGACTTGAGTTGATGTTTTATCGTGCTACTATTTATCGTCCTATGTTGATGTTGTGATGTTTGTTTGGTTGTGTTATTCTGATTGGTCGTCCGTTCAGTATGCCGAGAGGTCGAGGCCGAGGACGTGGTCGTAGTCGTGGTCGTGATCAGGAGTGTGAGAGGGTGACTCGCTCGTTGTCGAATGCCAATCAGCTCAGTACGGACGGTCATGATGACCCATCAGGTGATCGGCAGCAATCATCCAGAGGTAATGTTGACATTGGCGCCGCCACCATCCTTCGTCATGTGGCTGACCAGTTGGCGCATATAAATCAGACCGTACACCGGTACGGGATTCCGGATGAGGATAACAGAGCTAGTAAGTGGTTACGAGTTGTGATGAGAATGCACCCGCCCCGTTTCGTAGGTTCTTCGGACTCGTTAGGCTGGGAGAATTGGCTCTTCCAGTTGGACAGAACATTTGATGCTGTAGCTTGCCCCGATGAGAGAAGAGTACCCATCGCCCAATACCTGCTTGAAAGGGAAGCTGCACACTGGTGGGAGGCCATAGCGCCTAGTGATCGTACAACTATTTGGGCCGAATTCAAGATTTCCATGGAGGCCGAGTATTGTCCGCCGCCTGTTAAAGAGCGTAGGATTGTTGAGTTTTTCTCGGCTACGCCCCGAGACATGTCGGTGTCTCAAGCAATAGTCGATTACAATCGACAACTGTGTTATGTTCGGGATCAGATGAAAAGTGAGGCAGATAAGGTTTGTTATTTCGATATGCGTATGAAACCTCAGATTCGGCAGTGTATGGCTCTTTTTATGTGTACAACCTTGAAGGACTATCAGGATCGAGCCTTGGCTTTTGAGATGTCTATAATGTCTACCGAGTCCGTATCGATAGCGAAGAAGCAGAAGATCTCTGATGACGCATCGGGAAGTGAGGGAATTGGGATTACCACACCTCAACCCTTGTATCAGTCGAGTATGGGACTTGTTCAGTCAATTGTGGAACCTAAAAGACCCAAGCAGGTGTATTTGAGTTCTGGTAATGCTCCTAGGTGTTTCAAATGTAATGTTCTAGGCCATGAACGCGCGCATTGTAAGAAACCGCCAGTGACTTGTTATAATTGTGGACATGAGGGGCATCGAGTTCAGTATTGCGAGATTTTTGCCGAGATGATAAGGGACCGGAGTTCCATTCCTACTTCCGGAGGGCCCAGTGATGTCTAGTGATAGTGTTTTTGGTACTCGTTGCGCGGATTATTTCTCGTGTAGAGATGTATTTTGTGACGATTTTACGTTTGGAACTTGTTGAATGATATTTTGTTTTGTATAAGTTCACGTTTAGTTGTTGAACCTACGGAAGCGTGACAGTGGACCGCGGGGTCATGAACATGGTATTTTATTATGTGTCGTTATGTTTTGTTTCGTATCACTCTGATAACCTTAGTTTAAGTTTCGGGACGAAACTTGTTTTTAGTATGATGGAATGTAATGGTATTCTCGTTTTCTGTTACCTTGAATTGTTTGTGTTTTGACGTCGGACATTTTCTTGTTGATGAGAATAGGAGTGATTTCTATCGTGATACTCTATTTGTTTCTATCGCATAGCCATTTTAGTCGGGTGCGACTTCTTGTCGCGTGCGTTTCTTTGATTAAATGTGTGCATGTGATGTATCGTTAATTGCTCGTTATTGTTTTGAATCATAGTCGGTGGCGTTGTGTTGGCCGTGATGTGGCGTGTTTTCACGCCGTATATTCCTTTGCGCTGCTTGTAACATTTCGCCAATGGGCAAAACTTATGCATTTCTTGTGTATCTCGTTGAGTTTTCCTGTCGGGATACTGCTTCTCCCTACTTGTTTTAAGTTTCGGGACGAAACTTCTTTTAAGGAGGACATAATGTAATATCCGCAATTTCGATTTCTGGAAATTTTCTTTTTTCGGCAGGGGTCCATTTAGATGACTCTGTTGTGACCGTTTCGTTATTCCGAGAATGATTAATTCTACGCTTTTTGCTATACGAGTTCGTTTCTGTATCGTTTTGTTGAGTTCTGTGTTCTTAAACGACTTTTCCGCACTTGAGTCCGATTCTCGCGAATCTCGTCCGAAACTGTTGTTTAGAGTTTCTCGTAAGTTCATTTAATGTTATTATTCATGTTGTAAGCTTTGGTTTAGTGTTTCGATCGTGTATCGTGTATTTCGGACGTTTTGAGCCATTTTTGTAATTTCCCAAAGTTTGGGGTAATTACTTCCGTTGTCGAATTTCGAACCCTCGGGTGGTCGGAATCGTGTGTTCTCTTAGCGCTTAGATTCTTCTTTGCGAGTACTTCGTAACCATGTTTTCGGTTTACATTCAGGTCTGAGTTTCGGGATTTTTCGGACCGTCGGATCGACCGAGTCCCGGCTGGCAGGACCTGGCCGAGTAACGGACGTTATGGCGGCGATTCTACGGCCGCAATGGCGATTACGTCGTAAGGCCACGGCCGTGCGTACGTAATGGACCGACAGATTTGGGGCAGTTGGTTCGGCCATGGCCAGTTACGGCCATAAGCCATGGCCGATTACGTACGTTATGTGGCCGGCAGTCAGCCTATTTAAGGCCAGCAGACGTTTTTTTCACCATTTTCCTCACTTTGTTCTTCTTCTTCCGTGGCTGGAGACTTCTTGGGCATGGAGACATGTTGTCATACAACAAATCCATGAAGTCTTGGAGTTCATATCATCGATTATCCATCCTATAACATCATTTGATCGAGCGAATCAGGTCAGATTTCCTGGAAATCCTAGTTTGGGTAAATTGGGGGTTTTGTTCGTTTTCGTCCGATTTAACCGTAATAACTTAGAATTGTGATGTATTGATGATTATTTAGGTGTATTCTATCATTCCCCTCGTTATTCCATGGTTGGATTGTATTGATTCGTCGTTTTGGTCGAGTTTTTAGTCGACGCCTTGAAGGTGTCTGATAAAAGGTCTTAGAGGGGGGATTGGGCGTTGTGCGATTATTATTCATCGTACGATTGTTGATTTATCGTTGATATGACTTAGGGGAGAAATTCTTGCGAAGAACTCGAGTCAGAACCCTTCCGTTCGTTGACTTCTTCGGGGTTCGAGCTTCTCGGTTGAACCGTGTTCTTCGGAGTATTCGGTAGCGGTTATTAAGGCAAGTATTTTACTATACGAATTGTGTCTTGTGAATAGGGACGTTGTGTTATGGTTATGATGAATTTATTTATCTTAGCGAATATGCTTCGTATGAATTGATTATTATGAACGATTGACGGTAACGATAATACCTTCACTTAGTTAACATCGTGGAATTGTGTTGGATGTGCAAATCATCTAAGTTTGTGTCGGGCGTGGTTGGTCATTGTTGAGTTGTTGTGATGATTATGATATGTGTGTTGTTTTGGTTTACATACTTGATTATACATTTCGGTGTAATGTGGAATGGCTTGACATTTGATGATTATGAGTTGTGTCGTGTCGATGTGTGTGTGTGTTCCAAGTAGGGTCTGACGAGGCCTCTGGAGTTTGGTACATGATGTGTACGAACAAGGTGTGTGATCTAGGTAGGGTCTGACGAGGCCTATGGAGTTCGGTACATGATGTGTACGAACAAGGTGTGTGATCGAGGTAGGGTCTGACGAGGCCTCTGGAGTTCGGTACATGATGTGTACGAACGATGTTTGTGGCTGGGTAGGGTCCGTCGAGGCCTCCAGAGTTCGGTACATGATGTGTACGAACAGTGTGTGTGGTCCGGGTAAGGTCCATCGAGGCCTCCGGAGTTCGGTGCATGATATGTACGAACAATGATCGTATAACAGTGATTGTTTGGATAAAATTTTAAATGTGGGTCTCGGACTCATAATGATATCTTATCTAGTGTGTTTTGAAACGAGAATCGGGCTGAGGCCCTAATATTTACGAAAAGGTTTTGTAAATTGAGACTCGAGGTCCAAAAGAACTTCCGCTTTAAAAATTCCCGAGATGATGAGATCCTTTTCAAATATCTCTTGCTTGAGTTCGAAATTCTAAAACTTCTCGGGAACATTTTGATAATTGATTTCCGTATTAAATTCGTAGTTGCTATTTACTTGTTGCATTTCGTATTGTATTATACTTGCACTAGTAAAACAGTGGAGTTTTACTAACCCCCGAGTAATCGGGGGGTGGATGTCTGTTTTGCGTCCAGGTACATGCAGGTTCAGGGGAGGAGCCACAGGATTGGCACAAGTGGATGACGAGATGTGATACTAATCAAGAGTTGAGAGTTGTTTTGATTCTTGTAGTGTTGTCAAAGTTGATTTCAGTCGTCTGCTGTATTGTGTTTCGACCCCTGTGGGGGTAATCTTGTTTTACTCAGTTCTGTTGATGGAGTTGTGTGACCTCATCGGTCTGTGTATTCATGTGTAAGTGACCTTAACGGTCTGTATTATTATATTGTTTGACCCAAGCATTTGGTTGTTTATGGATGTTTAGCCTGGTAGATCCTTGTAGAAAGGGTCTACGGCGTGTAATATTCCTATACGGTTTTGGGGGTGTTACAGGTGAAGGGGCCAATTTTTCGGTGATGATTGTGGACTTGTAGCCCTAAGAAAAGTAGTATAAATATTATCTTGCTACTTCTCCTCACACTAGGGTTAGCCACCAAGAGAGAGAAAGAGAGAGTTATATCCCCTCTTCCATCTAGCCGGGGCACAAGGTCTTGGAGCAGGATGAGATTTTTCTGGGCGGTCTAAATTCGACATATATGAAGTAGAGGGATTATGATTTTGGTGCTGGATCAGTTTAAGCTTTTGGATCGACGGAACAAGATCATCATCATCAAATACACAAGTTCGGTCGAGCCCCATTTTTCCAAGAAGGGTAAACTCTTTGGCCCTATATTTTCTTCGAGTATATGATCGTTAATCGATTAGATGAGCATATGGTCTATCGTGTGAATCTTATTTTCACTGCATCAGCCTGAATCCAACACTTTATCCTCACCAATGGCGACACAAAATTTTAGTTTATATGATTCCTCTTAGCTCATTAGATGAGTATTATAAGAGAGAATGTGAAAAAATGTAAAAGCTTACCATTTTAATTATACATATTAGCATATTCTTCATATTTACATTTATAACGAGAAAGTGAAGAAGAGAAAAACTTCCTCCCCAGTTTTGTGCTGGTTGCGGCCTTAAGGGTCTAAGAGAAGGAGGAAATTTTTTTAGTTCATCTGTTCGACACGTGATATGTAAAGACATGATATTTTCGACGTTGGATTTCCAAAAATATTACGAATTGGGTTCGTGGTTATCATCTTCAAAAACAGACATTTAAAGGTCTTCAAGGGTATGAATTCCATTTGTACGCTTTTATTAGTATTCATTTATACAATGATTGGTCTATCTTCGGTCCGGGTTCGAATGAGCATATTTTGTGTGACTTTATTCTTCTGCTATATTTTCTATTTTGGTCAGAATCCCAACACTTATGACCAATCATAATAGTATCAGGTAATATTGTGGTTACGTTAACCAACATTGTCAATTGGAATTTGGTTATCGTGTTCGGTATTGATATCAGTATGTCAATTGGAATTTGGTTATCGTGTTCGGTATTGATATCAGTATATGGCTAGCCTTGTATTTCTTTGTTGGTATGCATTGGGCCGATTAACTGCACATGCAATATGTTGAAGAGTAGAAGATATGAATGCAGGTGTAGCCGGGGACGTGGATAAACCCTAGCTTATGTAATATCATCAATGACGAGAGAGGTAAGGTCGGTGCTGGAGAGATAAAGATTCATTAGGAACACGTCTGAGGGACCAAATGGTGGATAACATGATCTTGAGCCTTCACAACATCATTCTGGCAAGGCTATAATTCACGCAAGTGCTCTGAACCATGAGAAGTATGTTTCACTTATAGCCGTGTTGGTCGCTCGTGACAGTATTGTTGGTCGTCTTGGATTGGCAGTTCCCAATGTGGGGCAAACAGGGCATCTAGTGACACGTTTTGAGGAATTGGTTAGACTCTCTGGAGAATATATAAGTGACTGGTAGAATTTAAGCATTGAGGCATGAAGCCGAATATATCATCACTATTGATTATTCGGTTGTTTTTATTCATATTTTGGGGATAAAACTTTTTTAAGTATCATAGGATAGTATATTCGCACAATTATTTTCGTCAGTTAATGATATCATGAAAGGATAATTTTTATATATGTATTTATCTCGAATTTACAAATGATTTCGTGTAATTTTATCATTTACAAAGTTTTTATGCCTTACGATTGTACTCGATATATTGATTGGTTGACATGATTGTGGATGCATCGACAAGCATATGACACATTGATGAAAAGGAGGAGGATTCACATAATGTGTCTACAAGAGACTAAGTGGGTTGGCGAGAAGGCAAGAGTGTTAGCTCCTTGGGGTTACAAGTTTTGGTACTCTGGAAAGGATAGAAGTAGAAATGGAGTGGGTATCATCATTGATAAAGAATTCATTGATGATGTGGTGGAAGTGTCAATAAAGAGCGATAGAATAATGAGTATTAAGCTTGTGATAGGGGATGAGTTTCTAACTATCATAAGTGCTTATGCACCACAAGTAGGATTGGATGCATCGATCAAACAAGAATTTTGGGATGATTTGGAAGAGGTTGTCGAACGAATTCCTATGGGTGAGAAATTGATCATTGGTGGTGACCTCAATGGGCATGTCAGTGTTAGCAGAGATGGCTTTGAGAGCATTCATGGTGGCTTTGGTTTTGGGGATAGGAATGAAGGAGGAAATGGTATATTGGATTTCGCATTAGCTCATGACTTGGGTATTATGAATACTTGGTTCGAGAAAAGGGACTCTCATTTGGTGACATATAGAAACGGGGGTAATGCAAGTTAGATTGATTTCTTTTTAATAAGGAATGTTTGGAGGAAAAGTTTTACAAATTGCAAGGTGATACCCGGTGTGAGTGCTGCAATGCATCATAGGGTTGTGGTGCTTGACTTTCGAGGTACGAGGCACTTAAAAAAGAGTAGACCACAAGTTGACCCTCGAATTAAGTGGTGGAAGCTCCATGTAACACCCCCAAAACCATCCGGGATATTACAACGCCGTGGGTCCCGCGCCGGAACCCACCAGGCTAAAAACCGTTTACAAAACCAATTCAAAAGCGCCAAAAGGCCGATGACGGTAATATTTTAAATACTCAAATATTTTCAAAAGCATAATTTTGAAATACCGTCATAAAATACCATTTGAAAATACAAGGCGAAGTGCCAAATCTCGATAGTTCAAAATGTACGTTAAGACTCCGCTTAAACGTACCGATAAAATAGTTTAGGAAAAGGTTTAACGAAATAACCCAAGTTCGCAAAGTGTCAAAAGGGCCATTTAAAATACACACACGCAGCGGATAAAGATACCGAAAAGCCATTTTGAGATATACACACGCAGCGGATAAATACAGTTCAAAATACACATTTGAAGCGGAAATAAATAACCGGAAAAGAATACTCAATTCTCCGAAAACAAGCCACAGCCAGTATCACATCGGGAAACTCATCCCTTCACGACCGCTACTAGCTCGATCTCCGAGTACCTAAAAATAAAGCCCACAACGGGGTCAGCCACAATACTCAATAATGATATCGATCACATCGTCATAAATAATTACATACCAATGTAATAATACTGTAAGATTACTACCAACGTAATCTTACCATTATAACCTTACCGATTCATAGCATTCCAAACCAAATCGATCCTTACCATAATTCAGATTTCGCATTCTCAAATGACGAAAAGAAATCAACAATTATCTGTACCGTTTTCCAAAATACCAACAATCCTCCAAACCTCATCATAACTTATAAGTGTGGAATTAATCCAATCTGTGCCAAATCCTGTCCGTCGGATCGCACAATCAAATCTCAATTTGTATAAACCAATAATACACAACATATCTGTAGATCAACTACCACATGATAATGATAACGAATCCCGAACATCGACGTACAGTCCGAATGCTCATACGATCAATAACCAGATCAACCGATAAATCAACTGAGAATATCATCGACATGATAACTCCAATACGACCAATAAAGGATCACGATAACTGAGAATACCATCAACATGATAACTCCGACACGATCAACAAAGGATCAACAATAATCGAGAATACCATCAACAAGGTAAACTCCAAATGATCAACAAAAGACCAATAGTAACTGAGAATACCATCAACAAGGTAAACTCCAAATGATCAACAATAATGGATCTCAAAGAAATAACTCTGACTGTCGAACATACCCCTCGGGCGTATGAACAACCAGTCACAAACCGTCGAACATACCCAACCATAAATGGAGGATGAACGACCAAACAATATGGCTCAAAGATGGAAATCATAGTACGCCCGATCCGAATATGTCTCAGTGCACATGTCCACCCCGTATACGGAATCCAGGATATACGTGGGACAATGTACCTAATTAGCCTCAACGAACTACGTCTCGTGTGCACAGCCTTTCACGGAAAATATTCACGCATGACTATATATGTGCCCGGCTAAAAATCCTACACAATATCCAATCGGAACGCAGATATGACTCCAGATATGTCACGATGCAACATGACAACGAAACTCAAAGAAACACATATCCAATAAGGATCAAAAGACTCACCGAAGTGAACAACAATAGTCTGACAATGAAAAGGCGACACGACCAATCAATATTCAAAACCACAACCCTGGGATCACAAACTCCAAAGGATAATCCATACCATCAACAATCTCAGACAACAGTTCTGGGATCAACATCCATCAACGAACAACCAATATGAATCTCAATACACGAAGCCTCAACGCACAACATATACAACAACTCAACATAATAATTATCTCATAACTGAACAATGCATAAATTACCTCAAAGTCGAAGACAACATCCTTTCCACGAACAATATCCCTGAACGAATACACAGTTATACGAATAATCCCGAAATAGGTATAGTCCATTTATACCAACAAACCACCATCCCGACATCAATATCGACACGATAACTATCCTCGATATCCGATATTCTATATCCTTGACCAAAGATAACTCACGTCTTTCTTGAACACAATTAAATCATATACCTTATGATTTAATACAAACCAGAGCACGATATACAACTCATTAACCAACAATTTACCTTTCTAACAACATTGCTATATGAATTATAAATGAAATGAAAACGAAACCATTTACCAAATATTATAAACTGAACAAGTATAAACTTGCCTCGATACCGATACCACGAAGCCGTTACCAAAATCCATTGCCTTTGTCTACGAGCTCCTTAGCCCCGACCAAAAGCAATCTACGAACTCTTCGACTTCAACCGCAACACAACAGTCATAATCCACGATCAAAACATATCAACCTATTGCAATAACCAATTAACACACATTCGATAAAAATCAATAACCGACATACTCAACCAACAAACTCAACGGTTCAACGAAACCTCGATCATATACATAATACCAAATAATCCAACTCAACAAATACGAACTCATAACCACAATACAAGCCGTAACTCGATGATCACAAATATCAATCAATAACCAATCAACAAACACAACGGTTCTACAAAATCCCGATTAAACACAAATCCGAACAACCAAATCAATCGATCACGAATTCAAAACCACAATACGATTCCACAATCCGAATATCATATCCATAATCTATTTAAACCAACAAGGGTCTAACATTACCGATTCCAAATTCAATCTTAAAAACAACTACAAGTTTCCTCCTTGTATAATCATAATAAAATCCAATTACCGGTTATCAGCATCAATCCGGACGATCCGATTAATTCAACATCATAGATAACCATATTCCAAAGGTTTCAAATAATTCCATTATCCGAATTGAATACTTATTCAATAAGTATGAATATCCAAATTCAAACATGAATAATAATTCTCATCAAACTCGAAATCATATTCGTATTCTTATACGAATATTGTACCAAATACATAACTTAGTTCTAGATATGAATATTCCATATTCATATATAAAACACCAACACCTTAAAACGTATTCATCAAATCAATGATCAATTCATCTCGACATTAAGGATTTTATAACATATTCGATTCCAACTTCAACTCCAAATACGAAGACAAAACTCCTTCTTGTTCATATTGTAAATTCGTAGAAAACAATTTACCGATTATTATCGTGAATAATCACATTCCAAAATTATCCGAAATCCTTCCAAAATCATAACATGTAACTCAAGAGTTCTTCAAGAACACGAATTATCCAAATTCACATTCATAATCCATAAAACAACATAACCCGATGTTTTCTAACATCTAAACAATCCTTATTCACAATTCAAGGTGTATATAATCATGTTCTTCAACATATGATCTTTTTAGCATCAAAAATCGAAGCAATACTACCAAGAATATCAAGAATATTATGATTCCATAATCATAACAACATAATCAAGACATAATCCAACATATCATCATCTTCCTTCAACATACACCTCATATAACCTCAAGAATCGAAACAACATCATCTTAATCATCTTCATACGAATCATTTATCAATAACAACATCAAAAATCCGAAATGAAAAGGAGGATTATCCAACATACCTCTTAGAAGATGGAATACACAAGAAATCACTTCAAGAATAATCAGTAACTCCATATCCAAGCTCCAAATCCAAGCCCTCAAGCTCAAAATCGAATTAGGAGGGCCAAAATATCCCTCTCTCAATGTTTAGAGATGAAAAACGAAGAGAAACGCTGAAATGAAATGAAATGACGGCCATTCCTTATATAAACTCCCCGCTCGTTACGTACGTAACATTCCCAAGTTAACGTACGTAACACCTCTTACGTACGCTATCTTGTCCTGGTTAGCGTACGTAATGCCATCCTGCACCTACTGCCTCAAAACATGAACTTCCTTACGTACGTAACCCATGCCATATAACGTACGTAATATACCAGTTGACTTGCTACAGTACAATGGTCGTGTTACGTACGTAACACGTCCTGTATAACGTACGTAACACGTGCGTTGACTCACCTGTCAACATCCTCCGCCGAAAGTTGCCGACACAGGGTCCCACCTGCCGACCACGACTCGATCGTCTGATTCCCATGTTACGTACGTAATGTCTCGGCCATAACGTATGTAACTCTACCAATTTAACGTACGTAAACTTCAACACATAACGTACGTAATGGCTTCCATACTTAGCCATTTACAGCAATTCTTGTCCAACGTCTCGACATAACAAATACGAACATACGGCATACTGAATACACATACTGAATCCAAAAATATTCTCATATGGTATACCTGATATCCAAATCAGTTCAACCTGATACAACATATCCTGAATATATCTGTCAATCCAAAACAGTAACCACACCAGTATAACTGTCTCGGTTCTCAATTTATTTTATTCATACTGTATAGATACCAAACTATACAGTATATCTCAGATAAAATAACGCGAAAAATTTATACTGAAAATCCGGATATTACATACTACCCCCCTTAAAATAAGTTTCGTCCTCGAAACTTGCGACCTGTCACCAACAACAGATAAATCCAAAACTTCCAACTCATCATGAAAACAATCAAGCGTCGCCACAACCGAAATAACCAAACCAATATACTTACAGGTGCGTGAAGCCGATGATCTCCCGTGATACTAGCACACGACTCCCATACGAAGTCTCAACACAACCAACGCACAACAATATCACAAATAGCAGTTTGAAAAGAATCACGAAAATTTTGGAAACTCCAAAAATCGATTTGACTCAAAAGTCAGAAAAACTCATTTTCAAAAATCATGCTACTACCGTACCGGTAGAGCCACATAACACACACGCCTGGGTTTCACAAAACCCAAGCTCCGATACCATCTTCTGTAACACCCCCAAAACCATCCGGGATATTACAGCGCCGTGGGTCCTGCTAGGAACCCACCAGGCTAAAAACCGTTTACAAAACCAATTCAAAAGCGCCAAAAGGCCGATGACGGTAATATTTTAAATACTCAAATATTTTCAAAAGCATAATTTTGAAATACCGTCATAAAATACCATTTGAAAATACAAGGCGAAGTGCCAAATCTCGATAGTTCAAAATGTACGTTAAGACTCCGCTTAAACGTACCGATAAAATAGTTTAGGAAAAGGTTTAACGAAATAACCCAAGTTCGCAAAGTGTCAAAAGGGCCATTTAAAATACACACACGCAGCGGATAAAGATACCGAAAAGCCATTTTGAGATATACACACGCAGCGGATAAATACGATTCAAAATACACATTTGCAGCGGAAATAAATAACCTAAAAGAATACTCAATTCTCCGAAAACAAGCCACGGCCCGATTATCACATCGAAACTCATCCCTTCACGACCACTACTAGCTCGATCTCGAGTACCTAAAAATAAAGCCCACAATTCACCACAATACTCAATAATGATATCGATCACATCGTCATAAATAATTACATACCAATGTAATAATACTGTAAGATTACTACCAACGTAATCTTACCATTATAACCTTACCGATTCATAGCATTCCAAACCAAATCGATCCTTACCATAATTCAGATTTCGCATTCTCAAATGACGAAAAGAAATCAACAATTATCTGTACCGTTTTCCAAAATACCAACAATCCTCCAAACCTCATCATAACTTATAAGTGTGGAATTAATCCAATCTGTGCCAAATCCTGTCCGTTGGATCGCACAATCAAATCTCAATTTGTATAAACCAATAATACACAACATATCTGTAGATCAACTACCACATGATAATGATAACGAATCCCGAACATCGACGTACAGTCCGAATGCTCATACGATCAATAACCAGATCAACCGATAAATCAACTGAGAATATCATCGACATGATAACTCCAATACGACCAATAAAGGATCACGATAACTGAGAATACCATCAACATGATAACTCCGACACGATCAACAAAGGATCAACAATAATCGAGAATACCATCAACAAGGTAAACTCCAAATGATCAACAAAAGACCAATAATAACTGAGAATACCATCAACAAGGTAAACTCCAAATGATCAACAATAATGAATCTCAAAGAAATAACTCTGACTGTCGAACATACCCCTCGGGCGTATGAACAACCAGTCACAAACCGTCGAACATACCCAACCATAAATGGAGGATGAATGACCAAACAATATGGCTCAAAGATGGAAATCATAGTACGCCCGATCCGAATATGTGTCAGTGCACATGTCCACCCCGTATACGGAATCCAGGATATACGTGGGACAATGTACCTAATTAGCCTCAACGAACTACGTCTCATGTGCACAGCCTTTCACGGAAAATATTCACGCATGACTATATATGTGCCCGGCTAAAAATCCTACACAATATCCAATCGGAATGCAGATATGACTCCAGATATGTCACGATGCAACATGACAACGAAACTCAAAGAAACACATATCCAATAAGGATCAAAAGACTCACCGAAGTGAACAACAATAGTCTGACAATGAAAAGTCGACACGACCAATCAATATTCAAAACAACAACCCTGGGATCACAAACTCCAAAGGATAATCCATACCATCAACAATCTCAGACAACAGTTTTGGGATCAACATCCATCAACGAACAACCAATATGAATCTCAATACACGAAGCCTCAACGCACAACATATACAACAACTCAACATAATAATTATCTCATAACTGAACAATGCATAAATTACCTCAAAGTCGAAGACAACATCCTTTCCACGAACAATATCCCTGAACGAATACACAGTTATACGAATAATCCCGAAATAGGTATAGTCCATTTATACCAACAAACCACCATCCCGACATCAATATCGACACGATAACTATCCTCGATATCCGATATTCTATATCCTTGACCAAAGATAACTCACGTCTTCCTTGAACACAATTAAATCATATACCTTATAATTTAATACAAACCAGAGCACGATATACAACTCATTAACCAACAATTTACCTTTCTAACAACATTGCTATATGAATTATAAATGAAATGAAAACAAAACCATTTACCAAATATTATAAACTGAACAAGTATAAACTTGCCTCGATACCGATACCACGAAGCCGTTACCAAAATCCATTGCCTTTGTCTACGAGCTCCTTAGCCCCGACCAAAAGCAATCTACGAACTCTTCGACTTCAACCGCAACACAACAGTCATAATCCACGATCAAAACATATCAACCTATTGCAATAACCAATTAACACACATTCGATAAAAATCAATAACCGACATACTCAACCAACAAACTCAACGGTTCAACGAAACCTCGATCATATACATAATACCAAATAATCCAACTCAACAAATACGAACTCATAACCACAATACAAGCCGTAACTCGATGATCACAAATATCAATCAATAACCAATCAACAAACACAACGGTTCTACAAAATCCCGATTAAACACAAATCCGAACAACCAAATCAATCGATCACGAATTCAAAACCACAATACGATTCCACAATCCGAATATCATATCCATAATCTATTTAAACCAACAAGGGTCTAACATTACCGATTCCAAATTCAATCTTAAAAACAACTACAAGTTTCCTCCTTGTATAATCATAATAAAATCCAATTACCGGTTATCATCATCAATCCGGACGATCCGATTAATTCAACATCATAGATAACCATATTCCAAAGGTTTCAAATAATTCCATTATCCGAATTGAATACTTATTCAATAAGTATGAATATCCAAATTCAAACATGAATAATAATTCTCATCAAACTCGAAATCATATTCGTATTCTTATACGAATATTGTACCAAATACATAACTTAGTTCTAGATATGAATATTCCATATTCATATATAAAACACCAACACCTTAAAACGTATTCATCAAATCAATGATCAATTCATCTCGACATTAAGGATTTTATAACATATTCGATTCCAACTTCAACTCCAAATACGAAGACAAAACTCCTTCTTGTTCATATTGTAAATTCGTAGAAAACAATTTACCGATTATTATCGTGAATAATCACATTCCAAAATTATCCGAAATCCTTCCAAAATCATAACATGTAACTCAAGAGTTCTTCAAGAACACGAATTATCCAAATTCACATTCATAATCCATAAAACAACATAACCCGATGTTTTCTAACATCTAAACAATCCTTATTCACAATTCAAGGTGTATATAATCATGTTCTTCAACATATGATCTTTTTAGCATCAAAAATCGAAGCAATACTACCAAGAATATCAAGAATATTATGATTCCATAATCATAACAACATAATCAAGACATAATCCAACATATCATCATCTTCCTTCAACATACACCTCATATAACCTCAAGAATCAAAACATCATCTTAATCATCTTCATACGAATCATTTATCAATAACAACATCAAAAATCCGAAATGAAAAGGAGGATTATCCAACATACCTCTTAGAAGATGGAATACACAAGAAATCACTTCAAGAATAATCAATAACTCCATATCCAAGCTCCAAATCCAAGCCCTCAAGCTCAAAATCGAATTATGAGGGCCAAAATATCCCTCTCTCAATGTTTAAAGATGAAAAACGAAGAGAAACGCTGAAATGAAATGAAATGACGGCCATTCCTTATATAAACTCCCCGCTCGTTACGTACGTAACATTCCCAAGTTAACGTACGTAACACCTCTTACGTACGCTATCTTGTCCTGGTTAGCGTACGTAATGCCATCCGCACTTACCGCCTCAAAACATGCACTTCCTTTCGTAAGTAAACCATGCCATATAACGTACGTAATATACCAGTTGACTTGCTACAGTACAATGGTCGTGTTACGTACGTAACACGTCCTGTATAACGTACGTAACACGTACGTTGACTCACCTGTCAACATCCTCCGCCGAAAGTTGCCGACACAGGGTCCCACCTGCCGACCACGACTCGATCGTCTGATTCCCATGTTACGTACGTAATGTCTCGGCCATAACGTACGTAACTCTACCAATTTAACGTACGTAAGCTTCAACACATAACGTACGTAATGGCTTCCATACTTAGCCATTTACAGCAATTCCTGTCCAACGTCTCGACATAACAAATACGAACATACGGCATACTGAATACACATACTGAATCCAAAAATATTCTCATATGGTATACCTGATATCCAAATCAGTTCAACCTGATACAACATATCCTGAATATATCTGTCAATCCAAAACAGTAACCACACCAGTATAACTGTCTCGGTTCTCAATTTATTTTATTCATACTGTATAGATACCAAACTATACAGTATATCTCAGATAAAATAACGCGAAAAATTTATACTAAAAATCTGGGTATTACACTCCAAGGGTAGAGTCGACATACTTTTGTGGCTAAGATTGCTGATAGTGGTATTTGGTCTGATTGCACGGAGATAGATATAGATTCAATGTGAAACTTGTTGGAGCATAACATAAAGGAAGTTGCAAAAGAAGTCTTAGGAGAATCTAAAGGAAACAGACCATCAAGTAAGGACACATCTTGGTGGAATGATGAAGTTAAGCAAGCGATAAAGACCAAACGTGAATGTTATAAGGTATTGGGTAAATGCTCGAGCGATGAGAATTATGAGAAGTACAAGAAAGCTCGAACAGAAGCTAAAAAGGCAGTGAGAAATGCCCGATCAAAGGTCAATCAAGAATTATATGCAAGATTAGATACAAAAGAAGGGGAAAAAGATATCTATAAACTTGCTCGAATAAGAGAGAAGAAGACGCGAGATATTGGAAAAGTTAAATGTGTAAAAGATACTAACCAAAAATTTTTGGTTCAAGATAAAGAGATAAAAGAGAGATGGAGGTCACACTTTGATACCCTATTCAATAGCCATCAAGAACAAAATATGGGGAATTTAAACATCCCCTCAATTATGGTTAACCGAGAGTTTAAGAGGAGAATTCAAAAGTGTGAAGTGACAATTGCATTGAAGAACATGGGGTCAAAGAAAGCAGAAGGACCAGATGGTATACCTATTGAAGTTTGGAGGTGTTTGGGGGAGAGAGGGATCGAATGGGTAACTATGCTTTTCAATAAGATTTGGATGGAGGAAAAGTATTCTCGTCCCTTTGTATAGGAACAAAGGTGATGTTCAAGATTGTTCTAATTATCGCGGAATTAAACTAATGAGTCATACCATGAAGTTGTGGGAACGAGTGATTGAACAAAGGATCAGGAAATGTGTGAAGATAACAGAAAATCAGTTTGGATTTATGCCTGGGAGATCGACCATGGAAGCAATTTATCTTATCCGGCAGTTGATGGAACATTATCAAGATAAAAAGAAAGATCTACATATGGTTTTTATTGATTTAGAGAAGGCATGTGATAAAGTACCAAGAGAAGTACTTTGGTGGGCCTTAGCAAAGAAGGTGTATCGCGGAAATATATTGACATTATAAAGGACATGTATGAGAGAGCTAGTACAAGTATACGTACTAATGTTGGGAGGATAGAAGATTTCCCTATTACTATTAGGGTGCATCAAGGATCTGCTCTTAGTCCTTTTCTGTTTGCCATAGTCATGGACGAATTGACAAGAGAAATTCAAAATGACATTCCGTGGTGTATGATGTTCGCATATGATATTGTGTTGATTGATGAAACGAAGGTTGGAGTGCAACGGAAATTGGAACTTTGGAGGGATACATTGGATGCTCGAGGCTTTAGACTGAGCAGAAGTAAGACTGAATATATGGAGTGTATGTTTAGCAAAAATAGTGATAGAGAGGCCGGGATGATCACATTTGATGGGAAAGTTGTTCATGGATCCACTTTCTTTCGGTATCTTGGATCTATTATCCAAAAAGATGGAGAGCTAGATGGCGATGTGGCTCACAGAATAAAGGCCGGGTGGTTGAAGTGGAAGAGTGCCACAGGGGTTTTATGTGATCCTGACATGCCTCATAGATTAAAGAGTAAATTTTACCGTACGGCAATTAGGCCGGCGCTGTTATATGTGTAATATCCGCAATTTTCGATTTCCGGTAATTTCTTTTTTTTCGGTCGGAGTCCGTTTTGACGACTCTCTCATGACCGTTTCGTCATTCTGAGAATGATTAATTCTACACTTTTTGACATCCGAGTTCGTTTCGGTGTCGTTTCGTTGAGTTCTGTGCTTTTTAGCGACTTTTCCGCACTTGAGTTCGATTCTTGCGAATCTCATCCGAAACTGTTGTTTCGAGTTTCCCGCAAGTCCGTTTATCTTTGTTGGACGTGTTGTGAACTTCGGTTTGGTTATTCGATCACGTATCGTGATTTTCGGGCATTTGGGCCATTTTCGTAATTTCCCAAAGTTTGGGGTAATTACCTTCCGTTGTCGAATTTCGAGCCTTCGGGTGGTCGGAATTGTGTGTCCTACTAGCTCTTAGATTCGTCTTTGTGAGTACTTCGTAACCGTATCTTCGGTTCGTATTCAAGTTCGGGTTTCGGTGTCGTTTTGTTGAATTCAGGATTTCTAAACGACTTTTCTAAGTATGAGTTCGTCTTTGTTAGATCACCATTAATTTTTGGTGACTCCAAAAATTATAAATCTTTGCAATATTATAGAACATCGAGTTAGCTTTCCAATGGTTCAAACGGTGAGTCAATCGGAGTCCGGACGAGAGAGTTATGGTCGTTTGGTTTTGGCCGAGCACTTCCGGGAGCCTTTCGGCCGATAGGGGGTCGATAGACTCTCTGCCGGCATTCAGTAGGGGTATCGGTTGGGCCTATCGGCCGATAGGCTGGCCGATAGGTTCTCGGTGTTACACTATAAATGTGTTGTTTTGAGCGTGCGGCTCATTCCTTCCCCATTTTTCCACCCATTGCGAGAGAGAGATATAGAGGGGAGAGTTCTTCATCAGGGTCGATTTTCATCATTTCTTTTCGGTTGTGAGGCTCGGATAATCAATCTAACGCGTGTTCTACGGATCTTAATACTTGAATCACTCAAGGTAATATCTCTTGAAACCCTACCTTTTTGGATAATTGGGGATTTTGGGGTTTTGTCCGATTCTTTCCGTTTCGTTGATGGATTCATGATGAATATGATTAATCTTGTTAGTATCTTTAGTTTCCCTACGGATTCATGGATATTTTGTGGATTTTTACGGAATCGAGAGGGTTTGGTTGTGGTCCGCCCTCGTTGTTGTTTTCGGTATGAATATACATGAATCGTAGGCGGGGTTCCGGGTGTATTCCATTTCCATAATCGTTTAGAAGTGGTTGTGATTGTGCTATTCGAATCGTTAGGTTCATTTTCGTCGATTCCTCGCGGTCGTGCTTGATTCTTCCGTTCCGTTCGTTGTCGTATTTCCTTTTCGTTAGCATCGGGCGTTCCGAAGCTTCCCGGTTGAGCCGTATCCGTTCGTGGTTCCGTGCTCGTGGTATCGAGGCAAGTACCTTGCCCATACTTTTCTCGTTTTATGTATATGATGATCGGTGGTCGTCTTGATGTGTTTGTTTGGTTATTTGAAATGAAGTTTCAAAGGAATTTCGGTTTGGCCTCGTTAAAGGCTTTCTTTCAAAACGCGTGTGTTTTGTGAACGGTGTTTTGAGAATTGATTATGAATTGATTATTTTGAACGTCGAAGGATTTTATGATGATACTCATATTGTTTAAGTTATGGAATCGTGTATTTCCTTATTTAATCTTGTTATCGTAATTTTGAAGAGTTTGATAATGGTGTCGAGTTAATGGCCATCTCTAGTAAGTATTCGTAATGAACTTACATTCTTAGCATATTAGTGTTGCATGAGTAACGCGTGTGTGTGTATGCTCACTACGGGTTAGATCCGACGGGGTCTCGGTAGGGCTCCACGAAGCTGTGGAACCGCGAGCTTGCTTTTAACCACTGTGGGTTAGATCCGACGGGGTCTCGGCAGGGATCCACGAAGCTGTGGGTCCGCGGTTAATTGTGGTGCATTTTTACAAATGTGATTTGATATTGGCATTTCCGGAAATGAGTGCTTTCGAACGGTTTTCATGATTGCATGCATTGACTAAGTGTGTAAGAGGTAGGTGTTCGTTTGGCTTACTTGGCTAGGATGGCACTGGAGTATTTTGTTGTTTGTTTTAAATCCTTTATTTGTGGATTTTGATGTTGGGATACGAACCTCCTGGTCGTTCTTGTGTACTGTGAGTTGATGAGATTTGGGGCTAAAATCCCAATGGTTTTGTAAAAGTCGTTTTACGGATTTGGGGCTAAAATCCCAACGGTTGGTTAATGTCATTTTTCAGAAAGTAAACCTTTGGGGCGGTGACCCCTTTTGTCTTTTGGTTTTCGAAAAGTAGGATTTGATAATCCTAAATTGTTTTCTATTAAAACTCTCGATGGCATTCTAAACTGTTTTATAAATTACTTCCATTGATTTATGATATTTCGTTTTTGAAATGTTTTCTTAAACCCTTGCCTCGGGAAGTACTTTTCGTTTCGTTTGGATCTTTGAGGATCCTCGGTTATTGTTATTCGTGGAATGTGAATTGTATGGCTCGTATTTGCACTTTGTATTTGCACTAGCAAAAGCGGTGGAGTTTTGCTAACCCCGAGTATTCGGGGTGGATGTCTGTTTTGCATTCGTGTTTTGGAGCATAACACCGGTCGGCACGAAGGATGATGAAAGATGATCGATACTAATCACATGAGGAACCGTACATCGTGTGTTGGTTCGGTTGTACTTTATTTTCATTCTTTGTATTGTTCCGTTATGCAGGGTGTAGTTGTATTTTGTCCCTGCGTGGGCATGAGTTGTATTTGAGTTGTATGTATACGTGGAAAGACCAAATCGGTCTCTTGAGTCATTGTAGCCTTGAAGGCATTGTCGAGATGTTAAATGTCGTTACCGGCTGGTAGATCCTTGAGGAAAGGTTCTACGGCGTGTAATATCCTCGAGCGGATTGGGGTGTTACATAAATGGTATCGGAGCCGAGTTGTGAAAACCTAGGTGTCGGGTCGATGGTGTCTATTGAGTTTTGTCTCGTCGGATTTAGTCCGATCGAGTCGTGTCGCGACGCGTCGTTTGAGTTTGTTGGTCGTGATTAGTATCGTGGGCGATCATCATCTTCGTGCGACTGTGGAAGTAAGTCTCCCTTCTTTGTGTTGTGCCTCGTGTGACACGAGCTATTTTTATGATTATTTGTTAAGTGGTGGAATCCTTATGTGAATTTTGATTTCACGATATATATTTAGTCGACTCTCGTATTTGATTTATACGAGGAATGTCGTCGTTTGTGATGTCTTTTTATTGTTGTTTTTGTCCGTTGTTGATGATTTCCGAATTGATTTGCACGTTTTACAAACCTCTTGTGGAAGCTTTGTGCTTATACGCGTTCGACTTGTTCACTAGCCAGTGCGGGAGGGTATTTTATCAGTGGTTTTGTTCTGAATATGGTATTTTATCGTTTATTTTCGTTTAAAGACATGTATTGTCTTGATTTTAAACGTTTTGATGCGTGTGCTAGGAGTTGTTTTAGTGAACGTCGGTATGTGTGAGTTTTGGGCATTCTGGCCTATTGGATTTTTGAAAACCTTGAGTATCTTAGAAAAATAAATTTCGAGACATACTTTTCAAATGGGTTATTTTCTTGTGGTACATCCAAGGTGCCACAATATATTTCAAAAATTTTCTACCTCGAGGACCAAAATGCTTTGAGATATTTTCAATATTTTAGAAACACTTTTATTTAGACCCGAGGATCGAATATTTTGAAAGTTTTCATTAAGAGAAAGTATCTTCATTCTTATCAAATGCGAAATGGTTCCCAGTGTCTCGATAACGATGTTTCACGTTTATACTTTTTGAAAGGTGATACTCAAGATCAACCAGTATTCTTCTAAATTATTTTCAAAATGAGGTTTTCGTTTTAAAACCTATCCATTCCCGTTTGAGGGTCGGTATGTATGTGTGATGTTCGCGTTGTCCTTTTGATGCTTTCTCCAGTATGACCGAATTGGCGGTGTGAGCGTTGAGACGCTTTCCACACATTGGTTGTGCTAGCCCCTGTGAGAGGCGGAGTGTTGGTATTGAATGTTGTCGCCTCATGGCAATTTTGCGTTGTCGCGCATGTGCGAGCCGTTAGAGCTTAATTTGGTATGACCGTGTGCATCGGTGATGGTTCCGTTATGCGTCGATTGTTTAATGTCTTGTTACCTTGCTCCGTTTTGTGAATTTCGTGGACGAGGTCGGAGGTAATGCCCGTACTATTTTGACTTGTGTTTTCTCTTCCCGATCTATCGATTCGCTCATGTTCGTTGGTACTTTATGAACTTGTTCGGTATTTGATTTCATCGTCCGAACGAGCTGTGATCTTATTGTGGGCCGATCTGGTTATCGGTGTGACTTTTTTTTCGAGTTCGGTTCGATTCTTGTGAACTTTGTTCGGGAGTAACATCATTTGGTTCTACTAGTCCTTTTATTCGAAGGGATCGGATTTTGAACTTCTGTATTTTCTACTTTGTCGACTCATTTATGTTCGTTGCCATTTCTGAGCTTGTGCTGCCCTTGTTTTTGTTTATCGAACGAGTGTGATATCAATTCGGAATAACTTATTTGTCGTTGTGACTTTTCAATCGCTATTCCCTTTCCTGTGGATCTTATGGGAATGCATGCCTTGTAGTTCTCACCAGATCATCCTGGGAGTTATTGTTGAACTTTATTGTTCTTCGTGATTCGAACATGATTCTTCGATTTTTGTTGTCTCGATCGTTTGTTTGTTCGGTTTTTGTTCTCGTTTCGTGATTGTTAAACGTTCAGGCTCCTTCGTAATTCCCTTTAGTTCGGGAAATTAGTTTCGTTTTCAATCTTCCATCCCTTAGGCGATGGGATTCCGTGTTTGTTCAGCGGTTGACTCGCGTTTTGATTGATGTACCGTTGGGTTGGTCAATCATATTGATTTTCGTTCGTTGTGTTTTGTGATTATCGGATAATTGACTTGACTATAGTATCCGTTTGATGACGCTTGTCACTTGTCGGTTTTATTATATCCCTAACGGCGACGTTGTGTTGGTCACCGTGGAGCGTGTTTACACGCCGTATATTCCTTTGCGTTGTTTGTAACATTTCGCCGTTGGGCATTGGTTACGCATTCTTGTGTGTCTCGTTGAGTTTTTCCTGGCGGAATATTTCTTCTCCCTACTTGTTTTAAGTTTCGGGACGAAACTTCTTTTAAGGAGGGTAGAATGTAATATCCGCAATTTTCGATTTCCGGTAATTTCTTTTTTCGGTCGGAGTCCGTTTTGACGACTTCGCTCATGACCGTTCGTCATTCGAGAATGATTAATTCTACACTTTTGACATCCGAGTTCGTTTGGTGTCGTTTCGTTGAGTTCGTGCTTTTTAGCGACTTTTCCGCACTTGAGTTCGATTCTTGCGAATCTCATCCGAAGCTTGTTTCGAGTTTCCGCAAGTCCGTTTATCTTTGTTGGACGTGTTGTGAACTTCGGTTTGGTTATTCGATCACGTATCGTGATTTTCGGGCATTTGGGCCATTTTCGTAATTTCCCAAAGTTTGGGGTAATTACCTTCCGTTGTCGAATTTCGAGCCTTCGGGTGGTCGGAATTGTGTGTCCTACTAGCTCTTAGATTCGTCTTTGTGAGTACTTCGTAACCGTATCTTCGGTTCGTATTCAGGTTCGGGTTTCGGTGTCGTTTTGTTGAATTCAGAATTTCTAAACGACTTTTCTAAGTATGAGTTCGTCTTTGTTAGATCACCATTAATTTTTGGTGACTCCAAAAATTATAAATCTTTGCAATATTATAGAACATCGAGTTAGCTTTCCAATGGTTCAAACGGTGAGTCAATCGGAGTCCGGACGAGAGAGTTATGGTCGTTTCAGTTTTTTGCCGAGCACTTCCAGGAGCCTTTCGGCCGATAGGGGGGGTCGATAGACTCTACTGCCGGCATTCTGTAGGGGTATCGGTTGGGCCTATCGGCCGATAGGCTGGCCGATAGGTTCTGCTGTGTTACACTATAAATGTGTTGTTTTGAGCGTGCAGCTCATTCCTTCCCCATTTTTTCCACCGCTGCGCGAGAGAGAGAGATATAGAGGGGGAGAGTTCTTCATCCGGGGGTCGATTTTCATCATTTCTTTTCGGTTGTGAGGCTCGGATAATCAATCTAACGCGTGTTCTACGGATCTTAATACTTGAATCACTCAAGGTAATATCTCTTGAAACCCTACCTTTTTGGATAATTGGGGATTTTGGGGTTTTGTCCGATTCTTTCCGTTTCGTTGATGGATTCATGATGAATATGATTAATCTTGTTAGTATCTTTAGTTTCCCTACGGATTCATGGATATTTTGTGGATTTTTACGGAATCGAGAGGGTTTGGTTGTGGTCCGCCCTCGTTGTTGTTTTCGGTATGAATATACATGAATCGTAGGCGGGGTTCCGGGTGTATTCCATTTCCATAATCGTTTAGAAGTGGTTGTGATTGTGCTATTCGAATCGTTAGGTTCATTTTCAGATTCCTCGCGGTCGTGCTTGATTCTTCCGCTCCGCTCGTTGTCGTATTTCCTTTTCGTTAGCATCGGGCGTTCCGAAGCTTCCCGGTTGAGCCGTATCCGTTCGTGGTTCCGTGCTCGTGGTATCGAGGCAAGTACCTTGCCCATACTTTTCTCGTTTTATGTATATGATGATCGGTGGTCGTCTTGATGTGTTTGTTTGGTTATTTGAAATGAAGTTTCAAAGGAATTTGATTTGGCCTCGTTAAAGGCTTTCTTTCAAAACGCGTGTGTTTTGTGAACGGTGTTTTGAGAATTGATTATGAATTGATTATTTTGAACGTCGAAGGATTTTATGATGATACTCATATTGTTTAAGTTATGGAATCGTGTATTTCCTTATTTAATCTTGTTATCGTAATTTTGAAGAGTTTGATAATGGTGTCGAGTTAATGGCCATCTCTAGTAAGTATTCGTAATGAACTTACATTCTTAGCATATTAGTGTTGCATGAGTAACGCGTGTGTGTGTATGCTCACTACGGGTTAGATCCGACGGGGTCTCGGTAGGGCTCCACGAAGCTGTGGAACCGCGAGCTTGCTTTTAACCACTGTGGGTTAGATCCGACGGGGTCTCGGCAGGGATCCAAGGTGTGGGTCCGCGGTTAATTGTGGTGCATTTTTACAAATGTGATTTGATATTGGCATTTCCGGAAATGAGTGCTTTCGAACGGTTTTCATGATTGCATTCATTGACTAAGTGTGTAAGAGGTAGGTGTTCGTTTGGCTTACTTGGCTAGGATTGCACTGGAGTATTTTGTTGTTTGTTTTAAATCCTTTATTTGTGGATTTTGATGTTGGGATACGAACCTCCCGGTCGTTCTTGTGTCTTGTGAGTTGATGAGATTTGGGGCTAAAATCCCAATGGTTTTGTAAAAGTCGTTTCTACGGATTTGGGGCTAAAATCCCAACGGTTGGTTAATGTCATTTTTCGTAAAGTAAACCTTTGGGCGGTGACCCCTTTTGTCTTTTGGTTTTCAAAAGTAGGATTTGATAATCCTAAATTGTTTTCTATTAAAACTCTCGATGGCATTCTAAAGCTGTTTTATAAATTACTTCCATTGATTTATGATATTTCGTTTTGAAATGTTTTCTCAAACCCTTGCCTCGGGAAGTACTTTTCGTTTCGTTTGGATCTTTGAGGATCCTCGGTTATTGTTATTCGTGGAATGTGAATTGTATGGCTCGTATTTGCACTTTGTATTTGCACTAGCAAAACAGTGGAGTTTTGCTAACCCCAGAGTATTCGGGGTGGATGTCTGTTTTGCATTCGGGTTTTGGAGCATAACACCGGTCGGCACGAAGGATGATGAAAGATGATCGATACTAATCACATGAGGAACCGTACATCGTGTGTTGGTTCGGATTGTACTTTATTTTCCATTCTTTGTATTGTTCCGTTATGCAGGTGTAGTTGTATTTTGTCCCCTGCGTGGGCATGAGTTGTATTTGAGTTGTATGTATCTGTGGAAAGACCAAATCGGTCTACTGAGTCATTGTAGCCTTGAAGGCATTGTCGAGATGTTAAATGTCGTTACCAGCCTGGTAGATCCTTGAGGAAAGGTTCTACGGCGTGTAATATCCCTGAGCGGATTGGGGGTGTTACAATATGGCATCGAGTGTTGGGCTGTAAAGCAGTGTCACGTTCAAAAGATGAATGTGGTGGAGATGCGTATGCTATGGTGGATGTGTGATCATACAAAAAATGATCGGCTCAGAAATGAGGTGATTAGAGAGAAGGTAAGAGTTGCGGCTATATAAGACAAGATAATGGAGAATCGATTACGATGGTTTGGTCATGTGAGAAGAAGACCTGTTGATGACCCAGTGAGGAGGCTAGAAAGTTGGGGAACAAGTAATGCTGTGAAAGGTAGAGGAAGACCCAAGAAAACTTGGATAAAGATGATTGAAAATGATATGCGGTTTCTTGGAATTGGAGAAAGTATGGTGATAGAGACGCAAATATGGAGGGAAAGAATACGGATGGTGGATGGAATCTGATTTCTTTTTTTTCTGTATTTTTATTCCTATTTTCTTTTATTCCATGTTATCTTTTAATTTATTTTTCAGGATTTTTCCTTTTTTTTTAACATTCATTCTCTTTTTTATTTTCTTTTTTCTCTACTTTTTTTCCTCTTTTTCTCCTTCTATGTTATTTATGTAACGATCATTGGCGGTTTTAAAGTTCGATTCATGTTAGCCGACCCCAAATCATTTTGGGACTAAGGCTTAGATGTTGTTGCTGTATTATATATTATCAGTATGCTACTAATGTTCAGGTCATATTTATATTCCACGTATTTGAAGTTTTATCTTGTTTTGGATTAACTCCAAGTTGCTGTCAGGTTGATTTATAGTCGATCCGCTACGAGAGGTGAACCAAACAGTCGAATATTACTAAAAGTTGGTTCCAACACATTTGATACAACCATAGGGGATCATTACGACCGTAGGTATTTGATGATTACAGTCATAATTACAGGCACGTTATGGGCAGAGGATGGAGCATTATGACCGTACTTCTAACCAGTAACGACCATAATAGAGGCGGTTAGCTGAGTAACCCAAAAGTTGTGTTATGGTAGTAGAGGACTCTTGTTACTGCCGTAATATGACCTGATTTCCGACAATGGCCTACAACCATCATTTTTCTCACATATCCTAGTCAAATACTCTGTATAATTATGATTGTATGTGACCATGATTTGTCTTGAAATTGTTGGAATGTCAATAATATGATATATGTGCTATTAATGAAGGATATAAAGATAAGCTAGTATTGCATGACCTATGGGATCTATATATTATGTGGCTCGGTTCGGGCATGCTGATCTCCAATTATGCAGGGCTGCGTGTTTGACAATGTCAAGTAGACTTGTGTATGCGGGGACACGAAAATCATTTATGCCAATAATATAATATGTAATGTAATTTCTAATCAAACAGGTCTTGCGGGACCTATGAGGTCCGTAAATTGTGTGACTTGTAGCAATGTTACGTGACGAATTTAAAAAACTTTACTGGTAAAACACAAATTGGGTCACAGACCTCCAAAACGGTAAAATGTGAAAGCATGTGTTTTTGGGTTCTATATCCTTGAATTATTTCGGAAGTGGTTAAACAGTGAATTATATGGTCTCGGACCCTAAATAATTTCGAAATGTATTTTTGAAAGAATTGATACAAAAATCTTTATAGTTTTGGGAAATGAAATTTTCGAGATTTCAAGTCACTTTAAAACTACTTTAATTATTTTGTTTTCTGAAAAAATAAACATTAAAATCATTTTAAAATTGTCTTGCATATCTAGAAACCTCTTGGAGATTCATTTGAAAGAATACTTCAAATGATCAACTTGTGTATTGAATGGAGACTCATTTACGGTGTTTAGCCATGTGATGTAGAATGAGTTGTTGTGATATTTGTTAATTAATGTCGATGATGTAAAATATATTTTGTATATCTATTTTACTTGTAGTGGGTACTGATGATCCCTTCGGGAATGGATAAGCTCTCATATGCCTTGGTATATCAAGACCGAGGATCAACGCAGGGTCGACGTGGAGTTGGAGAGTCGTAGTGATATTAATCACCCCAAAGTCGGGAAATTAACCCCAGCTGCCGAGGAATGTTTTCTATGATTTTGTATGTCGAGTTCGTGTGTGGGCCGTGTTAGTGTCCTTTGGTATGTATGAATTCAATCACCGAGTAAATGTATTTTGCATTTAATTGACCTCGTTGGTCATTTGTTACGTATTTGACCTTGCAGGTCCAGATGCGATGGTCATGCTGTTTATACAACATTTCCGGTCGACGTATGTTTGTCAGGTTTGTTAATCGGCCTTGTCGGTCGATGTTGTGCAGTATCGTAGAGGATAACAGGGATCGACAATAGCTTGACTTGCAATTAGCCTGGTAAATTTTACCAATGGGTTTATGGCGCTATAATGTACCTCGAATACCTCAGATATGTTACAAATAGTTTACAACATTAATTATGTTGTTGATTAGCGACTGAAATATTTAGCTGAAAATCACTTTCAATCTCCTGTGTTAAATTGATAATTATAATCAATGCTAAATATGACTGAACATACAAGGTCACGCACTGATGCTGAATCGGTTGGTCTTAGAGTCCACAAGTATAAAAGTAAAACAAATAGGCCACGTGGACACGCTGCTAGACTGAGCGTGTCTTGCGGCCAGCATGAGTTTGGGCCACGCCGGGCTGGGGGAACACGAGCCATGCTGGACCGAGGCCCCGCATGCGCAGGTCTTCCATAAAGAGGGTCGATCATGGCCTTATGTCCTAGTTGATTGGGATTCCATTTCCTTTTGTGTCTTAGATTATTTATAGCATATAAATGCCTATACAAATGAAGATAGGAGATATAGATGAGTGTGTGATTAGAGCCAATAAATAAACCATCAGACTCTGTTATACGAGGAGAGAGGAAGACAAGTTTTTGGAGTTCCTCTTCTTTGTCTAGTTTCTAAGTTACTACTCAACGTGATTCAAGATCTGCTATGTGGATACTCGTAGATGGACTAGGCTTGGAGTCATAAAACTTCATCTAAAACAACAAAAATGAGAACTCTATATGGAGCAAATATAAATGTATGTATTGATTACATAATCAAAATTTATCAATATTACGTGCATCTAATTTTAATGTTTCGCCAAAATAAATTTTAATCGAAACCGATATTTTATTCCATCATTCTGAGCAGGAAACACGACAACCTGGACACAATTCCACTAATTTTCTCCAAAATCAAATATTTGTTGCCTTCTTAAACAAAATTCGGAGAAAGTGCAGCATTTAGTTGTTGGAAAAATTAGTTTAGACACTATTGTATACGTAACTTGTTTGTCTACTGATAAGGATGGATGTGGTATCGTAATCTACTTCGTATGAACATCGAGATAGGGTGTTTATTTCTCCAAAATCTTTTCGATGAAGAAGAAAATATGCCCAAAGTTCAAGTGTTCGAGTTGGAATAAATGGATTTGCCCGATGAAACAGAACAATCTATACAACACATTCGAAATTCTGTGATTCTTCTTCTTTTTTGTTTTGTTTTTTTGTTTGCCGGGACCAATTTGATTTCTTGATTGTATCTTTCCAAACAGAGCTCCTGAAGCGAGTTTTTTTTTAAAGAAAGGACACTGATAATCGCGACCCTCAGTCATCAATCAACTATCTTATTCTCGTCGAAACTCCATTAATTAATACTAAATTCTTTAAAATAATATTTTAATAGGTCCCGACTCGAGCATAACATGCTAAATTAATAATTCTATAAATCTTAAGATAATATATTTTTAATTACTCATATAGACCCCATGTAAAATAAAAAGTAATAGTTTCTTATATACTACATAATACATGAATGATTTATAAAAATTTCTTGAAAAATAACTCAGTTGTCTTTTATTTTTTGTTGAAATCAATATCAAATTGAATCTCATGTCAATTTTTTTATATCATTATAAAAGGAGAGAATGACCAATAACTACAATATTAAAAATTGACAACTAACTCGAGTAACTTTTTTTACCACTAACTCATATTTTACCTACTAAGGTCAAAATATCCTTTAAAAATTAGCAATCCAAGTAACATTCAATATTTTATCCCTCATCTCTCTGCCTACTTTCTTGCTATAGAATTACCAACAAAAGTACCAGAAACCAGCATTCAACTATTATTCGTCGTCTCTCTATCCATTTTGTCTCTCTAAACTTACCACATCAAGTAATTGCTACCAGCATTCAATATATCTCTACACTCAGTCACTAACTATCTCTCTCGTGAATTACCATCCCAAGTGACCAGTACCGACATTCAACTTTTTATACTCTCATCTCTCTACCCACTTTCTCACTCTAGAATTGCCACCCTAAGTAATCCGTATTAACCCTCAACTTTTTATCTCTCTATCTATTTTACCTCTCATGAATTACCACTCCAAGTAATCAGTTACAACATTCAACTTTTTAGACCCCGTCTCTCTACACATTTTCCCACTCTTAGATTACCACCTCAAATAATCAATACCAGTATCCAACTTTTTACTATAACATCTCTCTACGCACTTTCATAAATTATCACCTCAAGTAACTGGTACGAAAATTCAACTTGTTACTTATCATTAGCCTGGGACTTTTTGGTTCCAGGGAGAAATATATAGGAACCGGAACCGAACCGCATAGTTTTTTTGCAGTTCGGTTTTGCCAGTTTTTTTTGTCTGAACCGACTCGGAACCGAACCGCATAGGAACCGAAATCAAACCAGAACCTATTTTGTATGGTTCAGGCAGAATATATTATATTATATTTTATTTTATTAAGAATATATTATATTATATTATATTAATTATGTATAATAAGAATATATTATATAATATTTTATTCAGAGTGTCGATTCCCCGGTTCGGTGCGGTTTGGACGGTTCCTTGCGGTTCGGATCGGTTCCTCTTTGAAACGGACAGGAACCGCGAACCGAACTGAATACTAACAGCACGAACCAAACTGAAAAAAAAAATATTTTTGTTGCTAGGAACCGAACCGAACTGTCGGTTCCGATGCGGTTCGGGTCGATTCCGCGGTTCCCGGTTTCAAAAGTCCCAGCCCTACTTTGTTAGGGTTGTATACGTCAAAGCATACTTTATGCTTGTATTACCTAATTTCCCGGTCTTTATCTATGAGAATATTTAATTCATTTATCACATGTTTTGCATATTTATTCACGCTATGATTATGCAAATGTAATCTAAATTATTTTATATTGTAGATAATGTGGTGTGTCGAGTCACACAGAAGATCACATTATCGGTTCCTTATACAGTAATATTTAGTTCACAACCTATATAACATTAGACCGTTATGTGAGAGGTTGTACTATATGCTTGAGATTGGTTGGTCTTGACCATTAGCATATATTAGCGTATTCGTTATACGTTGAACAGGATCGAGATGAGGTAGATTCTTATGTACTGACTATAAGAAGAACGTACATCTCAGACAATTATTATTTCTTAATTCTAGTGATTAATATTAAATTATATATAATTAATATTTATTGCTTTGATTTATCATGGGTGAGAGCCACAATGATTGACTCAATATGCTCGATATTTTGGGCAATATTATTATTTATATGATAATTAATATTATAGCTAGAAATCGTGTTCCGACCAGTCGGGTTGATCATGTCCCTTGAGGCACTCGAAAGGATTATTATATTAAACCCTGCAGGTGGAATTAATTTTCCGATATAATAATAAAGGTCGAGTGGTATACTCATGTATAATATATCAATTAATTAAAAGCTGTCAGTAGCTTAAATTAATTAATGGACATGGAATATCTTAAACACGGGAAATAATTAATTCAAAAAGGAGCCCAATTTCGTAATTTGGAATTTTGGTAAGAAGTGCAATATCAACCTTTTAGTGGACTAAGTTGATATTAATAGAGTCTTAATATAAGGAAGAGTCCTAATATTGGAAAGAAGATACCTAGTGGGATTCCTTACCATATCCTCATTAAGGTCCCTAGAGTAGCCCAAAACAACTATAAATAGGTAGCATGGGGTGGCCGATTTTTACACAATTCTTGAGCCAATAATTTCGATTTTTTGTGTGTTTTAATTGTGGATCTTGACTTGTGTCTTGGATGCCACAATTTAGTTAACACAAAATTTTTCTAAAATATCACAAATATTCAAGAAAAATAGAGAGAAAATCGAAAGGATTTTTGGAAGAATAATTTCGGCTGATCCCTTTGTTGTCCAAGTTTGATCCGGTAGATTGTTGCCCACACGACATCCGGTCGTAGGCAGGATATACTCTAGAAGATCTTGAGGTAGAAATACAAGAAGATCAGAGAGGAACACAAAGAGGAGACAAATCGACCAAAAAGGAATTTCTACCACTTTGCGTCAAAGATATAAATTACCGACTCCCATACGTAAATATGTGTATTTAATTATTTATTAATCTATTTAGTTAATTAGTTGACAAGCCTAAATAGATCCGGTTTTTATGTTGGTTAGTTTATAAAACTTTTCTTAAAATAATATCCACCAACTTGCTTCTGCTGCGTTTTATATTCCAATAATTGGTATCGGAGCCGGTCTTTAGGTTCTGTTCAATTTAATTATTAGGTGATTAATATGCTAGCAATTAAATATTTATGTAGTATGATTTTTGGAATATTTTTCTAGAATTTGTCTTGCAGGAGAATATGATCCAATTATCATGGCTATGTGATGTTTTTATTTATTTACGCGTTTTTAGTAATTTGGCCCATTTTTAGGCATGTATAAGTTTTTCCCGTGAGAAAATCCACGGGTAGAATATGATTTATTTTTATTGTAATTTGATGTAAATTCGATATATTTTATTTCGAATAAAATTGTAATCGAATTGGAACTGTAACACCCCCGATATATTCAGGAATATTACAGCGCCGTAAATCCTTTACATAAGAATTTACAAGGCTGAAGAACGAAATGACAATAATAGATACCAACTTATGAAATCACTGATATAAAATACAGCAGTCTGGTTCAATACCGAGATTACAAATATCCAATAAAGGGTTATTAATACATCATCAAAATCCAAAAATCATAAATTGACAACGTACTTGAGTACTTATTGAAATGACCAATAAACGACAGACAATAAAACCCGGCGGGAACATCACTCTGTACCCTCGTCATCATGCATCTCCAGTGGTTATTTCCCCGCTCTCCTGGATCCTGAACATAAACAAATGTTCACCCCCGAAGGGGTTAGCACAACGATGCTAGTACAAGTACAATAATCATACAACAGTGATATAATCAATAATTATATCATAACAAGTTTCTCCAACGAGAAATATTCACAACAGATATCATATCATAACAGTTTCACATACTGATGGTATTCCAATGATCCAGTGCACACAGCTATAGATTCCCATGATGATCCCGTCGGACCAAAGCATGGTGGAACTACCTGTCCAACGATCCAGCGCACACAGCTATAGATTCCCATGATGATTCCCGTCGGATCAACGCATGGTGGACGTATAATAACAACACATAATACACAGTACAATCACAATATACTTGTCATAATATAGAAAATTCTAATTAGAGTACTTGCCTCGGTTCGTTGACAAGAATAAACTTCCACGAATATCAAAATACTCGAAGGTCGTCCCCTTCGATCAATCACGTGTTAAGTTCGAACCTTAACAAAATAAATAGCACAGAATTCATTTCATGTCGTA
Organism: Orobanche coerulescens; assembly: GCA_033398695.1. Taxonomy (NCBI): domain Eukaryota; kingdom Viridiplantae; phylum Streptophyta; class Magnoliopsida; order Lamiales; family Orobanchaceae; genus Orobanche; species Orobanche coerulescens. The sequence goes on from CM065812.1 coordinate 84,641,142, forward strand.
CGAACGTCTAACAATTCAACAATTACGGTAGGAAGTCCTTAATATGCAATCTGTCTGGATAGCTTAACGCACGCTACGCATCCTATGTAGCGTACGTTAATGCTACTCGTTAGCGCACGCAATACACACAGCCTAGCGTACGCTAACCATGCACGGCCAAGATTTCACCGGTCACCGATCGACTTGATGACTTAGCGCACGCTAAGTTGCAAATGTGGCATACGCTAAACATACACGATAGCGCACGTTAATTCATGTAGCTTAGCGCACGCTAAGAGTGCATGGCAGTTCACTGGAGGGCAGCATATTATACAAATGGTGATGAAGTGAGCGAATTCCTCAGTGATTTGATGTTTGTTATCCGACTTCATGTTATGTTCATAACCCTTATGAATGATCTCAAGGATAATAACTACTTCAAGATGCAAGTATATGTATAATCATCATAACACCATAATCCATCTTGATTACAATTCTCATGCGAAGTTGGTGATCTCCGGTTGATGTATTAGATTCTACTATCATTATACATATTCAGACTTCATCTTGAGGTGAACTAACAATTCCAACTTATACGAAAGAATATTTCCTAAGATGATTCTTCCTTTAAGTTCTTATAATATCACCTCCAATTTATGATCACAAAGATAACATAAATCATACGGATTGTTAACTTCATAATGTTTCTCTCATCATTTGAAGTACTAGGATTCCGACTTCAAGGTTCCAACAATAATATCGTAATTGTAGACATTCCAATCTTCTAAACATGATGTTGTTGAATAATTCACTAATGAAATTCAATATCTCGTTAACATGATCATCTTATCCTTTGGAATCCAAATCTAAGACTGGTGATAGGTTGAACATACCTTAATATGCCGAAATCATTGAACCACAAGGTAGAATCCGACTCCGGTTGGTTATGTGCCACTCCAAGGTGTTACTTCTCTTCAATGATCACTCACAACTGATAACCAATATTCAAGGATCACTAATATATGTTCTAAGTGTGTTAGAGGGATGATTAAAGCTCTATGGCCTCTCAAGAATGAAGAATGGGCGAAAGAAATGAAAGCCAAAACGGGTTGTTGTCCCATTTATAATATTCTGCATTTTAGCTAATTAGCGCACGCTACAATACATACTTAGCGCGCGCTAATGAGCGTTGACTCCAAATCTGTCCAGGTTCGTCCGCGGGAATCTTATCCGGACCCATGTCCCGGCTGGCGCATGTGCTAGCCACCTACCTCAATAATTCAGTGTCTAGCGCACGCAACTCCAATACGTAGCGTGCGCTATATTTGCGTGCTACCTGACATAATGTGATGCCGAGACCCGTGTTGGGCGTGGGGTCAGCGACACGTTGGGCAGTGGGCGGGTGCCCGTGTTGATTTGTCAGGTCTATGGGTTGGATATGGCAGACTCCTCCTGGCAGCAGTTTTTTCGGACTATTTTATCTGCACGGACCCCAGTTTCTCCTGGATTTTCAGTTTTCAAATTTTTCCCAAAATATTTTTCCAACTGGATTTAAAAATATTTTTATATTTTAATAAACATCGGAAATATTTGAATAGACTGAAAATGAATTTGTCTGAAACATTTTGAATAGTTAAAAAATTGTGTATTTATGGATTAATTTCTTAGTCCTATTAAAATTAAATGGATTAGTTTTCTATGTTGATCGGATCAATATATTAAAGTAATGGTTCTAAATTTCATCGCGTAGTGTATGTTGCATTATTATGTGATGGGGATATAACTCATGGATTAGCCATTTTAGAACCGATGTATTTTTAGGAAGGATTGTAAAGCCCAATTTAAGTGCCTATGTATTTTTGTAGTATTTTTGTATAGGTTGCAAAATTTAAAAATATAATAGATAGTAAACACAGAGGTAGTGCGGTTCAAGATTATTTTTCTTATATATGATTGGGTCATTCGCTTGGTTCAATACTTAAGAAAATCCATGAGTGGCATGTTGCTAGCAACTAGGTTGTGTTTATTTATATGCATTTGGATTGAATATATATATATATATACAACGCTATTGTTGAACTCGACTAATGTGCAAAATGTAACTATAATCGCGCAATTCTCCCACAAACAAACAAACACTAAGTTAGTAAAGCATGCAAGGTATCCTACCCTCTATCAAGCACTAGAAAATTAGAGACCTAAATTGGCGTACTGCTTTTTCGAGTATGTCGGGTAGTGAATTCGTGAAAGGTGGATAAAATTCAAGCGTGCATTATATGCCGTCGATTGTGGCAAATTTTATCCCTAAAAACTGTATGAGTTGCTGGATAAGATTCATTTACCAGACTGATAGAGTTGATGGTTTGAACATAGATAGTACAGCGAGCCATATATACCGCATGAGTTTAGGCAAGTGAATTATTGGTAAAGGAAGATAAAATCATCCATTAAATAGGTTGGTATTGGACACCACTTTATAAAGTTAAATAGCCCAAAAATCATACGATTTGCCATCTATTAAATTTTATAAAGAACTTGATCACCCCTAAGAAGTAAATCGAATGATGACTTTTGATTTTCCAAATGGAAGTGTGCTTTCCGATAAATCTGATTCTCTAATGAAACCTATTTTATTTTCTGTAGAAATAATAACTCTCAAATATGACTATGATTCTACTAGCTATCCTCCTTGAAAAGAATAGCCTAATTGGGCCAAACTTTTGTAGATTGGCTCCAAAATCTGAGGATGGTGAATATCCCACCAAATCCTACTTGGACTAGGGCTAATTAGGAAGAGGTTGATGCCCATGAAAAGTGGGTCAAAGATAATGTCAGCGTCCGTGGCCTCGTGATGGACCAATGACAAATGAGCTGCAGAGAGAACATGAAGAAATGACCTCTTCTAGGCAAATAGTGGCTCACTTGGCCGAGCTTTATGGGGAGCATAGCTGAACGGCTCGATATGAGATATCAAAGCAGTTGTACAGAGCTCGGATAAAAGAAAGAGCAAATGTTGGGACTATATCCTCAGAATAATTTATATGATCAGGAGATTAGAGACTCTTGATTTTAGGATGCATGCTTTTCTGTAGACTAATCGCATCGTTCAGTGTCTGCCTGACTTCACAACTTATCATGATATTCAGCTGCAATGAGATTGTTTGCAATCTAGCAGGATTGATGAACATATTATCAACCGCTCAAGTCTCGGATAAATACTCCAAGGGTGAAGGAGGCTGCACTTAGGGCTAAGCACAAATGGCATCCGGACCTAGGCCGGACCCAGACCAGACCTATTAATTAGGTGCAGGTTCCGAGTCTGCATTTTTATTAAATTCCAGTTCCGGGCCACATCGGGTCAAAACCCGGGAAATTCGGGTCCAGCACGGAACAGCCCGGTAAAAATAAAAATACATAAAAAATATTTTTTATTCGAATTTACCCTCGGTAGTGATGAAACAATGATGATTAATGGCTCGATTATGATTTCATATTATTATAATTAAGTTTGTTTATCCTAAAATATTGTTTAACTTGGGAGTTTGGTGACAATGAAGATATTAATATTTATAAATGTATTTTCTAGATTTTTTAACAAAATCAAGCTACAACCAGTCCGGACCGGGTTTGACCCATTCCGAACAGGTTCGGGCTTCGGATTGGTAAAGTCCGACCATTATATTCCGGTCCATTCCGGACCGGGTCGATCCGGGCCGGGTCAAGCCCGGTGCTCAGCCCGAGCTGCACTTGTTGCCTCTCTTCTGGGCCTCACAAGTCCAATAAGAAAAAGAAGAAAAAGTTGTGGTCATGAAGGGAAAAGGCAAAGCCCCTATAGTTCAGCAATCAAGCAACGCCAAACCAATAGATAGATTCCTGAAATGCAGTGAGCTGGACTACTAGAGAAGTGTCGTCTGAAGGTCGATGGACAGGTACATGACTTTTAGTTTGGGATACGAATTGTTCTGCTACTATTTTTTTCTTCTTCTTGGATCCTAGATTCAGGTGCTAAATCAGGTTCTGGAACCAATTAGCCAACTTGGAGCTTGGAAAACTAATGGTGATGGTTGGAGAGGACAGTTTGTTGAAGCTATCGATATTGGATCGCTTCTCTTCTATTTGGAATCTAGTTCTATTTTAAGTTTAGATGATGTGTTTCTTTTGACCAAGGGGCACAAGAACATTATTTTAATTCCTGTTATCAATAGAAAAGGTTACAAATTTTTTTATTGGTGATGATTGTTTCAAGATTTATTTTATGAATAAATTAGCTGGCTCTGCCACGTTGTTGAATGATCATTGTCATTTAATTTGAGAATAAATATATTATTAATACCGTGTACCGTGACAAGAAAACATAGTGGAGATTAAACTAACCAAATATTAAAGTGGCATCTTAGACTCGGTTATGTTGGTCATACCAAGAGTCACAAGATGGAGAAAGATGTACTTATCGGTCCATTGAGATCGTATCCATATCCTACTTGTGAGTCTTTCCTTAAAGGCAAATGGACTAAATCTCCCTTCACAGTGGCTTTCGGAAGAGCTTCTAATAGACTTGGATTCATTCGTACCAATGTATATGGTGCTTTGGAAGCAGTATGAGACAGATATCAGTACTTTCATCACGTTCATTGATGATCGTACTAGGTATGATTTTGTGTACCTGATGAAAAAAATCTAAAGCCTTCTCACAATTCAAGGAATTGAAGACACTGGTAGAAAATCAAACTGGTAATCATATTAAGGCCATTCGGTAGGATTGAGGGGTGAGTATATCAGCACTGAGTTTAACGAGTTCTTAAAAGAACACAAAATATTATTGCAGTTCGTACCTCCAACACCTTCCTAGTTAAATAAAATTTCAGAAAGAAGGAATTGAACCCTGTTGGACATGGTTCGATCTAATCTAAATTATACTGATTTGCTGATTTACCTGTGGGGACATAAACTACTTACTGTTGTACACATCTTGAACAGATACCCTTTCAAGTGCATTCCTACAACACCACATGAGATGTGGAGAGGCAGGAAACTAACTCTTAATCACATTATGATTTGGGAATTCCCCACCTATGTCAAGAATATAAAGGTGGAGAAATTTAAAGCAAGCTCTATTAAGGGACATTTCATAAAATATCCCACGATGGGCTATATATTCTACTTACCCTAGGATCATAGGATCGTTGATGCTTTACAAGCACACTTCCTAGAAGACGAGTTCCTTCAGGAAGGTAAAACAGGTAGAAATGTTTCTTTATAAGAACATAGAGGATCTCCTGAGGAGACACATATGCAAGAAGAAAGAACCAAACCTTGTCAAACACAACCGCTACCACCATATAGGTCAAGTAGGATTTCTCAATTACCTGAGAGGTATGGCTACATGCATCTCGAGGAATTGGGTTTTCACTAGACATATGGTATCCTAGAGAATGGTCCTACATTATGACCAAGTGATGGTGGATGTGGACTCCATGAAATGCGACAGGCCATGGAAGCTGACATAGACTCAATGTATGACAATCAAGTCTGGACTTTAGTAGATAGACCCAAGGGCATTATGCCATTGGGAACAAACGGATCTTCAAAAGAAACACTAATGAGGATGGCAACATAGAAGCCTACAAAGATAGGCTTGTGGTTAAGGGTTATATTCAAAACGAAATGATAAATTACCAAGAACCTTCTCACCAGTTGCCATGATCAAGTCTATTTGTATGGTACTTGCCATTGTTAGGAATATGCCATCGAATGCCACTCAAATGATGTATGGGAGAGGGCATTGTACTTGTTATTGTGTAAACTATTATCAGAAGGTAATTGTGTGTTTCTTTATTTACTGGAAGTGATTGGAATTCCTGAATTGTAAATATATATAGAAACTAGTCCATGTATTTGAGAGAACTTTCAACTCCTTATTAGATAAGAAGATATGCACTGGTAAAGTTTATGCCTCAATCACTTAAACGTTCGCAAAGTCGATGAAACTTGACTGGGCTTTAAGTTTATGTAAAGACTTATATGACGTGTTCTTTGACTTGGAGAGTGCCTGTCGTCACTAATGGTTAGTGGGAGCACACGTTGTAGGTATGCTAATGGGATTAGTATACTCGAACTTACTCACCCTCGATTCATCACACAGATTTAACTCTGGGACAATCAATGACGGAATCAAAAGGTTGTGATAGGTATTCTTGAACGTTCGACTTGAGGATTTAGTAGGCATGTGCTTGTGATGTTAAGATTTTCACTAGAGTAGTTCGACCAAAAAACCAAGAGGTGGGGGTCAACCTCGATGTGCGTCTTGACAGACAAGTAGCAGGTTCTACTAAGTACCAAGATAGGATTCTTTCTACTGTAAGTGAATAGGTATATGTCCTATGTTGTTATTATCAGATGAGATCATAAGTCTTTGGCCAAAGCATTGAAGCTAGTTGTATTGGATACACGAGAGCTTGGTGATCTCGATTTGCATTAACTTAAACCTAGAATCAAACACATTTTGGGTTTGACTGATCATGACTCTATAACTTGATCGGGACATTTGAAAGAAGGGTTTATATGTTTACTAGTATTCATGACAGAATGGTTCTTGAATGATCCCTACTATTCGTTCTTAGTAAGGTTGTAATATAGGCTGCGGGACTGGCTAGGTGGTGCTATAACTCTTTGGTTCCTCCCATTGCTTACTGAGAAGGACCTACCGAGTCGCGCATTAGGGAGACGATGGAATAATATGAACTGGATCTCTTATTGTGAATTTTAGACATTGAGTGTCTTATTTAATTTATTGGATAACTTAAATCGGTCTGCTGAATTAAATAAATTACTGGGTTTAAGTCATGAATAATTATTTTTTGGAGAAATAATTGATATGATTAATTAATTGTATATGAGACGAACCAAGGTGTATCAGTCGGACTTGAAGGTTTAGTAGAAGGCGTGTTTGTGACATTAAGTTAGTCGTTAGACTAGTTCGATCCATCATACCTATTAATAGAAGCCAACCTTGAAGTATAGCTCAATGGGTAAGCAGCAGTCTTTAATGAATATCAAAATATGATTCTTTCTACTATAAGTGAGCAGGTGTATATCCTATGTGGTTAATGGCAAATAAAATAACAAGTATTTGGCCAAAGCAAATGAGCCACTTGTATTTGATGATAGCTCAGGTGATCTTATTTGCACTAACATTGCATAATGTCAACTTGAAGTAGGATTTGACTTTACCTTGACCGAACATATGAATGAAGGTTTATACGTATACGGTACTCATAACATAAAAGATTTAAAATGATCCTAATCATTCAATTTCGTTTGGGTTACAGTGTGAGCCACGAGTTTCTCTAGGTGTTACTCACACTCTTTGGATCCTCTCATCGCTAACTAAGATAAAATTATGGAGTCGCACAACAGGATAGACGCTGGATTAAAATGAACTAATTCTCTCCAAGTGAATATTAGAAATTAGATGCCTAATTAATTTATTGGATAAATTTTGACAATGTATTAAATTAAATTGGATTATTGTGTAATTAATTTAAATCACTAAGTTAGTTATTTAAATAATTAAATAATTTTGGAGAAACTATTTATTATATATATTCTTCATTTAATTAAACAATTGGATTGATTAGTTTAAGGGGAATACTTCTACCCGGATCAACTGAGTTTAGTGGCTAAACTCACAATGGCTCATGAGGAACCCATATGGGGTGGCCGGTTTAGCTAGGTGATGTAATATCCTCAATTTCGATTTCTGGTAATTTTCTTTTTTCGAAGGGGGTTCATTTCTAGGACTCTGTTGTGACCGTTTCGTTATTCCGAGAATGATTAATTCTGCACTTTTTGCCATCCGAGTTCGTTTCGGTATCGTTTTGTTGAGTTCTGTGTTCTTAAACGACTTTTCCGCACTTGAGTCCGATTCTCGCGTATCTCGTCTGAAACTGTTATTTCGAGTTTCTCGTAAGTTCATTTAATGTTATTATTCATATTTTAAGCTTTGGTTTAGTGTTTCGATTGTGTATCGTGTATTTCGGACGTTTTGGGCCGTTTTCGTAATTTCCCAAAGTTTGGGGTAATTACTTTCGTTGTCGCATTTCGAACCCTCGGGTGGTCGGAATCGTGTGTTATCTTAGCACTTAGATTCGTATTTGCGAGTACTTCGTAACCGTGTATTCGGTTTACATTCAGGTCTGAGTTTCGGGATTTTTTAGACCGTCGGATCGACCGAGTCCCGGCAGGCAGGACCTGGCCGAGTAACGGCCGCTATGGTCCGGCAGTTACGGCCGCAATGGCTGGTTACATACGTAAGGCCCTAGCCGGTAACGTACGTAACGGGCCGGCAGATTTGGGGCAGTTGGTTCGGCCATGGCCGGTTACGGCCGTAAGCCATGGCCGATTACGTACGTTATGTGGCCGGCAGTCAGCCTATCTAAGGCCAGAAGACATTTTTTCACCATTTTTCTCACTTCGTTCTTCCTCTTCCGCGGCTGGAGACTTCTTGGGCATGGAGACATGTTTTCATACAACAAATCCATGAAGTCTTGGAGTTCATATCATCGATTATCCATCCTATAACATCCTTTGATCGAGCGAATCAGGTCAGATTTCCTGGAAATCCTAGTTTGGGTAAATTGGGGGTTTTGTTCGTTTTCGTCCGATTTAAACGTAATAACTTAGAATTGTGATGTATTGATGATTATTTATGTGTATTCTATCATTCCCCTTGTTATTCCATGGTTGGATTGTATTGATTCGTCGTTTTGGTCGAGTTCTTAGTCGACGCCTTTAAGGTGTCTGGCAAAAGGTCTTAGAGGGGGGATTGGGCGTTGTGCGATTATTATTCGTTGTACGATTTTTGATTTATCATTGTTATGACTTGGGGGCAAAATCCTTGCGAAGAAATCGAGTCGGAACCCTTCTGTTGGTTGTCTTCTTCGGGGTCCGAGCTTCTCGGCCGAACCGTGTTCTTCGGAGTATTCGGTAGCGGTTATTAAGGCAAGTATTCTACTATACGAATTGTGTCTTGTGAATAGGGACGTTGTGTTATGGTTATGATGAATTGATTTATCTTAGCGAATATGCTTCGTATGAATTGATTATTATGAACGATTGACGGTAACGATAATACCTTCACTTAGTTAACATCGTGGAATTGTGTTGGATGTGCAAATCATCTAAGTTTGTGCCGGGCGTGGTTGGTCATTGTTGAGTTGTTGTGATGATTATGATATGTGTGTTATTTTGGTTTACATACTTGATTATACATTTCGGTGTAATGTGGAATGGCTTGACATTTGATGATTATGAGTTGTGTCGTGTCGATGTGTGTGTGTGATCCAGGTAGGGTCTGACGAGGCCTCTGGAGTTCGGTACATGATGTGTACGAACAAGGTGTGTGATCCAGGTAGGGTCTGACGAGGCCTCTGGAGTTCGGTTCATGATATGTACGAACGATGTTTGTGGCCGGGTAGGGTCCGTCGAGGCCTCCAGAGTTCGGTACATGATGTGTACGAACAGTGCGTGTGGTCCGGGTAAGGTTCGTCGAGGCCTCCGGAGTTCGGTACATGATGTGTACGAACAATGATCATATAACAGTGATTGTTTGGATAACATTTTAAATGTGGGTCTCGGACTCATAATGATATCTTATCTAGTGTGTTTTGAAACGAGAATCGGGCTGAGGCCCTAATGTTTGCGAAAAGGTTTTGTAAATTGGGACTCGAGGTCCAAAAGAACTTCCGCTTTAAAAATTCCCGAGATGATGAGATCCTTTTCAAATATCTCTTGCTTGAGTTCAAAATTCTAAAACTTCTCGGGAACATTTTGATAATTGATTTCCGTATTAAATTTGTAGTTGCTATTTACTTGTTGCATTTCGTATCGTACTATACTTGCACTAGTAAAATAGTGGAGTTTTACTAACCCCCGAGTAATCGGGGGTGGATGTATGTTTTGCATCCAGGTACATGCAGGTTCAGGGGAGCAGTCACAGGATTGACACAAGTGGATGACGAGCTGCGATACTAATCAAGAGTTCGGGTGCCTGCTGACCGCGCTGTCCAGACGCATCAAAATTAAATATTTATAAAGTTCCTTGACTTGATTATACAAAATAATCGTATTGGTGAGTAAGGGTCGAAACCAAAAGGAACAGATGTATTAATTATATTTACTGAGTTTAATAATTCTTGAAAATAAAAATATTAATGCGAATAATAATAATAATAATATAAAGGGGGTGGTTGGTTGATTAAAAGTAAAAAATAAAGTAAAGTAAACAAGTAATACGGAAAACGATTGGGATGAATATCCAGTTCTTAGTTCTGTTATCCCTCGTTCTAATTTAATTTATAAATTAATGCGGCACTTTATCTTTCCTTAATTCTTAATGAACTCCTACTCCGAAGTCAACTACAAGCTCTGTTGACTCTTATTATTTCTTAAGTTTATTTAATTAAACAAGCTCTTTAACCAAAACTATCAGGATGGAGGATTCAGAACAAGTTCTTCAAGTCTTTTTCGTTAGATGCATTAAAAGCCAAAATGATAGAAATAGACAAGAAATTGAGTTCATAAGCTCGACCCAAGGATCTTGATTTTATTTTACCTAATTGATAAAAAAATCAATTTTTCTACTTATGAATCTAGATCTATAATGATTACGTATTACTAGGACTGTAAACGAGCCGAACTGTACCGAACCTTCACAAGGTTCGGCTCGGCTCGAACTTATTCAAACCTTAGGTTCGATTCTGCTCAAAACATTCGAACCTCAGAATTTGAGGTCCGATTCGGCTCTAATTTTTGAACCGTTCGAATATAGTTCGATTCGGCTCGAGTTAAAGTCTAGTATAACTTCATAAGTCCAGTATAGTTCGGTCCGATTCGCCGAAGCCGAATGGTTCGACCTGGGATGGGAGGGGTTTATGTATTGGGCCAAAGCCGCTCGAATCGATCCGAACCATTCGGTCCGATTCGCCGAATCCTATTTTATAGGTTCGGCTCTACATTTGGTGCCCCAAATCGAGCCACGAACCGAGCCTTTTTGATCCGAATTCTTCGAACCGAATCGAACCTTTAGGTTTGTTCCTAGCCCTACGTATTACAACCCTAGGTCTAGCAAAAGGTTTAAAACCCCAACTAAGTTTATCAGACTAATTAAAGTAAATTGTAACAAAATAAATCTGCTGAATAGGCAAACATAATTGAAGGGAAATAAGTCAAGAATATGCTACAGGATTAAACATAAATAATATAGATACGAGTTCCAACATCCCTAAGAACTGGAATAAAGAATTTAGCCAAGCATGGTGGCTTGAAAAGACATAGAATTATTCACAAATAATAAGAAAAATAAACCGATGAAGTAGATCCAGTTTCCTGCTCGGTTGCGATGATGCTCTTTCGTCCGCCTTGATGTTGTCCTTTTTCACTTCTGTTGGCTCGATGGTAGGTGATCTAGATGTAGGAAAAAATTAAGATGGAGAGATATATGTAAGATGTTCTCTTCTCATCTTCTTTGGCCTCCTTATATAGGTGTGAGCAGCCTCCATCCTTGGTATGAGTCATTAGAGTTGTGTTTAATTCTTTTCGTAGGCCCCAAGTAAGTAAATCTGGAAATTAGAACTGACACTGGGTCACACACTGCTTGCGGCTGCAGGAAGATTTAAGGCACAAGTTCCAATGGGGTGCCCGTCTGATGGCCCAAATAACTCTTCTAGCTCCAAAAATACTCTAAATACCTGAAATAATCAATAAATTCATGTGAAATAAATTGCATCCAAAACTCAAATATGTAGAAAATTAATTTAATGTGCTAAAATAAATATAACTGTAACACCCCCAGATTTAACTGGAAATATTACAGCGCCGTGGGCCCCGAGATGGAACCCACAAGGCTAAAAGAATTTTTCGCAAACATTTACAAATGCCCAAGAGGCCAACAACGGTACTATCTTTAAAAATGCACAAAGGTTTATAAAATCCATTTAACAAAAACCGTCGTAAAAACTCATTTGAAATCGCAAGGCCAAACAGCCGACACACAAAAGTTTAGAAAACGAATTCCAAAGTAATCTCAGTTACTAGATACCGAAAGAGCACTTCAAAATACTCACGCAGCGGAAAAAGACCAACCATAAAGATACTCTAGCAGCGGAATACAAGAACCAATCAAGAAACTCAATGCACAAAACATGTCCTAGCTAGTATCTTCCGGGAAGCTCATCTCTTCACGACCGCTACAAGCTCGATACTCCAAGAACCTAAAAATAAATCCCACGACGGGGTCAGCCATAATATCCAACAATGATAACCATCACAATACATTAATAATTACATACCAATGAGAATACAACATAAGAATACGACCAACGTAATCTTACCGTCATAACTTTACTTACTCAAGTAATTCTCATCAGAATAATCAGTATCACAGTTCGCATCTCACACTCGATTAACCAATAAACTCGAACATAATATCTGTATTGTACCTTAAACAATACTAAAGATTCTCAAACTATCATCACCAACTCGCTATACGGAAATATACCAGTTCTGATCAATACGATCCATCGAATAACATCATCAAATCCCAAGACGATAACCGATTGTCAATCAAAGACAAATACCAAGGAAATACGGAACATACCTCGAGATATGATGTGCCACGACAATCATATCAGTCTAATCCGAGATCAGATCAATGCAATACGGACAAGGTCCTAACACAAGACCTACAAATGCATACTCATATGACAACGTCAATATGCTCAAAAACAATGACAACTATGTATACTCAATGGAAATCCCATGATCCAGCGCCCTCAGCATAGATCCCAAGATGATCCTACAAGATCAACACGAGGTGGATAACCAACAATATACATATGCACAACAATAACATATATAGAACCAACGATGCGAATCCACATGATTCCATCAACACGAATGATCCAGTGCCCTCAGCATAAATCCCAAGATGATCCCGTCAGACCAACACGAGGTGGAAAAACCCGTCCAATGTTCCAGCGCCCTCAGCATAGATCCCAAGATGATCCCGTCGGACCAACACGAGGTGGACATCCGATCCAGCGCCCTCAACATAGATCGCGCGACCCCATCAGATCAACACAACATAAACAACACAATATGCATACACATATGCAAAACAATATGTTCATAAACATGAACAACACAACATGAATGACAATATGACAAATCAATTAAGACGACCTCATATTCGACAACATGAATGACAATATGCATGATCAAATCACTAACTCTAACTGAATCGATATAAGATACTTGCCCCGAGTCCTTCGGGAGAAATCTCGATATCAAACCATCACCGATGATTATCTACAATGCTCGGCGATCCAAACGTACCATGGACTACAGATACTCATATCCTAGTCTTTACCATAATGTAACCTCGATACCCGAATATACCAATAACCGAAATAAATCATATATATTATGATTAAACTCCGAGAACTGGAATGACAACATATAATCATTGCTCTATGCATTATAAACGAAATGAAACTGAAACCATTCATTAAATATTATAACTGAGCAAGTAATAACTTGCCTCGATACCGATACCACGAAGCTGCTACCGAACACATTTCCTTTGTCTACGAGCTCCTCAGCCCTGATCAAAAGCAATACAATGGACATACTCGAACATGACCGCAACATCCGGTTATAATCATCGATCAATAATCTCAACCTATCGAAGAAATCAAATAACACATATCCGATAACAATGAACAACCGACAAAACTAACCAATCGAACTCAACGATTCAACAAAAACCTTGAATAAATGCGGTCTGAACAAACCAAATCAAACCATTACGAATTCAAAATCACAACACAAAAATACTGCACTATCTGCCTACTTAGCGCACGTTAAACGCATAACATAGCGTGCGCTAAGTTGCTCCCATTAGCGTGCGCTAGCCAGTAAGCTTAGCGTGCGCTAATGCTGTGCAGTGGCATGCATTTCAAGCATCGTCGAACACTTCCATCATGTCAATGATAAACTCATCTCGATATTAAGGATTTCATAACATATTCGATTCCAACTTTAATCTTTAAACACGAATCAATAAGATTCCTTCTTGTTCATATTTGGTAAATTCATAGAATAATTTAATGGTTATTATCATGAATAAATCATATTCCAAGATCATCCGTAACCTTCCCAAATTCCAGTTCTTATTCATAAAAATCATGACATATATAATTCAATAGTTCTTCAAGAATACGAATTATCCGAATTCACGTTCATGATCCATAAAATGACAAAATCCGATGTGTTCTAACATCTAAAAATCCTTATTCATCATGTTCTTCGACATACAATTCATATAACTTCAAGAATCACAATAGCACTACCATAATCGTTACCATACGAAGTAACCAACGACAAAACATCAAAAATCCGAATTGAAGAAGGGAATTACATCAACATATCTCTTGAATTCCATCCAAAACCATACGAAACATATCAACACTCATATATTGATAACAACACTAACTTAGTTCGGTAATCCAACTCGTTATCATGCTCATCAACTCGAATATATGATAATCATCAGCTCAAGAACATCAATAATCAATCCAAACGAAATCCAAAAGTGAAGAACTATTACCTTGTATAGACGAATCATGAAGAACAATCAACTTCATTCCAAGAATAATCAATAATTTCAAGAACAAGACTTTAATCCATGTTCCTCAGCTTAATCTTTGTTAAATATTATCATCTCTCAGTGTTTGGGACCTCAAACTTCTCTCTAAAAATTCTCTCTCTCGGTTGCAAGGAAGGAATGGACGAAATGCTTCATAACACCCTTCTGTCCCTTTTTATAAAGTATATTACTAGCGTGCGCTAAACCTTATGTTTAGCGTGCGCAACAGCCTTAGCGTGCGCTAACTGACTTTGTTAGCGTGCGCTATCGCAGTCCAGAGGCTACTGTCTGGCTTCGTACATGTGCTTACGTACGTAACTTACACTTTCTAGCGTACGCAAGTCCTTACATTTGGCGTGCGCTAATACCAGTTGACTTGCTACAGTCTACACCTACCACGAAGATGCTCGTGACCCCACATGCCGAAAGCAACCAATAAAGCCAAGATTCCCTGTTGACCGATATACAGTTAGCATGCGCTAATCAACATACATTAGCGTGCGCTAACACTACATTACAACATCCGTTGACTTATCAGAATGTGCACCGAAAGTGGCCTGGTCCACGCGTAGATTCCTTCCGATCGGACTGCATTAGCGTGCGTTATCTTATATCCGTAGCGTGTGCTAAACTTGCACGATAGCTTGCGCTACTCATGATTATTAGCGTGCGCTAATAATGCTACACTTAGCCATTTTCAGCTATTCTTGTCCAACGTCTCGACATACCAAAAACGAACATAAGACACACTGAACACAAACACTGAATCCAATAATATTCTTATACGATATACTCTATATCGAAAGTACGATAACCTGATACACGATATCCTCAAATGCAACTGTCGACCAGATACGACAATTATACCGATACTGACATCTCAGTCCTTTATTTGTTTTATCCCTACTGTACAGATTCCACGCTGTACAATATAACTCGGATAAAATAATATCAAACAACAGTAGTAGAAATTCCGGATATTATATTCTACACCACTTAAAATAAGTTTTGTCCTCGAAAATTGCAATCCATCATAAAACAAACAAACATACCGTTCAACCCAAAATATCCCAAAACAATCACGACAATGATCAATCATCATCACTATAGAATAACCACAACAGCATACTTACCAATGCGCAAAGTCGAGGATCTCCTGAGATACTAGCTAGTGACCTCACTGTAAAGTCTAAATACACTTTACAATCACAATTCCTTGAGTCTCAACAAAATATATCATCTTCGGATGAAGCAATCTGCCCGAATCAAATTCTGTCTGCCTGATTACATAATCAGGTCTCAATTCCGATAAGACGAATAACATACAATACATCTGCGAAACAATTGCCCAAAACAACGATACGAATCCCGAAACGTTGACACAAAATCCGAACGCTCAGATGATCACAAACAATGATCAACAATCAACCGAATTTATCATCGACATGATAAATTCCAATATGACCAACCAGAGGTCAAAACACAATCGAGAATATCATCCACGTGATAAACTCCAACACGATCAACACAGAACCACAGAAACAGATATATGAAAGAATAACATTCTCAAAATGACACACCAATCACATACAGTGTATCTCAATAAACATACCCGAATGGTGAGCATACCCCTCGGCGTACGAACAACCAATCACAACCCGTCGAACATACCCAAATTATACATGGAGTGGGAACGACCAATCGATACTCAAAACAACCAGCATGAGGTCAACAACCCCAAATCTGCACTTACAAAGAAATCATTCGAAGATCACTATCGTAAAGTCGAGCTACTACCATACTAAAGTTCGGATCTCTATTCATCGTACCATAGGAATGTCATAACCAGTTCGTGAGTCACACTCACAACTTCACCATGTTATGCACTATGCACCAAATGCGTATGTACATCAATCATACATTCAAAACCAGTTTGAAATCATACAGTCTCGTCAAGAAGACAAATTTTCAAAAGTTCTTTCAAAATTCTCAAAACTCAAAACATAAATTTTTGGTAAGACTGCAAAATCAATTTTCGAACCAACCGACTCGCTCGTGTCAAGTTCTCGATAAAAATTCTTTTCAAATACACACGATTAAATAAATTGGGATTTATGCAAATGCTTGACTATATCCATACTTCTGTATATCAGTTCAGCTTGTCACCAATATCCACTAATATTCCATCGGGAAAGCCACACGATAGAGTTCCAAAATCTCAATATATAGACTCTGATAAAAACTCTTCCTCCACATACTACTCGCAACGTCAACCATTAATCCATCCTGGATCACCTCTAATATGCTATGACAAAACATTGAAAAATCGACAAATCAAATACAGCAAAAGACTTCCCAAGAAGTTTCATTTGAACGAGTAAACCAAAACCTCAAAAGGTAGGAACGAAATAAATAAACGATTGATAAAGAGTTTTACAAATCCCGGGAGTTTTATGAAAACTAAAAAGCCTTTTTGAAACACTAGGGTCTCAGCCCATATCTCGTTCCGCACAGTAGAAAACTCTTTACGGACCCCAAGTCCTGAGTTATAAAACTATTTCAAAATCGATTGGGTCTCGACCCAAAAATCATTTTCCGTAAAACATCTGTAAAACATTCATTTTGAAAAATATCATTTTCAATTCTCAAAAGCAGTTCCATATATCATAAAATGATCTATCATGACTACATGTTCTTGTCAATCATGCACAACATTTCTCCCAAAGACACAATTCCGTTCCGAAATATAACTGATATATTGATTTCCAAAATCATAGTTTCTCAAGATCATCAATCATGTCTCACTCTGTCATCTCATACTGTGAAGCATAATATCTTTCTGAATCTAAAAACATATCAACTTAGAACGGCAATAAATCTCAATGAAATTCAAAAATCCAAATACTTACAGATCGTGAAGCCGACGATTCTCCGTGATACTGGCACATGTCTCGACTCTAGAAAATACCCAACACGGATATTTTCAAAACACACGTTTTGCCAAATTAGTTCGACTCAAGAACACAATACATCTAATTCCAGAGAATCTTATTAACACTATTTGGAAAAGTTATAACAAGCCCAGTACGATACTGGCAAATCCCATAACGCACAAGCCTGAGTGAACGACAAAGACTCACGGCTCTAATATTTGTCAATCGACAGATCGAATGACGCAACAAAAACACAACCCAACTCGACCCAAATGCCTAGGTTTTCTCAACCTAAGCTCCGATATCATATTCTGTAACACCCCCAGATTTAACTGGAAATATTACAGCGTCGTGGGCCCCGAGATGGAACCCACAAGGCTAAAAGAATTTTTCGCAAACATTTACAAATGCCCAAGAGGCCAACAACGGTACTATCTTTAAAAATGCTCAAAGGTTTATAAAATCCATTTAACAAAAACCGTCGTAAAAACTCATTTGAAATCGCAAGGCCAAACAGCCGACACACAAAAGTTTAGAAAACGAATTCCACAGTAATCTCGGTTACTAGATACCGAAAGAGCACTTCAAAATACTCATGCAGCGGAAAAAGACCAACCATAAAGATACTCTAGCAGCGGAATACAAGAACCAATCAAGAAACTCAATGCACAAAACATGTCCTAGCTAGTATCTTCCGGGAAGCTCATCTCTTCACGACCGCTACAAGCTCGATACTCCAAGAACCTAAACTGAAATCCCACGACGGGGTCAGCCATAATATCCAACAATGATAACCGTCACAATACATTAATAATAACATACCAATGAGAATACAACATAAGAATACGACCAACGTAATCTTACCGTCATAACTTTACTTACTCAAGTAATTCTCATCATAATAATCATTATCACAGTTCGCATCTCGGACTCGATTAACCAATAAACTCGAACATAATATCTGTATTGTACCTCATACAATACTAAAGATTCTCAAACTATCATCACCAACTCGTGATACGGAAATATACCAGTTCTGATCAATACGATCCATCGAATAACATCATCAAATCCCAAGACGATTACCGATTGTCCATCAAAGACAAATACCAAGGAAATACGGAACATACCTCGAGATATGATGTCCCACGACAATCATATTAGTCTAATCCGAGATCAGATCAATGCAATACGGACAAGGTCCTAACAAAAGACCTACAAATACATACTCATATGACAATGTCAATATGCTCAAAAACAATGACAACTATGTATACTCAATGGAAATTCCATGATCCAGCGCCCTCAGCATAGATCCCAAGATGATCCTACAAGATCAACACGAGGTGGATAACCAACAATATACATATGCACAACAATAACATATATAAAACAAACGATGCGAATCCACATGATTCCATCAACACGACACTGGGTAATCCAATGATCCAGCGCCCTCAGCATAGATCCCAAGATGATCCCATCGGACCAACACGAGGTGGACATCCGATCCAGCGCCCTCCACATAGATCGCGCGACCCCATCGGATCAACACAACATAAACAACACAATATGCATACACATATGCAAAACAATATGTTCATAAACATGAACAACACAACATGAACGACAATATGACAAATCAATTAAGACGACCTCATATTCTACAACATGAATGACAATATGCATGATCAAATCACTAACTCTAACTGAATCGATATAAGATACTTGCCCCGAGTCCTTCGGGAGAAATCTCGATATCAAACCATCACCGACGATTATCCGCAATGCTCGGCGATCCAAACGTACCATGGACTACAGATACTCATATCCTCGTGTTTACCATAATGTAACCTCGATACCCGAATATACCAATAACCGAAATAAATCATATATATTATGATTAAACTCCCAAAATCGGAATGACAACATATAATCATTGCTATATGCATTATAAACGAAATGAAACTGAAACCATTTATTAAATATTATAACTGAGCAAGTAATAACTTGCCTTGATACCGATACCACGAAGCTGCTACCGAACACATTGCCTTTGTCTACGAGCTCCTCAGCCCCGATCAAAAGCAATATAATGGACATACTCGAATACGACCTCAACATCCGGTTATAATCATCGATCAATAATCTCAAACTATCGAAGAAATCAAATAGCACATATCCGATAACAATCAACAACCGACAAAACTAACAAATCGAACTCAACGATTCAACAAAAACCTTGAATAAACGCCGTCTGAACAAACCAAATCAAACCATCACGAATTCAAAATCACAACACAAAAATACTGCACTGTCTGTCTACTTAGCGCACGTTAAACGCATAACGTACCGTGCGTTAAGTTGCTCCCATTAGCGTGCGCTAGCCAGTAAGATTAGCGTGCACTAATGCTGTGCAGTGGCATGCATTTCAAGCATCGTATAACACTTCCATCATGTCAATGATCAACTCATCTCGATATTAAGGATTTCATAACATATTCGATTCCAACTTTAATCTTTAAAGACGAATCAACAAGATTCCTTCTTGTTCATATTTGGTAAATTCATAGAATAATTTACATGTTATTATCATGAATAAATCATATTCCAAGATCATTCGTAACCTTCCCAAATTCCAGTTCTTATTCATAAAAATCATGACATATATAATTCAATAACAATCAACTTCATTCCAAGAATCATCAATAATTTCAAGAACAAGACTTTAATCCATGTTCCTCAGCTTAATCTTTGTTAAAGATTATCATCTCTCAGTGTTTGGGACCTCAAACTTCTCTCTAAAAATTCTCTCTCTCGGTTGCAAGGAAGGAATGGACGAAATGCTTCATAACACCCTTCTGTCCCTTTTTATAAAGTATATTACTAGCGTGTGCTAAACCTTATGTTTAGCGTGCGCAACAGCCTTAGCGTGCGCTAACTGACTTTGTTAGCGTGCGCTATCGCAGTCCAGAGGCTACTGTCTGGCTTCGTACATGTGCTTACGTACGTAATGCCCATGCATTAGCGTACGTAACTTACACTGTCTAGCGTACGCAAGTCCTTACATTTAGCGTGCGCTAATACCAGTTGACTTGCTACAGTCTACACCTACCACGAAGATGCTCGTGACCCCACATGCCGAAAGCAACCAATAAAGCCAAGATTCCTTGTTGACCGATATACAGTTAGCGTGCGCTAATCAACATACATTAGCGTGCGCTAACACTACATTACAACATCCGTTGACTTATCAGAACGTGCGCCGAAAGTGGCCTGGTCCACGCATAGATTCCTTCCGATCGGACTGCATTAGCGTGCGTTATCTTATATCCGTAGCGTGTGCTAAACTTGCACGATATTAGCGTGTGCTAATAATGCTACACTTAGCCATTTTCAGCTATTCTTGTCCAATGTCTCGACATACCAAAAACGAACATAAGACACACTGAACACAAACACTGAATCCAATAATATTCTTATACGATATACTCTATATCGAAAGTACGATAACCTGATACACGATATCCTCAAATGCAACTGTCGACTAGATACGACAATTATACCGATACTGACATCTCAGTCCTTTATTTGTTTTATCCCTACTGTACAGATTCCACGCTGTACAATATAACTCGGATAAAATAATATCAAACAACAGTAGTAGAAATTCCGGATATTACAATAACCATATGCAATTAACATATGGAATTAGTAACTATTTTCTACCGATCAAATCTCCCCAAACTTAGACCAATTCTTGTCGTCAAGCATAATAATACCCAAGTAAAATAATTTAAGTCTCATACATCGAGAAATCTAAGATAAGAGTGCTCAAGAGATGCAGTTGATCATGAACTTAAAAAGTTTAGAGAAGATTAGGGTGCTCATTAAATTCTAACAATTTCATTAGACTTGGATGTGACAAAATTTAATAGCCTCACAGAGGGTTCACTAATTATTTCCACTCAATTGTATAATTATCGGGTAAGAAAAATAATTGGCTCATGTCAAAACATGATGCTTCATTACCATATGTTTTCTCATAAATCAAATCTCCACCACTAATGTATGAACTCCTGCAAAACTCAAAAGGTATTTCTTTCGGTTGTAACAGGGCTCAGGGGTCAAGGTAGGATAAACAGAAAATATGGGCGAAGGTAGTCAAGAATAATAGTGAAACTAAATGCATAATAAATTTCCTCCTATCTCTTACAATGAAGATCTCAACCAATACCCCAATTTATTTGTACTTCTCCACAAGCGAATGACATCCAGTTGACAAGGTTACATCAATCATGAAAATAATAAACATGTCAAGGAGTCTTTATACTCTCCTTGCTAATATGATAATTTTCGCACTATTTCAGCTGTTGTGGCTTTTTATTTTGGATACCGTCCGACAATCCGGGCAAATTATATGGGCTTAAAAATCCACCATTTTTTTAATTTATTGAAAAATGAGGGTGCTCTTGGCTCGACCTTGTTTGTTTTGTTACATCTGAACCCTCCATTTTTGTTGGGTTATAAATGGTCTACGATGAAGCTCGAGTAGAGAGGATTAATTTATTTCTTGAAGAGGATGTAGGGTTAATGCCAATCAAAATGACTTTGGTTATCAAATGATTGAACAATCGGGTATGACCCTTCATATAATAGAAAACACCATTTTTTTGCCTCAGCTGTTACTTACAACATATGTCCCGCTTTAGGAAATTAATCTATAACTTTTCCATAATCTAACTGTAACACCCCAACTGGCGGTAATTACAGTGCCGTGAATCCCACACTGGGACCCACCAGGCGATATCCAAAACAGGTTAAATAAATATTATTTGTGATACCGAATCACAAACGAAAAGTCATTTCTCCGATTAGGAGTTTATTAAAATGTGGCCCACGGCCTTACAACACACAGGATCCGAAAAGAACAAGTATAAACCATATGGAGATGGAAAATACTTCAAATGTCAAATACAACCAAAAGTAATTTAAACGGAACAGGAAATAACACAACACGGTTTAACATAACCGGACAACAAAGATGAGGGGCCCCGAACTAGTATCCTCCGAATCCTTCGCCGTCGACATGCTCTTCCCGTGCCTTGCCTTTGCCTCGACCTAAAATACAATACAAGTATTTCGCCCAACACAGGGTCAGATATACATGATAATCAATTCTTCTGACATTATACAATTCACATATATAGATTTCAAGAAAATCATTCCGATTATTAATCATACCCCTCGGGCGTATGAAACAATCAGTCACAAAATATCGAACACATCCAATCATACATGGTCTGTGAACGATTAACATTATGGCTCAAGATGGACATCACAGTACGCCCGATCCGGAAATGTGTCCGTGCACATGTCCACCCCGTATACGGAATCCAGAAATATACGTGGGACAATGTACCTAATTAGCCTCACGAACTAACTTCTCGTGTGCACGGTCCAATGTGGTGATATCCACGCATGACCATCGTGTGCCTGGCTAAAAATCCTACACAATAACCAATCGGCACGCAGATATGATTCAGGATATGTCACGATACAACATGACAACGAAACTCAAAGGATAACACATCCAATTAAGGATCAAGAAAGACTCACCAAAGTGAAAATAAGGATCAACGAAATCAATGATTCAAAGGGACGTGTTTGGGAATGCAACACCCATGATGAAACGAAACAACGTCAAGGACAATGTCAAATCACGACAAGCATTTCTTAAACATTTCATACACATGAAATATATAACCATCACAAGAATCTAATCATCATTATAACCAAGCAAGATAACTTGCCTTAATACGGAGACGAGAATAGTCCTCTTCTTATCGGAACGAACGAACGGTCCTCGACAAGTTTTACCCGAACAATCAACCTTAAACGAAATACATTTTACTCAAAACATATTCGTATAATTATTAATATAGGATTAGTAAGACGTCAACCTACAATCCTTTAGAATAGTTTGATACTACGATTATTGAAACCTTATGCCAGAATCCTTCTAACATCAACACAACTATAAGAATCGGTTTACAAAATTTACCGAATGTTCGCATGGTTCATCATAAACAAGAGTTCTATCGAGGGTATGTTGAATAACTAATCATGATGTTAAGATCATCTTATGATGATTAAACTTTCCAAAAACACTAAAAGGTTGAAAGGTAAAATCTGCACATTATGATTATTCTCCTCTCATTAAAATGACTTTAAGCTAACAACAAGTTCATAAGTTCTGAGATTACACCACACTATTGAAGGTTATCAAAGTCTTTGATACAAGGCTGGAGGGTTCATTAACATGATGGGGAATTCACCAATTCTAGTATGATGATCAAAATGTTCTAAGTTCTCAATACATTAGATTAATGAAAAGTTATTGTTGTAATTATCAAAACCTTTATCAATCTTCAAAGACTAGTGAAGCTGAACAATCATGATTTGTTAAGGCTTCTAAAGTTTCTGGACTAGATCACCTAATCTCATATTTAACATCATCAAGTTCTTCTCAAGGTAAATAAATACTTAAAATGGTGTTTAATCATTTTATGATATTAAGTTCTTGATTAAATCCAGTTATGAAGAAGCTAACCTATCCATCAAAGTTCTACTGAGCTAAATTCCCGTGTTGAGTAATGACACTACAAACATGATTAAAATCACTATATCATCAAGAACACCTCCAACAAACCCTTATTTAACATATTCATCAAAAGTGCTTAAAGAGTTTTATTATAACCATGTTTTACTTGCTTAATCTACTCTAGGTGAAGTATATTTCGACATTAATAATCAACATAAGAAAATAATGCAGGGAAGAAAACACACCAACCTCTAGAAATGAAGAATAACTTCAATGATATGAGAGAATATATCCCGAACTTAAAAACAACTCCAAGTTTCCAAGAAATGAGCTCCACTCCGAGATTCAAGGCTTAGAAACAAGTTGATGAAGGTTTATATTGTTTTTAGAGTGTAGAGGGATGATATGTGAAGAGAGAATTTCGGTTTGGTTCGTGGAGAAATGAAAAGTAGGTCGTCCTATAAATAGATCATGAGACCTAGCGCACGCTATCGTGATGCTTTAGCGACGCT
Organism: Orobanche coerulescens; assembly: GCA_033398695.1. Classification (NCBI taxonomy): domain Eukaryota; kingdom Viridiplantae; phylum Streptophyta; class Magnoliopsida; order Lamiales; family Orobanchaceae; genus Orobanche; species Orobanche coerulescens. The sequence goes on from CM065812.1 coordinate 84,665,874, forward strand.
AAGGCCCTTACGTACGCTATCCGGCCGATATAACGACGTAAACGGCTTACGTGGCTACCGCCTTGAATTATTGCAGCCGTTAGCGCACGCTAATGAAGAATGGGTTAGCGCACGCTAGTAAAAGTAGATTCTCACCGACATGACAAATGGACATAGATCGCATGCATGCTACGGTTAAAAGGCTCACGTGTTGAAGTCAATCAGCCGATTCCCTTCTTAGCGTACGCAACCGAGGAAAACCTTACGCACGCTAAGGCACGTAATTAGCGTACGCTAATCTTAATGTGTAGCGTACGCTACACTAACAAAATTTCAAAATGCACACCCTAATAACAACGAATCGTCACATATGAAATAACAATGATATGATATTCAAGTCTATAATACCTCAACATAATACTAAATGCAACGATTTCGATAATCGATTATCCGAATAATACAACGAGTAAAAATGAAAAGTTACAATGGATATTACATACTCCCCTTAAAAAGAGTTTCGTCTCGAAACTTAAGGGGTAAATAACTCGGGGTATCTTGCTCGCATACTATCCTCGGTCTCCCACGTAGCCTCCTCGACTCCGTGTCGTGACCACTGAACTTTCAGTAGTGGAATCGTCTTGTTTCGCAATTGCTTGATCCTCCTCTCGAGTATCCGTACAGGACGCTCCTCATACGAATGATCCTCTGCTAAATCAATGTCTTCGAACTGAAGTACGTGGCTCGGATCAGCAACATATTTCCTCAGCTGAGAGACATGAAACACGTTGTGAATCTTACTCAAGGTCGTTGGCAAGGCTAGTCGATAGGCCAGATCACCTACACGCTCCGTAACCTCAAACGGCCCAATATACCTTGGGCTCAGCTTGCCCCTTTTTCCGAAACGAAAAACACCTCGAGTAGGAGACACCTTCATTAACACATGATCACCAACCTCGAACTCAAGCGGTCTACGACGATGGTCAGCATAAGACTTCTGTCTACTTTGAGCCGTTAACAACCGACTCCTAATCAAAGTGATCTTCTCACGGGCGGCTAACAACATATCGGGTTCCGTACCCAGAGATTCCGACAGTTCGTCCCAACGCAAAGGGGACCTACAATGACGGCCATATAATGCCTCATACGGTGCCATCCGAATCGAAGCGTGCCAACTATTATTATAAGTGAATTCCACCAAAGGCACTGGGCTTCCCAATCGTCCTTCCAATCAAGAACACATGCTCTCAACATATCTTCTAGAGTCTCAGATGGTTCTCTCCGATCGACCATCACCTGTGGATGGAAAGCCGTATCAAATTCAATCGCGTACTCCATCGCACGATGAACCGCCTTCCAAAAATGTGACACAAATCGCCCGTCACGGCCTGATACAATGCTCTTGGGGGTACCGTGTAGTCTCACAATTTCCTTAATAAACAAATGGCCAATCTCTCGGGGCCCCATGTGTCCTTAATTTCCAAGAAGTGAGCTGATTTGGTCAGACGATCCACAATCACCCAAATCGTATTCATTCCTCGACGACTCGTCGGCAAGCTAGTGATAAAATCCATAGATATGTCTTCCCATTTCCATTCAGGAATCGGAGCGGTTTCAAGATTCTCGCGGTCGCCGGTGCTCAATCTTAACTCACGATGTGTCAAACACCTCGAAACGAATTCGGCAACCTCACGCTTCATATTCCCCACCAATAATTCTCGCTTCAAATCCTTATACATCTTGCTAGATCCCGGTGAATAGAGTACGGGTAGCATGGGCTTCTCTCATGATAGAGTTCTTCAACTCTTCGTCACGGGTACACAAACTCGATTTCTAAAACGTATCAATCCATCCTCGTGGAACACGAATCCAGGGGCTTACCCCTGGGTTACGGCATCCCGAACCAGAGAGAAGAATGGGTCCGTACTTTGCTTCGAATTGATCATATCATCAAGAGACTAAGACAAATCAAGGGTGCAAAGTTGTCCCCGAACATGTCAGAACCAAACTTCAATTTCTGGTCTCATAAGGTCCAACCGCAATTCCTTCTGGCCGTTAAACGACTCAAGATCTGCTCCTGCACTGCCTTTCGGCTGAATGGGTCGTCAACCACATTTGCTTTACCCGGATGATAAAGGATTTCGATATCATAGTCCTTGATTAATTCCACCACCTTCTTTGCCTCATGTTCAACTCCTTCGAGTAAAAATGTACTTTAGGCTCTTGTGGTCCGTAAAGATCCGGCAGTAACTCCATAAAGATAGTGACGCGCATTTTCAAAGCAAACACCACTACGCCAACTCCAAGTCGTGGGTCGGATAGTTAACTTCATAGGTCGCAATTGTCTCGATGCATAGGCGATTACTTTCCCTTCCCGCATTAGTACACATCCTGCACTGCCTCGACGCGTCACTATACACCACAAATCCTTCCGTTCCCTTTGGTAAGACCGTAACAGTGCCAAATCAATCGACTCTTGAGCTCTTCAAAACTCTTCCGACATGCTTCACCACAAATACTTCTTGTCCTTCCGCAGAAGTTGGTCATCGGTTGCGAAATTTTAGAGAATCCCTCCACGAATCGTCGGTAGTAACCTCACAGGCCGAGGAAAACTACGAACTTCCTTCACGTTCTTCGGTGGTAGCCAATCTCGAATGGCTTCCGTCTTTGTGGGTCCACTCTCACCCCTTCGGGTGATATCACATGCCCGAGAAAGACAACCTCGTGCATCCGTAACTCACACTTAGAAAATTTCCCATAAAGTTGTTCTCGCCTCAAAGTATCGAGAACTTGGTGGAGGTGATTCTCGTGTTCCTCGTGGTCGCGAGAGTAAATCGAATGTCGTCAATGAAAACGACTACAAAGCGATCCAGATAGTTAATAAAAACTCGATTCATCAACTCCATGAATACCGCCGTGCATTAGTCACCCAAATGGCATCACCACGAACTCATAATGCCCATAGCGAGTACGGAATGCTGTCTTCGAAATGTCGGACTCTCGAATCCTCAACTGATGATAACCAGATCTTAAGTCGATCTTAGAAAACACGGAAGCTCCCTGAAGTTGGTCCAATAAATCGTCAATACGAGGCAAGGGATACTTGTTCTTGATGGTTACCCTGTTCAGCTCACGGTAATCAATACATAAGCGCAGGGATCCATCTTTCTTCCGCACAAATAACACCGGTGCTCCCAAGGACGACTAGGTCGAATATAGCCTTTGTCACCAACTCCTCAAGCCGGCTCTTCAATTCTTGCATCTCACTGAGCCATACGGCACGGTGCTTTTGAGAGCGGGACGACTGGTTCTAACTCAATAATAAATTCCACGTCACGATGAGGAGGTAAGCCTGGCACTCGTCTGAAATACATCGGTAATCTCGGACTACCGGAATGTCGGCCAATTCAATCGATCGATCGGCTGATTTGGTCATGTAGCACCAATAACCAATACACTTGATTAAGCGCCATTGCTTTCATAGCTGATGACTCTCCCGTAACGATCGGGATTATCACCTCGAAAATACACTCGAATCCATCATCAAGTGACGGTAACCATCCGCTATGGACACCGAGTATTGCATCGTGACGATCCATCCAATCGATGCCCAAGATTATATCATCCTTAGGTAGATCGACTACAATCAAATTTGACAACCACTCACGGTCGCTCAAACAATCTGACAAATTCCCGACTTCACGATTTCCAATAATCCTTCTACCATCGTAGACCAATCACGTAGGGCTCACAATTGATAACATGGTTTAGAGGCAAACGACTTAAACAAGAAGAAGATATAAAGGAGTGTGAAGCACCGGTATCAAAAAGAACGCACACAGCCGGGAGTGGATCTCGAGTATACCGAAATCATGCCGGCCTCGGGATCATCGCCTCTCTTCATCTCGTAAATCCTGGGTTTCAGCTCCGGCACTGTGTAACACTTTGATTCCCACGGCCCATTCCCTTATTCGCCCGGTGGTCCAGTAGGAAGCGGACGGAGGCGTCCGGCTCGACAGAGGATTGAATAGGAGTATGAGACGCCATCGATTATGTTCGGGCCCACCCGCAAAACGAGCACGGTGACCAAACTTGCCACAAGTAAGGCAGTGACGGCAGCTTCGGGCATTTGGTGCCGACATGCCCCGGTCTCCGCAGCTTATAGCACACCACGTATGAAGGGACCGCCGAGAGTGCGATCCACCGCTTCGACGCCATGGGTGGTCGATCGAGGGGTTTGGCAATGACCGGCTTCCTGAATGTCCCCTGTTACTCTCGGGCCCGATTCTGTTCTTAGACCTTTGTTGTTGGATCGTGGTTGTTTCTTGGAAATCTCCTTCGCGGTGAGTTCGTACTCAGAGCCTTCTCGATAAACTCGTAAGGTAGTACAAAGGTGATTCAACAAATGCATTCTCATTCGGGGTTTAAGCCTCTTGAGAAAGTATTTGATCTTGTCGGCCTCTGCTCGGATAATTGTCGTGGCAAAAGGAAGGAGTGCCTGAATTTCTCAAAGAACAGATAATACATCATCGTCTTCTGACGGTCGGGGTTCAAAAGTTCCGACAGTTTGGCCTCACGGAGTGGTCCTGGATAGTAACGGTCTAGCATGAGGTTTTTAAATTCCTCCCATGTGCAAACACCATCACCGCCTCACCGAAGCCACCAGTATGAGCGCTTTTGCTAAGATAATACGCGGCTACCGAGACGCGATTCTCTTCCGGCACCCACCATCCGGAAAAGTTTCTCAAAATGCTCGATCCAAAGGCACAATGTCACCCGGCCAGAGGAGCCCTCATAAGTCGGTGGTCGCCGGCGAGAGATGTCGCCGATAATCCGACTCACGGGTCCGCCAATCACAGAGGAGGATGAGCCCTTGCCGCCGCCGCAGCGGCCCTCTGCATAGCTTCCATTAGTTGACCCATCTGGGTCATCTGTGTCATCATGCCCCGCATTACGACGTAAGGATCGACACGTGCATCCCCGCGCCCACCGTGGTGCGATTGTTCCCTAGAAGGTGAACCACCGTCTCATGAACTCGATCCGCATTCGCGCGTCTGCTGGCTCGAGGTATTGGGATTCGCCCCTTCCGCGCCTCGTCCCTCTCGCCACGACCTCTCGTGTTTCTTTCCATCGAAAGAATCAATCGTAACGATAACCATAAGTACAGTTCAAGATACTAAAATCCATGCCAAGTTAATAGCAACAAGGAATTACATATTAAAGGAAAACGGTTATCAATACCACAAATGTCGCACCGAATATCCTATCGGTATCAAGTCGAACAATTTCGATTATACAATAAATTCAAGATTTACCTCGGATTATCAATCGATAAATCCTCACAATTCCTTGAAATAACATGATCAACAAAGAGATCCATACGATATCAATATCATGCCGTAATTAAACCATGGCTCATAAAGTACATACCGCATTTGGCTCGCAGGTCAGCGCTTGCACAGTCACACGTGACACGAAGGTTTCTTGATACTAGTTCATTTCTCAATGACTCATGAAAGAAAACGACTCTCGATACCATCTTCTCGTAACACCCCAATCAAGCGGTAATTACGGGCCGTGAATCCCACACCGGGACCCACTGTGCGATATCCAAAACAGTTAAATAAATATTATTTGTGATACCGAATCACAAACGAAAAGTCATTTCTCCGATTAGGAGTTTATTAAAATGTGGCCCACGGCCTTACAACACACAGATCCGAAAAGAACAAGTATAAACCATATGGAGATGGAAAATACTTCAAATGTCAAATACAACCAAAAGTAATTTAAACGGAACAGAAATAACACAACACGGTTTAACATAACCGACAACAAAGATGAGGGGCCCCGAACTAGTATCCTCCGAATCCTTCGCCGTCGACATGCTCTTCCCGTGCCTTGCCTTTGCCTCGACCTAAAATACAATACAAGTATTTCGCCCAACACAGGTCGATATACATGATAATCAATTCTTCCGACATTATACAATTCACATATATAGATTTCAAGAAAATCATTCCGATTATTAATCATACCCTCGGGCGTATGAAACAATCACACAAAATATCGAACACATCCAATCATACATGGTCTCGTGAACGATTAACATTATGGCTCAAGATGGACATCACAAGATGCCCGATCCGAAATGTGTCCGTGCACATGTCCACCCCGTGATACGGAATCCGTAAATATACGTGGGACAATGTACCTAATTAGCCTCACGAACTAACTCGTGTGCACGGTCCAATGTGGTGATATCCACGCATGACCATCGTGTGCCTGGCTAAAAATCCTACACAATAACCAATCGGCACGCAGATATGATTCCGGATATGTCACGATACAACATGACAACGAAACTCAAAGGATAACACATCCAATTAAGGATCAAGAAAGACTCACCAAAGTGAAAATAAGGATCAACGAAATCAATGATTCAAAGGGACGTGTTTGGGAATGCAACACCCATGATGAAACGAAACAACGTCAAGGACAATGTCAAATCACGACAAGCATTTCTTAAACATTTCATACACATGAAATATATAACCATCACAAGAATCTAATCATCATTATAACCAAGTAAGATAACTTGCCTTAATACGGAGACGAGAATAGTCCTCTTCTTATCGGAACGAACGAACGGTCCTCGACAAGTTTTACCCGAACAATCAACCTTAAACGAAATACATTTTACTCAAAACATATTCGTATAATTATTAATATAGGATTAGTAAGACGTCAACCTACAATCCTTTAGAATAGTTTGATACTACAGATTATTGAAACCTTATGACATTAATCATTATAACATCAACACAACTATAAGAATCGGTTTACAAAATTTACCGAATGTTCGCATGGTTCATCATAAACAAGAGTTCTATCGAGGGTATGTTGAATAACTAATCATGATGTTAAGATCATCTTATGATGATTAAACTTTCCAAAAACACTAAAAGGTTGAAAGGTAAAATCGCACATTATGATTATTCTCCTCTCATTAAAATGACTTTAAGCTAACAACAAGTTCATAAGTTCTGAGATTACACCACACTATTGAAGGTTATCAAAGTCTTTGATACAAGGCTGGAGGGTTCATTAACATGATGGGGAATTCACCAATTCTAGTATGATGATCAAAATGTTCTAAGTTCTCAATACATTAGATTAATGAAAAGTTATTGTTGTAATTATCAAAACCTTTATCAATCTTCAAAGACTAGTGAAGCTGAACAATCATGATTTGTTAAGGCTTCTAAAGTTTCGGACTAGATCACCTAATCTCATATTTAACATCATCAAGTTCTTCTCAAGGTAAATAAATACTTAAAATGGTGTTTAATCATTTTATGATATTAAGTTCTTGATTAAATCCAGTTATGAAGAAGCTAACCTATCCATCAAAGTTCTACTGAGCTAAATTCGTCCCGTGTTGAGTAATGACTACAAACATGATTAAAATCACTATATCATCAAGAACACCTCCAACAAACCCTTATTTAACATATTCATCAAAAGTGCTTAAAGAGTTTTATTATAACCATGTTTTACTTGCTTAATCTACTCTAGGTGAAGTATATTTCGACATTAATAATCAACATAAGAAAATAATGCAGGAAGAAAACACACCAACCTCTAGAAATGAAGAATAACTTCAATGATATGAGAGAATATATCCCGAACTTAAAAACAACTCCAAGTTTCCAAGAAATGAGCTCCACTCCGAGATTCAAGGCTTAGAAACAAGTTGATGAAGGTTTATATTGTTTTTAGAGTGTAGAGGGATGATATGTGAAGAGAGAATTTCGGTTTGGTTCGTGGAGAAATGAAAAGTAGGTCGGGTCCTATAAATAGATCAGGCACCTAGCGCACGCTATCGTGACAGCTTTAGCGTACGCTAAGGCCCTTACGTACGCTATCCGGTCGATATAACGACGTAAACGGCTTACAGTGGCTACCGTCTTGAATTATTGCAGCCGTTAGCGCACGCTAATGAAGAATGGGTTAGCGCACGCTAGTAAAAGTAGATTCTCACCGACATGACACTGGACATAGATCGCATGCATGCTACCGGTTAAAAGGCTCACGTGTTGAAGTCAATCACCGCCGATTCCCTTCTTAGCGTACGCAACCGAGGAAAACCTTACGCACGCTAAGGCACAGAATTAGCGTACGCTAATCTTAATGTGTAGCGTACGCTACACTAACAAAATTTCGAAAATGCACACCCTAATAACAACGAATCGTCACATATGAAATAACAATGATATGATATTCAAGTCTATAATACCTCAACATAATACTAAATGCAACGATTTCTGATAATCAGATTATCCGAATAATACAACGACAGGTAAAAATGAAAAGTTACAGTCGGATATTACACTAACAAATCCTCTCCCTAAAATTACTACACATCCAATTTCACTATCATTTCTTAAACTATGAGTGCAAACAGATGCGGCTTCAAATAAAATGGAATATGATAAAATAATGTGCTAAATCAATAAAACAAAGCTTAGGCTCGAAGGGTCTTCTAGGGGTAATTATGATAAGGCAAGAAAAATTAGGCCAATGGTTAATCCTAAGTGCCTTTATTCTTTAATGCAGAACTTCACTAATATAGTCTTGAAATGTATAAATGAGCAAGTTCTAGAATGTACACACCAAGTTTGACCACACAACACAAGAATAAAACATAGATATTTGGACTGCCCTAAAGTTTAAAACTCACGTGAAAAAGGTTTTGCATTAAATTCCGCACGCCCTTGCCTAAATCCATTAGTCAAAAATCAGTGAAGCACTCCATCTAAAATTTTAAAAAAATCAATCACAACTACTCAAGTTTTGAACATCTCACTTCGACTAATAGTGCAGAGGACTTGAATCAGTTACTAAAAATTAAAGACAATTTAAAAACTCAATTTTTCACATCACGTACTTCCCCAAACTTGAAATTGATCACACCACTGGTTCCTTTTTGTTTAACCACTGAAACAACATTTCACTTTAAATAGAGAAGGAGAAACATATATTAGGGAGAAGAATTCACCAGGTAATGAGATGTGGTAGTCTTGGAGAGAAAGTAGGCTTTCTTGTAAGTTCTCACAATGGGACAAATTTGCGACACTGGGTTTCCCAGTGTTATTTCTCTGTACAATAGTCGACCTCTCCAAACTTGATTCAAAATCCATTGTTGACCAACCACATCCAAGACCATCTGTTACCAATGAAAAACAAAAACAAAAATAAAAAAATGAGAAATTTATTTGATTCTACAACTAAAAGAATAAAAATAATAATAAATAAATTGGGGCTTGGACTTTGGGTTTTTGAATAAAAAATTCGTACCCATTATCCGGACCGTATTAAAATTTTCGGGTATGGTTCCTCATTTTTTTTGCATTACCTGAAAATACCCGAACCGAAATTTTGTCGGGTATTTTTATCGGTTTTTCGGTTATTTCAAACACATGATAATATAGTATATAGCATATATATTTTCAAGTTCTAAACTTCAAATCACCAACACCAATTGTTCAAACTTCACTTCTCACAGTAAATTATCCAACATTAAATAGTAGCACAGTAATAACAATAGCATCACAACAATAGTATCACAACAATAGCATCACAATTTATAGCATCAGAACAAATTATCCAACATTAAATAGTAGCATATTAACAGTAATTTTAGAAATCAAAACAGTAACATCAGCAACAATATATAACATCAACACCAAATAGTACAGCATCACACTGCACACTGCACAGCACCAGAACACCAGCAATATCAGTAGCAACATCAGCACAACAACACACTGCACAACACCAGAACAACAAAAAAAACTGTCAAAGTGCATAAATAAAAATCCAAAATCATAACGGGAAAAGAAACAACACCAAAAATATTTAACTCATCATATTTATACCTTTTTTTAGAATCCCTTCTACCTGCTTTAGCCTTACTAATCTTTGTGCACTTAGAAACTTTAGATGCATCTGAAGTAGAGGAGATCCTTCTGGTCTTGGTAGGTCTAGGATTAGGCTCAGTGTCCTCCTCATTGCTTGCAATCATATTAACTTCAGCCTTTATTTCATCTTGTGTCTCTGCAATAAACATTTATTCAGCTATTAGCCTTTTAATTCACATTTCATATCTAAAAAATGAAAATAGAAATTTCTAAAAATCAAGACAATTATCAGTTATGAATGACTTTTTTCAACTGCTTCAAAGAATACACGAAGAAAATTAACAGAACACTCTTCCTTTTCCCAATCCGCATCTTTTGGTGGCCAAACTCTTCTCCTTCTAGTCCCTTGAGGATGAGTTTCTTCTCCATCTTCATCGAACTCCTCTGCCTCATTAATGTAGCTTCTGTAATTCAATGCATTATCATCATCCATCCTCTGAAAAGCCTTCTTCAATTCTATAGCTACATCCAACATCATGAAAGTGGAACCCCACCTTGTAGGCACATCCAAAATGCATATTTTTTTGCATTCAATCTTATATTTCTCAACACATTTCTTGAATGCCTTAGTCCTAGCACTAGAACTCCTAACAAAGCGAATAACATTCCTTATTGCAGCCACTTAACTTTCCATATCCTTCAAACCAGCCTTGACAATTAAGTTAACAACATGTGCAAGACATCTCACATGCAAATGGCTTCCTTCATATAAAGTACCCTATCCCAGCCCATCCTCCTCCTCCTAACATAATCAATTGCATTCTTTTGAAGCAGCATTATCTACAGAAATGGTAAGCACCTTTTCAATTTCCCATTCAATTAATGCATCCTCTAAAATCTTTCCAATTGTGTTCCCATTATGGTTAAGAACAACTCAAAATTTCAAAATCTTTTTGTGCATTTTGCAACCACAATATATAAAATGAGCTGTGATCACCATATAGTTAATATTTTGGCAGCTATTCCATGTATCAATCGTAAGACATAGAGTATGTGATTGCAATCCACCCATCAGCTCAACTTTCTTCTCTTCATAAATCCTAAGAAAGTTTTTCACAATAGTTTCCTACATGGAATCATTAACTTTGGTATAGCAACCTCACAAAAATGTTTGAATCTAGGCCTCTCAGTAGTAATAAATGGAAGCTCATCAGTAACAATCATCCTAGTTGCGGCATCTATCTAAGCATGTTCAGACCATACCTTAGTACTTAACCTCTTACACTCTTCCACCAATTCAGAGCCCAACAGAGCTTGATTACCATTATCCTTATTCATACATCCTAAACTACCAGGATAAGCATGACAATGTATTTCAATATGCTTTCTAAGAGTATATGTACAATTACTTGATGAATCACCAGCAAGGATGTTATGGCAATGTATACACTCAGCCTTCTTGGTTCTCCTGGTTGAGTCTCCACTCCATCAACCTCAGCAATAATAGGCATAACAATATTTTCAAAATGCATCCATACCTTCGAGTGGGCAGCAACGTCCTTCTTATCCCTTTTTCTCTTTGAAACTTTCGTAGCTGGAAGAAGTGAGGGGTTAACCTTTTTTGCTTTCGAATTCAATGGAGAAACATCCGTATTGGTTTTCTTGGTATGAATTTGGTCACTATCATTTGACCCAGGAACACTTGAATCTGAACCAGATCCGTCTGCCATCTCAATTATCAAAATCTAGGTTTTTAGTTTTTACTTCAAGGTTAGAAAATAGAGTGAGGCGATTTCAGGAATCGAGAACTCATAGAAGAAAGGTGCAAGCAAGTTTTGAGGAGGTTTAAAGAAGAGAGTCAGAGACGAGAGGTGGAGAAGAGAGGAGAATCGAGTTTAGGGTTTGGAGAACAGAGGCGGAGCGGAGGTTATAACTTTATATATGTTAGCTAAATTAAAAATAAATAAATAAGTAAGTAAATAAAAATGTAAAATAATTGGAAACATATAGAATAACCGAAAATAAGTAGAATAACTGGTTATTTCGGTTATTTTTATGATGAATTTTAGGTATATCACTTTCTCGGGTATTTCAGAAATCAGTAACCGGTATCCAAACTTCTGTTTGAAGTAGGATCCAATTACCAAAAAAATATTTTTTTTAAATAACCGAACCGAACCGAATTGATTGTACCAGTTCAGTTCGGTTATTCGGGTCCTAAGTCCTATCCCTAAAATAAACACTTGGTTGCCTCTCAGCTAGTGCCTTTATTTTAAGTCATTGGCTCGACTAGAACTTCCCTTTTCAACGAACATACCAAGGAGGTTTTGGTATAGGTCTCAATAAGTATTTGACTGTTGCATCGCATTTTTGTACAACACCAAGCTTACTTGGTGTGCTTAATGGGAATTTTCCTCTCTTGAGATGCTCATGAAAGGCTACCTCTATTCCACCCTTTCCATATAAGTTCTTGTACTTCGATTCGGATTCTTTTGGGAATTTGATGGAAATATTTTTTTATCATCCTCCAAGTTTTTAGTACGCATCACTTCTAGTTCTTTCCTATAATTCAACTCAAATACTTTCTCAACAAAAGGGTCAATCACACTTAAAGCAAAAAGAGAACAACACGGCTTAAGAAAATTTCATTGCCTCATAAATATTAATTTTCACTATTTCCCCATCAAATTCCATCGTGAGAGAACCCTCGCTAACATCTATTCTCGTTTGGGCGCTGATTAAAAATGGCCTTCCTAACAAAATGGATGTTGAATTTGACGAGTCACCTTGCATATCTAGAACATAGAATCAACCAGAAAAACGAGCTCATTAACTTGAGAAAGGACATCTCCAGTAACTCTCTCGGGATATACATGACTACGATCTGCTAATTGAATTATTATAATCATTTTCTTTAAGCATCCCAAATTTAAAGATGAATAAATAGATTGCGACATGACATTTATAGAAGCCCCTAAGTCCAACATAGCTTGCTCAAATCGAAAATTACCTATTCTACAAGGGGTGGCAAACATACCTGGATCATCGCGTTTGGGTGGTAACTTCCTTTGGAGAATGGCTGATACATTTTCTCCGAGGATCACCTTTACAGTTCCTTTCAATTTATGTTTATTGGTGCACAAATCCTTGAGGAACTTAGCATATTTTGGAATTTGTTGAATCACCTCAATTAATGGAATGTTGATCTCCACCTTTTAGAACACATCCAAAATTTGTTTATCCCTACTGTCTGTTGCATCCTTCTTTATCCTGGAAGGAAAAGGTATGTCATCAGTGCCATTATTAAAAGAATTAGACGTTGTTACCTTGTTGCCCGGCAGTTTAGCACTGGGTGCCTGTTTGACACTGGGAGACTCAGCGTCGGTCTGGACAACATCTCTATGTTTCTCTCTTTCATCGTTTAGATTTTTCTCGGTTTTTTGGGGGATCTCCAACTGTTTACCACTTCTCTGTAACACCCCGAGATATTCAGAGTATATTACAGCGCCGTGGACCCCCACATGGGACCCACCAGGCTACAAACAGGAAAACTCCACTCGACTAACCACCCCGGTTAGCGAGGACACACATTTAATTATACGACATAAAAGTTACGCCCGGAGCAACCGGCGAAATGATCATCAACCAACGATGTAACAATTTAAAAGTAGTACAATACGGAGTTTGAAATGAAAAGCCTAAGTACTCGCGAGTACACTCTATAAGTTTATAATTATTAGAACAACCAAATCGAAATGGACGAAAGAAATAGAAAGACCCAAATGCACATGTCAACGACCCTGGCCAACGTCCTCGTACTGCCCAGGTGCCCGCTCGTATGGATAATCATAACCTGAAATCCATAATAAGAATTTCCCCAAAACGGGTCCCCAGAGGGGTTAGCAATTACGCTAGTACAAGTAATCAAGGCAAACCAATTGCTTACACATTTCATAGTACATGCACCAATATCATTTCAAAAACCAAAACCAGACATGTCTTTTCCGGAAACAAACAGTCACAATTAATTTGCCTAGGACCGAGACGAAGCCACAAATCCCACTCGAGGCCTCTAAGGACCCTCCCGAGATGGCCACATTCATAAAACAAACCAAGCACCACACGTCACCTAGGACCGGGACGAAGCCACGAATCCCACTCGAGGCCTCTAAGGACCCTCCCGAGCTGGCTAGCGAATCAAACTCATGAATCTAGGACGAAGCCATAGATTCCCTCGAGGCCCCGTCGGACCCTCCCGAGGTGAGTAAAGCACACACAATATACATTACCATTTCTGGTGGGTGTGCCGCGGCACACAGTACAGTTTGTTCGACCAACAACTGAAGAAATTTGTGTGCCGCGGCGCACACACCTTGTGCCGCGGCCCACACCCCCTTTGGGTCCCAAAATGATCCGGAAAGAGAATAAAAACGATAGGAATCAATATTTGGGAACCAATAACACGAAATGGATCCACGGAAACCCCGAAACGGCGGATCCGCACAATAATAACGAGAATACAGTTCAACAGTTGACAGGAAGGACACACTGAAAGGTACACGAGGGTCACTACGACCGAGAAATACACCAAAAATGAAAATACAAGGAAAAGAAAAATGCGGATATTACATTCTACCCCTGTAAAAATAAGTTTCGTCCCGAAACTTAAGAAACAAATAACTCAGGGTACCTAGCACGCATGCTATCCTCGGTTTCCCAAGTTGCCTCCTCGACACCGTGTCTCGACCACTGCACTTTGACCAAAGGGATGGTCTTATGTCTTAGTCGTTTCTCACGATGCTCCAAAATCTTCAAAGGACGCTCCTCAAAAGTAATATCTTCAGCAATATCAATCTCGCCATAATCGATGACGTGACTAGGATCCGGGACATATTTCCTCAGCTGGGAAACATGAAAAACGCTATGAACACGGCTCAAGGCCGGAGGTAGCGCCAAACGATATGCCAAATCACCGACTCGCTCAAGAATCTCGAAGGGCCCAATAAATCTCGGACTCAACTTCCCTTTCTTTCCGAAGCGAAAAACTCCTCTTGTCGGCGACACCTTCAGCAAAATGTGGTCTCCCACCTCGAATTCTAAAGGTCGACGACGGACATCGACATATGACTTCTGTCGACTCTGGGCCGTCAACATCCGTTCCCGAATTAATTCTATCTTCCGCCTCGTCTCTGAAACGACATCCGGCTCGGTCCCGACCAAATCGGACGCCTCATTCCAACAAATTGGTGATCGACATCGCTGCCCATAAAGTGCCTCGTACGGTGCCATCCGAATCGACGCGTGCCAACTATTGTTGTACGTGAATTCGATCAATGGCAAATGCTCCTCCCAGTCATGGCTCCAATCGAGAGCGCACGCACGCAACATGTCCTCGAACGTCTGGATAGTGCGTTCCGACTGTCCATCTGACTGAGGATGGAAAGAGGTACTCAAACGCAAACGAGTACCCAACGCCTTATGCACCGCCTGCCAAAAGTGTGATACAAAACGACCATCACGATCCGAAACAATAGACTTCGGAGTACCGTGAAGCCTCACAATCTGTGCGATAAATACACGGGCCAACTTCTCCGGGCCCCAAGTGTCCTTGATGCCCAGAAAATGTGCCGACTTGGTCAGGCGATCGACAATCACCCAAACCATATTCATGCCCGATCTCGATCTCGGCAAACTCGTAATGAAATCCATCGATATATCTTCCCATTTCCATTCCGGAACGGGAAGTGGCTGCAATAACCCAGCCGGTCGCTGATGCTCAATTTTGACCTGCTGACAAGTCAAACATTTTGCTACAAACTGTGCGACCTCCTCTTTCATATCATTCCACCAGAAATTCCTCCTTAGGTCCTTGTACATCTTACTCGAACCAGGATGAACAGAGTAAGGTGTAGCATGGGCCTCGCGCAGAATACTCCGCCTCAATTCTAAGTCATTCGGCACACAAAGCCGACTCCGAAATCTCAAAACACCATCTTCGTGAATCACAAACCCAGGAGACTTTCCCTTAAGAACGTTCCCTCGGATTTGAGTAATCATCGGATCCTCTAATTGCTTCAGCTTAATCTCATCGATCAAAGACGACGAAATTTCCAAAGCACAAAGTTGCCCGACAGTTCCCGGCAACAGAACCTCAACATCAAACTCAATCAAAGCCCGCCGAAGCTCAGACTGAGACGTAAGGACCTCAAGCGTTCGCAATGCAATCGGTTTCCGACTCAAGGCGTCGGCCACGACGTTCACCTTGCCCGGATGATAAAGGATTTCGAGGTCATAATCCTTAATCAGCTCTAAACACCTCCTCTGCCTCATATTCAACTCCCGCTGAGTAAATATATATTTCAGACTTTTATGTTCGGTAAAAATCTGACATACAGAGCCGAAAAGATAGTGACGCCAAATCTTGAGCGCAAAAACGACTGCCGCTAACTCCAAATCATGAGTAGGGTACTTAAGCTCATACGGCCTCAACTGTCTCGACGCATAGGCAATGGTCTTGCCGTGCTGCATTAATACACACCCAAGACCCTGGCCCGAAGCATCGCTATAAATGGCGAATCCCTCGTTGCCACATGGCAACGCCAAAACCGGGGCTGAAGTCAAACGCTTCTTCAGCTCCTCAAAACTGGACTGCCTCTCGTCATTCCAGACGAACTTCTCGGATTTCTGGAGTAACTGTGTAAGTGGCCGAGCTAGTTTTGAGAAACCCTCGACGAACCTACGGTAGTAGCCAGCCAAACCCAAGAAACTACGGATCTCTTTCACACTTGTGGGCGGTGCCCAATCTAACACTGCCTCAACCTTCTGCGGATCCACTCGAACTCCCTACCAAATCACGTGACCCAAAAACATCACTTCCTTCAAATTAACTCACATTTCGAGAACTTCGCATAGAGTTGCTCGGTCCTCAAAATGTCTAACACTACCCGCAAATGATGGGCATGCTCTTCCTCGTTCCTCGAATAAATAAGAATATCGTCAATGAAGACGACGACACACTTATCCAAATACTCGATAAAGACTTTGTTCATCAACTGCATGAACACCGCCGGAGCATTAGTTAACCCGAAAGGCATAACTACAAACTCGTAATGCCCGTATCTCGTCCGAAAAGCTGTCTTCGGCACGTCGGACTCCCTCACCCGGAGCTGATAGTACCCCGATTTTAAATCGATCTTCGAGAATACCGCAGCTCCCTGCAACTGATCGAACAAGTCATCAATCCTCGGTAAAGGATACTTGTTCTTGATGGTCACTTTGTTTAGTTCGCGATAGTCGATACACAAACGTAGTGAACCATCCTTCTTTCGCACAAACAGGACCGGTGCACCCCAAGGCGAGGCGCTCGGTCGGACATACTCGACTCAAGAAGCTCACTCAATCGCTTCTTCAACTCGACATCTCTCAAGGTGCCATGCGATACGGCGCCTTGAAATCGGAGCCGCGCCCGGCTCTAATTCTATAACAAACTCAACCTCACGATCCGGTGGCAATCCCGCAACTCGTCAGAAATACATCAGAAACTCACTAACGACTGGAATCGACGAAAGCTCGACTCCACCATTCTCCGCCTTCAAGGCGTAGCACCAATAACCAGTACACCCCTTTCGCAGGAGTTTCACCGCCTTCAAGGCGTTAATAACAAACTTCTGGTTTCTCTTTCGCCCCGCGAAAGAGTGTTCAGTGCCGTCCTCGGCTAACATGGTAATGATCCTCGTGCGGTAGTTCATGATTGCACCATGCCGCTCGATCCAATCATCCCCGAGAATCAAATCCTCACCCTCAATACCCACGACAATAAGATTAGAGAGCCAAGCCCTCTCACAAATAATCACAGAACAGTCCCGGACTTCTCGATCACCGACAATTCTATCACCGCTAGGAAGTTTAACGATGAAAGGCTCGCAAGGTGACAAGCAGTCGAGACTCAAACGGCGTACACACTCTAGAGAAATGAATGAATGCGTAGCACCCGAATCAAAAAGCACACTGACAGGATGGGAATGGATATGAACGGTACCTGTCGCCACAGTAGCTGCTGGATCATCGGTCCTCCTCATCTCGTAGATACGCGGCTGGGCAGAGCCGACACTGGAAGCTCCTCCCCTAGCGGGCTGACCCCGACCCCTACCTCGGCCGGCACTTGGTGGAGGCGGCGGAACAAATGAGCCCTGGTTCACACTCGGCTCCATAGGTGCTGGGTGAGAAGAACGGGCGCCGCAAAACTGTCTGAGTTTCTCACAAAAAGAAGCCTTGTGGCCCGACTGACCATAAGTATGACAAGTCAAAGGTGGACGAGGACAATCCCGGTTCACGTGGACTGGCTTGCCACAGTTAAAGCATCTGGGGTCCCGGACGACGGTTCCGGCGGCACTCCGAAAGTTCTCTGAGAAACGAGCCGAACCACCCGTAGAAATATTTGCAGCCTGAGATTTCTGCTGGCCTCCACTCTTGGGACCAGAAAAATTTCCGACCGACTTCTGCTTCTTGCTCTCACGAGCCAAATCGCTAGCGGTCACCGACATATCATAAGCAAGAGCTCGACTCTGATAATCCTTCAAGGTAGTACAGACGAGCCTGCATATAGTCCCGAATGGACAGTTTCATCCTCCTGGAAAAATGGAAAATTTTGTCGCTCTCTTCGACAACTTGGGTCTTCACATAACCCAACTCCTTGTTAAAGTCGGCAATGGCCTGAGATACGGGGATATCCCGTGGTTGAGCATTATAGAAAGCATGCACTCGAGCCTGTCTGACCGGCCATTGACAATATTCGGTCTCCATCAATTCTTGAAATTCGGCCCATGAAGCAACGTGATCTTTGGGACCAACGGCCTCCCACCAATCCGTAGCATCTCCCGTGAGGAAGTATTGAGCAATAGGGACCTTACGGTCCTCGGGGCAGTTGGTAGCAGTGAAGACTTTGGATATCTCCTTGATCCACCCTTCCCAGCCGATCGGGTCCGAAGCTCCCGAAAACTGAGGAGGATGCATCTTGATGACATCCTCGGGCCGCCGATCCGTTCCGCCCCGATTAGCATGGGCCTGATCGGGGTTCTGACCACTGAGCTATAGCCGCCATCTGGTTAACCATTTGCTGCATAACAGCCGCAATACCAAGATCGGCGCGCTCCTGAGAAGAAGCATGACTGTGACGGTCACCGGTACTACCGGCTCCCGAAGAATGCGACGTGGCCGCCCCACCGGCTGCCCCACGTCCTCGGCCGCGTCCACGACCACGACCACGACCACGACCACGGTTTCCTCCGGCATCCATACTGATGTTGAGAGATAACAGAAGTATATCGATGATGAGTAAGGGAGGAAAAGCAACTACGATTCAAAAGTGGAAATACAATGCAAGAAACAAAAGAGCCGAATAAGAAAACTTACGAGCACTGGAAGTACTGGGATGCTGGCAGCGGTGTGACAATGTGCAAAACAAAACACGACTAGACCCAAATAACCAACAAGCCTAGGTATCCATAAACCTAGATCTCTGATACCATTTTCTGCAACACCCTGAGATATTCAGAGTATATTACAGCGCCGTGGACCCCCACATGGGACCCACCAGGCTACAAACAGGAAAACTCCACTTGACTAACCACCTCGGTTAGCGAGGACACACATTTAATTATACGACATAAAAGTTACGCCCGGAGCAACCGGCGAAATGATCATCAACCAACGATGTAACAATTTAAAAGTAGTACAATACGGAGTTTGAAATGAAAAGCCTAAGTACTCGCAAGTACACTCTATAAGTTTATAATTATTAGAACAACCAAATCGAAATGGACGAAAGAAATAGAAAGACCCAAATGCACATGTCAACGACCCTGGCCAACGTCCTCGTACTGTCCAGGTGCCGCTCGTCCGGATAATCATAACCTGAAATCCATAACAAGAATTTCCCCAAAACGGGTCCCCAGAGGGGTTAGCAATTACGCTAGTACAAGTAATCAAGGCAAACCAATCGCTTACACATTTCATAGTACATGCACCAATATCATTTCAAAAACCAAAACCAGACATGTCTTTTCCGGAACCAAACAGTCACAATTAATTTGCCTAGGACCGGGACGAAGCCACAAATCCCACTCGAGGCCTCTAAGGACCCTCCCGAGCTGGCCACATTCATAAAACAAACCAAGCACCACACGTCACCTAGGACCGGGATGAAGCCACGAATCCCACTCGAAGCCTCTAAGGACCCTCCCGAGCTAGCTAGCGAATCAAACTCATGAATCCAGGACGAAGCCATAGATTCCCTCGAGGCCCCATCGGACCCTCCCGAGGTGAGTAAAGCACACACAATATACATTACCATTTCACGTTAAGCATAAGGGTTTCCAAGAATACTTGCCTTGAATATTTTGATGACGCAACGAACGGAAAGGATAATCACCGACGAACACTAGGAATCAATGGAACCAAACCTAACGATTCGAAGAATATAATTACAACCAACTCTAGCCGAATACGGAAATGGAATACACCCGAAAACCCGCCTACGATTCATGTATATTCGCACAAAAATAACAACGAGGGCGGACCACAACCAAACCCTCTCGACTCCGTAAAAATCCACAAAATATCCATGAATCCGTAGGAAAGCTAAAGATGCTAACAATATTAATCGTATTCATCATGAATCCACCAACAAAACGGAACGAATCGGAAGAAAATCCCAAAACCCCCAAATTATTCGAAAGTAGGGTTCTAGATATATTACCTTTGGAGATTCAAGTACTAAGATCCGTAGAACACGCGTTGGATTGATTGTCCGGGCTTCACCACCGAAGAAAAATGATAAAAATCAACCCCCCAATTGATAATGATGATTAACTCTCCACTATCTCTCACTCTCTCGTCGCAGAAGAAGAAGAAGGAAATGAGCATTACGCTCAAAACAACACAATTATAGGGGTTGACCGCATTGTGTGCCGCGGCACAGTGAGGTGTGCCGCACAAAGCTAAAAATTTACGCCTGTGGTTAGGCGGGCGCCGCGGCCACGGCTGCGTGTGCCGCGGCACCCGTACTCGGGTTTTGGTCGCGGATGCCACACGAGTGTGTCGCGGCACCGGACGGGTGTGCCGCGGCACTGCTCGTGCACCGTGCCGCACGGGTGGGTGTGCCGCGGCACACAGTACAGTTTGTTCGACCAACAACTGAAGAAATTTGTGTGCCGCGGCGCACACACCTTGTGCCGCGGCCCACACCCCCTTTGGGTCCCAAAATGATCCGGAAAGAGAATAAAAACGATAGGAATCAATATTTGGGAACCAATAACACGAAATGGATCCACGGCAACCCCGAAACGGCGGATCCGCACAACAATAACGAGAATACAGTTCAACAGTTGACAGGAAGGACACACTGAAAGGTACACGAGGGTCACTACGACCGAGAAATACACCAAAAATGAAAATACAAGGAAAAGAAAAATGCGGATATTACATTCTCAAGGTGATGTCACTCACATTCCTAAGATTTACCTCTAACTGAAAGAGTAGTTTCCTACTGTTTTGGCTCTCCAATTGACTCACCGAGATAGTGGGTTGACTTATTTGATTTTCAATGATTTTTATGCTTATCGATTCATGTTCTACTGAAACTGCACCATGTTTGAAGTGAGGGTCTTCATCATCTCTTCTTGTGAGGGCCCTGAAATTTCCGACGGTTACTTGTAAAATTGGCCCTTATTCTATGGACGCTCCTCTTTCTGGGATTTCCACTTGAAATTGGAGTGATCTAATCCATCCTGGACGTACTTCTTGTAGTAGGGATCAAATTTCCTTCCATAAAATTTTTTAGTACCGACCACATTAGCGTGTGCCTCTATCTCATCCAATAGTACCTTGCAGTGCTTGGTGGTGTGCTTCGTGGTTTGGCATATTCGAGAAGATATAACCTGCAAATTTCCTGCTAGTTTTTTGAAAAAAAGAGGTTAATTCAGTCAGCTTATCCTCAATAGACGAGTTATGTAGCTCCTTTACCATTCTAACAGGGGTGTCATGATAACCAAATTGGTGCGGGCCTTTGAGATGAGGGCCTTTGCTGCAGCCGGTGTCTTATCGACCAACGCTCCTGTACTAGCTGCTTCTACGGTACTACGATCCATTAGAGTTAATCCTTCGTAAAAGTATAATCAGGGGATGCTCGCTGTTTTGATGTTGCGGGCAACGTTCCACCAATTGCTTGAATGTCTCCTAATATTCATGCAAGCTCTCTCCCTTCATTTGTCTTGCACCACATATTTCCTTCCGTCCAGCCGGCAAGCAAGTGAATGTGATCCCGCCCTCCATCAGCAGTGTGTGAGCTTCGGTCCTTATAACTCTACACCGCCATGGGCACACCGGCTACACGGGAAAGAAAAGGACTTTCTTACGCAACGAATTGACTTTTGACACTTTTCAATCGAACTTTCATAAGGTTTTATTTTCATCGTCTTTGGTTGATGCCAACGAGCAGCTCAAATGAGTCCTTCTCAAGTTTTGGCCTTGTGGCAGCCCTAAACGGATTTCAATTTGTTCCAGTTCAACTTTAGGGCTCGAACCGGCCCTTGCACGAACCGTCAGTCTTTTGTTCCCAAGGTCTATTGCGTTGCTGGACAAGAGGCTGAAAAATATTCCTGCAAAAGCAAGATCTCCATATTGTTCCATGTTGTGATAGCGGCCGACGGTAAGTAGAATAACCAATCCTTAGCCAAATCTTCCAAGGAGAATGGAAAGGCTCTAAGAGTGATTTGTTTCTCGGTGGATCCATTGGGCTTCATGATCGAGCAAACCACATGGACTTCCTTAAGATGCTTGTGCGGATCTTCTCTAGATAAACTGTGGAATGCAGGCAGCAAATGAATCAATCCCGACTTCAATTCAAAGGTATTGTTGTTGTCAATATCCAGTATTGTGATGCATAGGGGTTGTTTAGGTAGCTCCAGGTTAGCTAATTGCTTCAATGTCTTTTCAATGTTGGCTGCCATGGTTTCACTCTCATTTTCCGACTCACTGGGTCGTGCTTCGAGAACAAATAGTAAGTTCCTGAGTGCTTCTCTACCTTCTTTTGTTTTTCGTCTGAAGACTCGATATGAACTTCCAGAACTAACATGTAATACCCCGATTTTTCGGATATATTTTTCGTTTATATATTGGATATCGTGGATGGTTAATTATGCCCGAGGACGTTGGAAACGTTTGATAATGTTATTGAATTGAGTATATGTATTGATTTTGCCGTATGTTCGTATTCGGTATGTCGTGACATTGGACAGGAATTGCTGAAATTGGCTAAGTATGGAATTGTTACGTACGTTATCAAGGTGAGCTTACGTACGTAAGATTGGCATGCTTACGTACATTAAGGCTAAGGTATTACGTACGTAACGAAGGCATCGGACAGGACCGAGTCCTGGCCGGCAGGCGGGACCCAGTGTCGGCAACTTTCGGCGGAGGATGTTGACAGGTGAGTCAACATACGTGTTACATACGTTATACAGGACGTGTTACGTACGTAACACGACCATTGTACTATAGCAAGTCAACTGGTATATTACGTACGTTATATGGCATGGGTTACGTACGTAAGGAAGTTCACGTTTTGAGGCAGTAGGGTCTGGGATGGCATTACGTACGCTAACCAGGACAAGATAGCGTACGTAAGAGGTGTTACGTACGTTAACTTGGGAATGTTACGTACGTAACGAGCGGGAAGTTTATATAAAGAATGCCCGTCATTTCATTTTACTTCAGTTTTTCACTTCGTTTTTCTCACCTTCAACCCTTATAGATGGGTTCTTAATCCTTCTAAGTCGATCATGAGCTTAAAAACATGGAATTGGAGATCGGGATATGTAGATATTGATGATTCTTGAAGTTATTCATGATTCTTTGGATGGAGTTCTAGTGTTCTTCTTTTTGGTTCGTCTAAACCAGGTAATCTTCGTATTCCTTTGTTAATGGTTCGTTTTTCTTGGATGATTACATGTGAGGAACATGTTGGATAATAATATAACGATGTTATATGGGATTTTATGGTTTTGATAAGAACTTCGAATGTTTCTTCATATTATTAAAGATGATGATTCGTTTAAACCGTTTTGAGATGGATTTCTGGATCAAAATACGAGGTTGAATTCCAGATTGTGTATGTTATGATCATTGTTACCAAGTTGGTTCGATTATTGATATGATTGTTGTTCTAGGTTGATTAACCAATACGTGTAATCGTTTTGCCGCGGTGAAAAGCCGTAGATTCCGTCCAGTCGGGGCTGAAGAGCTCGTAGATGAGGGCGATGAGTTCGGTGTTTGTTTTGTTATGTTGGTATCCAGGCAAGTGTTTACTTGTTCGGTTGTAATGTTTTTATGAGTAATTCCATTTACATTTCATAAGTATTTTATGTTGTTTTGCATATTGACGAATGTTCAGTGATGTTCTAAAAGGATTAGAATGCACAGTTGACGATTGTTGAGATACTTGGACAATCTTGGGAATATTGTAGTATTCGGATATTGTTGATGTCATTTTGGATATTCTTGGTCTATGGTATGCATTTCGGAAGGTATGTACGGTTAGAGGTATGTTTTATGGAAATCGTACATAGAGGATTATGTACGAGAAAGTATTCGGTATTGAGGTATTATACGGTATTATTGTGATACTGGGATTTTTATGGTATTATCGTGATATTTGGATTTTGACGAGAATCGTTGGATTACCGGAAGTGGCAAGGTTATCGTTGAGGTTATTATTCTCATGATGCATGGCATGTGAATATTTATGTTTATGTATGTGCGGTTATTTGTCGGGCATTATGGCTGACCCCGTTGTGGGACTTTTTTTTCAGGCAGAGATGATTTTCGATAGACAGCGATCGTGATGAGTCGAGGATCCCGGACGATACTGGCTATTGCTTATGTTGGGAATCGTGTATTTTGATGTTCGTTTTATTTCAATGTAAATGCATATATTGGACTGTACTTTTTTCCGCTACGTGAGTATTTTGAAATGGCTTTTGGTATTTTGCCAACTGAATTTTATTTCGTAAAACCGATTCCCTAAACTGAGTCTTTGGCGTTTTGGCCTTGATCATTTTGACGGTATTTTTATGACGGTATTTGGAAAATGATTTTTTTTAGTATTTGAAAAATATTACCGTCATCGGTCTTTTTGGCATTTTTGAAATGACGTGGAAAATTGTGCTTAGCCTGGTAAATCCTTGTGAGAAGGGTTTACGGCGTGTAATATTCCCAGAAGGATCTGGGGGTGTTACATAACACTGGGCTCCCAGTGTCGAAAACTGCTAAAATAATAAAAAGACTGCTATTACTAAAAGAACCACTTTTGAAAAAAATATAAAAAAATTACGTTGCTGTTTGAAAAATAAAAATATAAAAATTCAACTAAAAAAATAAAGGTAATTTCGCACCGCTCCCTGGCAAGGCCGCCAAAATTGTGACCCTGCTGTCGAGACGCTTCAAAAATAAATATTTATAAAGTTCCTTAACTTACTTATACTAACTAGTAGTATTGGCGAGTAAGGATTGAACCCACAGGGAACGGATGTATTAATTATATTTACTGAGTTCCATATTTGTTGAAAATAAAAATATTAATGTGAATAATAATAATAATAGTAATAATAATAATAATAATAATAAAAGGGGAGATGGTTGGTTGCTTAAAAGTAAAACAAAATAAATTAAAGTAAACAAGTAAGCTACTAAAGAGAATAATAAAAATTAATATTGAAAATGATTGAGATGAATATCCAGTTCTTAGTTCCGTTTCTCCCGCTCTAATTTAATTTATGAATTAATGTAGTACTTCATCTTTTCTTAATTTCTAATGAACTCCTACACTGAAGTCAACAACAAACTCTATTGACTCCTATCGTTTTTTAAGTTTATTTTATTAAAACAAGCTCTTTAACCTATCTAGACGAAGGATCCAAAACAAGCTCTCCTTATGCATTAGATGCATTAAAATCCAAAACGATGGAAATACACAAGATATTGAGTTAACAAGCTCGACTCAATGGATCTTAATTTTGTGTTGCCCAATTAATAAGAATCAATTGTTGCTACTTAGGAATCTAGAGCTATAACGATTACGTACTCCAACCTTACATCTAGCAAAAGATATAAAATCCCAATTAAGTTGATCAGAATAATTAAAGTAAATTATATCAAAATAAATCTGCTCAATAACATAAAGATAATTCAAGGGAAATAGGTCAAGAATATGCTACGGGATAAATAATATAGATACAGGTTCAAACATCCCAAAGAACTGGAATGAAGAATTTAGCCGGACATGGTGCCCAAAATTAGAACTGGCACTGGGTCACCCAGTTTTAGCGGCTGCATCAAGATTTAAGGCCCAAGTTCCAATGGGGTTCTCGTATGATGGCTCAGATAACTCTTCTACCTGCAAAAGTACTTTAATGTCTGAAATAATCAATAAATTCCAGTGTGAGTAAACTGCATCCAAAACCCAAACATGTAGAAAATTAGTTTAATGTGCTAAAAGAAATATAATAAAATGAATACAATTAACACATGGAATTAGTCACTAGTTTCTACCGATAACCTGCTGCTGAGCAAGGACTGGCAGCTCTCCGGCAGCCGCGGGCTTCCCCCTCTCGTGGTGGTTCACGGCTGTTTTCGACTAGAATTCTAAATTCTTAAATTTCTGAATTTTATGTTTTATAAAACAAATAATTTTACAAAAAAATATATTCGTATCTAAACAAAAAGCAATGAAATTAATTACGACAAACAATTAAAATAGATCTAAGGATTCTAAATCACAATATAAGTAAATCATGCATTCAAAACAGACATTTTGTCGTGCATATGAGTGCATTAACCTCGCTCCGATATCACTGTTGGATTCGAGGCAAAACAAGACGCAGTGAAAAAAAGATTCGCACAAGAAACTATATGCTCATTCGAATCCATAGGGATTGATTTGTGATTGTATACTCGAAGAAAGTACGGGACGGAAGAAATTTCCCATTCTTGGAAAAAAGAGTTCGACTTAGCTTATGTGTTTGATGATGATGATCTTCATCCGTCGATTTGAAGGTTTGAACTAATCTAGTACCTAAACATGATGCCTCTACTTCAAATGTAATGGATTTCAATCGCCCGAAAAAGATCTCCTCCTGCTCCAAGACCTTGTGGCCGTGGCTAGATGGAAGAGGGGAGGAAACTCTCTATTTCTCTCTCTTGATAGATAGGATGATGTAATAAAAATCCTACTGTAAAGAGGAGGGGAAATGTATTGCTTATAATACTTTCCTTAGGGCTAGAAGTCCGTAGTTAGGACCAAGGAATTGCCCCTTGTTGGATCGAGATCGGAATATGCGCCGTGTTGCGGAAGCGTAAAATAAATTGGGGAAATTAAATGACGCACGGATTTATAGAGGTTCGGCTATAAATGAGCCTACGTCCTCTCTCGGTATATTTTTCTATAGGTTCAAGATAAAAACCTCCGCACCTCTCTTCTATCGGTCGAGGGATAACCGTTACAATCACGTCTTCTATTGGTCCGTGATAAACCACTCGTACTTGTCTTTGTGTCGGTCCAAGTTAAACCGTTTTCCTTTTCTATTGGACAAGGAATCAACCCTCTCTAGCTTTCTATCGGTACTAGATAAACCTCACGAAGATAGCGATTGTGATTCTAATAATGCCGGATCCTTGATCTTAATAACATCGAATCTAATCGTATCTTTTTTTTACCGCTCGTGTATAATGTTGAATGTATAAACATTCAAACTAACAATATAAGCTCAATATTACAACAACAATAATATAAATATGAATAAGTGATCAATGTATCTCTTGCATGATGTTGTTGTATGGATGAATACCAAGGATGTGGTATTTATAGGCTTCATCACCCAAACTAGCCGTTAGCTCCCTGTGCACTGATTACGTACGCCATCTCCTTCATATTATGTACGCTAACAATATTACATACGTTAACCTTCACTGGTTACGTACGTTAGCTCCTACATAAAACAGTTCAGTAGCTTTCATATTTTGTGTTACGTACGCTATCAACTACGGTCTTACGTACGTTAGCTATACGTCATTGATGATGTCATATATCCGTTGCTGCTTTTCTGACTTTGACTCTTCCCAACGTTCAACTGATTTGAACCCCTTTATGTACGTTAACATGGCCGCTTTACGTACGTTAATCTTCAGCTTTTACGTACGTTATGTAATATTAATTACGTACGTTAGGCATGCAGTTTTCCAGCTTGTTTTTGCACTTCGATTCCTTCGATGCCTTGCTTCGCCTCTTCGTTGTTTTGTTTTGTTTAGCAACTCTAATCATCAAAACATTATAAATACATGTATGGAACAAAATGTTCCAACAATCCCCCCCTTTTTGATGATTACAAAACAACACGTCGTCAATGGGATTTACCTGCAAAAATTACAAATATTTGTATATTGTTACAACCAAAGTTTTCGACTTTGTCCATTTCGTTAGTTTCTTCTCCCATTTCTTTTTCGACTCCTTCTTTCTCCTTCTTTCCTTTTCTTTTTTTCTTTTTTTTTTGAAATTTTCAATTTTTCATCATCTTTTCGACGTCTCCTCATTTTTCTTTTCAACTTCATGTTTTCGACTTTTCTTCGATTTTCTCCCCCTTTCAGGGTTAATCCTATTCTCCAATTTCTCTTTTCTCTCCCCCTTTTTGTTTTCATCAAAAAGTGTAGAAAGTATAATGATAGCAAATATGAAATATGCATGATATCAAATGATAAATAAAAAAGGTATAAACACCCCCTGAAAATATTATCTCCCCCAAAAAAAATTATTACTCCCCCTAAGTAAAATATTTTGAAAAAAAATCAATTTTTGGGGATCCAACCGAGAGTTGGTTTTTCTTGTGAAACATAGATGATATTTGAAATAATTGTTCCTTTAGGAACTCAAATTTTCTTAACTTTAATCGTCCGTCTTGGGCTCTTACAGTTTGAAATATGGTGCCCAATTTCAAATATTTTTCACACCGGGGTATTTTGAAATTTACGGATTCATTTTTAAAACGAGGTGTGAACCCCAACCCCTATTTGTTCAAAGTAAATTTCTCAACCGAGAGGATTTGTTCAAATTTCTCGTTTCCACACGAGAATTTCTTAGCTAAATTTTTTTAGTTTGAAGGGATTTGATTTCTTTTAAAGCATTTTGGAAATCGGTATGCAGTAGTTCAAATGCTTCAAATAATTCATCGTGACAATTACTTACTTGGCTTTCGACGTCGCAATCGTCTAATAAACTTCGGGCCATGAGAGCGAGATTATTTTGATTGATAAAATTATCATCTTCATCGTCATCGCTCCATGTTGCAATGAGAACCTCCTTCTTGGGTTTAGTTCGGCAATTCTTAGCAAAGTGGCCTAGTTTTCCACATAATTGACAAGAGTTGTCGAATTTCTTAGATTCGCCCGAGATGTCCTTCTTTCTCCGGTTTAATAAGGTTTGAAACTTATTACTATTCTTGGCATAATATGCCGATTCTTCGTCGCTTTCTTCAACCGGGATTACTTCCTTTTTGGATATTTTAGCCTTCAAGGCTATCGATCGTTCCTTCGGCTTTGTCTTGACACTTCGAGATTTTAACACTATCTCATAATTAATTAGCGAACCGACGAGGGCGCTAAAATCAAGCATATTGAGATCTTTAGATTCCATGATCGCGGTCACGGTGTCGTCCCATTCGCTAGGTAGTGATCGTAAAATTTTCTTGACTTTTTCACTACTAGATAATGGTTTACCGAATGAAGCTAGTCCATTTGTGATGACTGAAAATTGTTCGAGCATATTGGTGATGGACTCGTCACCTTTCATCATGAATAACTCGTAGTTATGGAGAAGCATATTGATCTTCGTCTCCTTGACTTAGATTGTCCCTTCGTGTGTGATTTCAAGAATTTTCCAAATTTCTTTAGCACTTTCACACGATGAGATACGATTGACGTCTTCCGGATTTATGGCACAATATAAGAGTTGAGTAGCCTTACAATTTAGATGTTCGTTCTTCCAATCCTCGTCGTTATATTCTTAGAAAGATTTAAGCGTACATCGGAAAATTCTCATTCTGTCCTAAATTCGCCCGTGGAGTTGAAAATTAAGACGGATGTCAAACGGGCGCCAAGTCGTGTGAAAAATGGGTGCTTTGGAAAGTGTTTTCGTTAAAATCTTTTCGCAAAGAACATTTGGTGTCCAAACCGAAAATCGAATCGTTAAAGACCAATGGTCAAAATTTTAAAACACATATTAACGGTTCGATGAACGGGGTGGAGTTCAAATGGTGTTTGCGAAAAGCGAACTGATTTTCAATAGGTCCGGCTGAAGACTATAAACTTAGCGCTTCTCGGGAGGCAACCCGAGTATTAGTTGTAGCTTTGTTATTTTTCAGTATTTTCTTGCATTTTGGATCTTTGTTTTTCGTCATTTTAGCTTGGACATGCTTGTCTCTCACGCTCTTGTTATTTTCTGTTGAAAATTTTGTGCAGAAATTATCCTTTGGGAAAAATCAGCATTGGGCCGTGGCACAAGGATTGTGAGCCGCGGCACACACAAGTCGAAAAAGAAGGCTAAACTTGCTGTACTCGGTGCCGTGGCACAACCTTACTGAGCCGCGGCACACTTGATCGCTGAGCCGCAGCACGTTGCTGCTGAGCCGTGGCACACCAGATGCACCAGATATGCCCAGGGATCTGTACTACGGGCCGCAGCACATATGTGATGAGTCGCGGCACACTAAAATTCTGAGCCGCGGCACCCGTATGCTGAGCCGCGGCACATGGCATTGGAACAAATCTGTCCAGGCGGACTGTACTCTAGGCCGCGGATCACTTAAGTTGTGCTGCGGCCCCCGTTCGGAAGTTAGACGGCCCATGTACTTTTATAAAACGAATTGGCCGACACACACAGGTATACTTCCTCCTCTTCCACTGCACAAGCGATCGGCCAAGAATTTTTTTTCCTCTTCTTCTTCTGGCATTCTTCTTGCATTCTTCAAGATCTAAGCAAGGTAATTCTAAATTCCTAATCTTAATTGCTCTATGAATTGAAAGGTGAAGTTTTGTTATTCATTTGATGATTGATTATGTTTTTTTTTTCTTTTTTCAAAAGTTCTATCAAGTTGAGTTGAGAATATGATGATTTTAATTGATTATTGATGATTATCTTTCGATTATGAACGAATTGATTATGTTTGTCATGATACTCGATTCAGGATGTTGTTTTTCGGGATTGAATGAAGCTATGGTCAAACGCCCGCCCTCAAAGGTTCATAATCTAACTTGGTGGACCCGGACAATGCGACGCGTCCCTACCCCCGTCACAACGTATACCGTCGAGAATTGTCATCTAACATGACGATCCGAGGTAGAAAAGTGCTAACAAGCCGCGGACGTGGAGTCGATTAATCCGACGACGCCCCGTGCAAGGACTCCTCCAGACCAAGACTGCACGCCCTTTGTTTAAATATGAGGCGAGGTGCATCCTATGGAGGACCCTCCCAATTAAGTGAGTCGCGAGAACTTAGCCATCAGACGGAATGTCGCTCGCGCATAAGACACGGTCGTGGAGGTCAGTCCATCAAACTCCGCGATCGTGCACGGTTCCTCAAGACCGAGATGGACGGCTTTCCTCGAGGAATAGACAAAATTGAAGAACGCCCTACAGTTCAAGTACAAGACCGAAGATAGCACACCAAACGATCGGATCGCCCGTCATCATCTTAAAACGATCACCAGTGGAACCACCTCACCCCATGTCTTCAACATCGGAGCAAGCTGGGGGCAATTTTTGTGTCGAGATTTATACATCTCGACAGGCGATCGGCACAGAGACCGGATGGCCGAGCCAGAGTCAAATGAACCACGGCACACCTACAGGACGGAGATCCCAGATCAAGACCAAGTGCCGAGCGATCGACATCCAAGGCTATCGTCTCTTGACACTTGGCGATCGACTCTGGTGCCCGACTAAGGACGACCGTCTCACGCCACATGAAGCCAGCATCCGTCAAGCCAGCGAAGACCGAATCTCGGACTGAGACCCACGTGCAGATCCAAAAAAGGCGCCGGCCCTTTGACCCTAGCCTGTCACCATCCTTCACCTACCGGCAGACCCGCCGAAAGGTGCAAAGTGGGACCTCCCGAGACAGCGACTCAGGACGCATGCAGGCTCCTCATTGGCTCGCACAGCTGGCTGCCAGCAGCAGCCGCGAACTTTAAGGCAATCAAGCCATGTGCTACGGACGATCGCCCCCTTATTATAATACAGGAAAGGCGATCGCCCGCCAGTAAAGGACATCACAGCTCCTCCTATAAATAGAAAGCATCCTGCACTTGGAAAAGGATCTGGTTTTCCTCTCGAACGGCTACTTTCCTGTCAGTTCATCTCTCAGCTCATAAGATGGCTCTCTGCTTTTTCACTCTTGGCAATGCTATACACTTCGGACATCTTTCCATCTCTCACTCTCGAAACCTCTTAATCCTAAGTCGGTCGGCAGAAACGAGAGCAAGAACTCAGAGCAACTCTAGTTCTTCCGGCAAGCTCTCAAGAGCTAGATAATTAGGGTCTTTACATTCCTTCTAACTGTACTCTTACATTAATATTTGTACTCCAATGTATTCGTATTAATAACATCTCGTGAGAGCATTCAAGCCCGGGCCTAACAAACCCGACAAATCTTGTGTCATTCACTTTCCCACAGACGTGCTCTCGCATTTTGTTTGTTGCTCGACCATTCCAGCAATATCATTTTCGGATAATATTTCGGGCAACAACACTATGCTAATCTGCATATTGGAGAGAGTGAGGGATCGTCGTCGTTAGTTCTTAACAGTGGTGTTGGTGGAACGGCTGTGAAGTTTCATCAGAAAGTTTGAAGAGTTTTTTGGTTTATCTATGGATGGCTATGCTTGTTCTGGTAAATCGGTTGCTGAAGAATCCGATTCATCTGAGCTCGATGTAACGGAATTTTTGAGCTCGAAGGTGGTTATCGACGAACCGACTACGTCTTCGAGAACAACGATTTTGGAATTCAAATTCGATTACTATTGGTTGCTCTCACAAAATGTTTGATGCCTAAAGTGAATACTCAACACAAGCTTGTGGGAATAGACAAACATGCCATGAATCGGGTTATGAACGATGATAAAGTGGACTTTGCGGCGATTGTCTAGTTGGATGAAAGTAAAGGGAGACATGTTTCATTCCAAACACTAGGTGTCTCGGTCACGGAAGGCAGAGTTGCCATTTGGTTCGATTCTTACTGTCTTTTCCAGACATTTTAATGTGGACTTATTGGGAGAGGCACCGGTTCTGATTTCTTAGGGACATGAAATCTCCGATTCATCGCTCAAAGCAATGCATTACGTCGAGACACTTAACCGTGGATGGGTCCTATTTTCCTATCTCAAGAAAGACGATGAGGTTCCTAAAGGAACTTGGGTGCTGACCCCGGCTGAACATGTCACAAGAAGGGGGCCGAAAACGTTGATGGAATTGCAATTGGGATCCTTTGTTTGTCATCTGAAGCTAAAAGGAAATAGGAAGTGAACGTTGAAGAGAATGAAGAAGATGATATAGTAGCCCAGATGCGTAGCCTCAAAACTATGCATATAGAGATCCATGATGATGTTAGGTCTCTACGTTCCCAAGTCCGATTCCCAATAAATTCACTCTGTTAAAACTCTTTTGGAAGACTTTATTCATTTCTCCAACCCATTTTTTCCATTTCCTATTTCCCATTCCGACCAAGCTCCATAGTCTCTCGTGTTTTGATTCTCGTTAAAGACGAATTCATTGATGTATCTTGATGACTTTGGATTTTGTTTGACTTTTTGGTGTGATTGAATGTGTGATTTGTTGGTTAATCTTGTTTGCATTTGTTGTTGTTTGAATTTTTGCATTATCAATGAAGTTGGATTTCACGTTGTTTATTAATGACCTACGATTTGTCTTATGTCTTATTCTTAT
The DNA here is from genome assembly GCA_033398695.1 of Orobanche coerulescens. Lineage (NCBI taxonomy): Eukaryota > Viridiplantae > Streptophyta > Magnoliopsida > Lamiales > Orobanchaceae > Orobanche > Orobanche coerulescens. Next base: position 84,699,816 of record CM065812.1, read on the forward strand.
CTATACAAAATATAGCTTCGATTTAGGGGGAGTACCTTTTTGCTTATGTCAAAAAAGGAGGAGAAAAACACTCAAATTGAAAATATTAACTCAATCGAACAAAGCTCTTTGATTCGATTTTTTTTAGAGTTTTTGTATGTATTTATTAAATGTTTTGACATCATCAAAAATAGGGAGATTGTTGAACAAATTATTTTGATGATGAATGTTTTCAAAACATTTAAACAAAAATCAACTTTTGAGAGGAACTTTCGGGCCAAGACAAATGATCTTCCAAATATCAATATCATAAGCACAAATGAAGATTGACATCTATTTATTCCACGTCATGAAGTTTGCGCCATCAAAAAAAGGTGGTCGGTTAAGAGCGAGGCCTTCGACTGGAGCAAATTGAAATGCCATTTGGATAAACTCATAGGATGTTAGGCCATGTATTGGAGGTACTGCTCCGATACTAATTGTTGGATCGAGATCGGAATGTGCGCCGTGTTGCGGAAGAGTAAAATAAATTGCGGAAATTAAATGACGCACGGATTATAGAGGTTCGGCTATAAACGAGCCTACGTCCTCTCTTGGTATCTTTTTCTATAGGTTTATGGTAAAAACCTCTGCACCTCTCTTCTATCGGTCGAGGGATAACCGTTACAATCACGTCTTCTATTAGTCCGTGATAAACCACTCGTACTTGTCTTTGCGTCGGTCCAAGTTAAACCGTTTTCCTTTTCTATTGGACAAGGAATCAACCTCTCTAACTTTCTATCGGTACTAGATAAACCTCACGAAGATAGCAATTGCGATTCTAATAATGCCAGATCCTTGATCCTAATAACACCGAATCCAATCATATCTTTTCTTTTACCTCTCGTGTATAATGTTGAATGTATAAACACTCAAACTAACAATATAAGCTCAATATTACAACAACAATAATATCAATATGAATAAGTGATCAATGTATCTCTTGCTTGAAGTTGTTGTATGGATGAATACCAAGGATGTGGTATTTATAGGCTTCATCACCCAAACTAGCCGTTAGCTCCCTGTGCACTGATTACGTACGCTATCTCCTTCATATTATGTACGCTAACAATATTACATACGTTAACCTTCACTGGTTACGTACGTTAGCTCCTACATAAAACAGTTCAGTGGCTTTCGTATTTTGTGTTACGTACGCTATCAACTCAGGTCTTACGTACGTTAGCTATACGTCATTGATGACGTCATATATACGTTGCTGCTTTTCTGACTTTGACTCTTCCCAACGTTCAACTGATTTGAACCCCTTTACGTACGTTAACATGGCCGCTTTACGTACGTTAATCTTCAGCTTTTACATACGTTATGTAATCTTAGTTACGTACGTTAGGCATGCAGTTTTCCAGCTTGTTTTTGCACTTCGATTCCTTCGATGCCTTGCTTCGCCTCTTCGTTGTTTTGTTTTGTTTAGCAACTCTAATCATCAAAACATTATAAATACATGTATGGAACAAAATGTTCCAACACCCCTCACTTAGCCAAATCGTCCACCCCATATGGGTTTCTGCAGGGCTACTGGGAGCTTAGCCAGTAAACTCAATCCACTTAAACTAATTAATCCAATTAAATTAATTAAATGAATAATATGTATAATAAATAAATTTTCTAAGAAATTATTTAACTAGTCAAATTACCAACTTAGTGAATTAAAGTAACTAACCAGTAATCCAACTTAATTCAGACACTATGATAATTTATCTAATAAAATAAGTAGACATCCGATGTCTAATATTCACGTGGATAAAATTTGTTCATATTGGTCCGGTGTCTATCATGTTGCCCGACTCTGCAGGTTGTCTCAGTTAGCAATGTGAGGATTCAAAGAGTGTGAGTAACACCTTTGTCAGACCCGCATCTCACACTGTAATCCAATTGAGTTCAAATGATTTGGATCCTTCTAAATCTTTTATGTTATGAATACCGTATATGTATAAAGCATTTATTTAGATGTCCAGATCAAGCTTTGAAACCTGGATATTGTAATACCTGGATATTTATTGTGTATTTCATCTATATTAAAAACTTGCAGAATTTGATTATGAGGTGTTAATAATCAAAGTGTGATTTTCCCGTATTCGTATTACTACATTCATGATCATATTATGAAGAGTTTCCAAATTCATGCATGCATCTGCATGTCATAACGTACGAACGGTTGAACATAACATACGTAGAGAGCTGCAAATAACATACGCTATAGACGAAGCATATTGTACGTAACAGGCAGTCAAAGGCAAATAGGGTATGGTCGGCGTGCGGGGCCATATGGGGATATTGTCGGATTCCCCGCGTGTATCTGGACAACTTTGGTTAAAGTAGGTCAACGAGCATAACGTACGTTATAGGGGGCAGATAACGTACGCTATGATGATGATATTACGTACGTAAAGGTATGTTAACGTACATTATGAAGGATGGAAAATGAGACAATGAACTACGCCAGACGATAGCGTACGTAAAGAATTTATGGTTAACGTACGTTAGAAGGCTAACGTACGTAAGGCTTCATGGATAACGTACGTAATGTGTAAAGCTATATTAATTGTTGGAATATTTATTCCACATATTCATTAATAGAGTTTTGATGATTAAGTTGCTAAACAAAGCAAAACAACAAAGAGGCGAAGCAAAACAACAAAGGTGACGAAGACACAAAAAGCTGAACTAAATGCAAAGTTAGCGCACGCTAGACATATGGGTTAGCGCACGCTAACGAGTCCTGTCTGTAAATCAGACGAGTTCAAAGCTACCTGAAGTAAAGTTACCTGATGAAGATAGCGCACGCTACACATGAAGACTAACGCACGCTATCGAAGGCTTATTACCATTGTGAAGACTTTCAAACACAGAATGAAGTAAGCAGTGACGAAATCATAGCGCATGCTAATGATGAGGAATAGCGCACGCTAAGGTGTTTGAATTAAAGTCAATCAATCCATTGGGAGATTCTGTAGCAAAGTCAAAAAGTATAAACGGATATATGATGCATGCAATGATGCAAGATTAGCGCACGCTACATGGAAATGTTAGCGCATGCTAACTGTCATGGACAGTAGCCACTGGACAGATTCTGGAAGACATTAACGTACGCTACATGAAGTACATTACGTACGTAACATGCGGTAGCGCACACTAAGCAAGAAGGCTAGTGCACGATAATAAAAGCTGGCAGTAATGGCTATTTTGATGAAGATGGTTATAAATACCTAACCAATTGGTATCAAACAATACAACAACATTGAGCAAAGCAATCATACTTGAGATATCATTGTAAAAATTATAGTTGTTGTTCTTGAGCTTATATTGATATGTGATTGAGTGTTATACACGAAATCATACAAGAGATAGAAAAAGAAAAGATACAATTGGATTCAGTGTTATTAGGATCAAGGATTCGGCATTGTTAGAATCGCAATCGATATCTAAGTGAGGTTTATCTAGTACCGATAGAATGCTATAGTGGTTGATTCCTTGTCCAATGGAAAAGGAAAACGGTTTAACTTGGACCGACATAAAGACAAGTAAGAGAATGGTTTACTCGGACCGATAGAAGACGATCTTATAATGGTTATCCCTGGATCGATAGAAGAGAGGTGCATAGGTTTATCTTTAGCCTATAGAAAAAGATACCGAGAGAGGACGTAGGCAAGTTTGGCCGAACCTCTATAAATCCTTATGTCGATTTATTTTCTGCACTTTATTTAAATCGCTTGCGCAATGCGAAAGAGTTTTATAACTCTATCTCCAAACGGCGATACCGACCAATAGTACTCCAACAATTGGTATTGGAGCGGTACCACCAATAAGCGGCTTAACATACGAGGAAAAGATCCAAATGGAGTTTCAACTTGCCCCGGTCGAAGGTCTTGCTCTTAAACGACCACCATTCTTTGATGGATCAAATTTCACGATGTGGAAGAAAAAGATGTCAATATTCATCTGAGCGTATGACATCGAGCTTTGGAAAGTTATATGTCTTGGTCCGAAAATTCCTCTCAAATCCGACGTTACGCTTAAATCTTTCGAAGAATATGACGACGCGGGTTGAAAAAATGATCATTATAATTGCAAAGCAATGCAATTATTGTATTGTGCCTTAAATCCGGAAGAACACAACCAGATATCATCGTGTGATAGTGCCAAAGAAATTTGGAAAATGCTTGAGGTAACACACAAAGGCACGTCTCAAGTCAAGGAGACGAAAATAAACATGCTCCTTCACGAGTACGAGTTATTTCAAATGAAGGATGATGAATCCATCACAATCATGCTTGACCGATTTTCGGTTATCACAAATGGATTAACATGTTTTGGTAAACCACTTTCGAGTAGTGAGAAAGTAAAGAAGGTTCTCCGATCACTACCTCGAGAATGGGATGGTACGGTGACGGCTATAATGGAGTCTAAAGATTTAAATAATCTAGATTTTAGTGCTCTCGTTGGTTCTCTTATCAACTACGAGATTGTCCTAAAACCTCAGAATGCCAAGCCAAAGGAAAGAACAATAGCCATGAAGGCTAAGATGTCTAAAAGAGAAGAAATCCCGGTGGACAAAAGGGATGAAGAATCGGCATATTATGCAAAAAATATTAATAAGTTCCAACACTTATTAAACCGGAGAAAGAAAGACATCAAATCGGGCGAATATAAGAAATTCGACAACAACTGTCGAGTATGTGGTAAACCAGGCCACTTTGCAAAGAATTGCCGATTAAAACCCACGAAAAAGGTTCTCGTTGCAACATGGAGTGACGAAGATATTGATGACAATTTCATTGATCAAAATAACCTTGCATTTATGGCCCGGAGTTCATTCAACGATAGCAACATCGAAAGCCAAGTAAGTAATTCTTACGATAAACTTTTTGAAGCATTCGAACTATTACATACCGATTATCAAAATGCTTTAATTGAAATCAAATCCCTTAAATCTAAATATAAATCATTGGAAAATGAAAATTCCAAAATTCTTGAAAAGGGAAAATTTATCGAAATCAATCATTCAAAATGCGTTGAAAACGAAAATATTTTAAAGGATGGTCTTTTAAAAGTTCAAACCGAGCTCAAAAATTTAACAAAGAAATTCTCATGTGGAAACGAGAAATGTGAACAAATTCTCTCGGCGCAAAAGTATACTTTGAATAAACAGGGGTTAGGATTCAAACAACGTTCTAAAAACGAATCCGTAAATTTCCAAATACCCCATTGTGAAAAATGCTTAAAAATTGGGCATCACATTTCGAATTATAAAAGCCCACGATGGATGATAAAAAAACTAAGAAAATTTGGATTCCCAAAGGAACTTTTATTCCAAATATCATCTATGTTTCGAAAAAAACCAACTATAGGTTGGATCCCCAAAAATTAATTTTTAAACAATTGGTATTTTACTCAGGCGGAGTAATTTTTTAAAAGGGGAGATAATATTTTCAGGGGGAGTTATACCCGTATTCATATATTATTCATCATTAATTGGTATCATGCATATTTATATTCAATTGGTATATTTTTTACACTTTTTGCTGAATACAAAAAGGAGGAGAAAGGAGTAGAATCGGATAAAAAGCGTCATGGAAGTAATGACGAGAAAAATAAAAAGTAAAAAGGAGGAGAAGATAGTAAAAATCCAAGAAGTCGAAAAGGAAAAAAAGAAATCATACAAAAAGGGGGAGAAACAAAGGAGTTGAAAAATAAAAAACGAAGAAGTCGAAAATGACAAGAAAATAAAAGATGGGAGAAACGAACAAAACGATCAAAGCCGAAAACTTTGATACGTACAAATATATATACTTTTATTTTGCAGGTTTTATCCAATTCAAAGGTTGTTTTGTAATCATCAAAAAGGGGGAGATTGTTGGAATATTTATTCCACATATTAATTAATAGAGTTTTGATGATTAAGTTGCTAAACAAAGTAAAACAACAAAGAGGTGAAGCAAAACAACGAAGGTGACGAAGATGCAAAAAGCTGAACAAAATGCAAAGCTAGCGCACACTAGACATATGGGTTAGCGCACGCTAACAGGTCCTGTCTGAAGATCAAACGAGTTTAAAGCTACCTGAAGTAAAGTTACCTGATGAAGATAGCGCACGCTACACATGAAGACTAACACACGCTATCGAAGGCTTATTACCGTTGTGAAGACTTTCAAACACAGAATGAAGTAAGCAGTGACGAAATCATAGCGCACGCTAATGATGAGGAATAGCGCATGCTAAGGTGTTTGAATTCAAGTCAATCAATCCGTTGGGAGATTTTGAAGCAAAGTCAAAAAGTATAAACGGATAATGATGCATGCAATGATGCAAGATTAGCGCACGCTACATTGAAATGTTAGCGCACGCTAACTGTCATGGACAGTTGCCACTGGACAGATTCTGGAAGACATTAACGTACGCTACATCCAGTACATTACGTACGTAACACGCGATAGTACATGCTAATCAAGAAGTCTAGCGCACGCTAATAAAAGCTGGTTGTAACGGCTAGTTTGATGAAGATGGCTATAAATACCAAACCACTTGGTATGAAACAATACAACATTGAGCAAAGCAATCATACTTGAGATATCATTGTAAATATTATAGTTGTTGTTAGTGAGCTTATATTGATACGTTATTGAGTGTTATACATGAAATCATACAAGAGAAAGAAAAAGAAAAGATACGATTGGATTCGGTGTTATTAGGATCAAGGATCCGACATTGTTAGAATCGCAATCGATATCTAAGTGAGGTTTATCTAGTACCGATAGAAAGCTAGAGTGGTTGATTCCTTGTCCAATAGAAAAGGAAAATGGTTTAACTTGGACCGACATAAAGACAAGTAAGAGAACGGTTTACTCGGACCGATAGAAGACGAGCTTGTAACGGTTATCCCTCGATCGATAGAAAAGAGGTGCCGAGGTTTATTTTTAGCCTATAGAAAAAGATACCGAGAGAGGACGTAGGCATGTTTGGCCAAACCTCAATAAATCCTTGTGTCGATTTATTTTCTGCAATTTATTTAAATTGCTTCCGCAACGCAAAAGAGTTTTACAACTTTATCTCCAAACGGCGATACCGACCAATAGTACTCCAACATTTATAGACATCAACCTCCTTTAATTTCACCTCAACCCTTGTCCGATTTTCTGCACATTTGAGACTTTCCCAGCTCTATAAATCCCTTATATCAGCCTCCCAACTTGGTTTAGAAGATCATAGATCTTTGTGGATTAGTGTTCAAGCTTTCAGTGTTGAGTTTTACCAAGTGTTTCGTCGTTCTCCTCTATATTAAAGTATGTTGATCCTTCACCAACTGGAATTCATGTTCTCAATAACGTTATGAGCCTGTTACTAAGATTACCGAGTTTGTTATTATCATGATGAATCGAACACCATCTTTTAGGAAGATTGGCTTTGGTTATAAGTCGGTTTTCCTTCATTGTTAAGAGAATAAATCGAGCCTTGTGGAGATTAAACCCTAGGATGTAGTTTTTTTGAGATTGTTACTGATTTTGAACATGATTTCGAATAGTTTTCTGTGATTATTAGGGGTTCTCACCGAGATTAGTTCATGTTGTAAAAGGTGCTTGAATTGATAACCTTATTCATATTCATGTTTAGAATGGATGGATTATGTTGGTGATAATAGAATTGAACCTGGAGCACGGTTGTATCATCTCCCTTCAAAACATGTTTTGTTATTCTTATATCTTGAATCATACCTTTGATATGAATTGTAAGATTAGGCGAACCATATATTGGAAGTTGAAAATCGAGATTGAAGTTTGGAATGTGATGAAATGCATATCCTTGAAATTCGTAGACGCCGACATTTCATCTCCGTTATGGTCATTTGATTCGTAAGAAGTATGTCATTAGTTCGACTTAGCGTTCATCAAGTAGTTGAACCGTGTAACGGCCATACATGAATTGTTAACTCGGCCATAACATAAGTCATTAGGTGTTCGTATGTTAGATATGTGATGTAAGTTGAACTCTTTGTTATTTCTTTTTTAATAAGGTCCGAGATGTGCAAGGTGATTGATCGAAGGGGTGACCTTCGGGCGTATAGACAGTCATTGAAGTATTTATTTCTTGCCTTCTTTCTAAGGCCAATACTTTAATAATGTTTATGTATTGATGTTATACATGTTGTCGTGCATATGTATCGTTGTTGTATGTCTACCTCGTGTTGGTCCGACGGGATCATCTTGGGATCTATGCAGTGAATGCTGAATCATCGAAATTACCAAGTGTATGTTGTATCATGTTGCATTTATCATGTTGGGTATGGTGTTGTAAGTCTTCTCGTATTAGAGACTCATTGTTATTATTGTTATTGATGACGTCGTCATTATTTTTCGTGAGATGTTGAATAATATGTTGTTGTATAATTATCGTACTTGTACTAGCATCCCTGTGCTAACCCTTCGGGGGTGGACAATTGTTTTATGTTAAGGATACAGGAGGACAGGGAAACAACCACTAGAGGTGCATGATGATGAGGGTGCAGAGTGATGTTACGGCCGGGATGGTTTGTCAGTTGTGTTTTGTTTTAATAAAGTACTCGACTACACTGTTGTTTTGTCTGTCTTTTGGGGTTTGTATTCGAATGTTGATCGCTTTGTACTTTTTAGACTTGTGATGTAACAATAAATTTTACGATTAGTATTTAATAATGTTGTTTTTAAATTTTTAGCCTAGTAAATCCTTATATCAAGGATTTACGGCACTGTAATAATCCTGAATATCTCGGGGTGTTACAGAACATGGTGTCAGAGCTAAGATTATGGATATCTTGGCCGTCGGGTTAAATTACGGTTCAGATGTGTCTTTTTTAGTTAACCGACCGCAAATAACATCACTGTATTGCCTACGTCTTCATATGAGCGGTGGTTGTTAGTTTCCTAAACTCTATCTTGTCCTTTATATGTTATACCTTTTTATAATTGAACATAAGGACAATATTGTTCCTTGTATATTGTGTATTTATGCTTACAGTATGTTGAGAGGAGGACATGAACGTGGTCACGGTCGTGGATGCGGACGTCAAAATGCCGAGAGGGAAGCTTCACCCTCTGTTCCTGATTCGCTATCAGATCAGGATAACTACAGTTCTGGAGAGCAACATGAGTCGGTCAAGTGGTCAACCAAATGACCCAATTTGATCAAGTTGTGGACAGAATGCAAGTGGCGGCAGGATTGCAGCTGGGAGAGAGACAACAAGGTATCCCAGACTTGGGAAATCGAGGACATAGATGGCTACAGGAGGTGGTGAAGATACACCTGCCGAAGTTCGATGGTTTTTCTGAGATGCCAATATGGGATCACTGCTTGATAGAGTTGAAGAAAGTATTTTCAGGGATTAACTGCCCGGACGACCGAAGAGTCCCCATTGCCCAGTATTTCCTAACGGGAGAAGCGTCCAAATGGTGGGAAGCTATCAGACCTATTGATCATGATGCCGATTAGGGAGAGTTCAAACTTATGATGGAATCTCAGTACTGCCCTCGTCCGGTGAGAGAATCCAAGGTTCGAGATTTTTTCTCCGCACAGCCTACGGATGTGCCGATAGCTCAGGCGATTAAGACCTTTAAGCAGCAGCTGGTGTTTGTTCGACACTTGGTTAGAACCAATGCAGAAATGATGATTCACTTTGATAGGAGAATGAATCCGGAGATGCAGAGGTACATGTCAGGTTTTGAATGCACCACTCTTCGCCAGTATCAAGACGAAGCTCTGGCGTATGAAATGAAAGAAGCAGCTATGGAAAAGTTCTCTGAGTCCAAAAAGCAGAAAGTCTCTGGTAGTTTCACAGAGCATAATAGTAGTGGGCCCCTAAAAGCCTAGTCATCCTTGCATTTATTCAAGAGGCCTCCACATCCATCCAAAGGTGTAAAGAACTCCAAATCAGTATCAGTAATGGCAGATGCAACCAGGAAATGTTTTAACTGTGGATGGACAGGACATTATCGACGTTATTGCTCACTTCACTCAGTGACGTGTTACAAATGTGGACGATAAGGACATCATGTAGTGTTCTATGAAGAGGCTGCAAAATCTTTTAGAGCTCGTACTTCACAACCAGTTCAGAGAGAGGCGAGTGTCCCTCAGACGCAACAGAGTGTTCAGCAACCCCAGAATTTCGCCTGAGGTAGAGGCAGAGGTAGTACGATCGAAAGGAAGCATCAAGTGCTGGGTCCGCTCCTCCACGCCATTATGAGATGAGAAGGGCAGACGATCAAAATGCAGGTGTCGCATCAGGTGCCGTTCAGGTACTTTCGCAACCAATTAGTGTTTTGTTCGATACAGGAGCTACACATTCGTTTATATCATTGTCTTGTGTTAATTATTTGAACATTTCTGGTTTTCATGAATGTGAGCCTTATATTGTGGGTTTACCGAGTGTGGATAGAATTGTGGGGAATTTAGAAACTAGAGATTTTCCTATAACAACTGGACGCAAAGAGTGACCCTCAAATCTGATTGTTGTAGAGATACAAGGAGACGATCTGATTCTTGGAGACGATTGGCTTAACCTTTATGGAGCTATTATGAACTACCGAAGGAGGAATATCTCGATGATAGCTGAAGATGGATCTGAATCACTATTCGAAGGATGGAGACCAGGAAGCTCAGGGAAAGTGATCGAAGCTATGAAAGCCATCAAACTACTAAAGCAGGTTGTACCGGGTACTGGTGTTATGCGATGAAGAAAGAAGAAAAAATATTAGGGCTTTCATCTATTCCGGTTGTGAACGAATTTCTAGATGTGTTTCCTGACGAATTACCTGGACTACCTCCACAACGAGATATAGAGTTTACCATCAAGCTAGAGCCGGGTGCTACACCGATTTCTAAGGTGCCATATCGAATGGCACCTACCGAGATGTATGGATTGAAGAAGCAACTGTAAGAATTGCTGGACAAAGGTTATATTCAGCCAGGTGTTTTGCCCTGGGGTGCGCTAGTTCTTTTTATTCGAAAGAAAGAAGGATCGCTTCGATTGTGCATTGACTACCAAGAGCTAAACAGGATGACGATCAAGAATAAGTAGCCATTGCCACAGATTGATGATTTGTTTGACCATTTGCAAGGAGAGACAGTGTTTTTAAAGATCGATTTGAGATCGGGATATCATCAGTTGAGGATTGAAGAATCTAATGTCCCGAAGTTAACCTTCAGAACTCATTACGGGCACTATGAGTTTGTGGTGATGCCGTTTGGTCTCACTAATGCGCCTGCTGTGTTTATGCAGTTAATGAATTGAGTATTCATAGAGTATTTGGAAAAGTTCATAGTTGTGTTTATAGGTGATATTTTGGTCTATTCCAAGAGCCCGGAAGAGCATGAACGGCATTTGCGGTTCGTTTTGAACCTCTTGAGAAGCAAGCAGTTATATGCCAAACTTTCTAAATGTGAATTCTGGCTAAAGGAACTGATGTTTCTTGGTCACGTGGTATCAACGGAAGGGGTCCGTGTAGATCCCCAGAAGGTCGAGGCAATTTCGGAATAGAAGCCTCCTAAGAACGTGAAGGAAGTCATAAGTTTCTTAGGACTTGCTGGGTATTATCGTCGGTTCGTGAAAGGGTTTTCCAAAATTACCCGTCCACTTACTCGATAATTGCAGAAAACCCAAAAGTTTGAATGGAACGAGATGTGTTAGGCCACTTTTGATGAATTGAAGAAGAGATTGACGATGGCTCCAATTCTAGCACTACCAAAAGGATACGAAGGATTCATAGTTCACAGTGACGCTTCAAATCAAGGTCTCGGTTGTGTACTGATGCAGAATGAAAAGGTAATCGCCTACAATTCACGGCAGTTGAAGACATATGAAGTAAATTATCTAACTCATGATTTGGAACTGGCAGCTATTGTTTTCGCCCTGAACATATGGAGACACTATTTGTACGGGACTCATTGTCAGATCTTCACAGATCATAAGAGTCTTAAATACATATTCAGTCAGAAAGAGTTGAACATGCGACAGAGAAGGTGGCTGGATTTGATTAAGACTATGACATGGAAATTCTTTATCATCCAGGAAAAGCGAACGTAGTGGCTGATGCACTGAGCCGCAAACCCGTTTCTATTAGAATGCTGGAAATGCGCACACCCTAGTCCAACATTCACCGAGAGTTGACTCGTGAAGGAATTGAAGTATGGTTACAAGGCGTTCAAGGACAATTATGTGTGATGGACTTAACCTTATCATTGATCGAAGAAATATAATATAAGTAATCACATGATCCTCTGATGATTCGGTTACGTGAAGAGGTGAGCAAGGGAAATGTAATATCCGCGTTTTCTATCCTGGGTAATTTCTATTTTGGTGCATTTTCGTTTCGGACAACTCGCCTGGCACTGTTTTGTAATTCTGAACCTATTTTATTCTTGGAGTTTTTCCGTTTAGACGGGTCTTGATAATGTTTTTACGTAATTTCATCTCGTGTTATATTCTGTCGCATGTGTATTCGTTTCTCGTTAAACTCGTTCGATTTCGTCGTTTTCTTACTTCCATGAGTTCGTATGCTTATGTAGAGCATGTTGCGAGTTTTGGATTGTTAATCCGACGTTGTGTCGTGACTTTTCCGTTGTTTGGGCCGTTTTTGTAATTTCCTAGAAGTTTAGGGAATTTGTCCCTTATTCGACTTTGGTTGTGTACCTCAGATCGTTTTGGGTTCCGTACTTCCATTTCGTGTTATTGTTGCCCAAATATCGATCCCTGTTGCTTTTATTCTCCTTCCGGATCATTTTTCGTCATTTTGGGACCCGAGGGGGGGTGTGGGCCGCGGCACAAGAATTGTGAGCCGCGGCACACACATCGCCCAGTTGTTGCCTAAACAAACTGTACCGTGTGCCGCGGCACAAGGATTGTGCGCCGCGGCACACAGCCGAGTTAGTGCCGCGGCACACTTGTCCGGGCCGCGGCACACCCGTGTGACACTTGCCGGCCAAAATCGACTGTACCGCGTGCCGCGGCACATGCCGAGTCTGAGCCGCGGCACACTTCAGATGAGCCGCGGCACAACGAGCGGTCAGCCGACCACTGGGCACAATTTTTGGCTCTGTGCCGCGGCACAGTTTAGCTGAGCCGCGGCACACGGCGCGGTCAGCGCTATATCTGCTTCTTATTCAGCGAGAATCGCCCATTTCCTCCCCCTTCTTCAACCGTGCGAGAGAGAGAGAGTCTTGAGAGGGAGAGTTCCTCCATACACCACTTATTTGTGTAGATTTCTTCCTCTCTTTTCGATCGGGTGGCTCGGATTGCGGATCTAACACGTGATTTTCGGACTTGAGTGCTTGATTCTTCAAGAGGTAAGAATTCCTTTAACCCTAGTATGATTTTGGGGAGGGTTTGGTGGTGATCTTGTGTTTTAATCCGAATTAGCCGATGTTGTTGTTAGAATTGATAGTATACTCGTGATCCTTGGTTTTTCTTGTTTTTGATTGGGATGAAATCCCGTTGTTATACCATTGACCGATTTCATTTCCTTTCGCACTCTTGGTGTCCGGCGAATTGTCCCAACGGGTAGAATTAGGATTAATTCTTACCTTTCCGCCTTATTGAGACTTGTGTATACCGTTATTGTGTTAGGATTGGATTTGGGAGGATTGTTCGGACCGAAACCTATTCCGTCGTCGTTTCCTTCGTTTCGTTTCATTCAAGGCAAGTACATGTATTACATTTCATTATGTATATTGTGATTTTCGAAATGAATGATGAATGGTGAATTTTTGGGTGCGTGAGATGTGTTCCTTCCACCCGGAGTGTCCGACGGGATGTCTGGGGGTCGATACTAAGGGGTACGGCCGCGGAAGGGAACTTGTGTGCGTGTGTGATTGAACTTCCACCCGGAGTGTCCAACGGGATGTCTGGGGGTCGATACTAAGGGGTACGGCCGCGGAAGTGGTATCCCACTCGGAGTGTTCGACGGGATGTCTGGGGGTCGCTACTAAGGGGTACGGCCACGGGATACCAGTTGTGATTTTGTGATATCGTGATGATTGGAAATTGATGTGATTGCCAATGTAGTATTCCGGAATATATATGTGGCAAATGACTTATGTTTGAGATGATTGTGTTAAACCGCATTTTTGTATATAATGTGGTGTAATTGTGTACTTGCACTAGCTATTCGAATGCTAACCCCTTAAATGGGGGAAATGCGTCTTATGCATTTCAGGTACCGGGAGAGCTGAGGAGCAGGCATGGGGCACGCACGCGAAGGACGGGATGGCTTGATGATAGTGGCTCGAGTCTGTTTTGTTTATTTCTATGTTTGGTTATTGCATATGTCGAGTATTGGAACTAAACTGTTATTCTTGAACTTGGTTTAAGTCCCCTGCGTGGGCATCGAATTGATATTTACATTTACTCCGTTGAAATGATTTGGCCGAGGCCACGGCCCTATTTACTTTTGAGTGCATCTTTTGGGGTTTTCATTGTGGTTACGTGTTATGTGTTAGCCTGGTAGACCTCAAGAGGGTTCTACGGCGTGTAATGTCCCATTTGTGAATTGGGGTGTTACATTTATGGTATCAGAGCCTTAGGTTTTGAATACCTAGGCTGTCGGTGAATTTTGGGTCTGTCAGTTGCGTCATTAGAGTCAGTCATTGAGCCTAATATCATCCTGCTACCGTCTTTTTGTGCGACCCGTGGCTGTAAGTCTCCTCGAACTCTTATATCTCTGTAATTCGTTTTCTTGCGCTGTTCGGAATCGTAACTTGTGTTACCAACTTTGTGAATTGTGAATCTTTCTGATCTTGTCCTTTTCTTACTTTCCTTCAGTATGTTGATAGGTCGTGGTAGACCGGCTAGGGACGGCCGAGGCCGTGGTCGGGTGCGATAATGAGGAGGGCTCACTTTCTCGGTCCTGCGGACTCAGCCTCTCACTCAGTGCCGTCGGGTAATAATGCCGACGCCGGGGCTACTGCCGTACTTCAGCAGTTGGTAGCCCAACTTACTCAGATAGCTCAGGGTGGACGCCAGAATCCGCCCCCGACACCGGAAGAGGATGCTAGTAAGTGGCTTCAGACGGTGACTAAGATGCACCCTCCTCGTTTCTCCGGATCCTCCGACTCCCTCGGTTGGGAGAATTGGCTCTTTCAGTTGTCCAGGACCTTCGATGCCGTAGCTTGTCCTGAAGACAGGAGGGTACATATTGCCCAGTACCTCCTGGATAAGGAAGATGCGGAATGGTGGGAGGCCGTTGGGCCCAGAGACCGTCGAGCTACTTGGGAGGAATTCAAGGCTGCTATGGAAGCAGAGTATTGTCCGCCGCCAGTCAAGGAGCGCAGAATTGTGGAGTTCTTCACCGCTACACCTCAGGACGTGCCTATTTCTCGTGCCATCATTACTTACAATCAGCATTGGGTTTTGTGAGAGATCGTGAGGTCGGAGGCCGATAAAATCCGTTACTTCAATATGCGCATGAAGCCGCATATTAGGCAGAGTATGGCACCGCTCATGTGTGCCACTTTGAAAGAATACCAGATCGCGCCCTAGCGATCGAGATGGCGGTTCCTAATCGAGTCGGTTTGAAGCTAAGAAGCGTAAGACTACCGGTGGATTCTCGACCAGGAAGGGTGGCCGATTTCGAGGTCTCGTTCGCTCCCATACCGGGAAGAGGCCGTTCCATCAGCCGGTGGATCTCGGGGTAACCGCTCGATTCATCCGTCGCCGGGTGTCGTGGTTTGTTTTAACTGCAACCAATATGAGCATTTGATGAAGGATTGTCCTTTTCCCCGTTGCTTGCTTCACTTGCGGGCAGATCGCATCGGGCGGCTCATTGTGAGAGAGCCACCAGGGTCGCTAGAGTTCCGACTACCACTACCGATCGGAGGGATCATAATACTCCGGCTACTCAGTTCCGCAGGTTCGGTCGCGGTAGAGGTCGGGGACACCGGATCGCCGCGCAGCCTCGAGCTCGGGTTCACCCACCCCCGATCGTATCAGATGAGGCGCACAGAGGAGGCGGACATTCCGGTAGCGTCAGTACCACTCGGATCCTTACTCATCCAGCTTCCGTGCTTTTCGATTCGGGTGCAACCCATTCCTTTATTGCGTCGGATTGTGTGAATCGTATTGGCTTTGACTGCTTGTTTGAGTGTGAACCGTTTGTGGTGGGTACGCCTAGCGGGGATCGTATGATTGGGGACCGGGAAGTTAGGGATTGCCCCGTGAGGATCGGGAGCCGAGATCGCCTCGAACCTCATCGTTATCGACCTTAAGGGTGAGGATTTAATCATCGGGGACGATTGGTTAGAGCGTCACGGTGCTATCATGAACTATCGGACTCGTACTATCTCGATCGTGGCCGAGGATGGCACCGAGCATACTCTCGTCGGCTGTAAGCCGGGTAGATCGGGAAGCGTGATTAGCGCCTTGAAGGCGATGAAACTTCGAACCAGTAATGTGTCGGCCATCGGTGCTATGCCCTCAAGGCGGAAGATGGTGGAGTTGACATGTCGTCAATTCCAGTTGTTAGTGAGTATCCCGATGTCTTCCTGCACGACTTACCGGGATTACCACCACAATGAGAGGTGGAGTTTCCTATCGATCTAGAGCCGAATGCACCCTATTTCTCGAGCACCGTCGTATGGCACCATCGGAGATGTTAGAGTTGAAGAACCATTGGGAGAATTGCTAGATAAAGGGTATATTCGACCGAGCGCATCGCCTTGGGGTGCGCCCGTACTTTCGTTAAGAAGAAAGATGGGTCGCCGTTTATGCATCGATTATCGAGGATTAAACAAGTCGACCATCAAAAATAAATACCCTTTGCCCGTGATTGACGATTTGTTTGATCGGCCAGGGGCGACAGTCTTTCAAGATTGATTTGCGATCGGGCTACTACCAGATTGAGAATTCGGGCGTCGATGTTCGAAGCCGCCTTCGGACGAGATATGGCCATTACGAGTTTGTGGTTATGCCTTTTGGGCTAACCAATGCCCAGCAGTTGTTCATGCGATTGATGAACAAGGTTTTTATTGAGTATCCTGGACAAATTCGTAGTCGTTTTTATCGACGATATTCTTATCTATTCACGGAGTCGGGAGGATCACGCCTTACATCTCCGAATTGTATTAGGCACTTTGAGGACCGAGCGGTTATGCGAAGTTCTCTAAGTGTGAGTTTTGCTCGAGGAAGTGACGTTCCTCGGGCACGTGATTTCAGCAGAGGGAGTTCGGGTAGATCCACGTAAGATAGAGCGGTGATGGCTTGGGAGCCGCCTAAGAATGTGAAGGAGGTGAGGAGTTTTCTGGTCTCGCCGGCTATTACCGCAGATTCATTGAGGATTTTCTAAGATCGCTAGACCACTCACTCGGTTGCTCCGTAAACTCGGAAGTTCGAGTGGGCAGACATGAGACAGGGCGGCTTTGACGAGTTAAAGAGACGTCGACTACCGCGCCCGGGTTAGCATTGCCTCAGGGGAACGAGGACTTCGTAGTGTATAGTGATGCTTCGGGCCTTGGTCTAGGGTGTGTTTTGATGCAGAGAGACAGAGTGATTGCTTATGCGTCCCGCCAATTGAAACCTTATGAAGTAAACTACCCCACGCACGATTTGGAGTTAGCTGCGGTCGTTTTCGCCTTAAAAATCTGGAGGCACTACCTCTATGGGTCATCATGTAAGATTTTTAAGGATCACAAGAGTTTGAAGTACATCTTCAGCCAGAAAGAGTTGAACATGAGGCAGCGTAGGTGGTTAGAGTTAATTAAAGATTACGACCTCGAGATACTTTACCATCCTGGTAAGGCCAACGTAGTGGCTGATGCGTTGAGCAGAAAACCGATGGCTTTGCAGATGTTAGAGGTACTTACACCGCAGAGTAAGATCCAGCGAGATTTCATCCGTCAGAATATTGAGGTTTGGGTTCAGAGAGTTCAGGGCCAGTTATGTGCATTAGAGATCACTTCGTCCTTGACTGATGATATCAAGGCGAAGCAATATGACGATCCGTTTTTGGTCCAGCTGAGGGAGGATGTGAGAAAAGGGAAAGCCCCTGGATTTGTGGTTCATGATGATGGAGTTTTGAGGTTTCGCGGCAGACTTTGTGTACCATGTGATAATGAGCTGAGACAGAAGATCTTGAGCGAAGCTCATACCACGCCCTACTCCATACATCCTGGTACGAGTAAAATGTACAAGGACGTGAGGAGTAACTACTGGTGGAGTAATTTGAAGATGGATGTTAGCGAGTTTGTGGCGAAGTGTTTGACCTGTCAACAGGTTAAGATTGAGCATCAGCGACCCGCGGGGCTGTTACGACCACTTCTTATCCCGGAGTGGAAATGGGAGGATATTTCTATGGATTTCATCACCAATATGCCCAAGACTCGGACGGGAATGAACATGATTGGGGTCGTTGTTGATCGACTAACCAAATCAGCTCATCTTCTGAGTATAAAGGACACTTGGGGGCCGGAGAGGCTTGCACGAGTGTTTGTTGCGGAAATAGTGAGATTGCATATGGGACCCCTAAGAGCATTGTTTCGGATCGTGATGGCCGATTCATATCACATTTTTGGCAGGCCGTTCATAGAGCTTTGGGAACCGAGTTGAGACTTAGTACATCCTACCACCCTCAGACAGACGATGCGAGCGGACGATCTGATACACTAGAAGATATGTTGAGAGCACATGCATTAGATTGGAAGGATGATTGGGAGACACACTTGCCGTTGATCGAGTTCACGTATAACAATAGTTGGCATGCCTCGATCAAAATGGCACCATTCGAAGCGTTGTATGGAAGGAGGTGCAGATCACCGTTGTGTTGGGATGATACGTCCGAGCTAATCGGTACCGAGCCCGATCTGATAGTTGAGACGAGGGAGAAGATTACCCTGATTCGTGGTAGATTGCCGACGGCCCGTAGTCGGCGAAGTCTTATGCCGATACACGTCGCCGACCGTTGGAGTTTGAGGTGGGAGATCACGTCTTGCTTGAGGTGTCGCCGACACGGGAGTTTACCGCTTCGGTCGGAAGGGTAAACTTAGTCCGAGATTTATCGGGCCGTTTGAGATTTTAGATAGAGTTGGAGAACTCGCGTATCGGTTAGGCTTGCCGCCGTCCCTGAGCCACGTGCATAACGTATTTCATGTCTCCCAGCTTAGGAAGTACGTATCGGACCCTAGCCATATTATTGATTTTGGAGAGGTCGAGTTGGGGCCCGACATTACCTTCGAGGAGAGGCCGATTCAGATCGTAGAGCGTCGGGTTAAGCAACTCAGGCACAAAACCATCCCTTTGGTCAAAGTGCAGTGGTCGAGGCATGGATCCGAGGAGGCCACGTGGGAAACAGAGGAGAGTATGAGGTCGAGATACCCCGAGTTATTCGTATTGTAAGTTTCGGGACGAAACTTATTTTTTAGGGGGAGATAATGTAATATCCGCGTTTTCTATCCTGGGTAATTTCTATTTTGGTGCATTTTCGTTTCGGACAACTCGCCTGGCACTGTTTTGTAATTCTGAACCTATTTTATTCTTGGAGTTTTTCCGTTTAGACGGGTCTTGATAATGTTTTTACGTAATTTCATCTCGTGTTATATTCTGTTTCATGTGTATTCGTTTCTCGTTAAACTCGTTCGATTTCGTCGTTTTCTTACTTCCATGAGTTCGTATGCTTATGTAGAGCATGTTGCGAGTTTTGGATTGTTAATCCGACGTTGTGTCGTGACTTTTCGGTTGTTTGGGCCGTTTTTGTAATTTCCTAGAAGTTTAGGGAATTTGTCCCTTATTCGACTTTGATTGTGTACCTCAGATCGTTTTGGGTTCCGTACTTCCATTTCGTGTTATTGTTGCCCAAATATCGATCCCTGTTGCTTTTATTCTCCTTCCGGATCATTTTTCGTCATTTTGGGACCCGAGGGGGGGTGTGGGCCGCGGCACAAGAATTGTGAGCCGCGGCACACACATCGCCCAGTTGTTGCCTAAACAAACTGTACCGTGTGCCGCGGCACAAGGATTGTGCGCCGCGGCACACAGCCGAGTCAGTGCCGCGGCACACTTGTCCGGGCCGCGGCACACCCGTGTGACTCTTGCCGGCCAAAATCGACTGTACCGCGTGCCGCGGCACAGTCCGGCAGTGCCGCGGCACATGCCGAGTCTGAGCCGCGGCACACTTCAGATGAGCCGCGGCACAACGAGCGGTCAGCCGACCACTGGGCACAATTTTTGGCTCTGTGCCGCGGCACAGTTTAGCTGAGCCGCGGCACACGGCGCGGTCAGCGCTATATCTGCTTCTTATTCAGCGAGAATCGCCCATTTCCTCCCCCTTCTTCAACCGTGCGAGAGAGAGAGAGTCTTGAGAGGGAGAGTTCCTCCATACACCACTTATTTGTGTAGATTTCTTCCTCTCTTTTCGATCGGGTGGCTCGGATTGCGGATCTAACACGTGATTTTCGGACTTGAGTGCTTGGTTCTTCAAGAGGTAAGAATTCCTTTAACCCTAGTATGATTTTGGGGAGGGTTTGGTGGTGATCTTGTGTTTTAATCCGAATTAGCCGATGTTGTTGTTAGAATTGATAGTATACTCGTGATCCTTGGTTTTCTTGTTTTTGATTGGGATGAAATCCCGTTGTTATACCATTGACCGATTTCATTTCCTTTCGCACTCTTGGTGTCCGACGAATTGTCCCAACGGGTAGAATTAGGATTAATTCTTACCTTTCCGCCTTATTGAGACTTGTGTATACCGTTATTGTGTTAGGATTGGATTTGGGAGGATTGTTCGGACCGAAACCTATTCCGTCGTCGTTTCCTTTGTTTCGTTTCATTCAAGGCAAGTACATGTATTACATTTCATTATGTATATTGTGATTTTCGAAATGAATGATGAATGGTGAATTTTTGGGTGCGTGAGATGTGTTCCTTCCACCCGGAGTGTCCGACGGGATGTCTGGGGGTCGATACTAAGGGGTACGGCCGCGGAAGGGAACTTGTGTGCGTGTGTGATTGAACTTCCACCCGGAGTGTCCGACGGGATGTCTGGGGGTCGATACTAAGGGGTACGGCCGCGGAAGTGGTATCCCACTCGGAGTGTTCGACGATGTCCGGGGTCGCTACTAAGGGGTACGGCCACGGGATACCAGTTGTGATTTTGTGATATCGTGATGATTGGAAATTGATGTGATTGCCAATGTAGTATTCCGGAATATATATGTGGCAAATGACTTATGTTTGAGATGATTGTGTTAAACCGCATTTTTGTATATAATGTGGTGTAATTGTGTACTTGCACTAGCTATTCGAATGCTAACCCCTTAAATGGGGGAAATGCGTCTTATGCATTTAGTGCAGGAAAGGAGAGCCGAGGAGCAGTAGGGCACGCACGCGAAGGACGGGATGGCTTGATGATAGTGGCTCGAGTCTGTTTTGTTTATTTCTATGTTTGGTTATTGCATATGTCGAGTATTGGAACTAAACTGTTATTCTTGAACTTGGTTTAAGTCCCCTGCGTGGGCATCGAATTGATATTTACATTATGTTTTATGTACTCCGTTGAAATGATTTGGCCGAGGCCACGACCCTATTTACTTTTGAGTGCATCTTTTGGGGTTTTCATTGTGGTTACGTATTATGTGTTAGCCTGGTAGACCTCAAGAGGGTTCTACGGCGTGTAATGTCCCATTTGTGAATTGGGGTGTTACAGGAAAGGCCCCAGGATTTGTAATTCATGAAGACGGAGTTTTGAGGTTTCAAAATTGACTTTGTGTTTCCGATATTGATGTTTTGAAGCAGACAATCATGAAGGAAGCTCACAGTACACCCTGTTCTATTCATCCGGGCACCAGTAAGATGTATGAGGATCTGGAGCAGAAATTTTGGTGGGGAAACATGAAGAAAGATGTGACGGAATATGTCTCGAAGTGTTTAACTTGTCATCAGGTTAAAATCGAACATCAGCGACCCGCCTTAATGTTGAAGCCACTTTCGATTCTTGAATGGAAGTGGGAAGATATATCGATGGACTTTATCACCAATATGCCGAAGACCAGAACAGGAATGAATGTGATTTGGGTGATAGTTGATCGTCTAACCATTCAACTCATTTTCTGGGTATTAAGGATACATGAGGACTAGAGAGGTTGGCACGAGTGTTTATTGCGGAGATAGTCCGATTGCATGGTACGCCGAAGACCATTATTTCAGATCGAGATGGTCTCTTCGTGTCACATTTTTGGAAAGTGGTTCATAGAGCCTTGGGAACCTAACTGAACTTTATCACAACTTATCATCCTCAGGCAGATGGACAGTCCGAGAGGACTATTCAGACAATAGAATACATGTTGAGTGCTTGTGCCTTAGATTAGTCGACTGATTGGGAAATTCACATGCCATTGATTGAATTCACCTACAATAATAGTTGGCTTGCTTCCATTAATATGGCACCTTTTGAAGCATTGTACTTTAGAAGATGCAGATCACCCCTATGTTGGGAAGACTCTTCTGACTTAATGGGGATGGAACCAGAGTTGGTAGTGCAGAATCAAGAAAAGGTAGCTTTGATTCGTGAAAGGCTGTTGACTACCCAGAGTCGGCAGAAGTCTTATGCAGACATGCATCGTCGCCCGTTAGAGTTAGGAATTGGGGATCACGTACTTCCGAAAGTTTCTACTACCCGAGGAATTTTTCATTTTAGGAGGAAAGGAAAGCTGAGACCGAGATATATCGGACCATTCGAGATTCTTGAAAGAATTGGGGAGTTGGCGTACAGGTTGGCTTTGCCGCCATTGCTGAGTCATGTTCATAATGTGTTTCACATATCTCAATTATAGAAGTATATACCGGATGCCAGTCATGTCATCGATTTTGGCGAGATCGAAGTAGCTAATGATGGCACATTCAAGGAGAAGCCAATTAAGATACTCGAGAGTCAAGTCAAGCAATTGAGGAATAAACCCATATCCTTGGTTAAAGTTTAATGGCCATGACATGGAGTCGAAGAAGCAATTTAGAGACTGAAGATATGAAGTCGAGATACCCAGAATTATTTTCATCTTAAGTTTCAGGATGAACTTCTTTTTAGAGGGAGAGTATGTAATACCCGGATATTTATTGTGTATTTCATCTGTATTTGAAACTTGCAGCATTTGAATATGAGGTGTTAATAATCAAAGTGTGATTTTCCCGTATTCGTATTACTACATTCATGATCATATTATGAAGAGTTTCCAAATTCATGCATGCATTTGCACGTCACAACGTACGCTAATGGTTGAACATAACGTACGTAGAGAGATGCAAATAACGTACGCTATAGACGAAGCGTAACGTACGTAACATGCAGTCAAAGGCAGATAGGGTGTGGTCAGCGTGCGGGCCAAATGGGGATATTGTCAGATTTCCCGCGTGTATCTGGACAACTTTTATTAAAGCAGGTCAACGAGCATAACGTACGTTATAGGGGGCAGATAACGTACGTCATGATGATGAGATTATGTACGTAAAGGTATGTCAACATACATTATGAATGATGGAAAATGAGATAGTGAACTACGTCAGACGATAGCGTACGTAAAGGATTTTTGGTTAATGTATGTTAGAAGGCTAACATACGTAAGGCTTCATGGATAACGTACGTAATGTATAAAGCTCTATTTATAGACGTCAACCTCCTTTCATTTCATCTCCACCCTTGTCCGATTTTCTGCACATTTGAGAGTTTCCCAGCTCTATAAATCCCTTATATCATCCTCCCAACTTCGTTTAGAAGATCACAGAGCTTTGTGAATTGGTGTTCAAGCTTCCGGTGTTGAGTTTTACCAAGTGTTTCGTCGTTCTCCTCTATATTAAGGTATGTTGATCTTTGACCAACTGGATTTCATGTTCTTAATGATGTTATGAGCCTGTTGCTGAGATTACCGAGTGTGTTATTATCATGATGAATCGAACACCATGTTTTAGGAAGATTAGCTTTGGTTATACTTCGGTTTTCCTTCATTATTAAGAGAATAAATCGAGCCTTGTGGAGATTGAACCCTAGGATGTAGTTTTTCTGAGATTGTTACTGATTTTGAACATGATTTCGAATAATTTTCGGAGATTATTAGGGGTTCTCACCGAGATTAGTTCATGTTGTAAAAGGTGCTTGAATTGATAACCTTATTCATATTCATGGTTAGAATGGATCAATTATGTTGGTGATAATAGAATTGAACCCGGAGCACGGTTGTATCATCTCACTTCAAAACATGTTTTGGTATTCTTATATCTTGAATCATACCTTTGATATGAATTGTAAGATTATAAGAACCATATATTGGAAGTTGAAAATCGAGATTGAAGTTTGAATTGTGATTACATGCATATCCTTGAAATTCGTAGACGCCGACATTTCATCTCCGTTATGATCATTTGATTCGTATGAAGTATATTATTAGTTCGACTTAGCGTTCGTCGAGTAGTTGAACCGTGTAACGGCCATACACGAATTTTTAACTCATGCATAACTTAAGTTATTAGGTGTTCGGACATTGGATATGTGATGTAAGTTGAACTCTTTGTAATTTATTTTTGAATAAGGTCCGAGCTGTGCAAAGTGATTGATCGAAGGGGCAACCTTCGGGCGTATAGACATTCGTTGAAGTATTTATTTCTTGCCATCTTTCTAAGGCAAGTACTTTAATTATGTTTATGTGTTGATGTTATACATGTTGTCATGCATATGTGGCGTTGTTGTATGTCCACCTCGTATTGGTCCGACGGGATCATCTTGGGATCTATGCTAGCGTGCGCTGGATCATTGGATAGGTTTTTCCACATAGTGTTGGTCCGATGGGATCATCTTGGGAACTATGCAGTGAACGCTGTATCATCAGAATTACCATGTGTATGTTGTATCATGTTGCGTTTATCATGTTGGGTATGGTATTATGAGTCTTCTCGTATTAGAGACTCGTTATTATTGTCATTGATGATGTTGTCATTATTCTTCGCGAGATGTTGAATAATATTTTTTTTGTATAATTATCGTACTTGTACTAGCATCATTGTGCTAACC
The DNA here is from genome assembly GCA_033398695.1 of Orobanche coerulescens. Taxonomy (NCBI): domain Eukaryota; kingdom Viridiplantae; phylum Streptophyta; class Magnoliopsida; order Lamiales; family Orobanchaceae; genus Orobanche; species Orobanche coerulescens. Next base: position 84,724,856 of record CM065812.1, read on the forward strand.
CATTCTGGGGTGGACATTTGTTTTATGTTCAGGATACAGGAGGACGGGGAAATATCCACTAGAGCTGCATGATGACGATGGTGCAGAGTGATGTTACAACTGGGATGGTTTGTCAGTTCTGTTTTGTGTTAATAAAGTACTTGAGTATGCTGTTGTTTTGTCTGTCTTTTGGGGTTTGTATTCGGATGTTGACCACTTTGTACTTTTCAGACTTGTGATGTAACAATAAATTTTACGATTAGTATTTAATAATATTATTTTTAAATTCTTATCCTAGTAAATCCTTATATCAAGGATTTACGGCGCTGTAATAATCCTGAATATCTAGGGGTGTTACAAAACCTTACTTCAACTTGACAATATGCATGTTAGTGTAATTCAAGATCACTGAGCTATCGTGTATCAAATACAACTAGCTAAATTACTTTGACCAAAGACTTTTGATCTTATTTGCCACTAACTGCATAAGACAAACGCCTGCTCACTTACCAGAGAAAGAATCCTATCTTGGTATTCAGTAAAGACTGCTACTTGTCCATCAAGCAAAACTTCGAGGTTGAACCCTACCAACATGTATCATCGATGGAACCACTCTAATGACTAACTTGATATCACAAGCACATCTTCTACTGAATCCTCAAGTCAAAGGGTCACGCATACCTATCATAACCTTATGAATCACTCACTGACAATCTTAGAGTAAATACCATGTAACTGAATCGAGGTGAGTTGTATCCGAGTATGTTAGTCTCGTTAGCACACCTATAGAGACTTCTCCAACTACTTCTAAGTGAAGATATGAACATGTCCAAGCATACATTATACAAGTCTTAACTAAGTTTAATATCCAGTTAAGTCTTATCGACTTGCGGATAAGTTAGTCAATTTAGTCCCGACTATTTCCAGACCGAAACTCCTTACCAAATCAGGAATGCCAATGACATACAGCAAATATAGAAATAACAAATGATTTTTATTAAAATAAAACCCAATTCATGATTACATGTTAAAGCCCAAACTCTCTCTTCCCAGACTGGCACTCGTGAGATACTTCAAAACATATAGAACTTATCACATGAGTGTAAACCCCACACCACGTTCATAAGTTCCACCATGATAATAATTTATTGTAATATCCGGAATTTCTACTACTATTGTTTGATATTATTTTATTCGAGTTATATTGTACAGCGTGGAATCTGTACAGTAGGAATAAAATAAATAAAGGACTGAGATATCAGTATCGGTATAATTATCGTATCTGGTCGACAGTTACATTTGAGGATATCGTGTATCAGGTTATCGTACTTCTGATATAGAGTATATCGTATAAGAATATTATTGGATTCAGTATATGTATTCAGTAAGTGTATATGTGTTTTCGGTATGTCGAGACAAAGCAGTAATTGATTGGACATGGCTAAGTGTAACATTATTAGCGCACGCTAATAATCATGAGTAGCGCACGCTATCGTGCGAGATTAGCGCACGCTACGGATATAAGATAACGCACGCTAATACAAACCGATCGGAAGGAATCTACGCGTGGACCGTGCCACTTTCGGCGCACGTTCGATAAGTCAACGGATGTTGAAATGTAGTGTTAGCGCACGCTAATGCATGTTGATTAGCGCACGCTAACTATATATCGGTCAACAGGAATCTTGGCTTTATTGGTTGATTTCGGCTTGTGGGGTCACGAGCATCTTCGTGGTAGGTGTAGACAGTAGCAAGTCAACCGGTATTAGCGCACGGTAAGGTAAATGACTTGCGACGCTAAGCGGAGATGTTTTACGTGCGTTAATGCATGGGCATTACGTACGTAAGTTAGTTTACGAAGCAAGGCAGTAGCCTCTGGGCTTCGATAGCGCACGCTAACAAAGTCAGTTAGCGCACGCTAAGGCGGTAGCGCACGCTAAACATGAGATGTTAGCGCACGCTAATAATGAATATTATAAAAGGGGACAGAAGGGTGCTGAGAAGCATTTCGTCCTTTTTCCTTCTTTCAGCCGAGAGAGAGAGTTGGGATATATTTGAGATTCCAAACACTGGATTAAGGTGAAGTTAATCATCCATAACAACATTTGAAGTTTTAAATCATTGGTGATTCTTGGAAATGGATTAAACCTTGGAAATCAATCCATTCCTTCAAAAAGGTAATTACTCTTCACTTTGAGATTTCGTTTTGGATTGTATATGATGTTATTGAGCTGATGATTATCATATAAACAAGTTGATAAGTATGATTATGAGTTGGATTACCGGATTATGATGATGATGTTATTGTTGATATGAAGATATTGATATGAATTGGATGGTTTCGAATGTGTTGTTTATCTTCAAAGAGATATGTTGGCTAATGTCTTCCTTCAATTCGGATCTGTGATGTTGTTGTTGGTTCCTTCATATGATGGTGAGCATGGCATGATTATGAGTTCTTGGTGTTTAGGTTGTTGATGTTAAGGAAGATGAAATATGAATATATGACTTGAATTAGGAGTCGGATGATTACCTGTATGGTAAAGGATATTGGATTTTGTTGTTTAATAGCTGTGAACATGGTTCAGAATCACTTAGTGTTCTTGATAATCGTCATATGTTGATCGGTATCCGAAATGCATGCCACTGTACAGCATTAGCGCACGCTAAGCTTACTGGCTAGCGCACGCTAACGGGACAACTTAGCGCACGCTACGTTATGCGTTTAACGTGCGCTAAGTAGGCAGACAGTGCAGTATTTTTGTGTTTTGATTATGAATTCGTGATGGTTTGATTTGGTTTGTTATGACTGCGTTTATTCGAGGTTGTGTTGAACTGTTGAGTTCGATTGGTTAGTTTTGTCGGTTGTTGATTGTTATCGGATATGTGTTATTTGATTTCTTCGATAGGTTGAGATTATTGATCGGTGGTTATAACCAGATATTGCGGTTGTGTTCGAGCATGTCCATTGTATTGCTTTTGATCGGGGATGAGGAGCTCGTAGACAAAGGCAGTGTGTTCGGCAGCAGCTTCGCGGTATCGGTATCGAGGCAAGTTATTACTTTCGCAGTTATAATATTTAATGAATGGTTTCAGTTTCATTTCGTTTATAATGCATATAGCGATGATTATTATTGTGAACTCTGGGTATTCGGATCGCATATCGTTCTTTCAATTCTGGGAGGTAAATCATAATGTATATGCTTATCTCAGTTATTGGTATGTTCGAGTATCAAGGTTACATTATGGTAAAGACGAGGATATGAGTATCTATAGTTTATTGTTCGTTTGGATCGGCGAGCATTGAGGATAATCGTCGGTGATGATTGGACATCGAGATTTCTCCCGAAGGACTCGGGGCAAGTATCTTATATCGATTCAATTAGAGTTAGTGATTTGATCATGCGTATTATCATTCATGTTGTCGAACATGAGGTCGTCTTAATTGATTTGTCATATTGTCGTTCATGTTGCGTTGTTCATGATGATGAACATATTGTTTTGCATATGTGTATGCATATTGTGTTGTTTATGTTGTGTTGATCCGATGGGATCGCGCGATCTATGCTGAGGGCGCTGGATCGGATGTCCACCTCGTGTTGGTCCGACGGGATCATCTTGGGATCTATGCTGAGGGCGCTGGATCATTGGACGGGTTTTTCCACCTCGTGTTGGTCCGACGGGATCATCTTGGGATCTATGCTGAGGGCGCTGGATCGTTGGATTACCCAGTATTGTGTTATTGTTGTGCATATGTATATTGTTGGTTATCCACCTCGTGTTGATCTTGTAGGATCATCTTGGGATCTATGCTGAGGGCGCTGGATCATGGGATTTCCATTGAGTATACATAGTTGTTATTGTTTTTGAGCATATTGACGTTGTCATATGAGTATGCATTTGTAGGTCTTGTGTTAGGACCTTGTCCGTATTGCATTGATCTGATCTCGGATTAGACTGATATGATTATCGTGGCACATCATATCTCGAGGTATGTTCCGTATTTTCTTTGGTCTTTGTCTTTGATGGACGATCGGTTATCGTCTTGGAATTTGATGATATTATTCGATGGATCGTATTGGTCAGAAATGGTAGATTTCCGTATCGTGAGTTGGTTACGATAGTTTGAGGATCTTGAGTATTGTTCGAGGTACAATACAGATTTTATGTTCGAGTTTATTGGTTAATCGAGTACAGGATGTGAAATGTGAAAATGGTTATTCTGATGAGAATTACTCGAGTAAGTAAAGTTATGGCGGTAAGATTACATTGGTCGTATTCTTATTCTGTATTCTCATTGGTATGTATTATTGATGTGATGTGATTGATATCATTGTTGGATATTATGGCTGACCCCGTCGTGGGATTTCTTTTTAGGTTTTTGGAGTATCGAGTTTGTAGCGGTCGTGAAGAGATGAGCTTCCCGCAGGATACTGGCTAGGACATGTTGTGTGCATTGAGTTTCTTGATTGGTTCTTGTATTCCGCTGCTAGAATATCTTTTTGGTTGGTCTTTTTCCGCCGCGTGAGTATTTTGAATTGACCTTTTGGTATCTGGTAACTGAGGTTGCTTTGGAAGTCGTTTTCTAAACTTTTGAGTGTCGGCTGTTTGGCCTTGCGATTTCAAAAGAGTTTTTACGACGGTTTCTGATAAATGGATTTTATATGTCTTTGTGAATTTTTAAAGATAGTACCGTCGTTGGCCTCTTGGGCGTTTGTAAATGTTTGCAAAAAATTTCTTTCAGCCTTGTGGGTTCCATATCGGGGCCCACGGCGCTGTAATATTCCTGGATGGCTCTGGGGGTGTTACATTTATCATGCAAAATACAAGCACCACTTTTGGCTAAGTGGTTGAACCACTTAGCCCGTGAACCTTACCCTTGCGAGTTTAGTGCGATAGATACATCTCGATCCATTTCAATTATTGAGTTAGGTACTGCCACTAGAAGGGGGGTTGAATAGTTCGGTGAAGAGTAATGAACTATTTTCATTTGCGTAAGCGATAGATAAGTGTGGAATATAAATAACACAGAGATTTCTAGAGGTTCGAGCCTAACTGGCTTACGTCTACTCCCCTTTGTTATATTTTTCTATAGGTTCAAGATTAACCTTTTCCATATTGTCTTCGATCGGTCCAAGATAAACCATTACAATTTTATCTTTTATTGGTAAACCGTTACAATCTTGTCTTCTATCGGTCCAAGATAAACTATTTTTCCTTTTCTATCAGACAATGAAAAAATCTTTCTAGCTTTCTGTCGGTACTAGAAAAACCTCACTGGATTTAGATTATGATTCTAGTAATGCCGGATCTATGATCTTAATAACACCAAATCAAATCTACATTCCTTTCCTTTTCTCTCTTGTACGAATGAGTGAATCAAACATTCAAACTATTATCAATTAATTTCAATTACAAAAACAATGATGTATATAATTATCTCAGATGTATAGGAATGTTGCTTGAAGTCATTGTGTGTTGAATACCAAATGAAGTAGTATTTAGTGCCTTTAGACCTTGAATAGCCATTACTGCCTGATGCCTTTAGCGTGCGCTAATGCATACCTTCAACGTGCGTTATCGGTTGTTGACTTTGAAAGAAATGATCTTGTCACAAATGTCTTTGTCCAACAGATACAATTTGAGCTTAGCATGCGTTAATCATCCTTCATATCATGCGCTAGTTCGTCAACATTTACTTTCTAGATTTTGTGTGATATCCGAGTTGAAAAGGTGTTCAACAGATATATGATCAAATGTAGGATTTCAAACCTTGCGTGCGCTAACATTTGTCTTTAGTGTGTGTTAGCTAGGCATATTTGGCATGCATTAGGGTAATCACGTAGCATCCGTTATTTGTTTCCATTTGCAGACCTTTCTGTCCTGATTCCATAACCTGTACTCTAGCGTGCGTTATCCATCACTTAGCGCGCGCTGCCTTCAGTACTTTATCATGCGCTATGCATAACTTGTAGTGTGCGCTATCTTCAGTTCTAATTTGATCTTCTGACCAACTATTGTGTCTCCGACTATGGTTGATTAATTGTTTTTTTTATCATCAACTCATCATCAAAATCCTTGAATATTTATGTAGAATAAAATATTCCAACAATCTCCCACTTTTTATGATGACAAAACAATAATTCTTGATGCGATTTATACCTATCAAAATATACGTCAAAAATATAGATCAACATTTCCTACTTTGTCCGTTATTGTTAGTTATCCTATAGGAGGTATTCTCTCAAATCATTCCAAATTTTGATGTATAAATCTACAGATTTCTCCCCTATCTCTTCTCCCTATTTTTGTCATTAGCAAATAGTATTAAAAATGTATATGTGAATAAAATCAATAAAACTCATTTGACAAAAAATTAGGTATACTCCCCCTGAATTTGTGCAGTAAAATAATTTTCTCACCCTGAAAATAATAATTCCCCCTGAGTTTAATACCAATTTGCTGAAAGTATAAAAATAGATAAATAACAGACAATTAATTTAAAGTTTTGGGAATCCAACCAACTCTGGGTCGCTTTGATTCGGAAAATAGATAATATTTGGATCTATGGTTGCTTTTGGAATCCATATTCTCTTTATTTTAACTCCTCATCTTGAGCTTTTATAATTTGAAGGCCGGATTTTCAAACATTTATCACAATGAGGTATTTTAAAATTTAAAGAGTTATTGTATTTATTTTTATCAAATTGTTCGAATCCAAATCCTAGTTTATTTAAAGGTAATTTTTGAATTGAAAGAACTTTTTCAAATTTATAATTTCCAAATAAAAATTTATTCGTTATCATTAAGTTCTTTTTAAATTTTAACAAATCATCCTTTAATTTATTTTCTTTTTCTAAGCAAAATGAGTGATCAATTTCGATAAATTTTCCTTTTTCTCGCATGTTGGAAACTTCATCTTATGAAATTTTATTTTTATTTTAAGGAATTTATTATATTTTAGAGAATTTTGAAAATTCGTTTGTGGTAATTCGAAAGCATTAAAAAGTTCGTCTTGAGACAAGGTACTTATCTGGCTTTCGTTGTTGCTATCTTCGATGAGCTTCTTGCCATGATTGCAGATTATTTTGACCATTTTTATATTCTTCATCATTGTCACTACAAGTGGCTATATATACTTCCTTTTTGGAAGTTATACCACAACAGTTTTTCGCAATGTGGCCGAGTTTCCACAATTTCGATAATTATTGTTGAACATTTTTGACTCATTCTAGGCTTGCGAATTGATGTCTTTTATTTTCCGGTTTAATAAGTTTTGATATTTCTTGATGTTTTGCCATAAAATAGCGATTCTTCATTATCGTCATCAACGAGATTTTCTTCTTTATTTCTTGACATTTGTTAGCTTTCAACGCTATAGTTTTTTCCTTGGACTTTGTTCTAGCATTTCGTGATTTAAGCACGATCTTATAATTTATTAGTCAAGCAACAAGGGCGCTAAAATCTAACATGTTGAGATCTTTTGATTCCATAATGGCCGTGACCGTACCATCCCATTCACGAGGTAGTGATTGTAATATTTTCTTCACTTTTTAACTACTCAATAATGGTATCCCAAAGCAAGCTAGTCCATTTTTGATGACCGAAAATCGGCTGAGCATATTTGATATGGACTCGTCATCTTTCATCATGAATAACTCGTAGTCATGGAGAAGCATATTTATTTTTGTCTCCTTGACGTGAGTTGTTCCTTCGTGAGTTACCTCGAGTATTTTATAAATTTCTTTGGCACTTTCACACGAAGAGATTCGATTGTGTTCTTATGGATTTAAAGCACAATATAATAATTGTGTGGCTTTACAATTATAATGGTTATTTTTTCAATCCTCCTCATCATATTTTTAGTAACTTTGAGAGGGCCGCCGGAGTAGGAAATTTTGGACCAAGACTATTATCTTCCAAATTTCGATGTCAGACGCTCAGATAAAGATTGACATCTTTTTATTCCATGTCAAGAAGTTTGATCCATCGAAAATGGTGGTCGGTTTAAGGTAAGACCTTCTATCGGAGCAAATGTAAACGGCATCGGACCTTTTTCTACTTAGATGTTAAGCCGACTATTATAAGAGACCTTCTCATACCAATTGTTGAGTTGGGTACCACCACTAGAAGGGGGTTGAATAGTGTGGTGGAGAGTAATAAACCCTTTCTATTTGCGACAAGCGGTAAATAAGTGCGAATATAAATGACACAGAGATTTATAGAGGTTCGGACCTAACTGGCTTACGTCCTCTCCTTCGTTGTCTTTTTTCTAGATGTTCAAGACAAACCTTTTCAGCCTTGTCTTCAAGCGATCCAAGGTAAACCGTTACAATCTTGTCTATTATCGGTCTAAGATAAACCGTTACAATCTTGTCTTCTACCGGTCCAAGATAAACCGTTACAATCTTGTATTTAATCGGTTTAAGATTAACTATTCCGTTGGTCTTTTACACAAAGACTATTTGTTCTTCCGGTACTTCTTTTCCAATCATTGCTCTCGCCCGACTGGTTAGTTACTAGCATCGTTAACAGGCCGAGATACGATACAAGTTCATCAGTCAAAACAAGGAAAAAATCTTTCTAGCTTTCTATCGGTACTAGAAAAATCTCAATGTATTGAGATTATGATTCTAATATGATCAATCGAATCAAATCTGCAATCCTTTTCTTTTCTCTCTTGTATGAAGGAGTGAATCAAACACTCAAACTATTATCAAGTAATCTCAATTACAACAATAATGGTATATATTAATATCTCAGATGTATAGGAATGTAGCTTGAATTTGCTGTACGTTGATACCAAATGAAGTGGTATTTCTAGGTTTTAGAGCCTAAATACCCGTTAGTGCCTGATGTCTTTAGCGTGCGCTAATGCATTCCTTTAGTGTGCATTATCGGCTGTTGACTTTGAAAGAAACGGTCTTGTCACAAAAGTATTTGTCCAACGGACACAATTTGAGCTTAGCGTGCGTTAATTAGAGTGTGTGCTAGTTAATCAATCTTTACTTTCTAGGTTTTGAGTGATATCCGTGTTGAAAAGGTGTCTAATGGATATATGATCAACGGTAAGATTTCAAACCTTGCATGCGCCAACGCTAGTCTTTAGCGTGGTTGGGCATGTTTAGCGTGTGTTAAGTAACCACGTAGCGTGTGTTATCACTTTACAGACCTTTCTATACTGATTCCATAACCCGTACTGCTCCCATAGCTTGCGTTATCCATCACTAAGCGTGCATTGTCTTCAGTACTTTAGCGTGCGCTACGCATAACTTGTAGCGTGCACTATCATCAGTTCTACTATGATTTTTTCTAACAAACTCTTGTGTCTTCGACTATTGTTGATTAATTGTTGTTTTTGTTGATCATCAACTCATCATAAATCTTTGTAATATATTTATGTACAATAGAATATTACAACATCAATGTAATTATATAAATAAATAATCTAATTAATTAATAATATTAAATACTCTTTCTCTAAGAAATGGTTACTTGTGAATTAAATTAATTATCCAGTACTATATTCAATTCAATTGACTGTATTATTTTATCTAATAAATTCAAATAGACATCTAATAACCAATAATCACGATGAGAGAATATGCTCAATTTAATCCGTCATCTATCCAATTTTCACGACCCTATAGGTTTATCTCAGTCAATAATGAGAGGAACCAAAGAGTGTGAGTGACACCTAGCCAGTCATGTGGCTCACATTGTAACCTAAATGAGAACGAATGATAGAGATTATTCCAAAATCTTTTCCATTATGAATACTGACACGTTGTTAGTGTAACTATCGCAAGTGCACGATATCGTATTGTAACACCCCCAGGATATCCGAGGTATATTACAGCGCCGTGAATCCCTATATGGGACCCACCAGGCTGAACAGCATCATACACAACGACTCACAGAAACGATAAAATAACACCACGTCATAAAGACGCAAAACAGAACAATCCACCCGGTTCAACCGGTCAATAGAACATCATCATCCAACACAACATAAACACAACAATACAATCTGGACGAACAAGAACTCTTAAGTACTCGAGTACAGCTATTAGTTCAAAAGCCATAAAAGATGAAAAGACAAAAAGACATCTCTTATGCACAATCATCACGCATGGCCATCATCCGTAACGTCCAAATACCGTTCGTCTCGATGAACCTGACCTGAAATTCATAAAACGAATTTCCCCGAAACGGGTCCCCAGAGGGGTTAGCAATTACGCTAGTACAAGTAACCAAATGAATATTTTACATCTTACACATATAGTAATGCATGCCGTCAAGAAAATCATAATTTCCAAAACGCTCATTTCCGGAAATGCCAATATCAAACCACATTTGTAAAAATGCACCACAATTAACCGCGGACCCACAGCTTCGTGGATCCCTGCCGAGACCCCGTCGGATCTAACCCACAGTGGTTAAAAGCAAGCTCGCGGTCCACAGCTTCGTGGAACCCTACCGAGACCCCGTCGAGTCTAACCCGTAGTGAGCATACACACACACACAATTTCTCATACAAAACTACTACGTCAAGATTGTAAGTTCATAAGGATACTTGCCTCGATTAATTAGACGATGACACGAACGGAACGGAAGAGTTGAACACGACCGCAAGGAACCGGAAATGAACCTAACGATTCGAATAGCACAATCACAACCATTTCTAAACGAGTACGGAAATGGAATACACCCGGAAACCCGCCTACGATTCATGTATATTCGTATACAAACAACAACGAGGGCGGACCACAACCGTACCCTCTAGATTCCAAAAAATCACGAAATATACCATGAATCCGTAGGAAACTAAGAATACCAACAAGAATAATCATATTCATCATGAATCCATCAACGAAACGGAAAGAATCGGACAAAACCCCAAAATCCCCAATTATCCAAAAAGGTAGGGTTTCAAGAGACATTACCTTGAGTGATTCAAGTGTTAAGATCCGTAGAATACGTTAGATTGATTATCCGAGCCTCACAACCGAAAAGAAATGATGAAAATCGACCCCGGATGAAGAACTCTCTCCTCTCTATCTCTCTCTCGCGACTCGGTGGAAAAAAGGGAAAGAATGAGCTGTTCACGCTCAAAACCACATTTATAGTGCAACACAAAGAACCATCGGTCGGCCTATCGGCCGACAGCCCAACCGATAGTCATACGGAATGCCGGCAGAGGGTCTATCGACCCCCTTATCGGCCGAAAGGCTACCGGAAGTTCAAGGTGAAGAAATTTACATATCGGCCGGTCTATCGGCCGATAGGCCCAACCGATACCCATACGGGATGCCGGCGAGAGTCTATCGGCCCCCTATCGGCCGAAAGGCTCCCGGGAGTGCTCGGCCAAAAGCGAAACGACCATAACTCTCTCGTCCGGACTCCGATTGACTCACCGTTTGAACCATTGGAAAGCTAATTCGATGTTCTATAATATTGCAAAGATTTATAATTTTTGGAGTCACCAAAAATTAATGATGATCTAACAAAGTCGAACTCATGCGAGGAAAGTTGAAACAACGAACAATAACGAGAGTACAATTCAACAATTGACAGGAAGGAGATCTTGAAGATACATGTGGGTCACTATGACCGAGAAATATACCCAAAAATGAAAATACAAGGGAAAGAAAATACCGGATATTACATTCTACCCCTCTAAAAATAAGTTTCGTCCCGAAACTTAAGAAACAAACAACTCGGGGTACCTAGCACGCATGCTATTCTCGGTTTCCCAAGTTGCCTCCTCGACACCGTGTCTCGACCATTGCACCTTGACCAAAGGTATGGTCTTATGCCTCAATTGTTTCTCACGATGTTCCAAAATCTTCAAAGGGCGCTCTTCGAAAGTAACATCTTCAGCAATATCAATGTCGCCATAATCGATGACGTGACTAGGATCCGGAACATATTTCCTCAACTGGGAAACATGAAAAATGCTATGAACATGACTCAAGGATGGAGGTAACGCCAAACGGTACGCTAATTCACCGACTCGCTCGAGAATCTCAAAGGGTCCAATAAATCTCGCTCACTTTCCTTTCTTCCCAAAACGAAACTCCCTTCGTCGGCGACACCTTTAGCAAAACGTGGTCTCCCACCTCGAATTCCAAAGGTCGACGACGGACGTCGGCATATGATTTCTGTCGACTCTGGGCAGTCAACATCCGTTCTCGAATTAACTCTATCTTCCGCCTCGTCTCTAAAACGACATCCGGCTCGGTCCCGACTAAGTCGGACGCCTCATTCCAACAAATCGGCGATCGACATCGTCGCCCATAAAGTGCCTCATACGGTGCCATCGAATCGACGCGTGCCAACTATTGTTGTACGTGAATTCGATCAATGGCAAATGCTCCTCCCAGTCACTACTCCAATCGAGGGCACAAGCACGCAACATGTCCTCGAATGTCTGGATAGTGCGTTCCGACTGTCCATCTGACTGGGGATGAAAAGAGGTACTCAAACGCAACCGGTACCTAACGCCTTATGCTCCGCCTGCCAGTTTTGCGTTACAAAACGGACGTCTCGATCCGAAACAATAGACTTCGGAGTACCGTGATGTCTCACGATATGAGCAATTTACACACGAGCTAACTTCTACGGGCCCCAAGTGTCCTTGATGCCCGAAAATGTGCCGACTTGGTCAAAGCGATCAACAATCACCCATACCATATTCATGCCCAACCTCGATCTCGGCAAACTCGTAACGAAATCCATCGATATATCTTCCCATTTCCATTCCGAACAGAAGTGATCGCAATAACCAAATGAGTCGATGCTCGATTTTGACTCGCTGGCAAGTCAAACATCTCGCCACAACCGTGCGACTTCCTCCTTCATATCATTCCACCGTAAGTTCCTCCTCGTGTCCTTGTACATCTTACTCGTACGGGATGAACGGAATAAGGTGTAGCATGGGCCTCCCATAAAATACTCTGCCTCAACTCGAGTCGTTCGGCACACAAAGCCGACTGAATCTCAAAACGCCATCCTCGTGAATCACAAACCCGTGAGACTTTCCTTTAAGAACGTTCTCTCGGATTTGAGTAATCATCGGATCCTCTAATTGCTTGATTTAATTTCATCGATCAAAGACGCAGAAATTTCTAAGGCACAAAGTTGCCCAACAGATCCGGCAGCAAAACCTCAACATCTAACCCGATCAAAGCCCGCCAAGCTCGGGACCGAGGCGTAAGGACCTCAAGCGTCGCAACGCAATCGGTTTCCGACTCAAGGCGTCGGCCACGACATTCGCCTTACCGGATGATAAAGGATTTCGAGGTCATAATCCTTAATCAACTCTAACCACCTCCTCTGCCTCATATTCAACTCTCGTTGAGTAAATATGTACTTCGACTTTTATGATCGGTAAAAATCGACATGCAGAGCCGAAAAGATAGTGACGCCAAATCTTGAGTGCAAAGACAACCGCCGCTAACTCCAAATCGTGAGTAGGGTAGTTAAGCTCATATGGCCTCAACTGTCTCGACGCATAGGCAATGGTCTTGCCGTCTTTGCATCAATACGCATCCAAGGCCCCGACCAAGCATCGCTATAAACGGCAAAACCCTCGTTGCCACATGGCAATGCCAAAACCGGGCTGAAGTCAAAGGCCTCTTCGACTCCTCAAAACTCGATCGCCTCTCATCGGTCCGCATTTAACTTCTCGGATTTCGGAGCAATCTGTGTAAGTGGTCGAGCTAGTTTTGAGAAACTCACGAACCTACGGTAGTAGCCACCAAACCCAAGAAACTACGGACCTCCTTCACATTTGTGGGCGATGCCAAATCCAACACCGCTCAATTTTCATGGATCTACTCGAACTCCTACCGAAATCACGTGGCCCAAAACATCACTTCTTTCGGCAGAACTCACATTTCGAGAACTTCGCATAGAGTTGCTCGGCCCTCAAAATGTCTAACACTATCCGCAAATGATGGGCATGCTCTTCCTCGTTCCTCGAATAAATAAGAATATCGTCAATGAAGACGACGACACACCTATCCAAATACTCGATAAAGACTTTGTTCATCAATCGCATGAACACCGCCGCGCGTTAGTTAACCCGAAAGGCATAACTACAAACTCATAATGTCCGTATCTCGTCCGAAAAGTCATTTTCTGCGTCGGACTCCCTCACCCGAGCCGATAGTACCCCGATCTCAAATCAATCTTCGAGAATACCAAGCTCCTCGCAACCGGTCGAACAAGTCGTCAATCCTCGGCAAAGGATACTTGTTCTTGATGGTCACCTTGTTTAGTTCGCGATAGTCGATACACAAACGTAGCGAACCATCCTTCTTCCGCACAAACAGACCGGTGCGCCCCAAGGCGAGGCGCTCGGTCGAACATACCCCGACTCAAGAAGCTCACCCAATCGCTTCTTCAACTCGGACATCTCTCGAAGGTGCCATGCGATAGGGCGCCTTTGAGATAGGCCGCACCCGGCTCTAACTCTATAGTGAACTCGACCTCTCGGTCCGGTGGTAATCCCGTAACTCGTCAGAAAACATCAGAAATTCATTAACGATTGGAATCGACGAAAGCTCGACTCCACCACTCTCCGCCTTCAAGGCATAGCACCAATAACCAAGACACCCCTTTCGCAGAGACTCATCGCCTTCAAGGCATTAATAACGACTGTTTCCCCTCTTCGCCCGCGAAAGAGTGCTCTGCCGTCCTCGGCTAACATAGTGATGATCCTCGTGCGGTAGTTCATGATCGCACCATGCCGCTCGAGCCAATCATCACCAAGAATCAAATCCTCACCCTCGATACTCACAACAATAAGATTAGAGGGCCAAGTCCTCTCACAAATAAGTACAGAAAGGGTCTCGAACCTCCTGATCACCAACGATCCTATCGCCGCTAGGAAGCTTAACGATGAAGGGTTCGCAAGGCGTCAAACGGTCGAGACTCAAACGACGCACACAATCCAGAGATATGAACGAATGCGTAGCACCGGAATCGAAAAGCACACTGACAGATGAGAAAGAATATAAACGGTACTGCCGCCACGGTAGCCGCTGGATCATCGGCTCTCCGCATCTCATAGACACGCGGATGGGCGGAGCCGACACCGAAGCTCCCCTTAGAGGGCTGACTCACCTCTCCCGACTAGTACTCGGCGGAGACCGAGGAGCAAACGATCCCGATTCACACTTGGTTCCCTAGGCGCTGGAATGGAAGCCGGGCACCAAGAATTTTCTCTCTCTCGGCACTGAAAGCACCTTGTGGCCCGGCCGCCACACTGACATTACGTCGAAAGGGTTCGGACAAACACGACCGATGTGGCCCGTCGACCACAATTGAAACACTTCGCATCACGAAAAGGAGCACCGGTAGTTCCACGAGGACCCCCAATGAACGAGCCGGACCACCGCCGGCGGGAAGTTAGCATTGGGATCTCTCACGACCCCACTCTTGTGGCCCGAAAAGTTCCCAACGGACTTCTGCTTCTTACTCTCGCGGGCCGCCTCACTCGCCGTCACCGACATATCATACGCAAGGGCCCTACTCTGATAATCCTTCAATGTAGTGCATACGAGCCCCGACATGTAGTCCCGAATCGGCAACTTCATCCGTCTGGAGAAATGGAAAATCTTGTCACTCTCCTCGACAACTTGGGTCTTCACAAAACCCAATTCTTTGTTAAAATCAGCAATGGATTGAGCTACGGGGATATCCCGTGGTTGAGCATCATAAAAAGCATGTACCCGAGCCTGTCTGACTGGCCACGGGCAATATTCAGTCTCCATCAACTCTTGAAACTCAGCCCACGGCAAAGATGGTCTTTGGGCCCAACGGCCTCCCACCGGTCCGTAGCGTCCCGGTGAGAAAATATTGAGCAATAGGGACTCTACGTTCCTCGGGACAGTTAGTGGCAACGAAGACCTTAGATATCTCCTTAATCCACCCTTCCCAGCCCATCGGGTCCGAAGCTCCCGAAAACTGAGGAGGATGCATCTTGATGACATCTTGGAGCCAACGATCCGCTCCTCCCCGATTAGCGTGGGCCTGATCCGGGTTCTGAACCGCCTGAGCTATCGCCGCCATTTGGTTCACCATCTGTTGCATAACGGCCGCGATACCAAGATCGGCACGCTCCTGAGAAGAAGCATGGCTATGACGGTCGCCGGTACTGCCGGCTCCCGAAGACTGTGACGTGGCCGCCCCACCGGCTGCCCCACGTCCCCGGCCGCGTCCACGACCACGACCGCGACCACGACCTCTTCCAGCATCCATACTGGAGTTAAATAAGTAGCAAAATCCATACGAGGATCAGTACAAGAAAAGAACAATCACAAGTCGAGAATCAAGGGTGCGATACAAGGAATTAATGAACAGAGGAAAGAAAACTTACGGACACTGGTAGTACCGGAATCATGGCAGCGTGACGATGATGTGCAAAACCAAACACCACAAGACCCAATAAACCAACAAGCCTAGGTATCCATAAACCTAGAGCTCTGATACCATTTTCTGTAACACCCCGCGGATATCCGAGGTATATTACGCCGTGAATCCCTATATGGGACCCACCAGCCGAACAAAGATCATACACAACGACTCACAGAAACGATAAAATAACACCACGTCATAAAGACGCAAAACAGAACAATCCACCCGGTTCAACCGGTCAATAAAACATCATCATCCAACACAACATAAACACAACAATACAATCTGGACGAACAAGAACTCTTAAGTACTCGAGTACAGCTATTAGTTCAAAAGCCATAAAAGATGAAAAGACAAAAAGACATCTCTTATGCACAATCATCACGCATGGCCATCATCCGTAATCGTCCAGCCTTCGTCTCGATGAACCTGACCTGAAATTCATAAAACGAATTTCCCCGAAACGGGTCCCCAGAGGGGTTAGCAATTACGCTAGTACAAGTAACCAAATGAACATTTTACATCTTACACATATAGTAATGCATGCCATCAAGAAAATCATAATTTCCAAAACGCTCATTTCCGGAAATGCCAATATCAAACCACATTTGTAAAAATGCACCACAATTAACCGCGGACCCACAGCTTCGTGGATCCCTGCCGAGACCCCGTCGGATCTAACCCACAGTGGTTAAAAGCAAGCTCGCGGTCCACAGCTTCGTGGAACCCTACCGAGACCCCGTCGAGTCTAACCCGTAGTGAGCATACACACACACACAATTTCTCATACAAAACTACTACGTCAAGATTGTAAGTTCATAAGGATACTTGCCTCGATTAATTAGACGATGACACGAACGGAACGGAAGAGTTGAACACGACCGCAAGGAACCGGCGGAAATGAACCTAACGATTCGAATAGCACAATCACAACCATTTCTAAACGAGTACGGAAATGGAATACACCCGGAAACCCGCCTACGATTCATGTATATTCGTATACAAACAACAACGAGGGAGGACCACAACCGAACCCTCTCGATTCCAAAAAAAATCACGAAATATACCATGAATCCGTAGGGAAACTAAGAATACCAACAAGAATAATCATATTCATCATGAATCCATCAACGAAACGGAAAGAATCGGACAAAACCCCAAAATCCCCAATTATCCAAAAAGGTAGGGTTTCAAGAGACATTACCTTGAGTGATTCAAGTGTTAAGATCCGTAGAACACGCGTTAGATTGATTATCCGAGCCTCACAACCGAAAAGAAATGATGAAAATCGACCCCCGGATGAAGAACTCTCTCCCTCTCTATCTCTCTCTCTCGCGACTCGGTGGAAAAAAAGGGAAAGAATGAGCTGTTCACGCTCAAAACCACATTTATAGTGCAACACAGCAGAACCTATCGGCCGGCCTATCGGCCGATAGGCCCAACCGAGAGTCATACGGAATGCCGGCAGTAGGGTCTATCGACCCCCCTTATCGGTCGAAAGGCTACTGGAAGTTCGAAGGTGAAGAAATTTACATATCGGCCGGCCTATCGGCCGATAGGCCCAACCGATACCCATACGGGATGCCGGCAGTAGAGTCTATCGGCCCCCCCCTATCGGCCGAAAGGCTCCTGGGAGTGCTCGGCCAAAAACTGAAACGACCATAACTCTCTCGTCCGGACTCCGATTGACTCACCGTTTGAACCATTGGAAAGCTAATTCGATGTTCTATAATATTGCAAAGATTTATAATTTTTGGAGTCACCAAAAATTAATGATGATCTAACAAAGTCGAACTCATGCGAGGAAAGTTGAAACAACGAACAATAACGAGAGTACAATTCAACAATTGACAGGAAGGACATACTGAAAGATACATGTGGGTCACTATGACCGAGAAATATACCCAAAAATGAAAATACAAGGGAAAGAAAATACCGGATATTACACGTATCAAGTAGTAAGGTGGACTTTTTGAGCCCGGTTTATCGATCCCACAAGGAAGTTTGGTTACAATTTGAATTATACACTATTAGTCTATTTTTATAGATACTAAGATGAGTGAAACACACAATTAAAAAGTTTGGTTTAATAATTGCAAAGATAATGCAATAATAGTTCTAAACTTATAAGGAAATAAAAAGATAGTAATAATAATAGATTGATTAATGATAAAATGAAATAGTTGGGATTACAAACTTAGTGTAACAGCCCAAAAACAGTGGCTATTACAGTGCCGTGGACCCCTACTGGGACCCACCAGGCGATATCACAATATACATTTAAAATCTGACAACGTGGCGCCGTACCACAACATTTATCAAAACCCCGGTGTGGAGCATGAGTTATTCATATCTTTAAATACGGGCAAACAAACACAGGATCCAAATTCGGTACAGACCATATGACGATGGGTAGTACCTAACAAATCTTAGTACATTCATCCGACACAAAATAAAAATGAAAGTCACAATAAAACATAACCGAACAACCAAAAGACTCGGGGACCCCGAAATAGCATACATCAGAATCCTCCGTCGCCATTGTGCTCCTCCTGTGCCTTGCCCTTTCCTCGCCCTGAAATACAAGTATTTCGCCCCAAACCACAGGGTCAGCTATACATGATAATAATTCTCGTGACATTATACAATTCATATATATACTGATCTCAAAGAAATCAGCCGACTACTGAATATACCCCGAAGGCGTATAAACAATCAGTCCCAACTGTCGAACATAACCAAATATACGAACGACCATATACTATGGCTCAAGACGGACGTCACAGTACGCCCGATCCGGAAATGTGTCCGTGCACATGTCCACCCCGTATACGGAATCCAGAATATACGTGGGACGATGTACCTAATTAGCCTCACGAACTACGTCTCGTGTGCACGATCTAAATGCGGAAAACCTCCACGCATGATCATCAAGTGCCCGGCTAAAAATCCTACACATAACCAATCGGCGCGCAGATATGACTCCAGAGATGTCACGATACAACATGACAACGAAACTCAACGAATTACACTTTTACTAAGGAATCGAACAACTCACCGAAGTGTCAACAAAGCTCAACAATATCAAGGGTCCAAAAGTAACGAACTTGGGAATACAATCCCACGATGAAAACGGGACATCATTAAGAACAACCTCAAGTCACAAGACACAAGTTTATAGGGGTTTCATATACACGAAATGCATAATCATCATAAGAATCCACACATCATTATAACCAAGCAAGATAACTTGCCTTAATTCCGTGGATGAATAATCCTTCTTTGAATGGTCAAACGAACGGTATCCTCGTCTAACAATACTCACGTGAACAAGCACCTTGAATGAAATGTAATTCATTCAACAACACATTTGTACGATAATGGTATTATTACAAAAATAATATTCGTAATTTTACTTGAATAAATCAATCATCCTATTGACCTTTTTAATGTTCTTATTACAAATCATTGTATGTTTATCATGTTCGTTCACATATTCTAACCTTAATGTCAAATACTTGATGTCTAGTTACGTTCTTCATTATTTTACCAACGATTACATTCAAAACTTGATTACTATATGAAACATAAGTTTAAGTTTTTAGTGAACTAAGAACATCATCTTAATTTACGTTTCTTAATACGCCCGGATTAATGAAATGGAATTCGGCTACTCATCTACCGCATTTGTATCATCATATTCAACACAATCCTCTTAAGAACATTATCAACCTATTAATGTAGTGATTAACACCCTTTAATAAAATCTAGAAATTCGAACATATGAAGATTACAACTTTCTTCTATCAACATCCATTGATTTACTTTGAAGAATTTATTAAAAGCCTAGTTATATCATTGGATACTTGAAATTTTGGAAGTAACTTCAACCCATCTAGTGAAGATCATCTTCAAAGGGTTAATATAATCTTTCCAAAAATTTTATTACAAAGGTTTTAGAGGCCAAAAATCATGGTTCCATACTACCTTCAAGAATCAATAGAATGTTCAAGACAAATTTAACATTTCTCACTTTTAATCATTAAGGATATCATCCCTAACATGCTCCTAGTGTTGAGACTATAATTAACTTCCAATTATCATGTTATACATCAGGTTTTAAGTATATCATTATCAACACAATCACATTATGAAGTTATTTACGACAAGAAGTAACACTAATACCTTCAATGTTAATCTTCACTTAGTTTGAGCATGATTCAATTAACTTATCATGTTTGCACTAGTTTAAACTAACATTATGTGAAGTATTTATCTACTAACATCATCATAAGCATGGAATTGATACGAGTTAAAGAAAGACCAACCTTAAAATGAAGAACAACACCAACACTTCAAGGGATACACTTCAATCTCTAGCTTCTCCAAGTCACCAATCAAGTGTTGAGGCTCCAACACAAGTTAGAAAGGCTTAGAAACAAAGTTGGAAGGGAAAGGAATCGTTCCTCAGTTGGGAGGTTGAAAAGGGTCTAGTAGGAAGTGAATGGCAAGTCATACTTTTATAATCTGAACTTGCTATTACGTACGTTAACGAACGTGGTTAACGTACGTTATAGCCTTCACGTACGTAATCTTATGATCATTACGTACGTAACCAATTTCATCAAATCTCGCTGCCTCAAAACACGCAATTCGTTACGTACGTAACTATGTAGCTATTACGTACGTAATAGCCGTTGATTTGGCTGTCGCGATCGACTCCCGACCACCTACCCTCGCCGCCCCACTACCGAAAGGCGGATCACCGAGGATCTTCCGTATTACGTACGTTAACGTATTGATGTTACGTACGTAAGGCGACATACATAGCGTACGTTATGAAGACAGGTTAACGTACGTTAAGTACTATAACAAGCATAAATGGAATTCTCCCAATATCACCCAACAACTAATATAGTATGAATGACCATGAATCCAACTTAACATAATTCGTCGATACTTGCTACAACATCACAGATATGGTGCGAAAACACTTAACTTAAATCATGAAATACAATATTAAAGGCGAGGGTATTATATACTCCCCCCCTTAAAAGGAGTTTCGTCCGCGAAACTAAGGGGTAAACAGTTCGGGGTATTTCTCTCGCATGCTATCTTCGGTCTCCCACGTAGCTTCCTCGACTCCATGTCTCGACCACTGAATTTTTAATAAGGGAATCGTCTTGTTCCTCAGCTGTTTAATTCATCTTTCGAGTATCTTCATAGGCCGTTCTTCATACGAATGGTCGTCGGCTATTTCGACCTCGTCGAATTGAATAACGTGACTTGGATCAGAAACATACTTTCTTAACTGAGATACATGGAATACGTTGTGAATCCGGCTCAAAGCTGGTGGTAATGCTAAACGATAGGCTAGGTCGCCTACTCGTTCCAGGATCTCAAACGGACCAATGTACCTTGGGCACAATTTGCCTCTCTTCCCGAATCGGAAAACACCTCTAGTAGGAGATACTTTGACTAGTACATGGTCACCAACCTCAAACTCGAGTGGTCATCGATGATTATCTGCATATGATTTCTGGCGGCTTTGGGCCGTTAATAGACGGCTCTTGATCAGGGAAATCTTCTCGCGGGCTGCCAATAACATATCAGGTTCCGTACCAATAGATTCAGACAATTCGTCCCAGCACAAAGGGGACCTACAACGACGACCATACAATGCTTCATAAGGTGCCATCATGATCGAGGCGTGCCGGCTATTATTGTATGTGAATTCTACCAACGGCAGTTGGGCTTCCCAGTCAGGATTCCAATCGAGAGCACATGCCCTCAACATATCCTCTAGAGTTTGAATTGTCCTCTCAGACTGACCGTTGGTCTGAGGATGAAAATCCGTATTGAAGTTCAAATGTGTACCCATAGCACGATGAACTGCCTTCCAGAAGTGCGACACGAACCGTCCGTCCCGATCTGATAGAATACTCTTAGGGGTGCCATGCAGTCTCACAATCTCTTTGATGAATAATTGGGCCAATCTCTCAGGGCCCCAAGTATCCTTGATCTCCAAGAAATGGGCTGATTTAGTCAATCGATCCACAACCACCCAAATCGTATTCATGCCTCGACGGCTCGTCGGCAAACTAGTAATAAAGTCCATCGATATGTCTTCCACTTCCACTCGGGAATCGGAAGCGGTTTCATCATGCCAGCTGGTCGTTGATGCTCAATCTTGACCTGCTGACAGGTCAAACATTTCGAAACGAATTCGGCAACCTCCCGTTTCATGTTACCCCACCAATAATACGGCTTCAAATCCTTATACATTTTGTTTGATCCCGGGTGTATGGAATACGGGGTAGCATGAGCCTCCTTCAGAATAGTATTCCTCAACTCTTCGTCTACTGGTACACACACTCGATTTTTAAAGCGTAACAGTCCATCCTCGTGAACCACAAATCCAGGGGCCTTCCCCTGATCGATTTCTCCTCGAATTCTGGATAAGAATGGGTCCGTCATCTGTTTCGTCCTGATCGTCTCATCAATGGATGGTGAAATCTCAAGCATGCACAGTTGTCCCTGAATGCGTTGTATCCAGACCTCAATCTCTGGTCTCATGAACTCTAATTGCAACTCCCTCTGGGCGGTCAAACGAGCTAGTATCTGCTCCTGCACCGTCTTGCGGCTCAAGGCATCGGCAACCACGTTTGCCTTGCCTGGATGATAAAGGATCTCGATATCATAGTCTTTGATTAGCTCTAACCACCTCCTTTGTCTCATATTCAACTCCTTCTGGGTAAAAATATACTTCAGGCTCTTGTGGTCCGTAAAAATCTGGCAGGCAACTCCATACAATGGCGCCAGATTTTTAAAGCAAACACTACGGCTGCTAACTCCAAGTCATGAGTCGGGTAGTTGACCTCGTAAGGACGCAACTGTCTGGACGCATAGGCGATCACTTTCCGCCCCGCATTAACACGCAGCCCAAGGCCCCGCCTCGATGCATCGCTATATACCACGAATCCTTCCGTTCCTCTAGGTAGTACTAAAACAAAATGAAATTAATCGACCTTTGAGTTCATCAAAACTTTGCCGACATGCTTCCGACCACAAGTACTTCTTATCTTTTCTCAATGATTAGTCATCGGTTGAGCAATTTTGGAAAATCCTTCCACGAATCGTCTGTAATAGCTGCTAGACCCGTAAAACTACGAACTTCCTTCACGTTCTTCGGGGTAGCTTGATCGGATAGCTTCGTCTTCGTGGGTCTACTCTTACTCCCTCTGCTGATATCACATGACCCAAAAATAACTTCAGACATCCGTAATTCACACTTAGAAAATTTTCCATAGAGTTGTTCTCGCCTTAATGCGTCGAGAACTCAAGCGGAGGTGACACTCATGCTCCTCATGATCACGAGAGTAGACCAAGATGTCGTCAATAAAACGACTACAAAACGATCCAGATAATTAATGAAAACCCGATTCATCAATTCCATGAATACCGCAGTGCATTAGTCATCCAATGGCATGACAACGAACTCATAATGCCCATAGCGAGTGCGAAAAGTGTATTCGGGACGCCGACTCTCGAATCCGCAATTGGTGGTACCCGGACCTCAAGTCGATCTTGGAAAATACAATGCTCCTTGGAGCTGATCCAATAGATCATCGATGCGAGGTAAAGGGTATTTGTTCTTAATTGTTACTTTGTTCACTCCCGTAATCAATACACAAACGCAGCGATCCGTCCTTCTTCCGCATTTAATAACACCGGCGCTCCCCAAGGGGATGCACTGGGCCGAACATATCCTTTCTCGATTAATTCTTCGAGTTGTCTTTTCAACTCCTGCATCTCGATTGGGGCCATACGATATGGTGCTTTCGAAAGCGGGACGTCCCTGGCTCCAACTCAATGGTGAATTCTACCTCTCATTGTGGGGGTATTCCCGAAGCTCGTCGGAAATACATCGGGATAATCTCGAACTCGGAATATCAATCAATTTGAGTCGGTCACACTGTCTTAGTCATGTAAGACCAATAACCAATGCATCCTGGTTCAAGAATCTCATAGCCTTCATAGCGCCGATGACTCTCCTGAATGATTGGGATTATCACCGAAAAATACACTCGACGCCATCATCCGATGTGACGGTCACCATTCGCTACGGACGCTAAGCACAAGATCGTGACGATCCATCCAACGATACCCAAGATTACATCACTTTAGGAAAATCAACCACAATCAAGTCGGACAACCACTCACGGTTGTGCATGCTAATCAGACGATTACAGACTTCACGACTCCCAATAATTCTTCTACCATCGGGTAGACCAATTACATAAGGTTCACAATCGGTAACACGATTCAAATGCAAACAACTCAAACAAGAACTAGACAAAAAGGAGTGTGAAGCACCAAGATAAAAAGAACACAAACGGCCGAGAGTGGATCTCGAGAGTACTGCAATCATGCGCCGGGATCATCGGCTTTCTTCATCTCGTAGACTCGGGTTTTGCAACCCTAAGCAGTGTACCAACTTGATTTCCACGGCCCATCCCTTTGTTCGCCTTAGTCCGGTAAGAAGCGGATGGAGGAGCACGTTCTGAGCAGAAGACCTTGGAGCAAGAGATACTATCGAGCACGCCCGAGTCCACCCGGCAATAGCGAGCACGATGACCGTTCTTCCCGCAAGTGTGACAGTAACGACGGCCGGACACTTGGAGCTGATATGCCCCTGGTCCCCACGGTTATAACACACGACAGGTGAGCCGATTGCCCGAGAGTGCATTCTGCCGGTTTCGGTGCCATAGGTGGCCGCCAAAAGGATTTGGTACAGTGGGGTTTCTTGAATACCCCATTCTCGTCTCCTTGGGTCAGTTCTGGATCTCTTGTTGGAAAACCGAGGCCGCTTCTTAGAAATCTCCTTCGCAGAAGTTCATACTCCAAAGCCTTCTCAATAAACTCCGGTAAGGTCGCATGCAGTGGTGATTGAGTAATTGCATCCTCATTCGGGGTTTAAGCCTCTTGAGGAAATATTTGATCTTATCAGCTTCCGAACGGACAACTGACGTAGCAAAAGGGAGAAGTGCTTGGAATTTTTCGGCAATCGCTAACACATCCTCGTCTTCCGATGGGTCGGGGTTTAGTAATTCGGACAGTTTGGCTTCACGGATGGGTGCAGGATAGTAACGATCTAGCATAAGATTCTTGAATTCCTCCCAAGTACTCGCGCCTTCGGCAGGCCTCACAGAAAGCCACCAACTATGGGCACTCTTACTAAGGTAGTAGGCTACCACAGCAACTCGATTTTCCTCTGGGCACTCCACCATCTCGAACAGTTTCTCGAGATGCTCTATCCAGTGTACAATGTCAGCAGACTCAGATGAGCCTTCAAAAGTTGGAGATCGCTGACGTGATATGTCGCTAATAATCCGGCTCACAATCCCGCCAGGCACCAGACGCGGAGGTTGTTGTCCCTGCTGTTGACCAGTAGTATTCCTCTGCATAGTTTCCATCAGCTGACCCATTTGGGTCATCTGGGCCATCATGCCCTGCATCACGGTGTAAGGATCGACACATGCATTCTCTCCGGTGTGGTGTGATTGGTCCCTAGAAGGCGAATCACTGCCTGCGGAACTCTGTTCCACATTCGCGCGTCTGTTAGCTCGTGGTATCGGAATTCGGCCTCTTCCGCGGCCTCGTCCCCCTCTTCCATGGCCTCTCAGGTTCCTTTCCATACTGAAAGAATCAAGTCACAAGTACAGTTCGATTTATCAATCATAATTCATGCTAAGTTAATAGCAACAGGGAATTTCCTATCCAACAAAGCAGTTGTAACGAATCACTGGCACTACAAGTGTTACACACTCAATATCATATCAACATTAAGTCGAAACAATTCCAATCACATAATTAATTTAGGTTCTCCTCAAACAGATGAATTTTGCCTCATGGTAGCAAGATGCCAAGATAAGTAAGGAGACCAATACATCGTCAATATCATGCCAGTAATCAAATTATGGTTCATGAGAACATACCGTATTCGACGGGTCAGGCGCTTGCACAGGTTACACGTGGCACGAAGGTTTCTTGATGCTATTTCGATTCTACAATGACTCAAAATAAAAACACACTCTCTGATACCATCTTCTGTAACAGCCCAAAAACAGTGGCTATTACAGTGCCGTGGACCCCTACTGGGACCCACCAGGCGATATCACAATATACATTTAAAATCTGACAACGTGGCGCCGGACCACAACATTTATCAAAACCCCGGTGTGGAGCATGAGTTATTCATATCTTTAAATACGGGCAAACAAACACCGGATCCAAATTCGGTACAGACCATATGACGATGGGTAGTACCTAACAAATCTTAGTACATTCATCCGACACAAAATAAAAATGAAAGTCACAATAAAACATAACCGAACAACCAAAAGACTCGGGCCCCCCGAAATAGCATACATCAGAATCCTCCGTCGTCATTGTGCTCCTCCTGTGCCTTGCCCTTTCCTCGCCCTGAAATACAAGTATTTCGCCCCAAACCACAGGGTCAGCTATACATGATAATAATTCTCGTGACATTATACAATTCATATATATACTGATCTCAAAGAAATCCACCGACTACTGAATATACCCCGAAGGCGTATAAACAATCAGTCCCAACTGTCGAACATAACCAAATATACGAACGACCATATACTATGGCTCAAGACAGACGTCACAGTATGCCCGATCCGGAAATGTGTCCGTGCACATGTCCACCCCGTATACGGAATCCAGAATATACGTGGGACGATGTACCTAATTAGCCTCACGAACTACGTCTCGTGTGCACGATCTAAATGCGGAAAACCTCCACGCATGATCATCAAGTGCCCGGCTAAAAATCCTACACATAACCAATCGGCGCGCAGATATGACTCCAGAGATGTCACGATACAACATGACAACGAAACTCAACGAATTACACTTTTACTAAGGAATCGAACAACTCACCGAAGTGTCAACAAAGCTCAACAATATCAAGGGTCCAAAAGTAACGAACTTGGGAATACAATCCCACGATGAAAACGGGACATCATTAAGAACAACCTCAAGTCACAAGACACAAGTTTATAGGGGTTTCATATACACGAAATGCATAATCATCATAAGCATCCACACATCATTATAACCAAGCAAGATAACTTGCCTCAATTCCGTGGATGAATAATCCTTCTTTGAATGGTCAAACGAACGGTATCCTCGTCTAACAATACTCACGTGAACAAGCACCTTGAATGAAATGTAATTCATTCAACAACACATTTGTACGATAATAGTATTATTACATAAATAATATTCGTAATTTTACTTGAATAAATCAATCATCCTATTGATCATTTTAATGTTCTTATTACAAATCATTGTATGTTTATCATGTTCGTTCACATATTCTAACCTTAATGTCAAATACTTGATGTCTAGTTACGTTCTTCATTATTTTACCAACGATTACATTCAAAACTTGATTACTATATGAAACATAAGTTTAAGTTTTTAGTGAACTAAGAACATCATCTTAATTTACGTTTCTTAATACGCCCGGATTAATGAAATGGAATTTGGCTACTCATCTACCGCATTTGTATCATCATATTCAACACAATCCTCTTAAGAACATTATCAACCTATTAATTTAGTGATTAACACCCTTTAATGAAATCGATAAATTCGAACATATGAAGATTACAACTTTCTTCTATCAACATTCATTGATTTACTTTGAAGAATTTATTAAAAGCCTAGTTATATCATTGGATACTTGAAATTTTGGAAGTAACTTCAACCCATCTAGTGAAGATCATCTTCAAAGGGTTAATATAATCTTTCCAACAATTTTATTACAAAGGTTTTAGAGGCCAAAAATCATGGCTCCATACTACCTTCAAGAATCAATAGAATGTTCAAGACAAATTTAACATTTCTCACTTTTAATCATTAAGGATATCATCCCTAACATGCTCCTAGTGTTGAGACTATAATTAACTTCCAATTATCATGTTTACATCAGGTTTTAAGTATATCATTATCAACACAATCACATTATGAAGTTATTTACAACAAGAAGTAACACTAATACCTTCAATGTTAATCTTCACTTAGTTTGGGCATGATTCAATTAACTTATCATGTTTGCACTAGTTTAAACTAACATTATGTGAAGTATTTATCTACTAACATCATCATAAGCATGGAATTGATACGAGTTAAAGAAAGACCAACCTTAAAATGAAGAACAACACCAACACTTCAAGGGATACACTTCAATCTCTAGCTTCTCCAAGTCACCAATCAAGTGTTGAGGCTCCAACACAAGTTAGAAAGGCTTAGAAACGAAGTTGGAAGGGAAAGGAATCGTTCCTCAGTTGGGAGGTTGAAAAGGGTCGAGTAGGAAGTGAATGGCAAGTCATACTTTTATAATCTGAACTTGCCATTACGTACGTTAACGAACGTGGTTAACGTACGTTATAGCCTTTACGTACGTAATCTTATGATCATTACGTACATAACTAATTTCATCAAATCTCGCTGCCTCAAAACACGCAATTCGTTACGTACGTAACTATGTAGCTATTACGTACGTAATATCCGTTGACTTGGCTGTCGCGATCGACTCCCGACCACCTACCCCTGCTCGGCCCCACTACCAAAGGCGGATCACCGAGGATCTTCCGCATTACGTACGTTAACGTATTGATGTTACGTACGTAAGGCGACATACATAGCGTACGTTATGAAGACAGGTGAACGTACGTTAAGTACTATAACAAGCATAAATGGAATTCTCCCAATATCACCCAACAACTAATATAGTATGAATGACCATGAATCCAACTTAACATAATTCGTCGATACTTGCTACAACATCACAGATATGGTGCGAAAACACTTAACTTAAATCATGAAATACAATATTAAAGGCGAGGGTATTACACTTAGTTCGTCATTAGTTATAGAAGATGTATAGGAGATCATAAGATGAATTTACTTATTATGTTGTGTAGATTCGATTTTCCTTAAAAAGACGGTTTCTCTTTCGAACTATAAAACGCCCCTTACATATTGAATCAATGCACTATATTTCTATGTTGATTGGCTTCAATACATAGCATTAGGATTTATGAGAATAACTCAAAGAATCATCTAAGGACTAGAGGTATATTTCTATCCCCTAGAACAACTTAGAGTGAAGATCATTTGATCTAATCAAACATATTTTCTTTCGAAACATATGAAGACCATAAATATCGTCATTTATTGGCCAAATAAATAAAGATTGTTAAAACAATAAAAATCACACACAATAATAAGTAATTCACAATAGATCTTTTATACAAACATAAATAACATGACTAACCTTGTTTATAATCCCAACTAAAGGTTACTTAGCCCATGAAGGGTTTATTATACATATTACAAGCTTGTGTGGTCATTATTAGTTGAATCAAGAGAAAGAATTGATCCTAACTCCCTTAGTAGATAAAGGAGATAGAAGCAATAAACTCTCTGAACAACATATGCTATACCACACTTACAAAAATCACTCAAGAACACAAGTGTGTTCTTCACACAAAAAGAAAAGATTACAAAAAATGGAAAATTATAAGATGAATGATGAATGATGAATGATCTAAGGGGTCTATTTATATACCTAAAGTCATCTAATAGCTCCAAAACTCCAGCATTATTACAATAGATCGGATCAATGCCAGCCATCCCCTCAATAATACACAAAAAGTATAAAAAATTAGACAAATCATAACAATCTGTCAAGAGTTACGGCCGTAACATTAAGGAGTTACGGCCGTAACTTGGATGACTTACGGCCGTAACATTCTGTAGTTACGGCCGTAACTTGGCTTCGTCAATTTGTTCACTGGTTGTTTTGAGAGTTACGTTTTCAGCCCAGAATTTCTCAGACTTTGCGTTTTGCCCCAAATCTTCTTCGGATGATAACTTTTGATATATAACTCTGATTTTGAATCCGGAAAGACTGCCGAATTCGTCTCGGAAAGCCTTAAAACATGAATATATCAAAATTCAACAAAGAGAATATTTAAAAAACATGTTATTTCTTGAGTAAATCAGTTATTTAATCCGATCATCATCCGATAAAAATAAAATAAAAAAAACTAATTAATTAAAAGCAAAAAACGAGTGGACTAGCTCAATTATGGGTGAATTTTATCGATACAAACCATGGATAAGTGTACAAAACTGACACTCATCACACCCCCAAACTTGAATTCTTGCTAGTCCCGAGCAAGACTCTTTATTATTCATGCTCCAAAAATAAAAATAAAAATAAAAATAAGACGCAAAAATACTAATACACACAAAATATAAAAAGAGAAAAGGAGATCAAAATGCCATTAATACACAACAACCAGCTATATACAGTAGATAGAAATGAATCAAGGTTCAAAATAAATCTACTGATGATTTTGAAGTTAAAACATGGTTTTTATTTTGTAATTCCAAAATGCAAGGTTTTTCCCCCAAAAGGCTGATTATTTCTTTCCCACTCGTGATACACACGACTCCCTTTAATGGTTGCTCTCGACCACTCGTTTATTTTTCGACTCAATACGAAGAAGAATTTTATTGGCGTCATCAAATATTGTGATTTTCACAAAATTGAGTGTATTGAAATCCAGCCGCTAATTAATTCAAATCTGCTCATAAACTACATCCTTTTTAGTGATAGCTTTCACACCGTTATTTGCTAACGTGTAGCTCTTTTCACTAACACAATTTCTATCTCATTTTTTTTAAAAGGTGATAGCTTTCGCACCGTTATTTGCTAACGTGTAGCTCTTTTCACCAATTTTTCTGAGACGGCAGCTACGCACCAACAATGGTTAGTCCTTTATTTTTCGCAAAATTTAAGATCCCCAAAATTAGGCAGCTGTTGCTGCTCAACACTTCTCCTTTTCGTCATTTTTTTTTCAGGTGATAGCTTTCACACCGTTATTTGCTAACGTGTAGCTCTTTTCACAAATGGCTCCTTTTTTTTAGGGAATAGAATTTTTGCAGAAAATCATTTCTTAGTTTAAGCATGAAAAATCAAAAACTCCACAAATTAAGTAAATTTCAGTTCTATTTTTCATCAACCGATTGATTCTTCTTTTCTCAAGGTAATAAATGACTCGATTTTATATGATAATTACAAGGCTTGGAAAGAGAGATTAAAGCTCAAAAAATTTTGGAATATACAATTTTTTAACCGGTTAAAACGATTTTAGAAACTTGTATATAGCTAATTTATTGGTGTTATGGCCAGATCTAGAAATATCAAAAATCAAAATACTATATATATATATATATATAAAATTTAAGGCAAATAACCAAATCAATCAAAACACACCAAAATTCCATCACACCAACATAATTAAACAAACCACCCCCAAACGTGAAAATAAAACTGTCCTCAGTTTTTAAAAAAATAAAATAAAAAGCAATGCAGAAAAGCAGAATACTCCCTGTTAAGAAAGTCGATGTTTGAGCTAACGCCTTTTAGAATCTGCAAGAGAATAAATATACGAGGCACAAAACAAAAGCAAACAAAATATACTCGTAAGTATAACACAATTTTTAAGATGCGCATCAAGAAAGTCCGAAGAGTCGCCTTACGCTGCCATCAATGCTTTTATAAAAAACACACAATAAAAATTACAGTAATAAAATAACAATACATAAATCGCGAATAGATGCGCGTCAAGAGATCAAGAAGAAACTCCTTAAGCTGCCACCATTTAGCACGATTATTACACACGACAGAAAGTAAAAATACAAGAGGTCCGACATGGGTTATCAAAGGGAGAGGAATGAATCCACTTTTCGTTTTCTCACAAGAAAATCTTCCATCCGCACAATTTTAGCTAGAGTGGATCTGGTTGAGGAACAAATTCATTGAGTTTTTGATTAGTTCATCTGGTGTTGTTGCAATGACTATGATTCGTTTAGCACGCTCGAAATAAAACCCTTTTCAGCAGAGTAGTCGATGAAAGATAGTAAACCATCAAAGAAACCATTGACATTAAGCGACTCTATTGGTTTTGATGAACATTTAGTGGCTCGTAACCACATGAAAAAGTTCCTCAAGGGTGCCAAAACCACCGGAAGGGTGATAAAGGCGCGAATTATTTATCATGTGAGTTATGCGATCTTGCATATTTGAGATCTAAACTCATCTCCAATAGTTGACCGTAATTTTACTTTCACCGAGGTTTTGGGATTATTCCCAACACTCTTACTCCTTCCATATAGGCGTATGTGCACTCGTCCCATTAGTCCTAGACTTCCTCCTCCGTAAACTGCATGAATGCATTTTTCTCCTAAGGTACGACCCAAGTTGTGGGCTGCTTCAGTAAAGCATGCCTCTTTTCCATAACTAGCTCCACCAAAAATGCAGAGTGTGCTAAATTTTTTTGTTGAAGATGATGACTCCATTTTTGAAAAGAATTTTTTTAGAGAGAAACAGAGAAAAGTGCAAGTTTGAGGGATGAATGAAAGAAACAAGCACAATGTTTATTTATAGAAGAAAAAGAAGGCAAAAATTGTTTGACAAGTTCGTGATTGCGTTGATTGCGCTTCAACTACTCAATTAGAATAATGAATGCATTTATCGCGTATCATATTTTTTTATTCAGAAAATCTCACCACACGACAAAAATAAAAGATACTTACGCGTATGTACAGTAGTTGTGATTGTGGCTCACATCTTCCTCTGATTTTACGTTCAGAAACGGCCTAAATGCCTTCTATGAATCGGGGAGAAGCTTCCCATCCAATTTTCTTACAAATTGGCAAACAGGGTCTTTTAACGTCAGATTCCCAAGACGTTATTCATATTCTGGTTTGAATTTATTCCACAAACATCGAATTCCATAATGTACGAGTCCACTAGGATGCGTGTCAAAAGAAATTTCGATATTATCTAAATTCTCTTTATTCAGACCATCCTTAATGAATTGAATTTTATCTTCTATGTTTGTAGATGGAATTCCTAAAGATCGACATTTCAAATTACAGTTCCATCTAGCACATTTATAACAAACAGCTATCATCTTTGCTCGTCGTTTCTTGGCATATGAACTTTTTCCTAGCCCTAGTAAAAATCTAGTCGGTGTTTCTGTGAATTCACCCTTTATTCTTACTTTGGCTTCAATTATGAATCTTATGTCAAAAGGTATGCTTTTATTCATAAGCAATCTCATCCTTTCAAGTCTCGTCTTATAAATCTTTAAAATGACATTTTTGCTCAGAAAGGGAAATCTTTTTTCGATTTTATTCAAAATTTCATCCATTATAAAAAAAATGAAAATAAATGAAGAAAATATCTACAAATATCAGTTGTTGTGGGAAACTGAAAAATCCGACTTTAATAGTCACGGAGTACCGTTATCCGTCACTTGACCGGACAAACACAATTTAGTACTAAGTTACAATGTCGAGAAATTTATACCTATAAAAATAGTTTACAATGTAAGATTTCAAATATAACTTATACTTCTCCGGCAACGGCGCCAAAAACTTGACACGTTGTTAGTGTAACTATCGCAAGTGCACGATATCGTATCAAGTAGTAAAGTGGACTTTTTGAGTTCGGTTTATCGATCCCACAAGGAAGTTTGGTTATAATTTGAATTATACACTATTAGTCTATTTTTATAGATACTAAGATGAGTGAAACACACAATTAAAAAGTTTGGTTTAATAATTGCAAAGATAATGCAATAATAGTTCTAAACTTATAAGGAAATAAAAAGATAGTAATAATAATAGATTGATTAACGATAAAATGAAATAGTTGGGATTACAAACTTAGTTCGTCATTAGTTATAGAAGATGTATAGGATATCATAAGATGAATTTACTTATTATGTTGTGTAGATTCGATTTTCCTTAAAAAGACGATTTCTCTTTCGAACTATAAAACGCCCCTTACATATTGAATCAATCCTCTATATTTCTATGTTGATTGGCTTCAATACATAGCATTAGGATTTATGAAAATAACTCAAAGAATCATCTAAGGACTAGAGGTATATTTCTATCCCCTAGAACAACTTAGAGTGAAGATCATTTGATCTAATCAAACATATTTTCTTTCGAAACATATGAAGACCATAAATATCGTCATTTATTGGCCAAATAAATAAAGATTGTTAAAACAATGAAAATCACACACAATAATAAGTAATTCACAATAGATCTTCTATACAAACATAAATAACATGACTAACCTTGTTTATAATCCCAACTAAAGGTTACTTAGCCCATGAAGGGTTTATTATACATATTACAAGCTTGTGTGGTCATTATTAGTTGAATCAAGAGAAAGAATTGATCCTAACTCCCTTAGTAGATAAAGGAGATAGAAGCAATAAACTCTCTGAACAACATATGCTATACCACACTTACAAAAATCACTCAAGAACACAAGTGTGTTCTTCACACAAAAAGAAAAGTTTACAAAAAATGGAAAATTATAAGATGAATGATGAATAATGAAGGATCCAAGGGGTCTATTTATACACCTAAAGTCATCTAATAGCTCCAAAACTCCAGCATTATTACAATAGATCGGATCAATGCCAGCCATCCCCTCAATAATACACAAAAAGTATAAAAAATTAGACAAATCATAACAATCACAAGAGTTACGGCCGTAACATTAAGGAGTTACGGCCGTAACTTGATGACTTACGGCCGTAACATTACGTAGTTACGGCCGTAACTTGGCTTCGTCAATTTGTTCACCGGTTGCTTTGAGAGTTACGTTTTATTGCAATTTCTCGGACTTTGCGTTTTGCCCCAAATCTTCTTCTGATGATAACTTTTGATATATAACTCGATTTTGAATCCGGAAGAATTGCCGAATTCGTCTCGGAAAGCCTTAAAACATGAATATATCAAAATTCAACAAAGATAATATTTAATAAACATGTTATTTCTTGAGTAAATCAGTTATTTAATTCGATCATCATCCGATAAAAATAAAATAAAAAACTAATTAATTAAAAGCAAAAAACGAGTAGACTAGCTCAATTATGGGTGAATTTTATCGATAAAAACCATGGATAAGTGTAAAAAACTGACACTTATTGTAATATCCGCAATTTCGAATTTCGGTAATTTTATTTTTTTCGGCGGAAGTTCGTTTTGACAACTTTATCATGACCGTTTCGTCATTACGAGAATGATTAATTCTGCACTTTTTGTCAACCGAGTTCGTTTCGGTGTCGTTTTGTTGAGTTCCGTGCTTTTTAACGACTTTTCTAAGTATGAGTTCGACTTTGTAAAGTCACCATTAATTTTTGGTAACTCCAAAAATTCTGAATCTTTGCAATATTATAGAGCATCGAGTTAGCTTTCCAATAGTTCGAACGGTGAGTCAATCGGAGTCCGGACGAGAGAGTTATGGTCGTTTTAGCTCACCCGCTCGTTATTGGCGATCATGCCGGCCGAACTTCGGCCGTGTCGTCCGACACGGCCCGTGCCACTCGTCCGGAAAATGCCAAAGTTTCGCCGACCGGACTCGGCCGTGTCGTCCGACACGGCCGTGCCGTACTCTTCCGGATAAGCTCGGAGCATCGCCAACGCGCCGACCGTGTCCCGTGACACGGTCGAGTCGTCTTGAAGTCAGCTGTCGGACGGTCGCTATCGGATGGCCCCTACGCGCGCGACCGTGTCAAGCGAGGACACGGTCGAGTCCCTGTCGGCCAGGTGTGCACGACCGTGCCCGATCGGCACGGCCGTGTCCGGCAGCGATCGACCCTATAAAAGGCCCGTGATCGTTTTTCTTGCCATTTTTCACCTTCTTCTTATCTTCTTCCGCAGCTTGGAGTGTTCCAATCTTGTAGCCATGTTGTTTAACAACATATACATGAAGTTTGGAGGTTCATATCATCAATCATCCGTCCTATAACATCCTTTGATCGAAGCGAATCGGGTCGATTTTCTAGAAATCTAATTTTGGGGATTTTGGGTATTTTGTTCGATTTCGTCCGTTTAATCCGATTTAACTTAGGATTTTGATGGATTGATGATTATTTAGATGTATTATATCATTTCCTTTATTATTCCATGGTTGGATCGTATCGATTCGTTGTTTGAGTCGAGTTCTTGACCGATGCCTTGAAGGTGTCCGGTAAAATGTCTTAGAGGGGTTTTCGGGCGTTCTACGATTATTCTTCCTCGTATGGTCGATGATTTATTGATTGTATGATGTTAGGGTCGTGTTTCTTGCGAAGAAACCGTGTTGAACCCTTTCGTTCGTCGTCGTCTTCCGTTTCGATAGCATTGGGCGTTTCGAAGCTTTCCGGTTGAGCCGTGTTCGTCGGGATACTTGCGTGCCGATTTTGAGGCAAGTACCTTGTCCATACTATTCTTGTTTTGTGAATATGATAATTGGTGATCGTCTTTATATGTTTGTTTGATTGTTTGAAACGAATTTTCAAAAGATTCGATTAGCATGGTTAAAGGCTCTCTTTCTAAACGCGTGTGTTTCGTAATTGTGTGGGTTGTAAGTGACTACGTGGATATTTGGATATGTTTGGTGTTGATGTTGCGCTTGATAATACGGGTGTACGTATATTATCTCTTTTCAGTGCGTTGTGGATTGACGTGGTGTTTTGCTAAGTGTTTGAGGCCTCTGGGCGAATTGTTTGAATATCCTTGATGTGATATGTTGATTGTGTGAATGTGTGGATATGGTTGAAGGTCTACGGTGACACATGGCACGTGATCATGTGGTCGATGCAACAAGTGATTGATCCAACCGTGAGCACGAGATAATCTACGGTGGCACATGGCATGTGATCATGTGGCCGAGGATGCAACAAGCGATTGATCCAACCGTGAGATGTGTGATTTGTTTCGCTAGCTTTCGGGAGGGTCCTTCGAGGCCTCGAGTGGGATGTCGGTGGTAGCGTCCGATCTAGGCGATGCGCGTGCGTGATTATGTTTCGTTGATTTTACGTCCGTTGAGGACACGTGATGTTGGGCTCGACCTGTTAATTGTTGGTGGTTTCCTATTTGCGAAAACAAAACCTTTGAACGTGACCACTGTTGATTTTGGAAAGAGAAGGATTCGATAATCCTAAAATTGTTTTCTATTAAAACTCTCGATGGCATTTTAAACGGTTTTATAAATTCTTTCCCTTGATTTATGCTCTATCGGTTTTGGAGTGTTTTACCCAAACTCATGCCTCGGGAAGCACTTTTCGTTACGTTTGAATCTCTGAGGATTTTCTGGTTATTGTTATTCGTGGAATGTGAATTGTATGGCTCGTATTTTTGCACTTGTACTTGCACTAGCAAAACAGTGGAGTTTGCTAACCCCAGAGTATTCGGGGT
Organism: Orobanche coerulescens; assembly: GCA_033398695.1. NCBI lineage: Eukaryota > Viridiplantae > Streptophyta > Magnoliopsida > Lamiales > Orobanchaceae > Orobanche > Orobanche coerulescens. The sequence continues at coordinate 84,762,638 of CM065812.1, forward strand.
GGATGTCTATTTTTGCATTCGGGTTTTGGAGCATAGCACGGGGTCGGCACGAAGGATGATGAAAGATGAACGATACTAATCACACGAGGATCCGTTGATGTCGTATTGGTCTAGTTGTATTTTCTTTTCCGCCGCAGATTTGTTTCCGTTATGCGGGTGTGGTTGTATTTTGACCCCTGCGGGGCATGAGTTGTATGTATTTGTTGAAAGACCAAATCGGTCTCTTGAGTCATTTAGCCTTAAAGGCGAGGTTTAGATGTTTGATTTTAGTTATCGGCTGGTAGATCCTCGAGGAGAGGGTCTACGGCGTGTAATATCCACGAGCGGATTTAGGGGTGTTACGAATGGTATCGGAGCTTAGGTTGTGGAAACCTAGGTTGTCGGGTCGGTGGTGTCTATTGAGTTTTTGTCTCGTCGGATTTTGTCGACTAAGTCGTGTCGCGACGCGTCGTGCGAGTTTGTTGGTCGTGATTAGTATCGTGGGCGATCATCATCTTCGTGCGACCTGTGAATGTAAGTCTCCCTTCTTTGTGTTGTGCCTCGTGTGACACGAGCTATTTTTATGATTATTTGTTAAGTGACGGAATCATCTTATGGATTTTGATTTTGTGATATGTGGTTATTTGACTCTCATATTTCGTTCATATGAGGAGTAGTGTTGCTCGATTGTGTATGTTGAACCGTATTTCTTTTATCCGCTGCGTGAGTTCTTTTGCAATGACTTTCGGTATTTTACCGACCGAGTTTTATTTTGAAAACCTTGAGTATCTTAGAAAATTAAAATTCGAGACGTACTTTTAAAACGAATTATTTTCTTGCGGTGTTTTCAAGGTGTTTTCTAATGCCGCAATACATTTCAAAAATTTTCCGGTTGAGGACCAAAAATATTTTTGAGATATTTTCAAATGCAGTTACTTAGATCCAAGGGTCGAATATTTTTGAAAGTTTTTCACTAAAAGAAAGGTGTCCTCATTTTTGTTCAAACGCAAGATGACTTTCAAAGTCTCGATAATGGTGTTTGTACTACTTTTTGTAAAATGATACTCAAGATCAACTGGTGTTTCCAAACTGTCTTCAAAGGTGGTTTTGTTTTAAAACCTATCATTCTGTTTGCGGACCGGAAATGCGTGTATGGTTTTCGAACTTTCGTTACGGTGTTAACCCCGAATTGTGATCGAATTGGTGGCATGAACGTCGGCGTTGCCACGCATTTGTTGTACTAGCCCTCTGTGAGAGGTGTGAACCGTGTTTACTATTTATCGCCTCGTGGTGTTTTGCGTGTTTTCGCACTAGTGTGTGTTGTTAAAGCACGGATTTTTGTGCGTTATAAACATGAGTGATTGTTTCATGATGTTTGTGATTGTGTCTTGGTATCGTTCGGGATGTTGTAATCGTCGAATGATGCCGTTGTTGTTGTGATTTTTGTATGCGTTGATATGTTATCTTGAGTTGGCATCTCCGGTATGTTGTTTTGCGGTGTTTTGATCCATTGTATCGAGCATTTGTATTTTTGGTATGCCGAGCCGAGACGTTTCAACCGTAATGTGCCGGGCATGCACGTGTATATTGTCCTTCTCGTCGGTAACACATTTCAAGTGTGGACTCGAGGACACCGAATTGATTTTGTGAATTGGCTACGAGACTTTCGGAGTTCGCGCTTGACACGATCATCGGAATCGGCTTTGAGAGGCCTTCAAGGATGTTTCGCCGGTTGCTTGTTGTGTCGTCACCTTGATTTATTTGTTGTGAGTTGCGGGGCGACCTTCTTTTATAAGAGGTCGAATGTAGTACCCGTGTTGTTTTTAGACTCTGCATTTTCTCTTTCTCGATTCTATCGACTCGTTCGTGTTCGTTGATACTTCTTGAACTTGTTACGTATTTCGGTTCAACGATCGGACGAGGTGTGATCTTGTTTTGGGTCAATCGGTTATCATTGTAACTTTCCAAATTCGGTTCGATTCTTGTGAACCTTGTTCGGAAGTAACATCTTTTGGTTCTACTAGTTCTTTTATTCGAAGTGGGTGGATCTTGAACTTTTGTATTTTCGACTGTCGACTCGTTTATGTTCGTTGACATTTGAGCTTGTCCTGCTCCTTGCTTTTGTTGATCGAACGAGTGTGGTATTATTTCGGAATAACTCGTTTGTCGTTGTGACTTTTCTAATGCTATTCCCTTTCATGTGGATCTTATATGAATGCACATCCTGTTGTTCTCACCGGATCATATATTGTCTCGAGTCGAGATGTGAACCTTGGGGTTGTTTGAATTTTATTATCCTTCGTATTTCGAACATGATTGTTCGCTTTTGTCTCGACCGTTGTGGTTCGGTCGTTTGTTTGTTCGGTTTTTGTCCTCGTTTCTTGATCGTTGAGCATTCAGGCTCCTTCCTAATTCCCTTAAGTTTGGGAAATTAGTCTCGTTTTCGATCTTCCAACCCTTGGGCGATGGAATTCCGTATTTGTTCAGCGTTTGACCCGCGTTTAAATTGATGAACCGTCAGGTTGGTCAATCGTGTTGATTTTCGTTCGTTGTGTTTTGTGATTGTTCGGATAATCGACTTGACTATATTATCCGTTTGATGACGCTTGTCATTTGTTGGTTTTATTGTATCCCTAACGGCGACATTGTGTTGGTCGTCGTGGACCGTGTTTTCACGCCGTATGTCTCTTTGCGTTCTTGCGGCGTTTCGCCGTTGGGCGCGAGTTTTCTATTTTTGTGTATCTCGTCGAGTTTTCTGGCGGGTATATTGCTCCCCCTACTTGTTTTAAGTTTGGACGAAACTTCTTTTAAGGAGGGTAGAATGTAATATCCGCAATTTCATTCGGTAATTTTATTTTTTCGGCGGAAGTTCGTTTTGACAACTTTATCATGACCGTTTCGTCATTACGAGAATGATTAATTCTGCACTTTTTGTCAACCGAGTTCGTTTGGTGTCGTTTTGTTGAGTTCCGTGCTTTTAACGACTTTTCTAAGTATGAGTTCGACTTTGTAAAGTCACCATTAATTTTTGGTAACTCCAAAAATTCTGAATCTTTCCAATATTATAGAGCATCGAGTTAGCTTTCCAATGGTTCGAGCGGTGAGTCAATCGAGTCGGACGAGAGAGTTATGGTCGTTTTAGCTCACCCGCTCGTTATTGGCGATCAACGCGGCCGAACTTCGGCCGTGTCGTCCGACACGGCCCGTGCCGTACTCGTCGGAAAATGCCAAAGTTTACGCCGACCGGACTCGGCCGTGTCGTCGACACGGCCCGTGCCGTACTCTTAGGATAAGCCTGGAGCATCGCCGGCACGCCGGCCGTGTCCCGAGGACACGGCCGAAGTCGTCTTGAGTCACCGCGGACGGGTCGCTATCGGATGGCCCTACGCGCCGCGACCGTGTCAAGCGAGGACACGGTCGAGTCCTGTCGGCAGGTATGCAACGACCGTGCCGATCGGCCGCGGGCCGTGTCCGGCGACGATCGGCCCCTATAAAAGGCCCAGCATCGTTTTTCTTGCCATTTTTCACCTTCTTCTTATCTTCTTCCGCACTTGGAGTGTTCCAATCTTGTAGCCATGTTGTTTAACAACATATACATGAAGTTTGGAGGTTCATATCATCAATCATCCATCCTATAACATCCTTTGATCGAGCGAATCGAATTGATTTTCTAGAAATCTAATTTTGGGGATTTTGGGTATTTTGTTCGATTTCGTCCGTTTAATCCGATTTAACTTAGGATTTTGATGGATTGATGATTATTTAGATGTATTATATCATTTCCTTTATTATTCCATGGTTGGATCGTATCGATTCGTTGTTTGAGTCGAGTTCTTGACCGACGCCTTGAAGGTGTCCTAAAATGTCTTAGAGGGGTTTTCGGGCGTTCTACGATTATTCTTCCTCGTATGGTCGATGATTTATTGATTGTATGATGTTAGGGTCGTGTTTCTTGCGAAGAAACCGTGTTGAACCCTTTCGTTCGTCGTCGTCTTCCGTTTCGATAGCATTGGGCGTTTCGAAGCTTTCCGCTGAGCCGTGTTCGTCGGGATACTTGCGTGCCGATTTTGAGGCAAGTACCTTGTCCATACTATTCTTGTTTTGTGAATATGATAATTGGTGATCGTCTTTATATGTTTGTTTGATTGTTTGAAACGAATTTTCAAAAGATTCGATTAGCCTGGTTAAAGGCTCTCTTTCTAAACGCGTGTGTTTCGTAATTGTGTGGGTTGTAAGTGACTACGTGGATATTTGGATATGTTTGGTGTTGATGTTGCGCTTGATAATACGGGTGTACGTATATTATCTCTTTTCAGTGCGTTGTGGATTGACGTGGTGTTTTGCTAAGTGTTTGAGGCCTGCAGGCGAATTGTTTGAATATCCTTGATGTGATATGTTGATTGTGTGAATGTGTGGATATGGTTGAAGGTCTACGGTGACACATGGCACGTGATCATGTGGTCAGGATGCAACAAGTGATTGATCCAACCGTGAGAGCCTGAGATAATCTACGGTGGCACATGGCATGTGATCATGTGGCCAGGATGCAACAAGCGATTGATCCAACCGTGAGATGTGTGATTTGTTTCGCTAGCCAGCTCGGGAGGGTCCTTCGAGGCCTCGAGTGGGATGTCGGTGGTAGCGTCCCGATCCTAGGCGATGCGCGTGCGTGATTATGTTTCGTTGATTTTACGTCCGTTGAGGACACGTGATGTTGGGCTCTGACCCTGTTAATTGTTGGTGGTTTCCTATTTGCGAAAACAAAACCTTTGGGCTGTGACCCTGTTGATTTTTGGAAAGAGAAGGATTCGATAATCCTAAAATTGTTTTCTATTAAAACTCTCGATGGCATTTTAAACGGTTTTATAAATTCTTTCCCTTGATTTATGCTCTATCGGTTTTGGAGTGTTTTACCCAAACTCATGCCTCGGGAAGCACTTTTCGTTACGTTTGAATCTCTGAGGATTTTCTGGTTATTGTTATTCGTGGAATGTGAATTGTATGGCTCGTATTTTTGCACTTGTACTTGCACTAGCAAAACAGTGGAGTTTTGCTAACCCCCGAGTATTCGGGGGGTGGATGTCTATTTTTGCATTCAGGTTTTGGAGCATAGCACAGGGTCGGCACGAAGGATGATGAAAGATGAACGATACTAATCACACGAGGATCCGTTGATGTCGTATTGGTCTAGTTGTATTTTCTTTTCCGCTGCAGTATTTGTTTCCCGTTGTACGGGTGTGGTTGTATTTTGACCCCTGCGTGGGCATGAGTTGTATGTATTTGTTGAAAGACCAAATCGGTCTACTGAGTCATTTTAGCCTTAAAGGCGAGGTTTAGATGTTTGATTTTAGTTATCAGCCTGGTAGATCCTCGAGGAGAGGGTCTACGGCGTGTAATATCCCTGAGCGGATTTAGGGGTGTTACACTTATCACACCCCCAAACTTGAATTCTTGCTAGTCCCGAGCAAGACTCTTTATTATTCATGCTCCAAAAATAAAAATAAAAATAAAAATAAGACGCAAAAATACTAATACACACAAAATATAAAAAGAGAAAAGGAGATCAAAATGCCATTAATACACAACAACCAGCTATATACAGTAGATAGAAATGAATCAAGATTCAAAATAAATCTACTGATGATTTTGAAGTTAAAACATGGTTTTTATTTTGTAATTCCAAAATGCAAGTTTTTTCCCCAAAAGGCTGATTATTTCTTTCCCACTCGTGATACACACGACTCCCTTTAATGGTTGCTCTCGACCACTCGTTTATTTTTCGACTCAATACGAAGAAGAATTTTATTGGTGTCATCAAATATTGTGATTTTCACAAAATTGAGTGTATTGAAATCCAGCCGCTAATTAATTCAAATCTGCTCATAAACTACATCCCTTTTAGTGATAGCTTTCACACCGTTATTTTCTAATGTGTAGCTCTTTTCACTAACACAATTTCTATCTCATTTTTTTTAAAAGGTGATAGCTTTCGCACCGTTATTTGCTAATGTAATATCCGCAATTTTCGATTTTCGGTAAATTTCTTTTTTCGGTCGGAGTCCGTTTTGACGACTCGCTCATGACCGTTTCGTCATTCTGAGAATGATTAATTCTACACTTTTTGACATCCGAGTTTGTTTCTGTGTCGTTTTGTTGAGTTCCGTGCTTTTTAGCGACTTTTCCGCGCTTGAGTTCGATTCTTGCGAATCTCGTTCGAAACTGCTGTTTCAAGTTTCCCGTAAGTCCGTTTAACTTTGTTAGACGTGTTGTGAACTTCGGTTTGGTTATTCGATCACGTATCGTGATTTCCGGGCGTTTTGGGCCATTTTGTAATTTCTTGAAAGTTACGGGTATCCGTATCTGTAATGGTTGTCTCGACCCGTTTCTGGGTCGCGTATGACTAATTATGGTATTATGTTTTCATTTCGGGTCGTTGATGTCGTCCGCGAACTTTTCGTCGTGTTCGCCTGCGTGCGTTTTGAAATCGGTCGCCGAGCCACTCGGGCGCCATGGATCGCCGGACGGTTATGGATCGGCCGGACGATTGCGGCACCGCCGGACAGAGCGCGGCAGAACCGCGAGCGCACGCTATCGCGGGGAAAGGCTGCGCGCGCTAACCGGCAGTGTAGCGCACGCTAGCTGGTCGACCAACGCACGCCATCGGGCCGGACAGTGGGGTTTCGAGGTTCTCGACTCGGTCCAGATCGGCGTTAGCGCGCGCCATCGCTTGGCCGTAGCGCACGCTAACCGGGCAGGTAGCGCACGCCGGCCGACTAGCGTGCGTTACTGGTAAGTTTGTTAGTCCAAAGGCTATCGATAGCTGGCTTAGCGCGCGCAGCTTCCGCCTTAGCGCACGCTAGCGGAGTCAGTGGACCACCATGGTCGGCGCATTGGTCGGTGGTGCCGGGTCATGCGGGCCATGGCCGAGGGTACTCGGCCGAGCACGCCGATAGCGCACGCTAGTCCGGGAAGGCTAGCGCACGCTAGTTCTGCCCGATATAAATGTGGTGAGCAATACATTTCACTTCGCTTTTCACTTCCTTCCTTCTCCGTCCGCGAGTGGCGATTCATGGGTCACGAAGCCATGTTGTTTAACAACAAATCCATGAAGTTCTTGAGTTCATAACATCAATCAATCGTCCGTTATCATCCTTTGATCCAAATAATCAAGGTAATCTTCCTTAGAACCCTAATTTCGTGAATTTGGGGATTTTTGCATTTTCCCAATTCGTTCCGTGTTCTTGATTAATTCATGATGGGTATGATTAATCTTGGTAGTATTCTTGTGTTTAACATCATTTAATCCATTGTTCTTCGTCGAATCAAGTATATTACTTGATTTCCTTCAATTGACTTTTGGGGGATTTGTCCCGATCTCGTTTTCATCCGTTTTCGATGGATCGATAATGGAAAAATGATTTTGTTAAACATATTCTATGTATTTAATATCCATAATTCAACATGGAATTCAGTTTTCGTGACTTGACGGAACGAATCGAGTTATTGGCACATTTGTAGGAAATCCGTGAACTTTCGTCATTCGTTCTTTGAATTCAACGGCTTTGAGTCGTGTTATGGAATTCATTTCATTGTTATTATTTGTCCTTCGTAGTTTGTGAACGTGAGTTGGCGTTCGGTGGAGTCGGCGGGTTCGTAGTCGGTTCGGGCCAACCTACTTCGGTCGATTCTCCGCGTTGTTCTTATTCGAGGCAAGTACCTTGCCCATACTTTTCTCGTTTAATGGATATGATGATCGGTGGTCGTCTTGATGCGTTTGTTTGGTTATTTGAAATGAAGTTTCAAAAGATTTCGGTTTGGCCTCGTTAAAGGCTCTCTTTCAAAACGCGTGTGTGTTTTGTGAACGTTGTGTTTTGGGAATTTATTATGATTTGATTATTTTGAACGTTGAAGAATTTGATGATAATACTACTATTGTTTAAAGTTATGGAATCGTGTATTCCGTATTTAAATCGTGTTGTGGTGTTTTGAAGAGTTTGACAATGGTGTCGAGTTAATGGCCATCCCTAGTGAGTATTCTTAATGAACTTACATTCTTAGCATATTAGTATTGCATGAGTAACGTGTGTGTGTGTATGCTCACTACGGGTTAGATCCGACGGGGTCTCGGTAGGGGTCCACGGAGGTGTGGATCGACGAGCTTTGCTTTTAACCACTACGGGTTAGATCCGACGGGGTCTCGGTAGGGGTCCACGGAGGTGTGGATCGACGGTTAATTGTGGTGAATTTTACAAATGTGATTTGATATTGGCATTTCCGGAAATGAGTGCTTTTGAACGGTTTTCATGATTGCATGCATTGACTAAGTGTGTAAGAGGTAAGTTGTTCGTTTGGCCTACTTGGCTAGGATGGCACTAGAGTATTTTGTCGTTTGTTTTAAATCCTTTATTTGTGGATTTTGATGTTGGGAGACGAACCTTATGGTCGTTCTTGTGTACTGTGAGTTGATGAGATTTGGGGCTAAAATCCCAATGGTTTTTATAAAAGTCGTTTTACGGATTTGGGGCTAAAATCCCAACGGTTTGGTTAATGTCATTTTTCAGAAAGTAAACCTTTGGGGCGGTGACCCCTTTTGTCTTTGGATTTTGAAAAGTAGGATTTGATAATCCTAAATTGTTTTCTATTAAAACTCTCGATGGCATTCTAAACCGTTTTATAAATTACTTCCATTGATTTATGATATTTCGATTTTGAAATGTTTTCTCAAACTCTTGCCTCGGGAAGTACTTTTCGTTTCGTTTGGATCTTTGAGGATTCCTGGTTATTGTTATTCGTGGAATGTGAATTGTATGGCTCGTATTTGCACTTTGTTCTTGCACTAGCAAAACAAAGGAGTTTGCTAACCCCCGAGTATTCGGGGTGGATGTCTGTTTTGCATTCGTGTTTTGGAGCATAACACGGTCGGCACGAAGGATGATGAAAGATGATCGATACTAATCACATGAGGAACCGTACATCGTGTGTTGGTTCAGTTGTACTTTATTTTCCGCTGCTATATTGTTCCCGTTGTACGGGTGTGGTTGTATTTTGTCCCCTGCGTGGGCATGAGTTGTATTTGAGTTGTATGTATTTGTGGAAAGACCAAATCGGTCTACTGAGTCATTTTAGCCTTGAAGGCATTGTCGAGATGTTAAATGTTGTTACCAGCCTGGTAGATCCTCGAGGAGAGGGTCTACGGCGTGTAATATCCCTGAGTGGATTGGGAGTGTTACATAAATGGTATCGGAGCTTAGGTTGAGGAAACCTAGGCTGTCGGGTCAAGTCGTGTCGTTTGAGTCTTGTTTAGTCGGATTTTATCTGACTGAGTCGTGTCGCGACGCGTCGTTTGAGTTTGTTGGTCGTGATTAGTATCGTGGGGCGATCATCATCTTCGTGCGACCTGTGGAAGTAAGTCTCCCTTCTTTGTGTTGTGCCTCGTGTGACACGAGCTATTTTTATGATTATTTGTTAAGTGGTGGAATCCTTATGTGAATTTTGATTTCACGATATGTATTTAGTCGACTCTCGTATTTGATCTATACGAGGAGTGTCGTCGTTTGTGATGTCTTTTTATTGTTGTTTTTGTCCGTGGCTGATGATTTTCGAATCGATTTGCACGTTTTACAAGTTCTATTGTGGAAGATTTGTGCTTATACGCGTTCGACTTGTTCACTAGCCAGTGCGGGAGGGTATTTTATCAGTGGTTTTGTTCTGAATGTGGTATTTTATCGTCTATTTCCGTTTAAAGACATGTATTGTCTTGATTTTAAACCTTTTGATGCGTGTGCTAGGAGTTGTTTTAGTGAACGTCGATATGTGTGAGTTTTGGGCATTCTGGCCTAGTGGATTTTTGAAAACCTTGAGTATCTTAGAAAAACAAATTTCGAGACATACTTTTCAAATGAGTTATTTTCTTGTGGTACATCCTAGATGCCACAATGTATTTCAAAATTTTTCTACCTCGAGGACCAAAATGTTTTGAGATATTTTCAACACTTTTATTTAGACCCGAGGGTCGAATATTTTGAAAGTTTTCACTAAGAAAAAGTGTCCTCATTTTTATCAAATGCGAAATGGTTCTCCAATGTCTCGATAACGATGTTTCAAGTTTGTACTTTTTTTGAAAGATGATACACAAGATGAATCAGTGTTCTTCTAAATTATTTTCAAAATGAGGTTTTCGTTTTTTAAAACCTATCCATTCCCGTTTGAGGGCTGGGTATGTATGTGTGATGTTCGCATTGTCATTTTGATACTTTCTCCTGAGTATGATCGAATTGGCGGTGTGAGCGTTGAGTTGCTTTCCACACATTTGTTGTGTTAGCCCCCTGTGAGAGGCGGGGTGTTGGTGTTGAATATTATCGCCTCGTAGTGATTCCTGCGTTGTCGCGCATGTGCGAGCTGTTAGAGCTTGGTTTGGTATGACCGTGTGCATCGGTGATGGTTCCGTTATGCGTCGATTGTTTAATGTCTTGTTACCTTGCTCCCGTTTTTGTGAATTTCGTGGACGAGGTCGGAGGTAATGCCCATACTATTTTGACTTCTGTATTTTCTCTTTCTCCAGTCTATCGATTCGCTCATGTTCGTTGGCACTTTATGAACTTGTTCTGTATTTCGATTTCATCGTCCGAACGAGCTGTGATCTTGTTGTGGGTCGATCTGGTTATCGATGTTACTTTTTCGGGTTCAGTTAGATTCTTGTGAACCTTGTTTGGGAGTGACATCATCTGGTTCTACTAGTTCTTTTATTCGAAGTGGATCGGATTTGGAACTCTTGTGTTTTCGACTCTGTCGACTCATTATGTTCGTTGACATTTCAGAGCTTGTCCTGCCCCTTGTTTTTGTTTATCGAACGAGTGTGGTATTGTTTCGGAATAACTCGTTTGTCGTTGTGACTTTTTAATTGCTATTCCCTTTCCTGTGGATCTTATGTGAATGCACATCCTGTTGTTTTCACCGGATCATATATTGTCTCGAGTCGAGATGTGAACCTTGGAGTTGTTGTTTGAAATTTTATTGTTCTTCGTGATTTGAACATGATTCTTCGATTTTTGTTGTCTCGATCGTTGTGGTTTGATCGTTTGATTGTTCGGTTTTTATTGACCTCGTTCCGTGATTGGTGAACATTCAGGCTCCTTCGTAATTCCCTTCAGTTCGGGAAATTAGTTTCGTTTTCGATCCTCCAGCCCTTAGGCGGTGGGATTCCGTGTTTGTTCAGCGGTTGACTCGCGTTTTGATTGATGTACCATTGGGTTGGTCAATCATATTAATTTTCATTCGTTGTGTTTTGTGATTGTCGGATAATTGACTTGGCTATATTATCCGTTTGATGACGCTTGTCACTTTTTGGTTTTATTATATCCCTAACGACGACGTTTTGTTGGTCGCCGTGGAGCGTGTTTTCACGCCGTATATTCCTTTGCGTTGTTTGTGACATTTCGCCGTTGGGCGTTAGTTACGCATTCTTGTGTGTCTCGTTGAGTTTTTCCTGGCGGAATATTTCTTCTCCCTACTTTTTTTAAGTTTCAGGACGAAACTTCTTTTAAGGAGGGTAGAATGTAATATCCGCAATTTTCGATTTTTGGTAAATTTCTTTTTTCGGTCGGAGTCCGTTTTGACGACTCGCTCATGACCGTTTCGTCATTCTGAGAATGATTAATTCTACACTTTTTGACATCCGAGTTCGTTTCTGTGTCGTTTTGTTGAGTTCCGTGCTTTTTAGCGACTTTTCCGCGCTTGAGTTCGATTCTCGCGAATCTCGTTCGAAACTGCTGTTTCAAGTTTCCCGTAAGTCCGTTTAACTTTGTTAGACTTGTTGTGAACTTCGGTTTGGTTATTCGATCACGTATCGTGATTTCCGGGCGTTTTGGGCCATTTTGTAATTTCTTGAAAGTTACGGGTATCCGTATCTGTAATGGTTGTCTCGACCCGTTTCTTGGTCGCGTATGACTAATTATGGTATTATGTTTTCATTTCGGGTCGTTGATGTCGTCCGCGAACTTTTCGTCGTGTTCGCCTGCGTGCGTTTTGAAATGGGTCGCCGAGCTCGGGCGGTTGGGATCGCCGGACGGCCAGTGGATCGCCGGACGATTGCGGCACCGGCCGGACAGATGCGCAGAACCGGCGAGCGCACGCTATCGCGGAAGGCTGCGCGCGCTAACCGGGCAGTGTAGCGACGCTAGCCTGGTCGACCAACGCACGCCATCGGCCGGACAGTGGGGTTTCGAGGTTCTCGACTCGGCCAGATCGCGGTGTAGCGCCGCCATCGCCGGTCGTAGTGCACGCTAACCGGCAGGGGTAGCGCACGCTGCCGGCCGACTAGCGTGCGTTACCTGGGTAAGTTTGTTAGTCCAGTGGCTACTGGACAGGTCGGCTAGCGCGCGCAGGCTTCCGGCCTTAGCGCACGCTAGCGGGAGTCGGGTGGACCAGTCATGGTCGGCAGAATTGGTCGGTGGTGACGGGTCATGCGGGCCATGGCCGAGGGTACTCGGCCGATACCGGCCGATAGCGCACGCTAGTCCGGGAAGGCTAGCGCACGCTAGTCTGGCCCAGTATAAATGTGGCTGAGCAGTCACATTTCACTTCGTTTTTCACTTCCTTCCTTCTCCGTCCGCGAGTGGCGATTCATGGGTCACGAAGCCATGTTGTTTAACAACAAATCCATGAAGTTCTTGAGTTCATAACATCAATCAATCGTCCGTTATCATCCTTTGATCCAGCGAATCAAGGTAATCTTCCTTAGAACCCTAATTTCGTGAATTTGGGGATTTTTGCATTTTCGTCCAATTCGTTCCGTGTTCTTGATTAATTCATGATGGGTATGATTAATCTTGGTAGTATTCTTGTGTTTAACATCATTTAATCCATTGTTCTTCGTCGAATCGAAGTATATTACTTGATTTCCTTCGAATTGACTTTTTGGGGGATTTGTCCCCGATCTCGTTTTTCATCCGTTTTCGATGGATCGATTATGGTTAAATGATGTTGTTAAACATATTCTATGGATTGTATATCCATATTTCAACTTGGATTTCCGTTTTCGTGACTTGACGGAACGAATCGTGTTCTTGGCCGTTTTGGGGGAAATCCGTGAACTTTCGTCATTCGTTCTTTGAATTCAACGGCTTTGAGTCGTGTTATGGAATTCATTTCATTGTTATTATTTGTCCTTCGTAGTTTGTGAACGTGAGTTGGCGTTCGGTGGAGTCGGCGGGTTCGTAGTCGGTTCGGGCCAACCTACTTCGGTCGATTCTCCGCGTTGTTCTTATTCGAGGCAAGTACCTTGCCCATACTTTTCTCGTTTAATGGATATGATGATCGGTGGTCGTCTTGATGCGTTTGTTTGGTTATTTGAAATGAAGTTTCAAAAGATTTCGGTTTGGCCTCGTTAAAGGCTCTCTTTCAAAACGCGTGTGTGTTTTGTGAACGTTGTGTTTTGGGAATTTATTATGATTTGATTATTTTGAACGTTGAAGAATTTGATGATAATACTCCTATTGTTTAAAGTTATGGAATCGTGTATTCCGTATTTAAATCGTGTTGTGGTGTTTTGAAGAGTTTGACAATGGTATCGAGTTAATGGCCATCCCTAGTGAGTATTCTTAATGAACTTACATTCTTAGCATATTAGTATTGCATGAGTAACGTGTGTGTGTGTATGCTCACTACGGGTTAGATCCGACGGGGTCTCGGTAGGGGTCCACGGAGGTGTGGATCGACGAGCTTTGCTTTTAACCACTACGGGTTAGATCCGACGGGGTCTCGGTAGGGGTCCACGGAGGTGTGGATCGACGGTTAATTGTGGTGAATTTTACAAATGTGATTTGATATTGGCATTTCCGGAAATGAGTGCTTTTGAACGGTTTTCATGATTGCATGCATTGACTAAGTGTGTAAGAGGTAAGTTGTTCGTTTGGCCTACTTGGCTAGGATGGCACTAGAGTATTTTGTCGTTTGTTTTAAATCTATTATTTGTGGATTTTGATGTTGGGAGACGAACCTTATGGTCGTTCTTGTGTACTGTGAGTTGATGAGATTTGGGGCTAAAATCCCAATGGTTTTTATAAAAGTCGTTTTACGGATTTGGGGCTAAAATCCCAACGGTTTGGTTAATGTCATTTTTCAGAAAGTAAACCTTTGGGGCGGTGACCCCTTTTGTCTTTGGATTTTGAAAAGTAGGATTTGATAATCCTAAATTGTTTTCTATTAAAACTCTCGATGGCATTCTAAACCGTTTTATAAATTACTTCCATTGATTTATGATATTTCGATTTTGAAATGTTTTCTCAAACTCTTGCCTCGGGAAGTACTTTTCGTTTCGTTTGGATCTTTGAGGATTCCTGGTTATTGTTATTCGTGGAATGTGAATTGTATGGCTCGTATTTGCACTTTGTTCTTGCACTAGCAAAACAGTGGAGTTTTGCTAACCCCCGAGTATTCGGGGGGTGGATGTCTGTTTTTGCATTCAAGTTTTGGAGCATAACACAGGGTCGGCACGAAGGATGATGAAAGATGATCGATACTAATCACATGAGGAACCGTACATCGTGTGTTGGTTCAGTTGTACTTTATTTTCCGCTGCTATATTGTTCCCGTTGTACGGGTGTAGTTGTATTTTGTCCCCTGCGTGGGCATGAGTTGTATTTGAGTTGTATGTATTTGTGGAAAGACCAAATCGGTCTACTGAGTCATTTTAGCCTTGAAGCCATTGTCGAGATGTTAAATGTTGTTACCAGCCTGGTAGATCCTCGAGGAGAGGGTCTACGGCGTGTAATATCCCTGAGTGGATTGGGGGTGTTACAGCTAACGTGTAGCTCTTTTCACCAATTTTTCTGAGACGGCAGCTACGCACCAACAATGGTTAGTCCTTTATTTTTCGCAAAATTTAAGACCCCCAAAATTAGGCAGCTGTTGCTGCTCAACACTTCTCCTTTTCGTCATTTTTTTTTCAGGTGATAGCTTTCACGCCGTTATTTGCTAACGTGTAGCTCTTTTCACCAATGACTCCTTTTTTTTAGGGAATAGAATTTTTGCAGAAAATCATTTCTTAGTTTAAGCATGAAAAATCAAAAACTCCATAAATTAAGTAAATTTCAGTTCTATTTTTCATCAACCGATTGATTCTTCTTTTCTCAAGGTAACAAATGAATCGATTTTATATGATAATTACAAGGCTTGGAAAGAGAGATTAAAGCTCAAAAAATTTTGGAATATACAATTTTTTAACCGGTTAAAACGATTTTAGAAACTTGTATATAGCTAATTTATTGGTGTTATGGCCAGATCTAGAAATATCAAAAATCAAAATACTATATATATATATATATATATAATTTAAGGCAAATAACCAAATCAATCAAAACACACCAAAATTCCATCACACCAAAATAATTAAACAAACCACCCCCAAACTTGAAAATAAAACTGTCCTCAGTTTTTTAAAAAAATAAAATAAAAAGCAATGCAGAAAAGCAGAATACTCCCTGTTAAGAAAGTCGATGTTTGAGATAACGCCTTTTAGAATCTGCAAGAGAATAAATATACGAGGCACACAACAAAAGAAAACAAAATATACTCGTAAGTATAACACAATTTTTAAGATGCGTATCAAGAAAGTCCGAAGAGTCGCCTTACGCTGTCATCAATGCTTTTATAAAAAACACACAATAAAAATTACAGTAATAAAATAACAATACATAAATCGCGAATAGATGCGCGTCAAGAGATCAAGAAGAAACTCCTTAAGCTGCCACCATTTAGCACGATTATTACACACGACAGAAAGTAAAAATACAAGAGGTCTGACATGGGTTATCAAAGGGAGAGGAATGAATCCACTTTTCGTTTTCTCACAGTAAAATCTTCCATCCAGACAATTTCAGCTAGAGCTGGATCTGGTTGAGGAACAAATTCATTGAGTTTTTTGATTAGTTCATCTGGTGTTGTTGCAACGACTATGATTCGTTTGGCACGCTCGGAAATAAAACCCTTTTCAGCAGAGTGGTCGATGAAAGATAGTAAACCATCAAAGAAACTATTGACATTAAGCAGACCTATTGGTTTTTGATGAACATTTAGCTGGGCTCTGGTAACCACATGAAAAAGTTCCTCAAGGGTGCCAAAACCACCGGGAAGGGTGATAAAGGCGCCAGAATTATTTATCATGTGAGTTATGCGATCTTGCATATTTACAGATCTAAATTCATCTCCAATAGTTGACCCGGTGATTTTACTTTCAGCCAGAGGTTTTGGGATTATTCCCAACACTCTTACTCCTTCCATATAGGCAGAAGCAGTAGCTCGTCCCATTACTCCTAGACTTCCTCCTCCGTAAACTATATGAATGCATTTTTATCCTATGGTACGACCCAAGTTGTGGGCTGCTTCAGTAAAGCATGCCTCTTTTCCATAACTAGCTCCACCAAAAATGCAGAGTGTGCTAAATTTTTTTGTTGAAGATGATGACTCCATTTTTGAAAAGAAATTTTTTAGAGAGAAACAGAGAAAAGTGCAAGTTTGAGGGATGAATGAAAGAAACAAGCACAATGTTTATTTATAGAAGAAAAAGAAGGTAAAAATTGTTTGACAAGTTTGTGATTGCGTTGATTGCGCTTCAACTACTCAATTAGAATAATGAATGCATTTATCGCGTATCATATTTTTTTATTCAGAAAATCTCACCACACGACAAAAATAAAAGATACTTATGCGTATGTACAGTAGTTGTGATTGTGGCTCACATCTTCCTCTGATTTTACGTTCAGAAACAGCCTAAATGCCTTCTATGAGTCGGGGAGAAGCTTCCCATCTAATTTTCTTTCAAATTGGCAAACAGGGTCTTTTAACGTCAGATTCCCAAGACGTTGTTCATATTCTGGTTTGAATTTATTCCACAAACATCGAATTCCGTAATGTACGAGTCCAATAGGATGCGTGTCAACGAGAAATTTCGATATTATCTAAATTCTCTTTATTCAGACCATCCTTAATGAATTGAATTTTATCTTCTCTGTTTGTAGATGGAATTCCTAAAGATCGACATTTCAAATTACAGTTCCATCTAGCACATTTATAACAAACGGCTATCATCTTTGCTTGTCGTTTCTTGGCATATGAACTTTTTCCTAGCCCTGGTAAAAATCTAGTCGGTGTTTCTGTGAATTCACCCTCTACTCTTACTTTGGCTTCAATTATGAATCGTATGTCAAAAGGTATGCTTTTATTCATAAGCAATCTCATCCTTCCAAGTCTCGTCTTATAAATCTTTAAAATGACATTTTTGCTCAGAAAGGGAAATCTTTTTTCGATTTTATTCAAAGTTTCATCCATTATAAAGAAAAATGAAAATAAATGAAGAAAATATCTACAAATATCAGTTGTTGTGGGAAACTGAAAAATCCGACTTTAATAGTCACGGAGTACCGTTATCCGCCACTTGACCGGACAAACACAATTTAGTACTAAGTTACAATGTCGAGAAATTTATACCTATAAAAATAGTTTACAATGTAAGATTTCAAATATAACTTATACTTCCCCGGTAACGGCGCCAAAAACTTGACACGTTGTTAGTGTAACTATCGCAATTGCACGATATCGTATCAAGTAGTAAAGTGGACTTTTTGAATCCGGTTTATCGATCCCCCAAGGAAGTTTGGTTATAATTTGAATTATACACTATTAGTCTATTTTTATAGATAATAAGATGAGTGAAACACACAATTAAAAAGTTTGGTTTAATAATTGCAAAGATAATGCAATAATAGTTCTAAACTTATAAGGAAATAAAAAGATATTAATAATAATAGATTGATTAACGATAAAATGAAATAGTTGAGATTACAAACTTAGTTCGTCATTAGTTATAGAAGATGTATAGGATATCATAAGATGAATTTACTTATTATGTTGTGTAGATTCGATTTTCCTTAAAAAGACGGTTTCTCTTTCGAACTATAAAACGCCCCTTACATATTGAATCAATCCACTATATTTGTATGTTGATTGGCTTCAATACATAGCATTAGGATTTATGAAAATAACTCAAAGAATCATCTAAGGACTAGAGGTATATTTCTATCCCCTAGAACAACTTAGAGTGAAGATCATTTGATCTAATCAAACATATTTTCTTTCGAAACATATGAAGACCATAAATATCGTCATTTATTGGCCAAATAAATAAAGATTATTAAAACAATGAAAATCACACACAATAATAAGTAATTCACAATAGATCTTTTATACAAACATAAATAACATGACTAACCTTGTTTATAATTCCAACTAAAGGTTACTTAGCCCATGAAGGGTTTATTATACAAATTACAAGCTTGTGTGGTCGTTATTAGTTGAATCAAGAGAAAGAATTGATCCTAACTCCCTTAGTAGATAAAGGAGATAGAAGCAATAAACTCTCTGAACAACATATGCTATACCAAACTTACAAAAATCACTCAAGAACACAAGTGTGTTCTTCACACAAAAAGAAAAGTTTACAAAAAATGGAAAATTATAAGATGAATGATGAATGATGAAGGATCCAAGGGGTCTATTTATACACCTAAAGTAATCTAATAGCTCCAAAACTCCAGCATTATTATAATAGATCGGATCAACGCCAGCCATCCCCTCAATAATACACAAAAAGTATAAAAAATTAGACAAATCATAACAATCTGTCAAGAGTTACGGCCGTAACATTAAGGAGTTATGACCGTAACTTGGATGACTTACGGCCGTAACATTCTGTAGTTACGGCCGTAACTTGGCTTCGTCAATTTGTTCACTGGTTGCTTTGAGAGTTACGTTTTCAGCCCAGAATTTCTCAGACTTTGCGTTTTGCCCCAAATCTTCTTCGGATGATAACTTTTGATATATAACTCTGATTTTGAATCCGGAAAGACTGCCGAATTCATCTCGGAAAGCCTTAAAACATGAATATATCAAAATTCAACAAAGAGAATATTTAATAAACATGTTATTTCTTGAGTAAATCAGTTATTTAATCTGATCATCATCCGATAAAAATAAAATAAAAAACTAATTAATTAAAAGCAAAAAACGAGTAGACTAGCTCAATTATGGGTGAATTTTATCGATACAAACCATGGATAAGTGTACAAAACTGACACTTATCAAGTACCATTTACGTATACCCATCAATCAGATGTCCCAATCAATTATTAGGGTCAACGTCAAATGTTATTATAATTTGATGATATGCATGTGTTGGTGCAAACTGAAATCAGTGAGATCTCGTGTTTCAAACAAAACTAGCTCCAAATATTTTGGCCAAAGATCTATAATCCATTCTGATCGTAACCACATAGTACATTCACATGTTTACTTGGAGGAAAAAGTATCCTATCTTGACATTCAGTATAAACTTCTACTTGCTCATCAAGTTGCACTTTGAGGTTGACCCCAAGAGATGGTGATTGGATTGAGCTATTTTAGTGACAAACTTAGTGTAATAAGCACATCTCTTACTGAATCCTCAAGTCAAAGGTTCACATACACCCATCACAACCTTCCCAATTCTCCATTGACTATCCCACAGTAAATTCATGTGATAGAAATGAGGTAAGTCATGTTCGAGTACATTAATCCCATTACAATACCTATAACATATGCTCCCACTAACCGTTAATGTAGACAAGCACTCTACATGTCAAAGTACAAATTATACAAGTCTTACCGAAACTCAATGCCCCGTTAAGCTTTATCGACTTATGAACTAGTTATGCAATTGATCCCTAAATGGTTATAGTGTCAATCTCTCTATCTCATACGGAGCGTAATAGTTGCTCTCATATACAAGGACTATTATTCTATGTACAAAATCATAAAGCCAATTGCATACAATAATATAGAAATTGTAATACCCGGTTGTAATTCAGTCATTATCATTCAGTAATTATCAGTCTGTAATTGTCACTCAGTGTATTTTCACTCAATTATAATCATTCATCAATCATGTTCTTTCACCGTGTTCACCGTTCGGAAAAACTTCGAGTTGTGTATCGTTATTATTCATTGTTTCAACTTTCCTCATATGAGTTCGACTTTGTTAGATCACCTTTAATTTTTGGTAACTCCAAAAATTCTAAATCTTTTCAATATTATAGAGCATCGAGTTAGCTTTCCAATGGTTCAAACGGTGAGTCAATCGGAGTCCGGACGAGAGAGTTATGGTCGTTTTAGCTCAACCGCTCATTTTTCAGTATTGGCCGATCACTGCCGAACGAACTCGGCCGTGTCGTCCGACACGGCCCGTGCCGTACTCGTCCGGAAGTTGCCGAAGTGTCTGCCTCAGGACCCGACCGTGTCGTCCGGCACGGCCGAGTCGAACCCTTCCGGATAAGCCAGTATCGTCTGCCCAGCACGCCCGACCGTGTCGCCCGCACGGCCGAAGTCATGCCGAAGTCAGCCGGACGGGTCATCGCCGAAGGCCTCTCGCGCGCGACCGTGTCGGGCAGACACGGTCGAGTCCCCGCTGCCACCGCCGGCCAATCAGGCGACACGACCGTGCCGATCGGGCACGGCCGTGTCCGGCAGGTAGTCAACCCCTATAAATTCATTTTTTCAGCATTTCACCCATTTTTCTTCCTTTTCTTCACCTTCAACCGAGAGATAAGGCTTGAGGGAGGGTTTTTCCTTCACAAATCATTTGGGTGTTTGATTTTCTTCATCTCCTTTCGATCGTGAAGCCCGGATAATCAATCTAACGCGTGTTCTTCGGATTAAAGTACTTGTATCTTCAAGATGTAATTACTTCAACACTTGGACTTCGATTTAGTTTTGACATATGATGTATTTGACGTTATAATCATGTTATATGAAGAGATATGTATATGATTATGAGTTTGTATAAGGATTCATTGGATTATTGAGGGATTATTCAAGAACACTTTGAATATCGAGTTGGAATTGGGGATTTTCGACTAATTGTTGTTATAATCACGTTTTCGGATATTCATAACGGATTATTGATCGTATTGGAGATGTTTTGTTGGTTTGAAACACTTCTTGGAGATTTTGATATTGGTATATTGAGGTTTGATTGTAAACAATCGGAGTTTGGATACAACGTGTTTGATTTAATGCCTCTATGGACTTGGTTTAATCGTATCGACGTTTTGAGTTCGTTATATTCGTGTTTGATTCGTATATTGAACGGATTGTTGGTAATTGTATTATTTAAGGTTGTTCGAGCGACCGATATCTCAATTAGGACGTTGTTCGTGGAAGGATAATTGTCGCCGGTGTTGTGTAAGTTAATTCTTACTCGGTTAAAAGGATATTCATACCTTTTGTTGTTGATCATTCATAATCATAACTCATTCATCATTGTATTAATCATATTAAAACTTGTTAATGTCAATTAATCACTTCAGTCATAAGGAACGACGGTTCCAATCTTTTCGTTGAGCTATCATTCATTTCATTATTACCCTCATCTCGGTGAGTCATTCTTGACTTTGTCAGATTATTATTTATTCATTGATATTCATTACGGTCATTCTCGTTCATATGACCTTCTGGGTTCATATTGCGTGGCCGGGTGTGGCTGTGTGGAATTTTTAGTCGGGCACACGATGGTTATTGTATTGGGTTCACCGATACATTAGACCGTGCACACGAGAAAGCGTTACACCGTGAGACTAATTAGGTACACGGACGGGTGTTGTACACTTACACAGAACATTACGGGCGTACTATGATACTCCTCTTCAGCGTAATTCATAACTAAGAATATTTCATAACTTCAGTTAATCATAATTGTGTATTTTCAACCCTTGAGGATTGTTGTTCTTTGTAATTGACCCCCTTTGGGGATTTTGTTTTTCAGGTCATGGCAAGGCAAACGCACGGGAATAGCATGTTGATGTCGAGGAGTCCTAGTGATACTAGTAGGGGGCCCCGATCTTTCAGTTATTCATGTTATTGTCCTTTATTTTTCCGCTGCAGACTTTCATTTGAATACTCCGTTTCATTCAGTGTTGTGTATTTTATCTTCATATAAAATACCCTAGTATTCGGTATTGTCCTGGTGTGTTGTAATTAAACTCCTCATCGGAGTAATTATTGTTGTAATGTAGTTCGGTACTACATTTATCTTGTGTAATTCATTCATCTTCATTTGCCTGGTGGGTCCCAGTTGGGGATTTACGGCACTGTAATATCCGCCTAGTTTGGGGTGTTACAGAGTTGGTATCAGAGCGTGGCTTCGAATACTACCTTCCGAGTCATGTCTTATTTGAAGTCATCGTCATCAGACTAGTATCATTGGACTTTCGTGTCACATGTGACCTGTGCAAATGCCGAGCCAATCAGACCGGAAGAACTGTAAGATTTCTAACGCCATGGTATAATTTCTGGCAATAGTCATTCATTCATCATTCATCAATTAACAATCCTCAAACATCATCATTCATTATGATCAGGACGATCATATTAACTCATTAATCACTTAATTCATTTCAATACTCAGTTAATGATCAGGACGATCATATTAACTCATTAATCACTTAATTCATTTCATTACTCAGTTAATAATCAGGACGATCATGTTAACTCATTAATTACTCAATTCATTTCATTATCCAGTTGTCAATCTGGATGATCATATTATCAATCTTATTAAGTTATTCAAGATAATCATTTCAAGAATTTCATCAGATAATCATGTAACTTCAGTAAATCATTCATATAATCACTAAGTTAGAGCATGTATACTAATTTTCATCATCTCATGACATAATCATAACGTGCTAATCATGCCGGAAATATAATCATTATGCGACCTTCCTACTTCCGTATGGAGAGAGCTGTCAGGGGATGCACGGGGAGAGGCCGCGGTGCGAACCGAAACCCGAGAAATAATTACTCGCTGCCGAGAAATCATGCCCAGGACTCGGCTCGATCAGAAGATGTTCGGGTTGATCCACTCACTTTTATGCAGGCCATGATGACCCATGTGCAGTTGCTCAATCATCATTGCGCCACTCTGACCGGATTAATCGAGAGAACTCTCCCGTATGAGCCAGCTGCTAAGGAAAGTGCTGAACAACAACCTTCATTTGTCAGCAAGAAATCAACGAAGCGTAATCAATCCGAAGGCGGTCAGTCAACCTTCAAGAAGCCTCGTGTGAGTCCTATCGTTTCTGAGCGACCTCCTACGGCGCATAATCGTGCGGGATCTCATTCCCGAGCGCCGCCCGCCATCACCTGTTTCAATTGTGGAACGCCGGTCATTTCAGCACCGAGTGTCTCAAACCGTCTATCACGTGCTATAATTGTGGGAATTTTGGGCATAAGGCCCGTTTTGCCGAAAGGACTCCAAGTCGGCTCCGGCATCTCGTGCCCCAAGCAACCAGCGTTTAATCGATCGCTTTGTCATCGTCGTTTAAGATAATGGAAGCAAATAGAGTTGGAGCTCGTATTTATCAGACGGGAGCGTCCGGTTCGGGGACCGGCAAGTCCCAGATTCATATGATGAGGAGGATCGACGATCCGGTGGTCCAAATGATTTCAGGTATACTCGTAATTTTATTTCAACTTGTGTGTACCATTTGATGCTGGTACACCGCATTCATTCATTTTCGAATCATGCTTGAATAGCCTTATTTCGGGATAGTCCTATTGCTTGTGGACCTCATACCATCGGTCTACCTGACGATGGAAGAATTTTCGGAATCATACCGAATTAAGCTTAGTAACCGCGATTGGTTGGTGGACCTAATCGTGGTGAATTTATCTTAGGACGACTTAATTTTCGGTATTAGTTGGCTTAACCGTCTTGATACTATCCTCAGTGCTTGTTAGCGTTTGGTCGCTATCTTTCCGTCGTTGGTTGTCGAATGTGTGCTTCAGGGAAGTAATCCCCGTTGTTCCAAAGAGAAATTTTATTATGGCGAAAGCAGAGAAATTCCGCAATCGAACTATCCAATCATTCATTGTATCATTTTCATCGATTGACCTTTCTAAGGCAATCGAGTTATTCAATCATTTCTTGTATCATTTTCATCGATTGGCTTTTCTAAGACAATCGAGTCATTCAATCATTCATTGTATCATTTTCATCGATTGGCCTTTCAAAGGCAATCGAGTTATTCAAACATTCCTTGTATCATCTTCATCGATTGGCCTTTCTAAGGCAATCGAGTTGTTCAATCATTATTGGTATCTCTTTTTATCGATTGACCATTCTAGGCAATCGAAATGTTCAATCATTCGTGGTATCATTGTCATCGATTGACGATGTATTTCCAGCAGAGTTATCCGTTGCCTTCACATAGAGTAAGGGAATTCAGGAGTGAGTTGAGCCGGCACGTCCCCTTTATCGAAGGCACCGTATCGGATGGCCCCGACTGTAATGCAGGAGTTGAAGATTCAACTTGAGGAATAGTTCGAGGAAGGTTATATCCAACCGAGTACGCCCCCGTGGGGAGCACCAAAGGTCGTTTGTCAAGAAGAATGATAGTTCTTTTCGCTTGTGTATCGATTACCGTGAGTTGAACAGGGTGATGATCAAGAGTAGTATCCTTTACCTCGTATTGATGATCTTTTAGATCAACTTCAGGAAGCTTCAGTATTTTCCAAGATCGACTTAAGATCTGGATATCACCAGTTCCGGATTCGAGAGTCGGATATCGAGGACAGCGTTTCGTACACGCTATGGTCATTATGAGTTCGTAGTTATGCCATTCGAGCTAACTATTGCACCTGCGGTATTCATGGAGTTAATGAATCGGGTTTTCATCGACTTTTTAGATCAGTTTGTTGTTGTCTTCATCGATGACATTTTGATTTATTCTCGTAGCCAAGAGGAACACGAGGTACGTCTTCATCAGGTTCTCGACGTGTTGAGACGAGAACAACCTTATGGAAAGTTTTCCAAATGTGAGTTCTGGAGGTCCGTGGTGACTTTCTCGGACATGTAATTTCATCTGACAGAGTTCGTGTCGACCCTCAGAAGACGGAGACTATCCGAGATTAGCAACCTCCGAAAGATATTAATTAAATCCGATGTTTCCTCGGATTAACTGGTTAATTATCCAACCCACGACCTGGAACTAGCAGCCATGGTGTTCGCTTTGAAAATTTGGCGTCGTTACCTTTATGGCGTCACCTTTCAGTTATTCACCAATCACAAGAGTTGAAGGATATATTTACTCACAAGGAGTTAAATATGCGACAGAGGCGGTGGTTGGAACTAATCAAAGATTTTGATATCGAGATCCTTTACCACCTGGGCAAGGCGAACGTTGTCGCCGACGCCTTGAGTCGTGAGTCCGTTCAGGAGCAGATGCTTGCTCGTTTAACAGTTCAGAAGGAGCTTCAGCAGGAATTCCTTAGACCCGAGATCGAGGTCTGGCTTCAGCGAGTTCAGGGACATCTTTGTATGTTAGAGATTTCATCGTCACTTGAGGAGGTAATCAGAGAGAATCGAGTTCGACCCTTCATTGTTGCGCATCCGTGAAGATATGGCTCGTGGAAAGCCCTGGATTCGTGGTCCACGAGGATGGACTTTTGAGGTTTAAGAACCGGTTGTGTACTGCGAATGACGAGTTGAAAAACTCTATTTTGAGAGAAGCTCATGCTACCCTTATTCTGTTCATCCGGGTCCAAAGAAGATGTACAAGGACTTGAAACAAAATTACTGGTGGAGTAATATGAAGCGAGAAGTCGCGGAATTTGTTTCGAGATGCTTAACTTGCCAACAAGTCAAGATTGAACATCAGCGACCGGCGGGTATGCTGAAACCTCTCCCTATTCCAGAGTGGAAGTGGGAAGACATTTCCATGGATTTCATTACGAGTTTGCCGACGAGTCGTCGTGACATGAATACGATCTGGGTGATTGTGGACCGCTTAACTAAATCAGCTCATTTCCTTGAGATCAAGGATACGTGGGGTCCCGAGAGACTGGCCCAGTTATTCATCAAGAAGATAGTAAGACTGCACGGTACTCCTAAGAGTATCGTTTCCGATCGTGGCGGATGGTTTGTGTCACAGTTTTTGGAAATCAGTTCATCGTGCTATGGGAACTCAGCTTAATCTCAGTACTGCTTTTCATCCTCAGTCCGACGGACAATCAGAGAGGACTATTCAGACATTAGAGGACATGTTGAGAGCTTGCGTCCTCGATTGGAAGGACGATTGGGAAGCCCAACTACCATTGATCGAGTTCACGTATAATAATAGTTGGCATGCTTCCATTAAGATAGCACCTTACGAGGCCTTGTACGGTCGTCGTTGTCGCTCTCCTTTGTGTTGGGATGACTTGTCAGAATCAATCGGCACCGAGCCCGATATACTTATAGCCGTCCGGGAGAAGGCAACTATGATCAAGAGTCGTATGTTGACAGCTCATAGTCGACAGAAATCGTATGCGGATAATCGTCGTCGACCACTAGAGTTCGAGACGGGTGACCATGTTTTGGTCAAAGTATCCCCGAGTCGAAGTATTTTTCCGTTTCGGAAAACGGGGGAAGTTGAGCCCAAGATTCATTGGACCGTTTGAAATTTTGGATCGAGTAGGCGAGTTAGCTTATCGATTGGCTTTACCTCCGGCTTTGAGCAGGATTCATAATGTGTTTCACGTCTCTCAGTTGCAGAAGTATGTTGCCGACCCGAGTCACATACTTCAGTTCGACGAAATCGAGATCGCGAATGATCATTCGTACGAGGAGAGTACTGTACGAGTGTTAGAGCGGCGAATCAAACAGTTGAAGAATAAGTCGATTCCTTTGGTCAAGATTCAGTGCTCTAGACACGGATTCGAAGAGGCTACTTGGGAAACTGAGGATAGTATGCGGGAGAGTTATCCCGAGTTGTTTGACCCTTAGTTTCGGGGACGAAACTCTTTTAAGGGGGGGTGTATGTAATACCCGGTTGTAATTCAGTCATTATCATTCAGTAATTATCAGTCTGTAATTGTCACTCAGTGTATTTTCACTCAATTATAATCATTCATCAATCATGTTCTTTCACCGTGTTCACCGTTCGGAAAAACTTCGAGTTGTGTATCGTTATTATTCATTGTTTCAACTTTCCTCATATGAGTTCGACTTTGTTAGATCACCTTTAATTTTTGGTAACTCCAAAAATTCTAAATCTTTTCAATATTATAGAGCATCGAGTTAGCTTTCCAATGGTTCAAACGGTGAGTCAATCGGAGTCCGGACGAGAGAGTTATGGTCGTTTTAGCTCAACCGCTCATTTTTCAGTATTGGCCGATCACTGCCGAACGAACTCGCCGTGTCGTCCGACACGGCCCGTGCCGCATTTCGTCCGGAAGTTGCCGGGCGTTACGCCTCAGACCCGACCGTGTCGCCGCACGGCCGAGTCGAACCCTTCCGGATAAGCGAGATCGTCGCCAAGACGCCCGACCGTGTCGCCTGCACGGCCGAGTCATGCCGAAGTCGTTGTCGGACGGTCATCGCCGGAAGGCCCTCCGCGCCGCGACCGTGTCAAGCGGGCAGACACGGTCGAGTCCCCGCTGCCACTGCCGGCCAATCAGGCGACACGACCGTGCCGATCGGGCACGGCCGTGTCCGGCAGGGTAGTCAACCCCTATAAATTCATTTTTTCAGCATTTCAGCCCATTTTTCTTCCTTTTCTTCACCTTCAACCGAGAGATAAGGCTTGAGGGAGGGTTTTTCCTTCACAAATCATTTGGGTGTTTGATTTTCTTCATCTCCTTTCGATCGTGAAGCCCGGATAATCAATCTAACGCGTGTTCTTCGGATTAAAGTACTTGTATCTTCAAGAGGTAATTCCTTCAACACTTTGGACTTCGATTTTGTGTTGAGATATGATGTTTTGGACGTTATAATCATGTTATATGAAGAGATATGTATATGATTATGAGTTTGTATAAGGATTCATTGGATTATTGAGGGATTATTCAAGAACACTTTGAATATCGAGTTGGAATTGGGGATTTTCGACTAATTGTTGTTATAATCACGTTTTCGGATATTCATAACGGATTATTGATCGTATTGGAGATGTTTTGTTGGTTTGAAACACTTCTTGGAGATTTTGATATTGGTATATTGAGGTTTGATTGTAAAAAATCGGAGTTTGGATACAACGTGTTTGATTTAATGCCTCTATGGACTTGGTTTAATCGTATCGACGTTTTGAGTTCGTTATATTCGTGTTTGATTCGTATATTGAACGGATTGTTGGTAATTGTATTATTTAAGGTTGTTCGAGCGACCGATATCTCAATTAGACGTTGTTCGTGGAAGGATAATTGTCGCCGTGTTGTGTAAGTTAATTCTTACTCGGTTAAAAGGATATTCATACCTTTTGTTGTTGATCATTCATAATCATAACTCATTCATCATTGTATTAATCATATTAAAACTTGTTAATGTCAATTAATCACTTCAGTCATAAGGAACGACGGTTCCAATCTTTTCGTTGAGCTATCATTCATTTCATTATTACCCTCATCTCGGTGAGTCATTCTTGACTTTGTCGATTATTATTTATTCATTGATATTCATTACGGTCATTCTCGCTCATATGACCTTCTCGGGTTCATATTGCGTGGCGGGTGTGGCCGTGTGGAATTTTTAGTCGGGCACACGATGGTTATTGTATTGGGTTCACCGATACATTAGACCGTGCACACGGAAAGCGTTACACCGTGAGACTAATTAGGTACACGGACGGGTGTTGTACACTTACACGTAACATTACGGGCGTACTATGATACTCCTCTACAGCGTAATTCATAACAAAGAATATTTCATAACTTGATTAATCATAATTGTGTATTTTCAACCCTTGAGGATTGTTGTTCTTTGTAATTGACCCCGTTTGGGGATTTTGTTTTTCGTGTCATGGCAAGGCAAACGCACGGAATAGCATGTTGATGTCGAGGAGTCCTAGTGATACTAGTAGGGGGCCCCGATCTTTCAGTTATTCATGTTATTGTCCTTTATTTTTCCGCTGCAGACTTTCATTTGAATACTCCGTTTCATTCAGTGTTGTGTATTTTATCTTCATATAAAATACACTAGTATTCGGTATTGTCCTGGTGTGTTGTAATTAAACTCCTCATCGGAGTAATTATTGTTGTAATGTAGTTCGGTACTACATTTATCTTGTGTAATTCATTCATCTTCATTTGCCTGGTGGGTCCCAGTTGGGGATTTACGGCACTGTAATATCCGCCTAGTTTGGGGTGTTACAGAAATAATAAATGAATTATCATAAATGGATTAAATACTCATAATTACAATAAAATGCTCTCGCTCTCTCATTCTCCGAATGGTATTCAGGGGCATATTCCTAATGTCTCCACTCGCACTCAGTGCCACAAACTATGATATTTAATATCTATACACACCAAATGTCGTTCTAAGATAATCTGAGATAGTGGTTTGGTTATTAGACTAGAAACATTGTATGCTGAGTTTACTCTGTACGTTGAAACATATCCCTTTGTAACCATCTCTCTCACAAGGTGATATTTCCTCCCAATCGGTTTGGTATTATGGTGAGACCTAAGCTCCTTAGCCTGCACAATAGTTCCATCGCTGTTGCATAATATCACCATGGGCATGTAACACCCCGAGATATTCGGAATAATTACAGCGCCGTAAACCCTTTAGATAAGGATTTACAAGGCTGATTTTAAAATAAGTATAAAAATAAGCCAATCAAACAACTTGAATTCAAATACAGATTTGATTCAAACGATCAAATGGGTTAACTTATACAACCATATCGAAAAGACTTTATTCATACAGACGTACTCGAGTACTAAACGAACCAAGAAGACAAAACACAATAATAATAACATCAACCACATCACTGAGCCATTTCATCGTCCTGTCGGTACTGTGGTTGCCTCCCCGCTCCTCGGCTACCTGAACATCAAAACAATGTCCACCCCCGAAGGGGTTAGCAAAACAATGCTAGTACAAGAATCATAATACAATTAATCATCAATGCATCACAAAACATGCAAACGGACTTCCGCTACCGGAATCCAACGATGCGAATCCTCACGATTCCATCACACAATACAGGGTAATCCAGCGATCCAGCGCCCTTGGTATAGATCCCCATGATGATCCCGTCGGACCAACGCATGGTGGAAAACCCGTCCAGCGATCCAGCGCCCTCAGCATAGATCCCCATGATGATCCCGCCGGACCAACGCATGGTGGACATTCGATCCAGCGCCCTCAGCATAGATCCTCATGATCCCCTCGGACCATTTATACCATAAATCAATCAACTATGCATACACATATGCATTTCAATATGTTCATCAATACGAACAAATAATCAACGAATATCATGAGAATTCTCAGAAATACATCTCATATTCAACAATATGAGCAAAACCATAAGCATAATCAAAGATTCAATATAAATCGAACTCGACATATGATACTTGCCTCGAAAATGGCAAGAACGAAATACTTCGATGATCTCAACACACTCGAAGGCCACCTCCTTCGATCAACGTAACAAGCTCGAACCTTAACAAAAGGAATGATATAAAAATCATCTCAAGTCGAACAATGGTCTAACAATTCGTCCTACGGCCGAAAAGCTCAAAATAAACAATGCTGGATTGCTTAGCGCGCTACGTATTTCACGTAACGCGGCGCTAAGCCGACTATTAGCGTACGCTATCGTATAAGACTAGCGTCGCTAGCCACGGATCGCGATCGACTCATTGGTCTCATAACGTACGCTACGTACGTTTCATGCGTTAGCTGAACCCCGATAGCGCACGTTAACTCACACATGATAGCGTGCGCTATTCTTGCATGGCAGAACACTGCAAACCGAAAACTGGGTTGAATGGTGAAGAACTCATGAATTCTACCGTGATAATACAAGTTATCCTCGGGCATATCATGCTAATAAGGTTTGTGGAAGTTTTATGATTATGAAATACAAATATACGGATAGTCATCTCAATATCATAATCCATCTACGATCTTCAAGAAATAATCTAAGTTCCGATCGTCTTACGTTCCAAAACACATGATTCCAACGTGTACAACTGGGTAATATCCGATTACTGATCATACATCGATTTGAACATGCTTAGGAGTCCTTATAGTACGATGGTTCAAAGGTTCATACGATATATAGTACCGATACGTCAAAAATATCCTTCTAACATGTGATGACCGATTATAAACGAAATACTTGCTATCCAAACATGATTCAAACTTCCTTAGGAACATTACTAATCTTCGGTGAAGAATCACCTACCTCAAAGTAGTGAAGAACACGGATGAAAATGAAGCAATCCAACACCGAAGGCTTGAACACCAATCTCCAATGATATACGATCTTCAATCTCGAACTAGGAGGTTGATACGAAGTGTTTAGGACGAAGGGAGTTATGTTCTATGTGTAAGAGTTCGGGTTATAGGAGGAGAAGAACTGAAATCACGAATAGGATGCTGTCCTATTTATAATAAATGTCTATTAGCGCGCGCTAGACCCTGTTCGTAGCGTGCGCTAACGGCTCACTGACTAATCTGTACTTAGCACTTAGCGTGCGCTACGCATGTACCTGTAGCGTGCGCTAAGGCGTTGACTCGGCTTTTCCCGAAAGCCGTCCAGGTTCATTCGACACAATCCGACAAGGGTCCCCCGACCAGATCTCACCTACCGCACGTCTCAATCAATTTGACCACGCATAGCGTGCGCTAATGACACTCTGTAGCGTGCGCTATGAATCCATGTTAGCGTACGCTACCCGTAGCCTGTAGCGTGCGCTACATGCACAGAATTTCAATCTTTAAATCACATACACAAAATTATACGCTCGACAACAAAGGATTATGAAATACGGAGAATAGTACTCACACAAAAGTACAATCATTACAATATCACAGTTCCAATTACATAACAGAAATCTCGGGTATTACATCCTTCCTCCCTAAAAAGAAGTTTCGTCCCGAAACTTAGGATGAAAACAACTCCGGATATTTAGCCTTCATACCGTCCTCCGTTTCCCAAGTGGCCTCTTCGACTCCATGTCGTGACCATTGTACTTTAACAAATGTATTGGTTTATTCCTCAATTGTTTGATCCGGCTCTCAAGTATCTTGATTGGTCTCTCTTCGAAGGTGCCATCATTAGCTATCTCGATCTCGTCGAAATCAATGACGTGACTGGGGTCCGGTACATACTTCCGCAGTTGGGATACGTGAAACACATTGTGAACATGACTCAGCGATGGCGGTAAGGCCAACCTGTATGCTAAATCCCCAACTCTCTCTAGGATCTCAAATGGTCCGATATATCTCGGACTTAGCTTACCTCTTCTCCCAAAATGGAAAATCCCTCGCGTAGGAGACACCTTCAATAGTACGTGGTCCCCAGCGTCGAACTCTAGAGGGCGACGACGTACATCTGCATAAGACTTCTGTCGACTCTGGGCAGTCAACAGTCTCTCTCGAATCAAAGCTATCTTCTCTTGAGTCTGAATAATCAATTCCGGTTCCGTCCCGATCAAATCCGAAGAATCATCCCAACTCAGGGGTGATCGGCATCTTCTCCCTTATAAAGCTTCAAATGGTGCCATCTTAATTGAAGCATGCCAACTATTATTGTAGGTGAATTCAACTAATGGCAAATGAACTTCCCAATCAGTTGACCAATCCAAAGCACAGGCTCTAAGCATGTCTTCTACAGTTTGAATAGTCCTTTCGGACTGACCGTCCGTTTGGGGATGATAAGCTGTGCTAAAGTTGAGCTCAGTCCCCAAAGCCTTGTGAACTGCTTTCCAGAAGTGCGACACGAAACGACCATCTTGATCCGAAATAATGGTCTTCGGCGTCCCATGCAATCTGACTATCTCCGCAATAAATACTCGCGCCAATCTCTCGGGTCCCCATGTATCTTTAATTCCCAGGAAATGAGCCGACTTGGTTAGTCGATCAACTACAACCCCAATCATGTTCATTCCCGTTCTAGTCCTCGGCATACTAGTGATGAAATCCATCGAGATATCCTCCCACTTCCACTCATGGATCGGAAGCGGTTTTAACATTCCGGCAGGTCGTTGATGTTCAATCTTAACCTGCTGGCAAGTCAAACACTTCGAAACGTACTCCGCTACGTCTTTCTTCATATTCCCCCACCAGACGTTTTGCTTTAAATCTTTATACATCTTACTACTGCCTGGGTGAATAGAATAGGGCGTGCTATGAGCTTCCTTCAAAATTGTCCGTCTCAAATCGTCATCCTCGGGAACGCAAAGTCGACTCTGAAATCTCAGAACTCCATCGTCTTGTATCACGAATCCTGGGGCTTTTCCTTTCTTTACTTCATCACCTAATCGAAGGATTAAAGAATCGTCCAACTGCTTAGATTTGATCTCCTCGACTAGTGATGAAGTCGGCCCATCACATACGGTTGCCTCGATTCCTGGTGCCCATACTTCAATCCCCTCGCGGATCAGTTCTCGTTGAATACTGGTTTGAGACGTAAGAGCTTCCAACACTTTAAGAGAAACAGGTTTACGGCTCAAAGCATCGGCTACTACATTTGCTTTCCCCGGATGATAGAGAATCTCCAAGTCGTAATCCTTGATCAATTCCAGCCACCTTCTCTGCCTCATGTTTAATTCTTTCTGACTGAAAATGTACTTGAGGCTCTTATGATCTGTAAAGATCTGACAACGAGTGCCGTACAAATAATGTCGCCAAATTTTCAAGGCAAAGACCACAGCCGCTAGCTCCAGATCATGAGTCGGGTAATTAACTTCGTACGGTTTCAATTGTCGAGAAGCATAAGCAATCACTTTATCCTTCTGCATCAATACACAACCCAAACCCTGATTTGAAGCGTCCAGATACCATGAATCCATCGGCCTCTGGTAGCGCTAATATAGGTGCTGTCGTCAGTCTCCTCTTAAGCTCGTCAAAACCAGCCTGGCACTTCTCATTCCACGTGAACTTTTGAGTTTTCTGTAACAGCTGAGTGAGCGGACGAGCAATTTTGGAAAATCCCTCTACAAAGCGGCGATAATACCCAGCAAGTCCTAAGAAGCTTCGGACTTCTTTCACGTTTTTAGGAGCCTCCCAATCCAAGATTGCTTCGACTTTCTTTGGGTCCACCGAACTCCGTCGGCTGATATCACATGTCCAAGGAAGGTTACTTCCTTAAGCCGTAACTCGCATTTAGAAAATTTTGCGTCACTGTTCCTTCATCAAGGTGCTTAAAACCACACGCAAATGCTTGGCATGCTCCACCGCGTCCTTCGAATATATCAAGATGTCATCAATGAAGACGACCACAAATTTATCCAAGTATTCCAAAAATACCCGATTCATCAATTGCATGAATACTGCAGGAGCATTGGTAAGTCCAAACGGCATCACTACGAATTCATAATGCCCGTACCGGGATCTGAAAGCAGATTTCGGTATATCCGATTCCTTAATTCTCAACTGGTGGTATCCTGATCGTAAGTCAATCTTCGAGAATACCCTTGCCCCTTGCAGTTGATCAAACAAGTCGTCGATCCGAGGTATAGGATACTTATTCTTGATCGTCATCTTGTTAAGCTCCCTGTAATCAATACACAGTCGGAGGGATCCGTCTTTCTTACGGACAAAGAGAACGGGCGCTCCCCAAGGGGAAACGATCGGTTGAATATAACCCTTCTGCAACAATTCCTCCAGTTGTTTCTTGAGTTCATACATCTCGGTTGGCGCCATGCGGTATGGTGCTCTGGAAATAGGAGCTGCTCCAGGCTCTAATTCGATAGTGAATTCCACATCTCTTTGCGGAGGTAAACCAGGTAGTTCGTCAGGAAAAACATCTGAGAACTCATTTACAACTGAAATAGATGAGAGCTCTACTCCTTCCTCTTTCTTCATGGCATAGCACCAGAGTCCCTGACATCCCTATTTCAGTAATTTCACGGCTTTCATTGCCTTAATCAATTTTCCCGAGCTTCCCGGTCTCCATCCTCGGAATAAATGTTCAGATCCGTCATCCGCAATGATAGAAATGACTCTCTCTCGGTAATTCAGAATAGCTCCATAACGGTTGAGCCAATCATCTCCGAGAATTAAATCGTCACCGTAAATGTCAACCACAGTAAGGTTCGATAGCCAATCTCTCCCTTCTATAGTTACTGGAAAATCCCTAGCTTCTAGGGTTCCCATACCGCTCCGCTTGGTAATCCCACAACATAAGGTTCACAATCATATAAGCATGAGATTTTCAAACGATTAACACAATTCAATGATACAAAAGAATGTGTAGCTCCGGAATCGAATAAAACACTAACTGGTTGCAAAAGGATCTGAATTGTACCGATGCAACAAATGTGTTCGACCATCCTTCTTCATCTCGTAAGTACGCGGAGGAACGGACCCAGACTAGATGCCTCTCTCTTCCCAACATTCTCGCTGAAATCCACTGTTGCGTCTGGTTCACACTCGTCTCCTTCGGAATCGAGCCGGAGTGCGAGTACCAAAAGATCGGGTCGCATTCCCACAAAATGTTGCGCGATGTCCTTCTGTCCACACTCAAACAGTCACAAGAAAGCGAAACAATCATGTCGAACATGTCCCGCTTTTCCACGCTTATAACACTTCTTCCCCGTGTGCAAATACAGGTGCTGCTCGGAACTTCTTTCCTCCCCGAGAAGGATGCGGAGGTCTCCTGGATGAGTGAGAAGAGGACTGACCACGGCGGGGCCCGCTATTCTTATTCTCCGTGAAGTTGCCAGACACCTTCTGTTTCTTTGCTTCCGTTGATTTCTCTACTGCTGCCTCCTTCATATCATAGGCCAACGCCTTATCCTGATATTGTCGCAAAGTGGTACATTCAAATCCGGACATGTACTGCTGAATTTCCGGCTTCATTCGCATGTAAAAGTGAAAAATCCTCTCTGCCTCGATCCTGACCAAGTGACGCACATAAGTCAGCTGGTGATTAAAAGTCTTAATCACGTCCGTCACAGATGCTTCTGAATTTTGCGGTGAGAAAAACTCCCGAACTCGGGCCTCTCTAACTGGGCGAGGACAATATTGTGCCTCCATCATCAATTTGAATTCTGTCCAGTCAACATTATGCTCCTCCGGTCGAATGGCCTCCCACCGATAAAGCCTCCCTGTCGAGAAGATACTGGGCGACCGGAACCTTCCTATCGTTGGGACAATTAATCCCCGCAAAAATCTTCTCTAATTCCTTCAGCCAGTGATCCCAAGAAAGCGTCTCAGTCGAACCATCAAATTTCGGAGGATGCAACTTGACCACCTCGGTAAGCCATTTATCTCCCGATTATCCACGTTATTCATTGTCCCATCGCCGTCGCATGCGATCCACAACTTGAGCAACTGGTTTATCTGGGCAACCACTCCAAGCACTCCCGCACGTTAGGATCTCGCATTATTATTTGCCGATCCTCGCCGTCCCTAATGTGAATCCGTTTGACTAGCGGCTATCTCTGGAGTAGATACCGACTCTTCTTGCCTCGCATTCCCGCGTCCGCGTCCACGAACTCCTCTCAACATACTGTAAACATAAATACTCAATATCCAGGGCAAACTTTCTAAAAGTACATCCATCAATGTTCACAAATCATGAATAAAATAAAACGGTAGTATTTGAGATTAGGAAACTTACAACCACGGTCCACACGACGATGCTGGCTCAGCAGTGATGTTACGAACGACCAATAATCAAATAACCTAAACAGACCCAACTAACCCGACTGCCAAGATATCCATGAATCTGAGCTCTAATACCATATTCTGTAACACCCCGAGATATTCGGAATAATTACAGCGCCGTAAACCCTTTAGATAAGGATTTACAAGGCTGATTTTAAAAGAAGTATAAAAATAAGCCAATCAAACAACTGGAATTCAAATACAGATTTGATTCAAACGATCAAATGGGTTAACTTATACAACCATATCGAAAAGACTTTATTAATACAGACGTACTCGAGTACTAAACGAACCAAGAAGACAAAACACAATAATAATAACATCAACCACATCACTGAGCCATTTCATCGTCCCCGTTTGCATCGTGGTTGCCTCCCCGCTCCTCGGCTACCTGAACATCAAAACAATGTCCACCCCCGAAGGGGTTAGAAAAACAATGCTAGTACAAGAATCATAATACAATTAATCATCAATGCATTACAAAACATGCAAACGGACTTCCGCTACCGGAATCCAACGATGCGAATCCTCACGATTCCATCACACAATACAGGGTAATCCAGCGATCCAGCGCCCTTGGTATAGATCCCCATGATGATCCCGTCGGACCGACGCATGGTGGAAAACCCGTCCAGCGATCCGGCTTCTCAAGATAGATCCCCATGATGATCCCGTCGGACCAACGCATGGTGGACATTCGATCCAGCGCCCTCAGCATAGATCCTCATGATCCCCTCGGACCATTTATACCATAAATCAATCAACTATGCATACACATATGCATTTCAATATGTTCATCAATACGAACAAATAATCAACGAATATCATGAGAATTCTCAGAAATACATCTCATATTCAACAATATGAGCAAAACCATAAGCATGATCAAAGATTCAATATAAATCGAACTCGACATATGATACTTGCCTCGAAAATGGCAAGAACGAAATACTTCGATGATCTCAACACACTCGAAGGCCACCTCCTTCGATCAACGTAACAAGCTCGAACCTTAACAAAAGGAATGATATAAAAATCATCTCAAGTCGAACAATGGTCTAACAATTCGGCCTACGGCCGAAAAGCTCAAAATAAACAATCTGCCTGGATTGCTTAGCGCGCGCTACGTACTCTACGTAACGTGCGCTAAGCCGGACTATTAGCGTACGCTATCGTATAAGACTAGCGTGCGCTAGCCACGGACTGGCAGTCTGACTCGGCTGGTCTCATAACGTACGCTACGACGCCAGGCGTTAGTCGAACCCCGATAGCGCACGTTAACTCACACATGATAGCGTGCGCTATTCTTGCATGGCAGAACACTGCAAACCGAAAACTGGGTTGAATGGTGAAGAACTCATGAATTCTACCGTGATAATACAACTTATCCTCGGGCATATCATGCTAATAAGGTTTGTGGAAGTTTTATGATTATGAAATACAAATATACGGATAGTCATCTCAATATCATAATCCATCTACGATCTTCAAGAAATAATCTAAGTTCCGATCGTCTTACGTTCCAAAACACATGATTCCAACGTGTACAACTGGGTAATATCCGATTACTGATCATACATCGATTTGAACATGCTTAGGAGTCCTTATAATACGATGGTTCAAAGGTTCATACGATATATAGTACCGATACATCAAAAATATCCTTCTAACATGTGATGACCGATTATAAACGAAATACTTGCTATCCAAACATGATTCAAACTTCCTTAGGAACATTACTAATCATCGGTGAAGAATCACCTACCTCAAAGTAGTGAAGAACACGGATGAAAATGAAGCAATCCAACACCAAAGGCTTGAACACCAATCTCCAATGATATGAGGTTGATACGAAGTGTTTAGGACGAAGGGAGTTATGTTCTATGTGTAAGAGTTCGGGTTATAGGAGGAGAAGAACTGAAATCACGAATAGGATGCTGTCATATTTATAATAAATGTCTATTAGCGCGCGCTAGACCCTGTTCGTAGCGTGCGCTAACGGCTCACTGACTAATCTGTACTTAGCACTTAGCGTGCGCTATGCATGTACCTGTAGCAAGCGCTAAGGCGTTGACTCGGCTTTTCCCGAAAGCCGTCCAGGTTCATTCGACACAATCCGACAAGGGTCCCCCGGCCAGATCTCACCTACCGCACGTCTCAATCAATTTGACCATGCATAGCGTGCGCTAATGACACTCTGTAGCGTGCGCTATGAATCCATGT
Source organism: Orobanche coerulescens (assembly GCA_033398695.1). Classification (NCBI taxonomy): domain Eukaryota; kingdom Viridiplantae; phylum Streptophyta; class Magnoliopsida; order Lamiales; family Orobanchaceae; genus Orobanche; species Orobanche coerulescens. Next base: position 84,801,534 of record CM065812.1, read on the forward strand.
TAGCGTACGCTACCCGTAGCCTGTAGCGTGCGCTACATGCACAGAATTTCAATCTTTAAATCACATACACGAAATTATACGCTCGACAACAAAGGATTATGAAATACGGAGAATAGTACTCAGACAAAAGTACAATCATTACAATATCACAGTTCCAATTACATAACAGAAATCTCGGGTATTACAGGGCAGCTCTGAGTCAGGGACCACTTGAAGTTCTTCAGTAAACTTCTTAATTCAGAATGCTTCCTTTACAGCCCTCGAGGCCGCCTGATGTTCGTCTTGATAGGTGGAATCTGCGCTGGCCCCTTGCTTGGTGCTTCTACAAGAATCTGCTCCACCATTCAGAGTAAAGATATACCCTAAAGTAGACATACTCTTGTCCACATCTCCCAAAAAATCTGAATTTATGTAACCCTCCACTTTTAGATATCCATCGTTGTATATAAGAACCAAATTTTTAGTCCTTTTAAGGTACTCAAGAATGTTCTTTACGACAGTCCAATATTCTTGACCTGAATTTCAATGAAACCGAGTTGCCATCCTCACAACATAATTAATGTCTTGTCTCGAGCAAATCATAGCATACGTGAGGCTACCCACTATTGAAGCATAGGTTACCTTACTCATTTCCCTTCTATGTTCCTCACTTTTAGGTCACGTATTTGAAGAAAGTCTTATACCATGTCGCATAGGCAGGTACCCTCTTTTATCCTTACTTCTATTCTAAGTCTCTTTAGGATCTTTCTATATAGAGGGCTTGGGAAAGACCTAACATTCTCTTTGATCTATCCTTGTATAGACGAATTACCAGAATATGGTTAGCTTCTCCCAAATCTTTCATTGAGAACTCAAAAGCCAAATTTTCATAGAAATGAGCATTCTTATGTTGTTACATATAAGTACAACGTCATCCACATATAGTATTTGGAATAAAATCTTGCTCTTACTAACTTTTTTGTAAACAAAAGTCTCCTCTTCATTATTGACGAAATCTAACTCTGACTGCGCTGTCAAAATAAATATTGCACTTGTGAAGCCTATTTCTATAATATCCGTACTTTTTTCTTTTTCCGGTATCCTCATTTTGGTGTATTCTTTCGTTTTTTTAGCAACTCGCTCATAAATGTATTGACATTTCGAGGATATTTAATATTGTACTTCTTGTTGTCCGAGCTTGTTTCGGACTCGTTTTACTCGGTTTGGTGTTTTATGTCATTTTCGTCGCTATTTCATGTATTCTCGTAAATCGTCTTTCAGAACCGCCGTTTTGGGGTTGCCGCAAGTCCGTCTTATGTCCTTATGGACGTTCTGAGTTTTTGATTGGTGATTCGATGGCGTATTGTAGTATGTTGTCGTATTGTCCCTTAGAAAGCGTCGTGAACTCTTGATGTCTTTCCCTTTTGAGTTGGTTACGTTCTGGATGTTTTCGGAGTCGTGTCGGGCTAGATGTTAGCCTTTAGTTCTTGCACTCGAGCAGGCCACATGAGTTGTCGATTGTGTTTGGCGCTCGTGCGTAGTCGTATGCTAGGCAGAGGACTCCAGGGACGCACGAGCAGGAAGCACGAGCTAGTGCTCGTGCGCTGTGCTCGTGCGTGAGGACACGAGCTGGGTAGTGGCCTAGCACATGACCAAGCACCCGAATAATTGGTCATGCCCGCTACTCGTGCGCAATCAATGCTCGGAAGTAACTCCCAAGGACGCACGAGCAGGAAGCACGAGCTAGTGCTCGTGCGTTGTGCTCGTGTGTGAGGACATGAGTTAGGCAGTGGCCTGGCGCATGACCAGATGCACGACCACTTGGTCGTGCATGGTGGTCATGCGTCTCTGAGGTATTTAAGGGGACAGTCGCGTTTTTCAGTGTCATTTTTCATTCCTTCTTCTTCTTCTCCGAGGGTTAGGTGACCCTGAAGTTGGATCGTGTATCATCATCCATCCAAGATTTTGAGTTATCATCATTTAATCATCTTCCACCTCTTGAATCAAGGTAAATCTTCTAAAACCCTATTTTAGGGGAGATTTGGGGGTTTTCGCGATTTCGTCCGATTCGTTCCGTTTTGTTGGTTAATACATGATGAATATGATTAATCTTGTTGATATCATTAGTTTTCCTATGGATTCACGGTATATTTTCGTGGTTTTTGCGAAATCGGGAGGGTTTGGTTGTGGTCCGCCCTCGTTGTCATCTTTATTCGATTATGCATGAATCGTAGGTGGGTTTTTAGGAGTATTCCTTTTCCGTAATCGTTTAGAAGTGTTTGTGAGTATGTTCTTCGAATCGTTAGGTTCGTTTCCGCCGGTTCCTCGCGGTCGTGTTCGATTCTTCCTTTCCGTTCATGTCACCGTCTATTAACCGAGGCAAGTATCCTTATGAACTTACAATCTTAACGTAGTAGTATTGCATGAGAATTGTGTGTGTGTATGCTCACTATGGGTTAGACCCGACGGGGTCTCGGTAGGGGTCCACAGAGGGGTGGATCCGCGAGCGTGCTTTTAACCACTATGGGTTAGATCCGATGGGGTCTCGGTAGGGGTCCACGGAGGGGTGGATCCACGGTTAATTGTGGTGTATTTCACAAATGTGTTTTGATTTTGGCGTTTCCGGAAATGTGTGTTTCAATCGAAGTTTTTCATTATTGCATGCTTTGACTGTATGTGTAAGATGTAAGTTGTTCATTTGGTTACTTGTACTAGCGTAATTGCTAACCCCTGTGGGGACCCATTTTGGGGAAATTCGTTTTATGAATTTCAGGTCCGGTTCATCGAGACGAGCGGTGTCTTATTTTCTTCTATCTTTTATTTTTTTTGGGCTTGTAAACTAATAGAGGTACTCGAGTACTTAAGACTTCTTGTTTGTCCAGATTGTTTTGTTGTCTATTGTGTTTGTCTCGGATGATGGTGTTATGTGTGACCGGCTGAACCGAGTGGATTATTTTGTTTTGCGTCTTTATGACGAGGTGTTATTTTGTCGTTTCCATGAGTCGATGAGTATGATAGTTGTTCATCCTGGTGGGTCCCATATAGGGATTCACGGCGCTGTAATATACCTCGAATATCTTGGGGATGTTACAGAAAATGGTATCAGAGTGCACTAGGTTTATGGATACCTAGGCTTGTCGGTTATTGGGTCTTGTTGTATGTCGTTTTGCACATCATCATCACGCTGCCATGATTCCGATGCTACTGGTGCCCATAAGTTTATCTTACTTCGTTCTTTGTTTCCTTGCATTACACCTTCTATTCTTAATTGTGGTTGTTTTTCCTCTCATACTTACCATCGTATGGCTTTTCCTACTTATTTAACTCCAGTATGGATGATGGAAGAGGTCGTGGTCGTGGTCGTGGACGCAGCCGAGGACGTGGGGCAGCCGGTGGGGCGGCGACGTCGCATTCTTTGGGAGCCGGCAGTACCGGCGACCGTCATAGTCATGCTTCTTCTCAGGAGCGCGCCGACCCTGGTATTGCGGCCGTTATGCAGCAAATGGTGAACCAAATGGCGGCGATAGCTCAGGCATTTCAGAACCCGGATCCGGCCCACGCTAATCGGGGCGGAGTGGACCGCTGGCTTTAGGATGTCATCAAGATGCATCCTCCTCAGTTTTTGGGAGCTTCGGACCCAATCGGCTAGGAGGGGTTGATCAAGGAGATATCTAAAGTCTTCACTACTACCAACTGTCCCGAGGACCGTAAGGTCCCTATTGCCCAGTATTTTCTCACTGGGGACGCTACTGATTGGTGGGAGGCCGTTGGACCTAAGGATCACGTTGCTTCGTGGGCGGAATTCAAGGACCTAATGGAGACCGAATATTGCCCGTGGCCAGTCAGACAGGCTCGAGTCCATGCTTTCTATGATGCTCAACCTCAGGATATTCCTGTTTCTCAAGCAATTGCCGATTTCAACAAGGAGTTTAGCTATGTGAAGACTTAAGTTGTCGAGGAGAACGCAAAATCTTTCATTTCTCTAGACGGATGAAATTGTCGGTTCGCGACTACATGTCTGGGCTCGTCTGCACTAACCTTGAAGGATTATCAGAGTAGGGCCCTCGCTTATGATATGTCAATGACGGCTAGTGAAGCGGCCCGTGAGAGCAAGAAGCAGAAATCCACCGGGAATTTTTCGGGCCACAAAGGTGGGAGTCAGCATAGATTCCAGTCTGCTAACTTCTCCACTGGTGGTGGCCCAACTCGTTCTACTGGGGTTCCCCGCAGGGCTGCCAGTGCCCCTTCTCGGGAGGTGAAGTGTTTTAACTGTGGCCAGCCAGGCCACATCAGTCGTAATTGTCCGAGCCCTTTGCTAACGTGTAATCGGTGTGGCCAGGCAGGCCACAAGGATGCTTTCTGTGCCGACAGTGAGAAAATTCTTGGTGCCCAGGCTTCCATTCCAGTGCCCAGAGAACCATGTGTGAATTAGGGATCGTTTGCTTCTCAATCTCCGCCGAGTGCTAGTCGAGGGAGGGGTCGGGGTCAACCCGCTAAGGGGGGAGCTTCCATTGTCGGCTCCGCCCACCCGCGCGTTTATGAGATGAGGAGGGCCGATGACCCAGCCGCTACCGTTGCCACAGGTACCGTTCACATCCATTTGCATCCTGTCAGTGTACTTTTCGATTCTGGTGCTACACATTCATTCGTGTCTTTGGAATGTGTGCGTCGTTTGGGTCTTGATCGTTTATCTCCCTGTGAGCCTTTCATCGTTAAACTTCCTAGCGGTGATAGGATCGTTGGTGACCGTGAGATTCGAGATTGTGCTGTGATTATTTGTGAGAGGGCTTGGCTCTCTAATATTATTGTTGTGGGAATTGAGGGCGAAGATTTAATTCTTGGGGATGATTGGCTCAAGCAGCATGGTGCGATCATGAACTACAGCACGAGAATCATCACTATGCTAGCCGAGGACAGCACTGAACACTCTTTCGCGGGGCGAAACAGAAACCAGAAGTTTGTTATTAACGCCTTGAAGGCGATGAGACTCCTGCGAAAAGGGTGTATCGGTTATTGGTGCTATGCCTTAAAGGCGGCGGATGGTGGAGTCGAACTCTCGTCGATTCCAATCGCTAGTGAGTTTCCTGATGTTTTTCCTGATTAGTTACCGGGGTTGCCACCGGACCGTGAGGTCGAGTTTGCAATAGAGTTAGAGCCGGGCGCGGCTCCTACTTCGAAGGCGCCGTATCGCATGGCACCTTCAGAGATGGCCGAGTTGAAGAAGCAGTTGAGTGAGCTTTTTGAATCGGGGTATGTTCGACCGAGCGCTTCGCCTTGGGGCGCACCGGTCCTGTTTGTGCGGAAGAAGGATGGTTCACTGCGTTTGTGTATCGACTATCGCGAACTAAACAAGGTGACCATCAAGAACAAGTATCATTTGCCGAGGATTGATGACTTGTTCGATCAGTTGCAGGGAGCTGCGGTATTTTCGAAGATTGATTTGAGATTGGGGTACTATCAGCTCCGGGTGAGGGAGTCCGATGTGCTAAAAACAGCTTTTCGGACGAGATACGAACATTATGAGTTTGTAGTTATGCCTTTCGGGCTAACTAATGCGCCGACGGTGTTCATGCAGTTAATGAACAAAGTATTTATCGAGTATTTGGATAAGTGTGTCGTCATATTCATAGACGATATTCATATTTATTCGAGGAACGAGGAAGAGCATGCCCATCATTTGCGAGTAGTGTTAGACATTATGAGAACCGAGCAACTATATGCGAAGTTCTCGAAATGTGAGTTCTGGCTAAAGGAAGTGATGTTTTTAGGTCACGTGATTTCAGCCGAGGGGGTTCGTGTGGATCCACAGAAAGTTGAGGCAGTGTTGGATTGGACACCGCCTAAGAATGTGAAGGAGGTCTGTAGTTTCTTAGGTTTGGCCGGCTACTATCGTAGGTTCGTCGAGGGTTTCTCGAAACTAGCTCGGCCACTTACACAGTTGCTCCAGAAGTCCGAGGAGTTTGTATGGAATGATGAGAGGCAGTCGAGTTTTGAGGAACTGAAAAGGCGTTTGACTTCAGCCCTGATTTTAGCGTTGCTGTGTGCAACGAGGGTTTTGCTGTTTATAGTGATGCTTCGGGTCAGGGTCTTCGGTGCGTATTGATGCAGCACGGCAAGATCATTGCATATGCGTCGAGACAGTTGAGGCCCTATGAGCTCAACTACCCTACGCATGATTTGGAGTTGGCGGCAGTCGTTTTTGTGCTCAAGATTTGGTGTCACTATCTTTTCAGCTCTGCATGTCAGATTTTTACCGATCATAAAAGTCTGAAATACATATTTACTCGGCGGGAGTTGAATATGAGGCACAGGAGGTGGTTAGAGTTGATTAAGGATTATGACCTCGAAATCCTTTATCATCCGAGCAAGGCGAACGTCGTGGCCGATGCCTTGAGTCGGAAACCTGTTGCGTTGCGAACGCTCGAGACCCTTACATCTCAGTCTGAGCTTCGGCGGGTTTTGATCGAGTTGGATGTTGAGGTTTTGTTGCCTGGAGCTGTCGGGCAACTTTGTGCTTTAGAGATTTTGTCGTCTTTGATCGATGAAATTAAGCTGAAGCAGTTGGAAGATCCGATGATTACTCAAATCCGAGAGAACGTTCTTAAAGGAAAGTCTCCTGGGTTTGTGATTCGCGAGGATGGTCTTTTGAGATTCCAAAGTCAGCTTTATGTACCGAACGACCCAGAGTTGAGACAGAGTATTTTGTGTGAGGCCCATGCTACACCTTACTCCGTTCATCCTGGTTCGAGTAAGATGTACAAGGACCTGAGAAGGAATTTCTGGTGGAATGATATGAAGGAGGAGGTCGCACAGTTTGTAGCGAGGTGTTTGACTTGTCAGCAGGTCAAAATCGAGCATCAGTGATCGGCCGGGTTATTGCAGTCACTTCCCGTTCCAGAATGGAAATGGGAAGATATATCGATGGATTTCATTACGAGTTTGCCGATATCGAGGTCGGGCATGAATATGATATGGGTGATTGTTGATCGTCTGACCAAGTCGGCACATTTTCTGGGCATCAAGGACACTTGGGGCCCGGAGAAGTTGGCTCGTGTGTTTATCGCGCAGATTGTGAGGCTTCACGGTACTCCGAAGTCTATTGTTTCGGATCGTGATGGCCGTTTTGTATCGCACTTTTGGTAGGTGCTGCATAAGGCGTTGGGTACTCGTTTGCGTTTGAGTACCTCTTTTCACCCTCAGTCCGATGGGCAGTCGGAAAGCACTATCCAGATGTTCGAGGATATGTTGCGTGTGTGTGCTCTCGATTGGAGTAGTGACTGGGAGGAGCATTTGCCATTGATCGAATTCACGTACAACAATAGTTGGCACGCGTCGATTCGGATGGCACCGTATGAGGCACTTTATGGGCGACGTTGTCGATCACCAATTTGTTGGAATGAGGCGTCTGATATGGTCGGGACCGAGCCGGATATCGTTCTGGAGACGAGGCGGAAGATAGAATTAATTCGGGAACGGATGTTGACTACCCAGAGTCGAAAAAAGTCATATGCCGATGTCCGTCGTCGACCTTTGGAATTTGAGGTGGGAGACCACGTTTTGATAAAGGTATCGCCGAGGAGAGGAGTTTTCCGTTTCGGGAAAAAGGGGAAGTTGAGTACGAGATTTATCGGGCCCTTCGAGATTCTCGAGTGAGTCGGTGGGTTGGCATACCGTTTGGCATTACCCCCAGCATTGAGTCACGTTCATAGCATTTTCCATGTTTCCCAGCTGAGGAAATATGTTCTGGATCCTAGTCACGTCATCGATTAGGGTGAGATTGATGTCGCCGAGGATATTACTTTTGAGGAGCGTCCTTTGAAGATTTTGGAGCATCGTGAGAAGCGACTGAGGCATAAAAGCATTCCTTTGGTCAAGGTGTAGTGGTCGAGACATGGTGTCGAGGAGGCCACTTGGGAAACAGAGGATAGCATGCGTGCTAGGTACCCCGAGTTGTTTGTTTCTTAAGTTTCGGGACGAAACTTATTTTTAGAGGGGTAGAATGTAATATCCGTAATTTTTTCTTTTTCCGGTATCCTCATTTTGGTGTATTCTTTCGTTTTTTTAGCAACTCGCTCGTAACCTTACTGACATTTCAAGGATATTAAATATTGTACTTCTTGTTGTCCGAGCTTGTTTCGGACTCGTTTTACTCGGTTTGGTGTTTTATGTCATTTTCGTCGCTATTTCATGTATTCTCGTAAATCATCTTTCGGAACCGCCGTTTCCGGGTTGCCGCAAGTCCGTCTCATGTCCTTATGGACTTTCTGAGTTTTTGTTTGGTGATTCAATGGCGTATTGTATTATGTTGTCGTATTGTCCCTTAGAGAGCGTCGTGAACTCTTGATGTCTTTCCCTTTTGAGTTGGTTACATTCTGGATGTTTTCGGAGTCGTGTCTGCCTAGATGTTAGCCTTTAGTTCTTGCACTCGAGTAGGCCACACGAGTTGTCGATTGTGTTTGGCGCTCGTGCGTAGTCGTATGCTAGGCAGAGGACTCGAGGGACGCATGAGCAGGAAGCACGAGCAAGTGCTCGTGCGCTGTGCTCGTGCGTGAGGACAGGAGATGGGCAGTGGCCTAGCACATGACCAAGCACCCGAACAATTGGTCGTGCCCGCTGCTCGTGCGCAATCAATGCTCGGAAGTAACTCCCAGGGACGCACGAGCAGGAAGCACGAGCTAGTGCTCGTGCGCTGTGCTCGTTCATGAGGACAGGAGTTAGGCAGTGGCCTGGCGCACGACCAGACGCACGAGCACTTGGTCGTGCGTGGTGGTCATGCGTATCTGAGGTATTTAAGGGGACAGTCGCGTTTTTCAGCGTCATTTTTCATTCCTTCTTCTTCTTCTCCGAGGGTTAGGCGACTTGGACGATTTGGAGGCTGAAGTTGGATCGTGTATCATCATCCATCCAAGATTTTGAGTCTCTAACACCAATTTATCATCATTTAATCATCTTCTACCTCTTGAATCAAGGTAAATCTTCTAAAACCCTATTTTAGGGGAGATTTAGGGGTTTTCGCGATTTCGTCCGATTCGTTCCGTTTTGTTGGTTAATACATGATGAATATGATTAATCTTGTTGATATCATTAGTTTTCCTATGTATTCACGGTATATTTTCGTGGGTTTTGCGAAATCGAGAGGGTTTGGTTGTGGTCCGCCCTCGTTGTCATCTTTATTCGATTATACATGAATCGTAGGTGGGTTTCCGGGAGTATTCCTTTTCCGTAATCGTTTAGAAGTGTTTGTGATTGTGTTCTTCGAATCGTTAGGTTCGTTTCCAGCGGTTCCTCGCGGTCGTGTTCGATTCTTCCTTTCCGTTCGTGTCACCGTCTATTAACCGAGGCAAGTACCCTTATGAACTTATAATCTTAACGTAGTAGTATTGTATGAGAATTGTGTGTGTGTATGCTCACTATGAGTTAGACCCGACAGGGTCTCGATAGGGGTCCACGGAGGGGTGGATCCGCGAGCTTGCTTTTAACCACTATGGGTTAGATCCGATGGGGTCTCGGTAGGGGTCCACGGAGGGGTGGATCCACGGTTAATTGTGGTGTATTTCACAAATGTGTTTTGATATTGGCGTTTCCGGAAATGTGTGTTTCAACCGAAGTTTTTCATTATTGCATGCTTTGACTATATGTGTAAGATGTAAGTTGTTCATTTGGTTACTTGTACTAGCGTAATTGCTAACCCCTCTGGGGACCCGTTTTGGGGAAATTCGTTTTATGAATAATAGGTCTGGTTCATCGAGACGAGCGGGTGCTGGACCAGCATGTGGATAATGGCCGTGCGTGATGATTGTGCACGAGTGGTGTCTTATTGTCTTCTATCTTTTATTTTTTTTCGGCTTGTAAACTAATAGAGGTACTCGAGTACTTAAGACTTCTTGTTTGTCCAGATTGTTTTGTTGGCTATTGTGTTTATGTCGGATGATGGTGTCATGTTTGACCAGTTGGACTGGGTAGATTATTTTGTTTTGCGTCTTTATGACGAGGTGTTATTTTGTCGTTTCCATGAGTCGATGAGTATGATGGTTGTTCAGCCTGGTGGGTCCCATATAGGGATTCACGGCGCTGTAATATACCTCGAATATCTTGGGGGTGTTACAATTTCGACCCTTAAATGACATGCTCAAGCTTTTACATTTTATGGATACTGGTTTCGGACATGTCCTTTAGCCCATTCCACAAATCTACTTATCGAGGAATCGATTTATAAACACCATATTCATGTCGATTTTCTATATCTCATAATCTAAGTGGGCAACTATGGCAAGCATTATTGGAATATTTTATTCCATGCATTCTATTTAGAGGTTTTGATGATAAGTTGATAAACATAAAAAACAACAATGAAACAAAGAAAAACAATAATAAATCAAGAAGAAGTCGGATGTAATACCCATGCTTTCCATTTCTATATTTTTTCGATTCTAGTGACTTGCTTGTGTTCATTGACACATTTTGGACATGTTTTGTTCAGCACATTTCGTCATTCAAGCAAGTTTTTATATTGTTTCGGATTAATCGACGTATTATTCAGACTTTTCTACATATAGGTTCAACTTTTTAAAATCACCATCAATTCTTGGAAACTCCAAAAGCTTTGAATCTTTGCAGTATGATATAGCATCAAGTTAACTTTCCAATGGTTCAAACGGTGAGTAAATCGGAGTCCGAATGAAGGAGTTATGGTAGAAATAGCAAAGACTACACAGTGTATAATTAGCGCACGCTAAACGCATCTATTCGCGCGTGCTAATGGAGTCTGGCAGAGGGTTCTGGACTGCATTTTGCAGCCGATAGTGCATGCTACACATACCCTAGCGTGCGCTAACTGTTGATAGTATATATAGGACTGCAGAGGTCAACTTCCGTCATTTCTTCCTCCCCTTTCTTCCTTCCGGCGATCTAGATGATCTTGAGGGTGTATAAGCATGGATTTTGGCCGGATATCATCACCCATCAACATCTTTGAGTTCCTAGTACGAATTTAACAACATCCCAATATCTTTCACTATTTTAATCAAGGTAAAATTCTTAGAACCCTAGTTTTGGGGATTTTTGGGGTTTCATTCTTGATCTCATTTTGAATCCAGTTTTTATGAGTCGATTAGTATTAAATGATGTTATTGATCATGTTCTATAGATTGTATATCCATGTCTTCGATTCGTTCAACCTGATTGATGATTGTCGTGTTCTTGAGGAACCGTGAACATTTAATGTTCGATTAAATGATCATATGAGTTTTCCTTTGTTGGTTTGAGGCAATTTCTATTGCTATTAGTCTTGATCCTCATTGTGATCGTGTTTTCATTGTTCTTATGGAAGTTGTAGGTTCCGAGGCACTTCGACCGAGCTGTGTTCGTCGGAGTATTTGCGTGCCAATTTCGAGGCAAGTATCTTGCCCATACTTTTCATGTTTCGTAGATGTAATAATTGATAATCGACTATATGTGTTTACTTGGAGTACTCATAACGAACTTTCAAGAGGATTGATATAATCCCATTAACGGCTTTCTTTCAAAATGCCCGAGTGCTTTGCAAATAAATGAGTTCTACGGATATGTGTATTGTGGTTGCGAATTGGAATATATTGCCTTCGTGCTACGTGATTATAAAAGCCCTTCTCCCTTGTTAGGGGTCGTATGCTCGGATGTGTATTCATTTGAGGAGTTCGCATATATTGTGTTGTATTACCCGTCGACTCCCTTGTGAGGAGGTGGTACTATTTGGTGTTGTTGGGGATTATATATCCTTGTGGTTGTGATCATTCTATGTATTCACTCTGGGACGGACTGACGAGTCCTCTGATGGTTCCGTTGTCTTTGGTGCGGTTCCACGAATATATTTTGGGTTAACCACTCTGGACGGACTGACGAGTCCTCTGAGGGTTCCGTTGCCTCAGGTGCAGTTCCATGGTTAATCACGCATATAATTGAAATGTGATGCACAATGAGACTTAGTACTCTGGAAATACTAGTCTTGAGTTTTATATGATTGTATATATCCACTCTGGGACGGGACGATGGGTCCTCTGAGGGTTCCGTAGCCTCTGGTGTGGTTCCACGGATATTTTGGGTTAACCACTCTGGGACGGACCGACGGGTCCTCTGAGGGTTACGTAGCCTCTGGTGCGGTTCCGCGGTTAAGCATGTATGTATTGAATGTGATGCTATGAGATTTAGTTATTCCGGGATACTAATCTTGAATTGTACGATTACATTTATTTCACCATCGATTACATGTGACCCTCAGTTATGTACCATCGTTTGGTTTAGATTATTATTCTCTTGGAATATGTTGTGTATGGCTTGTATTTGCACTTTATACTTGCACTAGCAAAATAGTGGAATTTTGCTAACCCCCGAGTAATCTGGGGGTGGATGTCTGTATTGCATTCAAATACGTACAGGTTCCTGAGGAGCATGACACGGGATCGGTATGAAGGATGATGGAAGGAAAATGATACTAATCACACGACGGCCAGTATTGGGATTTGTCGGTCGAATTGTATTATTCTTTTCCGCTATAGTGTTTCCCTATCATTTGGGAGTGTCGTTGTATTTTGACCTTGCATGGGTACGAGTCCGGATAGAGATGTATATTGAGTTTAAGTTGTATGTTATTGATGAAAGGCCGAATCGGTCTACTGATTCGTATTTAGCCATGTTGGCATTTGTTTTGATGTCTTGTTTTTGGTATCTAGCCTCGTAGATTCTCACTCAAAGGGTCTGCGACGCTGTAATATTCCTGAGTGGATTGGGGGCGTTACAGAATATGGTATCAGAGCTTAGGTTGTGGAAACCTAGGCTGTCAGGTCAATTCGAGTATTGTTGAGTTTTGTCCTGTCGGACTTATTCTGACTGAATCGTGTCGCGACGCGTCATCTGCTTTGTCGGCCGTGATTAGTATCGTGGTGTATCCATCATCTTCGTGCGATCTATGGATGTAAGTCTCCTCTTTTATGTGTATTATCTTTGTTTCATGACTGTTTACATGCGTGTCATGGACATGGAATTCGTATTTGATACTTGTGGCATATTACGGGTGTAATGAAGTGGATATTGATGGATTGGACACCGAGGTGTGTAGAGTGATATGAAACCTTGAACATTGATGTGTTTCAGGATATGTATCGATGGTAGAGTTTGTTTAAAAACCCATATAGATGATGTTGACGCGTGTTGGAATTTGGTAGTAATGAGTTGCGTATGATGAATTGGTGTTCTTGAATGTCGTATAGGCATGTATTTGAGAATTGACTATTTTGGCTAATTGTTGGTATATGCTACAAATATGCTCACATTGGTAATTGTGTCTGCTGTGTGTGTATTGGAAAACGCTTCTCTGAAAATTTCATAGACTTGAGTAAGTTTGTGGAAAACCAATTTTTGAAAATGTTTCGACGGTGCGGTTAAGCGACGGTTTTGTGTGGATTTTGAAAATTGTATGAAGTTGGTGAGTTGGCTTTGTATCCTCTAATAAAACCCTATGATGGTGTTTAAAAATGTGTGTTTTGAAGTATTTTTGGATATTTTGTAAAAGGTTACCATCGTTGATCTTTTGTCGTGTTTGAGAGGATTTTCTGGAAATGATTTAAACGTATTGGTTTTATGTTCAAAAAACAAAATTCGATTACACAATTTTAAAAATCTATCGCACCACAAAATTTCTATATTCAAAATAATATGTGATTTTTACTCTCAAAAATAAATACTGAAATATGAAAAATCTTATTCGATTTAAACTATAAATTCAAACTTGTAATGATTTGTGAGTTGAGTTAGTTAGCGCACGCTAACTTATCCATTAGCACACGCTAACGAACCTCGATAGCACATTCGATTATTTCAACCCATTAACACATGTTAATTTTGTGCCTAGCGCACGTTAAGTGCAGTATGTGAGGGAGGAGAATTTTTGCTTAAGGTGACAGGTTAGAATGGAGGCGGGTGATGTCGAGCCGTTGTGATATATTTGTCATATTACCATTTTTGTTGAAGAATTTTGGGTATTTACCCAAGTGTCGTGTTTCATTGTTTGAATATGCCTCGTAGTTGTATGACGCTGTCCTGATATGACTGTTGATCCGTAGAAATGTTTAGTACACGTATGAATGGTTGTCTACCCTGGAACGGTTACGCAAAACTCTGGGGTTCGATGCCGAGGGCATGGACACGATCTACCTTGTGTATTGTTATTTGCAATAGTGCTACGTGGTAACACGTGATTACCTTATGTGTTGATTAACGGTAAAGATGTTGTTTCCGAGGAATTTGATATTCCGAGATATTGTTTTGCAAATGATTTCAAAATGAGACGGTTAAGATCTTTTGTTTACACTTTTGTTAAAACAGCCCGAGGTGCCAAGAGTACTTTCAAAATTTTATTTCAAACAGATATATAGATTCAAATATTTTCAAATGATATTATTTAAACGGACACCTCTTGGAGTTTTTTTAAAAGGAATCTTAACAATGAGTGGCTACCATGTGTGGCATATTATGGTCGTGATTGTAACAATAATGGTCGTTAATTCCTTGTTGATACAGTCATGTGATCCTTGAGTTATGATCGTATATTTCAATTGTTACATTTGTAATTTTTGTATTCGTGTAATTACCCGGAGTGAATATTTGTATCATGTTGCCATGTGTTGGTTTGGCATTTTAGTACATTGTTTTGCAATGCCTTGTTCCGTTGTGCCTTATGGTTTGTATGATGTTTTCCGGCCTCAGAGGTAAATCATAATGTATATGATTTACATTCGTTATTGATATAACTGCGAACCGAGCATACTAGGACAAAGATACAAGTTATCTACGATGTTCAGTATCATTCGGTCATTAGAGAATATGAGATATGAAATACGATAAGGAGGTCTCGAGGTGAATGACCACGAGTGGGTAAGGATATGACTGTGAGATTTTTTTTCCTTGTGATGTTAGAGTTTTTTTAAATATGTTGAAACCTATGATTTGACATCACGTGGACAAATAGCCGCGTACTTCAATGGAAAATAAACTTCCAATCAAATATTTTGGTAGAAGAAGAAAGACTCCAGGTTTTATACTTGGATTCCAAGTAACATTTCCAATTGTATATGACAACAACAACATCTAAGCCTTAGTCCCAAAATGATTTGGGGTCGGCTAACATGAATCAAACTTTGAAACCGTCAATAATCGTTACATAAATAACATAAAAGGAAAAAAGAGGGAAAAAGTAGAGAAAAAAGCAAATAAAAAAAGAGAATGAATGAAAAAAAAAAAAAAAAGAAAAAAAAGAAAAAAAAGAAAAAAAGATAACATGAAATAAAAGAAAATAGGAATTAAAAAAAAAAAAAATCAGACTCCATCCACCATCCGTATTCTTTCCCGCCATATTTGCCTCTCCATCGCCATACTTTCTCCAATTCCAAGAAACCGCATATCATTTTCAATCATCTTTATCCAAGTTTTCTTGGGTCTTCCTCTACCTTTCACAACATTACTTGCTCCCCAACTTTCTAGCCTCCTCACTGGGGCATCAATAGGTCTTCTTCTCACATGACCAAACCATCGTAATCGATTCTCCATCATCTTGTCTTCTATAGGCGCAACTCTTACCTTCTCTCTGATCACCTCATTTCTGAGCCGATCCTTTTTTGTATGACCACACATCCATCGTAGCATACGCATCTCTGCCACATTCATCTTTTGAATGTGACACTGTTTTACAGCCCAACACTCGGTGCCATATAACAGCGTAGGCCTAATTGCCGTGCGGTAAAATTTACCCTTTAATCTATGAGGCATGCCGGGATCACATAAAACCCCTGTGGCACTCTTCCACTTCAACCACCCTGCCTTTATTCTGTGAGCCACATCGCCATCTAGCTCTCCATCCTTTTGGATAATAGATCCAAGATACCTAAAGAAAGTGGATCCATGAACAACTTTCCCATCAAATGTGATCATCCCCGCCTCTCTATCACTGTTTTCGCTAAACCTACACTCCATATATTCAGTTTTACTTCTGCTCAGCCTAAAGCCTCGAGCTTCCAAAGTATCCCTCCAAAGTTCCAATTTCTGTTGCACTCCAACCTTCGTTTCATCAATCAACACAATATCATCTGCGAACATCATACACCACGGAACGTCATTTTGAATTTCTCTTGTCAATTCGTCCATGACTATGGCAAAGAGAAAAGGACTAAGAGCAGATCCTTGATGCACCCCAATCGTAATAGGGAATTCTTCTGTCCTCCCAACATTAGTACGTACACTTGTACTAGCTCCCTCATACATGTCCTTTATAATGTCAATATATTTCCGCGATACACCCTTCTTTGCTAAGGCCCACCAAAGTACTTCTCTTGGTACTTTATCATATGCCTTCTCTAAATCAATAAAAACCATATGCAGATCTTTCTTTTTATCTCGATAATGTTCCATCAACTGCCGGATAAGATAAATTGCTTCCATGGTCGATCTTCCAGGCATAAATCCAAACTGATTTTCTGTTATCTTCACACATTTCCTAATCCTTTGTTAAATCACTCGTTCCCACAACTTCATGGTATGACTCATTAGTTTAATTCCGCGATAATTAGAACAATCTTGAACATCACCTTTGTTCTTATACAAAGGGACGAGAATACTTTTCCTCCATGATGATGGCATCTTATTGCTTCTCCAAATCTTATTGAAAATCATAGTTACCCATTCGATCCCTCTCTCCCCCAAACACCTCCAAACTTCAATAGGTATACCATCTGGTCCTTCTGCTTTCTTTGACCCCATCTTCTTCAATGCAATTGTCACTTCACCCTTTTGGATTCTTCTCTTAAACTCTCGGTTAACCATACTTGAGGGGATGTTTAAATTCCCAATATCTTGTTCTTGATGGCAATTGAATAGGGTATCAAAGTATGACCTCCATCTCTCTTTTATCTCTTTATCTTGAACCAAAACTTTTTGGTCAAGATCTTTACACATATAACTTTTCCAATATCTCGCGTCTTCTTCTCTCTCATTCGAGCAAGTTTATAGATATCTTTTTCCCCTTCTTTAGTATCTAATCTCGCATATAATTCTTGATTGACCTTTGATCGGGCATTTCGCACTGCCTTTTTAGCTTCTGTTCGAGCTTTCTTGTATTCTCATAATTCTCATCGCTCGAGCATTTACCCAGTACCTTATAACATTCACGTTTGGTCTTTATCGCTTGCTTAACTTCATCATTCCACCAAGATGTGTCCTTACTTGATGGTGTGTTTCCTTTAGATTCTCCTAGGACTTCTTTTGCAACTTCCTTTATGTTGTGTTCCAACAAGTTCCACATCGAATCTATATCCATCTCCGTGCAATCAGACCAAATACCACTATCAGCAATCTTAGCCACAAAAGTATGTCGACTCTCCCCTTGGAGCTTCCACCACTTAATTCGAGGGTCAACTTGTGGTCTTCTCTTTCTTAAGTGCCTCTTACCTCGAAAGTCAAGCACCACAACCCTATGCTGTGTTGCATCACTCTCACCGGGTATTACCTTGCAATTAGTAAAACTTTTCCTCCAAACATTCCTTACTAAAAAGAAATCAATCTGACTTGCATTACCTCCATTTCTATATGTCACCAAATGAGAGTCCCTTTTCTCGAACCAAGTGTTCATAATATCCAAGTCATGAGCTAATGCGAAATCCAATATATCATTTCTTGCTTCATTCCTGTCCCCAAAACCAAAGCCACCAAGAATGCTCTCAAAGCCATCTCTGCTAACACCGACATGCCCATTGAGGTCACCACCAATGATTAATTTCTCACCCATAGGAATTCGTTCGACAACCTCTTCCAAATCTTCCCAAAATTCTTGTTTGATCGATGCATCCAATCCTACTTGTGGTGCATAAGCACTTATGATAGTTAGAAACTCATCCCCTATCACAAGCTTAATACTCATTATTCTATCGCTCTTTCTTGACACTTCCACCACATCATCAATGAATTCTTTATCAATGATGATACCCACTCCATTTCTACTTCTATCCTTTCCAGAGTACCAAAGCTTGTAACCCCAAGGAGCTAACACTCTTGCCTTCTCGCCAACCCACTTAGTCTCTTGTAGACACATTATGTGAATTCTCCTCCTTTTCATAACCTCCCCCACTTCGCTGATCTCCCACAAAGAGCCAACGTTCCAAGTTCCAAACCGCACCTTACTACCCTTACTAGCCGCAATAACTAACTTCTCTGTCTGTCCCCGTCCACGCTTCAAGCATTATAGCACATTTTACACCACACCCCTACTTCGAGGTGGCGCGCGCTTAGGCGGCGACCTAGCAACCCTTGCATATTTTCCACTACACCCGGGCCTATGAAGTGTAGCGCATCCTTGCTCATTTGACACCACCCTCAGATGTAAAGGTGGCGCGCCGCTTCTGGGCGACGACCTAGCAACCCTCGCATACTTATCACTGCACCCGGGCCTATGAAATGCAGCGCGTCGCTTCTGAGGAGACGCCCCAACGATTTTCAATTTTTAATTCATGTCCATGGAATGTGACGAGTTTTACGCTGGCTGCCACTAACCTACCGCAACCCTCCTCTTTTATTCGGGCTTGGGACCGGCAATGGATGTCAAGAAGACACCCACAGGCAGAGTTCCAATTGTATATGACGTCTTCGAAAATTTTAATTTTTTTTCAAGTTTGACTTTCAAAGCCGAGATGCGAATATAAAATTTCCTCTTCTAGAAAAGGAATAGTGTTGATGAGTTTTAGCAAAATATGATCCGCCTTTTTTTTTCAAATTTTTTGTTTACATGGAGTGTACGCAGTGTTAATATTATTACTTATGGCGATACTGCTGACTTCTTCATTATTGTGATGGTACAAATGCCTAGTCATATTGTTTATGTGCATAATATTCCCGTCCTTGTTTGGA
Source organism: Orobanche coerulescens (assembly GCA_033398695.1). NCBI lineage: Eukaryota > Viridiplantae > Streptophyta > Magnoliopsida > Lamiales > Orobanchaceae > Orobanche > Orobanche coerulescens. The sequence goes on from CM065812.1 coordinate 84,820,437, forward strand.
GATGAGAATGTGGTTATTGAAGTTAACGCTCTTCGAGTTTTAATGGTTTCGGGACCCATATAGTGTCGTTTTCATGTGAAGCGAGAGCGCTCAGACTCGTGTATGGTATGCATGCTCTACGGATTTTTATATCGGGGTTACCAACACTATTTTGGATCATTCAGAAACGATAGCTGCTTTTTTAATTAAGCAACATCCTATGATAACTTACGATCGTAAGCTTTATTAAGTTGTGAGTACCACTTCAGAGTTTTATATTGTGCCTTGTACAGATACGTGGGGTATTAGTATATCGCGAAGTTGCTGCTAAGGTGTTTGGAGAGCAAATTTCTATTTCCACTACCAGGAGAGCCAAATAGTAGTAAATGGAGATTCTGAGAGTCGTTGGTCGGGATCTTATGCTTAGTTGAGCCATTTGTTTGTATCACGAACGAATGTTCATCGGAGTTGCGTAGCAGAAGCTATATTTCTTTCTACCTTCCTATTTTGGAGTAAATGTGATAGTCGTTCCAGAGTAATCCGGAGATGCTACAATGTTGTCGCGTGAATATCGAACTCCGTTGATCTGGTCCGTAATGGTTAGTTGCTTCCACAAGTTCATTTTAACATGTTGAATCGTGTTATGGACTTGCACGTTAAGTTTGGACGCAAAACATTTTTTTTTTCAAACGTTCGGGCCATTTTGAAATTTTCCGAAACTTTGGGGCATTTACTTTCGGACTCATATGCTTCCTATTTGACTTGTTGCCTTTTCATGTATGGTTATAGCCTCGACTCAGGTATCAAGTTCTTACTTATTTAGTTCATTGTATTTCGAGGAACATTGTGTTTATAGATTTTTCGTGGCCTTTCGGAGCTGAGCAGAGTGTTTGTTTCATTTCGTTTGGGCTACCACCCTTCATTTTAAGTTTCGGGATGAAACTTCTTTTTAGTGGGGTAGAATGTAATACACGTACTTTCCATTTCTATATTTTTTCGATTCTAGTGACTTGCTTGTGTTCATTGACACATTTTGGACATGTTTTGTTCAGCACATTTCGTCATTCGAGCAAGTTTTTATATTGTTTCAGATTAATCGACGTATTATTTCGACTTTTCCACATATAAGTTCGACTTTGTAAAATCACTATCATTTCTTGGAAACTCCAAAGGTTATGAATCTTTTCAGTATGATAGATAATCAAGTTAGCTTTCCAATGGTTCAAATGGTGAGTCAATCGGAGTCCGGACTAAGGAGTTATGGTCGAAATAGCAAAGACTACACAGTGTATAAATAGCGCACGCTAAATTCATCTATTCGTGCGTGCTAACGGAGTCTGGAAGAGGGTTCTGGACTGCATTTTGCAGCCGATAGCGCACGCTACACATACCTTAGCGCGCGCTAATTGTTGACAGTATATATAGGACTGCAGAGGTCAACTTTCGTCAATTCTTCCTCCCCTTTCTTCCTTCCGGCGATCTCGATGATCTTGAGGGTGTATAAGCATGGATTTTGGCCTGATATCATCACCCATCAGCATCTTTGAGTTCCTAGTACGAATTTAACAACATCCCAACATCTTTCACCATTTTAATTAAGGTAAAATTCTTAGAACCCTAGTTTTGGGGATTTTTGGGGTTTCGTTCTTGATTTCGTTTTCAATCCGGTTTTTATTAGTCGATTAGTATTAAATGATGTTATTAATCATGTTCTATGGATTGTATATCCATATCTTTGATTCGTTCAACCTGATTGATGATTGTTGTCTTCTTGAGGAACCGTGAACATTTAATGTTCGATTAAATGTTCATATAAGTTTACCTTCGTTGGTTTGAGGCAATTTCCGTTGCTATTTGTGACACCCCAATTCACACGAAGGTCGTTACATGCCTTAGGACCTTCAACAAGGCCCCACCAGGCGAAACCATTCACAAACCAAACACAAAACCATGTCACAACACATAAAATACATTAACTAGCCAGGGCCCTCGACTAAAACAATTATCCAACAACCATAAAATTAAAAAATATAATACCGTTTTGTTGCCCATGCAGGGGACTTAACCATAATAACATAAAGCAACACAAATCTCTTGACTTAGACGACCACACGAAAGCCAATATAACTTTTAAGACTCGAGCCTCATCATGCCTGCTCATCCTTCACATGTCCTTCCCGTGCTTGCTCCTCGAAACGTCCAGAACCTGAAATGTAAAAACATTTCACCCCAACGAGGGGTTAGCATACGAAATGCTAGTACAAGTACATAGTTACATAGCGTTACATATAAACATAGTCCAACACTTCTGTCACAGTCTGAAAACGTTATAAGAAGATTATATTTCGGAATATCTCATTTTAACACATCATTTATCATTTCCAAAACTATCACAACACATCATATTATCACGACGATATCATTTGTAACCCTCGGTCGTACCCCTTAGTACCGACCCCCTGGAGGCCCCGTCGAGCCTTCCCCAGGTGGGAAACCACTTCCGTGACCGTACCCCTTAGTACCTGTCCGTAGAGACCTCGTCAGGCCCTCCCCAGGTGGAAGAACAACAACGCGCACACGCATTCCATGACCATACCCCTTAGTATCGGTCCCCAGAGTCCTCGTCACGCCATCCTCGGGTGGAGAAACAACACATCATTCAGAAGCATAGTTCACAAGCAACATACATTTGAAATAAGTAACATACGCAACGAAATGTAACTCATGTACTTGCCTTGGATAACTTGATGCGATGAAATCGACGAAATGAAGGGTTTCGATTCAACTCCCTTTAAAGGTCCGTTCCTAAGTTACAAGGAAAAACAATCAATTTCAATACTACGAAAATGTTTAGAACTCCCTAGTTCTACCCGTTGGGGAAAATCTTCAAACATCTTGGGGGTTATAATTCAATATAATTGATTAACAAAGGTATCCTCGGAATCATCCTATAAAACTTCAATAATACCGAAGGATCTTGAGCACAGAACCAAAATCTAACAATGATCTAAGCTTATTCGGGTTGATCCGATTAGACCTTCATAAATCCCCAAATTTCCCCAAAATTCATAAAACTAGGGTTCTTGAGAATCATACCTTGATTTGGATGATAAGGGATGCTTAAATAATGATAACTTTGCATCAAAGGTTGAAAGATGATGGTTTCAAATGATGTTTGGCTGAAATCGCCTCTTTCTATGTTACAAGATCGCCCACAGCCGGAAGAAGAAATAAATGAGTAAAAATGCCAAAATGGGCTGCTCACCATATATTTATAATGGCCGGCATTAGCGCGCACTGCGGATTCATGTTAGCATGCACTAACGGGCGGCCTGGTCCAGAACCTTCAACCGGGGCCCGCCATTCTTGGTCAGTACTCGCCACCTGTCCGCACCACATCCAGAAGATTCCTCCTAGTCTGGTCACGATAGCGCGCGCTGGACGAGCATTAGCGTGCGCTAGTCAACTCGTCCAGATCCTACTGGACTAATCTGCTCGGACCGGTAGCGTGCGCTGGCAGTCACATAATGTGCGCTGCGTGTGCCAATTAGCGCGTGCAATAGCCGGCAGTAGCGTGCGCTATCATCAGGTCCTTCCGGAGTCCAGAATCCCCATTGACCTCTCTGGATGGCCAGGTAGCGCGTGTTACGGTCGAATGGCGTGCGCTACTTAAACAACCTAGCGCGCGCTACTTAAGCAACCTTCCGGACCACTCCCGGACCGTCCAACGGCAATTCGGGGCTAGTTTTTCGACCGGATATCCAATATCTATATTTTCCAACATTCATATCTTCAATATAAATCACATTTCCCAGAAATTAAAGATTTATATTTAGACATAAAATTACGAAAAATACAACTAGAACGAACGAAAAACATATAACACGATTATGACTATAAATGATTCCAAATCATTCACCATCTAATCAAGCATTCCAAAATGCTAATATCGTATATTCGATCGCAAGACCTACGCCCCGATATCACTGTTGGTAGCAACTAGGTTGTAAATGGTTGTTCATATTGTGTGAATGCAACAAACGCGCTTAAATGAATTAATGTGCAAAGTGTAACATTAATCGCGAAAATTCTCCCACGACAAATTATTAAGTTTATAAGGTTTCAAGGTTTTCCTTCCCTCCATCGAGCTTTCGGGAAATTTAAATCCAAATCGGATGTGCTATGCTTCCGAGTTATCGGGGTAGTCATTCGGGGAGGATGGATAAATTACCGGGAGCGCATTGGATGCCTTCGGTTGGAGCAAATTTTATCCCTAGAAACCTGATAGGTTACCGGATCAGATTCAATTGTGAAACTGATTTGCGTCGATGGTGTAAACTTAACTTGTTCACGAACCATAGAAACCGTATAGGTTGAGGGGAGTGAACAAGGGGAAAAATAAGATCGAATCATCCATTAGATGGGTTGGTGTTGGACACCACTTTATGAAAATTAATAGACTAGAAACCTGTTCGGTTGCCCTTTATGAAGATTTATAAAGAACTCGATCACCAGTATGAAGTAGAGCGACGATACTTCCGGATTTCACATGAGAGTGTGTTATTCCGATAAAAATAGTGGGAACTGGGTAACAAGAATAGAAAAGACCTTAATTCTATACTCAGATCATAATTAAACAAGTCACTAATTAATCTGTCGTACTTAATGCAGACATAACTCTCAATATGACTATGAATTCACTCGCAATTCTACTCGAAAAGAACACCTTAATCGGACCTAACTTTGTGGATTGGCCCCGCAATCTGATGATAGTCCTTAGTGTAGAGGCAATAGAATATGTCTTGGAGACGGACATTCCGGTACCTCCGGTGCGGACAAGAGCCAATTAGGAAGAGATTGAAAACCACGAAAAGTGGGTTAAGGATGACGTGAAAGTCCGTGCATATATGATGGCTTCCATGTCTAATGAGCTTCAGAGATCTTTTGAGAAAATGACTTCTGCTAGGCAGATTCTATTTCACTTAACTGAGCTTTATGGCGAGCACAGTCGAACTGCTAGATATGAGATATCCAAGCAACTGTTCGGTGCAAGGATGAAGGAAGATGAGAAGGTTGGGGACTACGTCCACAAAATGATATCTATGATCGAGTGATTGGAGGCTCTTGGTTTTGAAGATGGATACTTCTCTTCAAACCGACCTTATCCTATAGTCTCTCACTGATTCCTTCTCACAGTTTGTTATGAATTTCAACTGCAATGAGATTGCATGTAACTTAGCTGGGCTAATGAACAAACTAGTGACTGTTCAGTCTCAGATGAAGACTTCGTGGATGAAGGAGTCTGACCTTGTGATTTCTTCTGGATTTTGAAGGTCCAAGAACAAGAAGAAAAAGACCAAGAAGTGGACGGGACCACAAGTTGAGGACCTTAAGGGTAAGGGCAAGGCCCCGATGGTTCCAAAGAGCAAGAAGAAAGATACTTGTCTCAAGTGCGGTGAGCTGGGCCACTGGTCTAGAGAGTGTCCTATTCTTATGAATTTCAACTGCAATGAGATTGCATGTAACTTAGCTGGGCTAATTAACAAACTAGTGACCGCTCAGTCTCAGATGAAGACTCCGCGGATGAAGGAGTCTGACCTTGTGATTTCTTCTGGATTTTGAAGGTCCAAGAACAAGAAGAAAAAGACCAAGAAGCGGACGGGACCACAAGTTGAGGACCTTAAGGGTAAGGGCAAGGCCCCGATGGTTCCAAAGAGCAAGAAGAAAGACGCTTGTCTCTGTTGGGATTGGATGCCTAAAATGAAGGCCCAGCAGAAGTGGTAAAACGAAAATTAATTCGATCTGAATCCCTACGAGGATCGATCGAACTACGTATATACGAATATATAAACGAAAAGCAAGAGTTGTAAGAAACTCACCCTTGAAGTCTGTTGATTAAATGGTAACCTTCTCTTGAGCTATTCCCCAAGCTTTGCTTGATCTCTATCAATCCAATCCCGACCAAGCCCTTGAACGATCCAACGCTGAAAGCACCGCGTCTCTACTTGCCACACGCCGGAAAAACGACCGGAACAATACTCACCTCATTATCCTCCAAGGATGCGTCTAGATCAAGATGAGTAAGCTTGTTATAGATATTAATATCACTCTAAGTGTATGATTATCTATCTTTCTCAATATTTCGTCACAAAATTTCCCTAAGAAATTATGAAGAAGATGAATAAAGAAGAAGATGATGAAGAAGACTTCTCTCTCTCTCCTCTTGCAACTATACATATGGAATGAATATGGTGTGGAGAAGTGAGAGTTGTCTTCACATTTATTCTTCCATAAAATCCTCCTAAATCAAGACCAAATAATTAAAAGGAATTAATTAAAAGATCTTGTTCCCTTGATGCTTCAAGTCATCCACTAATTAAGGTGGAGACTATGACCAAAAGAAAGTGGAGGGAAAATGGGTGGCCATCTAGATGTATTTGTGTCGATTAATTAATCCAATTAATTAATCACATTAAATACATAATAACATAATTAATTTCTAAGAAATAATTATATCTATGAATTAAATTAATCACCCAGTATTTTATTTAATTCATTAGGCCGTAAATCAATTTATCCAATAAATCGATTTAAACATCTAATGTCCCAAATTTAGATATCCAATATCTAATATTCATAATGAGATAACAAGCTTGATATATTCCGTCGTCAATCCTATTGCCCGACTCGGTAGGTCCATCTCAGTCAGCAATGGGAGGAACCAAAGAGTAGTAGCACCATCTAGCCAGCCTGGCGGCCTACACTGTACCCTAACTGAGAACGAATGATTGGAATCATTCAAGAACCATTCTGTCGTGAATACCAGTATACGTATAAACCCTTCTTTCAAATGAGCCGATCAAGTTATAGGGTCACGGTCAGTCAAACCCTATATGTACTTGACGCTATGCATGCATTAATGCAAATCGAGATCATCGAGCTCTCGTGTATCCAATACAACTAGCTCCAATGCTTTGGCCAAAGGTTTATGATCTTATCTGCCAATAACCGCATAAGACATATAACCCGCTCACTAACGGGAGAAAGAATTCTATCTTGGTATTCAGTAGGACCTGCTACCTGCCCGTCAAGATGCACGTCGAGGTTGACCCCCACTTCCCGGTTTATAGGGTCGAACTACTCTAATGAAAATCTTGACGTCACAAGCACATCCCTACTAAATACTCAAGTCGAAGGTTCACGAATACCTATCACAACCTTTCGATTCTATCATTGATTGTCCCAGAGTGAAATCTATGTGATGAATCGAGGGTGAGTCGGTTCGAGTATACTAATCCAATTAGCATACCTATAACGTGTGCTCCCACTAACCATTAGCGTTCGACAGGCACTCTCCATGTCAAAGAACATGTCATACAAGTCTTCACATAAACTTAACACCCAGTCAAGTTTCATCGACTTGTGAATGATTAAGTATTTGAGCTATAAACCATTCCAGTGCCGACCCCCTTATCCAATAAGGAGTGGAATGTTTTTCTCTCAAATACACGAACTAGTTTCTATATGTATATTTACGAGTTAGGAATGCCAGTAACTGCCAGTAAATAAAGAAACACCCATTGCCTTATATAAATGATTTACATAATTACAAGTACAATGCCCTCACTCAACATCCTCTGAGTGGCACTCGAGGGCATACTCCTAACAATCTCCCATCCAAGCTAGTCTGAGAAAGTGGCTTGGTCATTGGATCGGCGACGTTGTCGGCCGAGTCTACTCTGCGCAGCACAATGTAACCCTTGCGAACAAATTCTCTTACGAGATGATACTTCCTCTCAATATGTTTGGTGCTGTTGTGAAACCTCGGCTCCTTGGCCTGTGCTACAGCTCCGTTGTTGTCGCAGTACAGTGGAACGGAAGCTTAGCACATGGTATCACTTGAAGTTCTCCCAGAAACTTCTTAATCCAGAACCCTTCCTTGGAAGCCTCCGAGGCTGCTTGATACTCAGCCTGACAGGTGGAATCAGCAGTCGCGCTTTGCTTGGCGCTACGCCAAGATACTGCTCCTCCATTAAGAGTAAATATGTAGCCAGAAGTAGACATCGAGTCGTCCTTCAGTCCTTGGAAGTCCGAATCAGTGTATCCCACCACATCAAATTCTCCACCACCATATATCAGAACCATATCTCTAGTCCTTCTCAAGTACTTGAGAACATTATTTACGGCAGTCCAATGTTCCCTACCTGGGTTTGCCTGAAACCTACTCACCATGCTTACAGAATGCGCGATGTCAGGTCTTGTACACAACATATCATACATAAGGCTACCCACGGCCGAAGCATATGGTATATTACTCATTTCCTTTCGTTGTTCCTCACTTTTAGGACACATCTTCAAGGAGAGTTTTATTCCATGTCGCATCGGTAGGAACCCTCTTTTAGAATCATCTATCTTAAATTGCTTTAAGATCTTATCTATATAGAGGGCTTGGGAAAGACCTATTGTTCTCTTCGCTCTATCCCGGTAGAGTCGAATTCCAAGAATATAGGTTTCTTCTCCAAAGTCTTTCATGGAGAAATTACTCGAAAGCCAAGCTTTCACAGAACTGAGCATTCCCACATCATTTCCTATTAGTAGAATATCATCCACATATAGTACTAACAATGCGATCTTGCTCCCACTAGCCCTCTTGTATACACAAGGTTCCTCTTCATTTTGCACAAAGTCAAACTATTTGACCGCCTCGTCAAAACGAAGGTTCCAACTACACGACGCTTGCTTCAGTCTATAAATGAAACGCTGAAGCTTGCACACTTTCTGAATATCGACTTCGGACACAAAACCTTTAGACTGCTCCATATAGATTTCCTCCTCGAGGAATCCATTAAGGAAAGACGTCTTTACGTCCATTTGCCATATCTCAAAATCGTGGTAGGCAGCTATAGCAAGCATCATGTGAATAGACTTGATCATGGCAACGGGCGAGAAGGTATCGTGGTAATCGATCCCTTCCTTTTGGGTATAACCATTTGCCACAAGCCTGGCCTTATAGGCGTCAACCTTGCCATCACCATAAGTCTTTCTCTTGTAGATCCACTTGTTCCCAATAGGCACTATGCCCTTGGGGCGGTCTATAAGAGTGCAGACCTGATTGACATGCATCGAGTCTATCTCAGCTTCCATAGCTTCGCACCATTTCGCGGAGTCTACATCCACCATCGCTTGGTCATAAGTCGTTGGGTCGGTCTCTTGGCTATCGCTTAGAACCTCATGGAGACCCAGCTCCTCCAAGTGCAGAAGCCCATACCTCTTAGGTAAATGAGACACCCTACTAGACCTACGAGGTGGTTGTACTTGTGTTTCATAAGGTTCGGTTCCAGTTTCTTGCACAGGTGTCTCCTTAGGAGTTTCATTGTATTCTTCTAAATAAATACTTCTACATGCTCTGCCTTCCTGGATGAACTCATCTTCGAGGAAGTGTGCTTGTAAAGCAACAACGATCTTTCGATCTTCGGGCATGTAGAATAGATAACCCATCGTCCCAGACGGAAATCCAATGAAACGTCCCTTCGCGGACCTAGCTTCCAACTTTTCCACCTTAGTCTTCTTGACATAGGCGGGACATCCCCAAATCCTAATATGATTAAGACTTGGTTTCCTGCCCTCCCACATCTCATGTGGAGTTTTAGGAACGGATTTGAAAGGACATCTGTTCAAGATATAAGCGGTAGTCAGGAGTGCATACCCCCACAGGTAAATCGGTAAGTCAGTATAGCCTAGCATGGAACGGACCATGTTCAACAAGGTCCGGTTCCTTCTTTCTCACACACCATTTAACTGAGGAGTACCTGGAGGTGTTAGTTGTGAAACTATTCCATGTTCCTTAAGGAACTCGTCAAACTCCATACTCATATACTCGCCACCTCGGTCTGACCGAAGTGCTTTGATATGATTACCAGTTTGTTTCTAGACTAGAGCCTTGAATTCCTGGAATTTCTCAAAGGCCTCGGATTTATGTTTCATTAAGAATACATAACCATACCTAGTATGGTCATCTGTAAATGTAATGAAATATTGATATCCGTCACGTGCTGCTTCCAAAGCACCACATACGTCGGTGTGGATTAATCCCAGTTTATCAGCAGCTCTTTCAAAAGTCCCTGTAAAGGGGGACTTAGTCATTTTGCCTTTGAGGCAAGATTCACAAGTAGGAAAGGGATCCAATCCTAATGGACCCATAAGTCCATCTTTTTCCATTTTGTAAACCTTGGTCTTACCAACATGACCAAGTCTAAGATGCCATTTCAAAACTTGATTGGTTTCATCCCTACCACGTTTTCTAGTCATAGTATTCACAACTACTTTGTTGTTGAGATTTAGATGATACAATCCATTTAACAATGTAGCAGTACCCACTAGTTTATTTCTGAAATAAATTTTGCACGAACCATCACCAATGAAAAATGAAAAGCCTCTTCGGTCCATGACCGGATTCTAAACCCAAAAGAAGTGATCCTATGTCGGTCGCCTCGACACTATGCCCGCTTCATATTCCATATTTTGGATCTGGAGTTATTATCACAGTCGGAAGCGAGCATAGTGTCGAGGCGACCGACATAGGATCACTTCTTTTGGGTTTAGAATCTCGCTTTGTTTTGACATTAGAAGATGTACTTGTTTTGCCCAAGGGACATAAAAACATTGTATCCATTCCGGTCATGGATCGAAAAGGCTTTTCATTTTTTATTGGTGATGGTTCCTGCAAAATTTAGTTTAAAAATAAACCAGTGGGCACTGCTACATTGTTAAATGGACTGTATAATCTAAACCTCAGTAACAAAGTCGTTGTGAATACTATGACTAGGAAGCGTGGTAGGGATGAAACCAATCAAGTTTTGAAATGGCATCTTAGACTTGGTCATGTTGGTCAGACCAAGGTTTACAAAATGGAAAAGGATGGACTTATGGGTCCATAGGGATCGGATCCCTTTCATACTTGTGAACCTTGCCTTAAAGGCAAAATGACTAAGTCCCCCTTCACAGGGACTTTTGAAAGAGCCGTTGATAAACTGGGATTAATCTATACCAACGTATGTGGTGCTTTGGAAGCAGCACGTCATGGATATCAGTACTTCATTATGTTTACAGATGATCATACTAGGTATGGTTATGTATACTTAATGAAACATAAATCCAAGGCATTTGAGAAATTCCAAGAATTTAAGTCCCTACTCGAGAAATAAACTGGAAATCATATCAAAGCACTTTGGTCGGACCGAGGTGGAGAGTATATGAGTACGGAGTTTGACGAGTTCCTTAAGGAATATGGAATAGTATCACAACTTACACCTCCCGGCACTCCTCAGTTAAATGGTGTGTCAGAAAGAAGGAATCAGACCTTGTTGGACATGGTCCGTTCCATGCTAGGCTATACTGACTTACCAATTTACCTGTGGGTGTATGCACTCCTGACTGATGCATATATCTTGAATAGATTTCCTTCTAAATCCGTTTCTAAAACTCCACATGAGATGTGGGAGGGCAGGAAACCAAAGTCTTAATCACATTAGGATTTGAGGATGTCCCGCCTATGTCAAGAAGACTAAGGTGGACAAAATGGAAGCGAGGTCCGTGAGGATACGTTTCATTAGATTCCCATCTGAGACGATGGGTTATCTATTCTACATGCCCAAAGATTGGAAGATCGTTATTGCTTTGCATGCACACTTCCTGGGAGATGAGTTCATTCAGGAAGGGGGAGTAGGTAGAAATATTTCTTTGGAAGAATACAATGAAACTCCTCAGGAGACACCTGCGGTAGAAATTGGAACCGAACCTTCTGTAACACAAGTACAACCACCTTGTAGGTCTAGTAGGATGTCTCAATTACTTGAGAGGTATAGTTTTGTGCACTTGGAGGAACTGGGTTTCCACGAGGTTCCAGGTGATAAACAAGAGACCGACCCGCGACCAATGACCTAGCAATGGTGGATGTAGACTCCATGAAATAGACTGTAGCAGTCTTCATGTAGTTGGGACCTTCGTTTTGACGAGGCAATCAAAGAGTTTGACTTCGTGCAAAAATGAAGAGGAACATTGTGTATACAAGAGGGTTAGTGGGAGCGAGATCGCATTCTTAGTACTATATGTAGATGACATTCTACTAATAGGAAATGATGTGGGTATGCTCAGTTCTATGAAAGCTTGGCTTTTGAGTAATTTATCCATGAAAGAGTTGGGAGAAGAAACCAATATTCTTGGGATTCGACTCTACTGGGATAGATCGAAGAGAATGATAAGTTTTTCCCAAGCCCTCTATATAGATAAAATCTTAAAGGGATTTAAGATAGATTATTCTAAAAGAGGGTTCCTATCGATGCGACATGGAATAGAACTCACCTTGAATATGTGTCCTCATAGTGAGGAACAATGAAAGGAAATGAGTAATATACCATATGCTTCAGAATTTGGGTAGCCTTATATATATTTTATTATGTATGAGACCTGACATTGCGCATGCTGGGAGCGTGGTAAGTAGGTTTCGGGCTAACCCAGTCAAGGAACATTAGACTGTTGTAAAAGAACGTTCTCAAGAACTTTAGAAGGTCTAGAGACCTGGTTCTTAAATATGGCGTTGGAGAACTGAATGTAATGGGATTCACTGTATTGGACTTCTGAGGACAGAAAGACGATTCTATCTCTACTTCTGGCTACATTTACTCTTAATGGAGGAGCAGTATCTTGGCATAGTGCCAAGTATAGCGCGACTGCTGGTTCCACCTGTTAGGCTGAGTATAAAGCGTCCTCGGAGGCCTCCAAAGGAAGGATTAAGAAGTTACTGGGTAAACTTCACGTGACACCATGTGCTGCACTGCCTATTTTCGTTTTTATACGATAACAATAGAGCGGTAGCACAGGCCTAGGAGCCGAGGTTTCACAACAATACCAAACATATTGAGAGAGAGTATCATCTCGTAAGAGAATTTGTTCGCAAAGAGATACATTGTGTTGCATAGAGTAGAGTCAGCCGACTACGTCGCTGATCCACTGACGAAGCCACTTTCTCAGATTAGCTTAGAGCGTCATCTGGAGAACATGGGTATTAGATACCATAGTGTGTGGCATTGAGTGAAAGTGGGAGATTGTTAGGAGTATGCCCTCGAATGCCACTCAGAGGTTGTTTAGTGAGGGCATTGTACTTGTAATTATGTAAATCATTAATATAAGGCAATGGACGTTTCTTTATTTACTGGTAGTTACTGGCATTCTTAACTCGTAAATATACATATAGAAACTAGTCCGTGTATTTGAGAGCAAAACGTTCCACTCCTTATTGGATAAGGGGGTCAGCACTAGAAAGGTTTATAGCTCAAATACTTAATCATTCGCAAGTCTATGAAACTTGACTGGGCGTTAAGTTTATGTGAAGACTTGTATGACATGTTCTTTGACATGGAGAGTGCCTGTCGAACACTAATGGTTAGTGGGAGCACACGTTATAGGTATGCTAATTGGATTAGTATACTCGAACTGACTCACCCTCGATTCGTCACACGGATTTCACTCCAGGACAGTCAATGATGGAATCGAAAGGTTGTGATTGGTATTCGTGAACCTTCGACTTGAGGATTTAGTAGGGATGTGATTGTGACGTCAAGATTTTCATTAGAGTAGTTCGACCCTATAAACCGGAAGACGGGGGTCAACCTCGACGTGCATCTTAACGGGCAATTAGCAGGTCCTACTGAATACCAAGATAGAATTCTTTCTCCCTTTAGTGAGCGGGTTATATGTCCTATGCGCTTACTACCAGATGAGATCATAAGTCTTTGGCCAAAGCATTGGAGTTAGTTATATTGGACACACGAGAGCTCGATGATCTCGATTTGCATTAACTCATGCATAACGACAAGTACAGATAGGGTTTGACTGACCGTGACCTTATAACTTGATCGGGACATTTGAAAGAAGGGTTTATATGTTTACTGGTATTCACGACAGAATGGTTCTTGAATAATACCAATCATTCATTCTCAGTTGGGGTACAGTGTAGGCCGCCAGGCTGGCTAGGTGGTGCTACTACTCTTTGGTTCCTCCCATTGCTGATTGAGAGGAACCTACCGAGTCACGCAATAGGATTGAAGATGGAATGAATCAAGCTTATTATCTCATTATGAATATTAGATATTGGATATCTAATTTGGGATATTGGATGTCTAAATCGATTTATTGTATAAATTGATTTACGACCTAATGAATTAAATAAATTGCTGGGTAATTAATTTAATTCATGAATATAATTATTTATTGTATAAATTAATTATGTTATTTTGTATTTGATATATTTAATTAATTAAATTAATTAAATGATATAAATACATCGGAACGGAATTGGAGTTTATTTGTTTGGACACACGGGAGTCCAAAACGAACCGAGCTCGTCCGATTTCTACATGGGCCGCCCCCCATTTCCACCCACCTTCCTTTTAGACTCTTGTCTCCATTCTTTAATGGATGATAATTGTCTTGGTGGGGTTGATTCTCATTAGCATGAGTTGTTATATGTGGGGAGTTGAATAAAAAGGGAAAAGAAGACAAGCACTCTCAACACATTTGAGTTCATACGGTTGAGAGAGAGAGAGCAAGAGAGAGAGAGAGAGAGAGAAAATCTTCTCCAAAGTCTTCTTTCTTTTTCTTTCAAGTTCTTGATTTTTCCTTGGAGGAAAATTAAGAAATAAAAGATAGTGTGTGATCAATACACTTAGAGTGTCATAATCACAAGCAAAGCTTCTACAATCTTGTTCTAGCCGTATCCTTAGAGGATAATGAGGTTTAGTCGTTTCGGTCGTTTCTCCGGCACGTGGCAAGTAGAGACGCGGTCCGTTCAGCGTTGGATCATCCAAGAGCTCGGAGCAAATTGGTTCGTAAGGAATTCCATGAAAGCTTGGGGAATAGCTCAAGATAAGGAATCCATTTAATCAATGGCCTGCAAGGGTAAGTTTCTTGTATCTCTTGTGTTTTGTTTAATATTCGTATATACGTAGCTCAATCGATCCTCGTAGGATTCAGATCTATTTTTTTTTGTTTTACCGCTTCCACTGGGCCTTCGTTTTAGGCACCGAATGCTAGACTCTTCTGTCCTTGCTGTTCGGACGGTTAGCGCGCTGCCTTACAGCCGTGGCGTGCGCTAACACCACGCTACTTGCGTGCGCTCAGTGAATGGCTTAGCAGGCGCTAGTCCCCCTGTCCGGGACAGATTTGCGAACACGATACCGACGGTATGACTTGATAGTTAATGACAATTAATGGAATACCAGCATGCATCGCAACATACAAGCTCAAACTCAAATCCAACACATGATCACCAATCTTCAATAAAATTACAGACTAGCTACGAGGTTTACGAATTAATAATTATTGCTAACGAAAAGTATGATTATTACATTATCTCCCCCTAAAAATAAGTTTCGTCCCGAAACTTATGAAATTAATAACTCGAGCTACTTCTATCTCATATCCTCCTCTGTTTCCCACGTAGCTTCCTCCAATTTATGCCTCGACCATTATATCTTAACCAAAGGGATGGTTTTGTGCCTAAGATACTTTACTCGACATTCCAAAATCTAGATCGGTTTCTCCTCAAAGGTGATGTTGGGATCCAAATCTATCTCTCTATAATCGATAATATGACTAGGGTCTGGCACATATTTTCTTAATTGGGAGACATGAAACGCGTTATGCACACGATCTAGTGATGGCGGTAAACCCAATTGGTAGGCAAGTTCTCCAATCCGTTCGAGAATTTAAAATGGCCCAATGTATCGAGGACTAAGTTTACCCTTCTGACCGAAGCGATAAACTCCCCGAGTCAGCGACACTTTAAGTAACACATGGTCACCAACTTCAAATTCCAATGGACGACGATGAACATCTTTGTACGACTTCTGTCGGCTCTGCGCCACCAACAGTCTATCCCGAATCAGTGCAATTTTACTTCTTGTCTCGACCAGTAAATCGGGTTCAGTACAATCAAATCAGATGTATCGTCCCAACAAAGTGGCGATCGACAACGTCTCCCATACAAGGCCTCAAATGGTGCCATCTTAATCGAGGCATGCCAGCTATTGTTGTATGTCTACCCAATCAATGGTAAATGCATATCCAATGGTCCTTCCAGTCCAAGACACATGCCCTCAACATGTCCTCTGATGTCTGTATGGTGCGCTTTTATTGCCCATCGGTCTGAGGGTGATATGACGTGCTAAGTTTCAACTCGGTTCCCAAGGCTCCATGCACAGCTTGCCAGAAATGTGACACGAACTGACCATCTCAATAAGAAATTATACTCTTGGGGGTTCCATGCAATCTTATAATTTCCTTGATGAATATTCTCGCCAACTTCTCCGGTTCCTAGGTATCTTTAATACCTAAAAAGTGAGCGGATTTGGTTAACTGATCTACGATGACCCAAATCATATTCATTCCAGTACGAGTCTTTGGCATGCTGCGATGAAATCTATAGTAATATCCTCCCACTTACGCTCGAGTATCGGGAGCGGTCTCAATAATCCTGCGGGCCGCTAATGCTCAATTTTAACTTGCTGACAAGTTAAATATTTAGATGAATTCGCTAACAACTTTCTTTAAGTTACTCCACCAAAAGTGATTCTTCACATCCTTGTACATTTTACTTGTGCCAGGATGACTAGAATAAGGAGTAGCATGAGCTTCTTTCAATATTCTTTGTTCTAGCTCGACATTATGCGGTACACAAAGTCTTCCTCGAAATCTCAATACCCCATCTTCTTGGATCACAAACCCAGGTGCTTTTCCCTTTTCTACATCTTTTCTCAATTGAACCAATATAGGGTCCTCAAATTGCTTAGCCTTGATATCATCATTCAAGGACGAAGCAATTTCTAGTACACATAAATGACCTTGAATTTTCTGAAGCCAAACCTTGATATCCTGCCTGATCAAGTCTTGTTGAATTCTTCATTGAAGTGTAAGGGCTTCCATCTTTTGAAGTGACATCGGTTTACGACTCAAAGCATCCGCCACAATATTCGCCTTATCCGGATGATATAGAATTTCAAGATCATAATCTTTAATTAATTGTAGCAATCTCCGATGCCTCATATTTAATTCCTTTTGGCTAAAGAGGTACTTCAAACTTTTATGGTCCGTATAAATTTTACAGGACGAACCATTGAGATAATGCCTCCAAATATTTAAGGCAAACACAACCGTAGCTAATTCCAAATCATGTGTAGGATAACTCTCTTCATACGATTTCAACCGCCGAGGCGCATAAGCAATCACTTTATCCCTCTACATCAAAACACATCCTAGTCCAAGCCTCAAAGCATCATTATACACTATAAAGTCATCGGTTCCCTGTGGTAAGGTTATGACCGGTGCGGTAGTTAGCCGTTTCTTCAGCTCGTCGAAACTATCTTGTGTATCTTGGTTCCACTCAAATTTCCGAGTTTTCTGATGATTGTGTGAGTGGTCGAGCAATCTTGGAGAATCCTTCGAGGAATCTACGGTAATAACCCGCAAGTCCTAGGAAACTCCTTACTTCTTTCACGTTCTTAGGCAGCTCCCATGCTAGTACTGCCTGTATCTTTTGAGGGTCAACTCGAATTCCTTTTGCGGATATCACGTGTCTGAGAAACGCTACTTCTTCGAGCCACAATTCGCACTTGGAAAATTTTGCATACAACTGTTCCGTTCTCAAAGTGTCTAATACAATGCGAAGGTGCTTCGTGTGCTCTTCCCGGTTCTTGAAATAAACAATAATATCATCAATGAATACGTCTACGAACTTGTCTAAGTATCTAATAAATACTTTGTTCATCAGTTGCATGAATACGGTTGGGGTGTTCGTTAACCCAAAAGGCATAACAATAAATTCATAATGGCCATATCTCATTCGAAAAGCCATCTTCGGAATATCAGTATCCCAAATCCTTAACTGATAATATATCGATCGAAGATCACTTTTCGAGAAAATAGTTTCACCTTAAAGCTGATCAAATAAATCATCTATTCGAAGTAAAGGGTATTTATTCTTGATGGTCAAACTGTTTAACTCCCGATAGTCGATATATAAACAAAGTGACCCATCTTTATTCTTGACGAATAAAACCGGTGCGCCCCAAGGTGACGTACTCGGTCGGATGTACCCTTTATCTAATAACTCGTCCAACTGCTTCTTTAATTCCAATATTTCCGACACAGCCATTCGATACGGGGCTCGAGAAATAGGAGTAACAATCGGCTCCAACTCAATAGGAAATTCAATCTCTCGTTGAGGTGGCAATCTCAGCAAGTCCTTAGGAAACACGTCAGGATATTCATTAACCACGGGTATTGAGGTGATCTCAATCCCGGTATCTTCCATCTTCATAGCATAACACCAATAACCCAGAAAACCTTGGTTAAGAAGTTTTACCGCCTACAAAGCACTAATCATACTTCCCGATCTACCCGGTTTATATCCTTCCAAAAGATGCCCGGACCGTCTTCGGCCATTATTGCACTAGTATGTGTTCGATAATTCATGATCGCATCGTGACAGTCTAACCAATCCTCCACGAGGATCAAGTCCTCATTCCTTAGGTCAACCACAATATGATTTGAAGTCCAATCGCGATTTCAAATTTTCACTGGACAATCGCGGACCTCCTGGTTGCCAACCATACGATCCCCGTTTGGTATACCTACTATAAAAGGTTCACACTTGAACAAGCTATCTAAACCAAGGCGGCGTACACAATCAAGAGAAATAAACGAATGCGTGGCACCCGAATCAAACAATACCGAAACTGGATGTGAACGAATTTGAGTAATACCTTATGTTGCTGGAGCATCTGCATCCTCTGCACATTTCATATGATATTCACGGGGATGAACGGACCTTGCACTCGACGCTGCCTGCTCACCTACTTGACCTGGGCCCCTACCATGGCCTGAACTCTGAGGATTTTGTGAAACTGAGGTCTTCCGCTCAGCATTGAATTCCTTCTAAGCAGTAATGGCCACTGGACTACTAACTGCTCGGGTTGCTTTCTCGCAATGGATGGCTCGATGTCCACTCTGCCCACAAGTATAACAAGTAACCAACGGATACGGGCACACTCTTGCTAAATGATCTTTCTGGTTGCAATTAAAACAAGCTCTGCCTTCAAAAGTAACAGTTTGAGCCGAACGACCGCCGCGAGAACTACCAGCAGGATAAAACGACCTCTTCCTCGGCATAGAACTGGAACGTGACTTTGAAAATTTTCCACCTTTACTAGTCGATAAGTTCCCAGTATTCTTCTCTTTCTTGGTCTCGGAACCAACTTCTGATTCTGGAATAGCCATCTCAATAGCCAGAGCACAGTCCTGATATTCCTTCAGTCTAGAGCAGGTAAGCGGTGCCATGCTCTGTCGAATATGTGTTTTCATTCACATATTAAAATAGTGAATCTTATCCTCTTCAGTTTTCACCTGGTTTCGGACATGACTTAACTGGTGATTGTAGGTTATAATAGCTTGAGATATCGGTACATCTTGTTGAGTTGCTGTAAAGAACTCAATGATTCTATGTTCTCGGACTCGCGGCGGACAATACTCTTCCTCCATGTGTAAAACCCCGAGATATTCGGAATAATTACAGCGCCGTAAACCCTTTAGATAAGGATTTACAAGGCTGATTTTAAAAGAAGTGTAAAGATAATATAATCGAACAACTGAAGTTCAAATACAGATTTGATTCAACCGATCAAATGAGTTAACTTATACAACCATATCGAATTGACTTTATTAAAACAGACGTACTCGAGTACTAAACGAACCAAGAAGACCAATCACAATAACAATAACACCAATCACATCACTGAGCCATTTCATCATCCTGTCGGTACTGTGGTTGCCTCCCCTCTCCTCGGCTACCTGAACATCAAAACAATGTCCACCCCCGAAGGGGTTAGCAAAACAATGCTAGTACAAGTATCATCATACAATAAATCATCAATGCATCATAAAACATGCAAAACGGACTTCCGCCACCGGAATCCAACGATGCGAATCCTCACGATTCCATCAACACAATACAAGGTAATCCAGCGATCCAGCGCCCTCAGCATAGATCCCCATGATGATCCTGTCGGACCAACGCATGGTGGAAAACCCGTCCAACGATCCAGCGCCCTCAGCATAGATCCTCATGATGATCCCGTCGGACCAACGCATGGTGGACGTTCGATCCAGCGCCCTCAGCATAGATCCTCATGACCCCCCTCGGATCATTTATACCGTAATCAATCAATTATGCATACACATATGCATTTCAATATGTTCATCAATACGAACAAACAACAACGAATATCACGAGAATTTCCAGAAATACATCTCATATTCAACAATATGAACAAAGCCACAAGCATGATAAATCGAACTCGACATATGATACTTGCCTCAAAAATGGCAAGGACGAAACACTTCAATGATCTCGACACACTCGAAGGCCGCCTCCTTTGATCAACGTAACAAGCTCGAACCTTAACAAAAGGAATGATATACGAATCATCTCAAGTCGAACGAAGGCCTAACAATTCGGTCTACGGCCGAAAAGCTCAAAATAAACAAACTGCCTGGACTGCTTAGCGTGCGCTACGTACTCTACGTAACGTGCGCTAAGCAGGCTTGTTAGCGTACGCTATCATGTAAGACTAGCGTGCGCTAGTTACGAACTGACAGTTTGAACCGGCCGATACATAACGTACGCTACATACGTTTTGTACGTTAACTGAACCTGATAGCGCACGTTAACTCACACATGTTAGCGTGCGCTAATCGTGCATGGCAGAATACTGCAAACCGAAAACTGGGTTGAATGGTGAAGAACTCATGAATTCTACCGTGATAATACAAGTTATCCTCGGGCATATCATGCTAATAAGGTTTGTGGAAGTTTTATGATTATGAAATACAAATATACGGATAGTCATCTCAATATCATAATCTATCTACGATCTTCAAGAAATAATCTAAGTTCCGATCATCTTACGTTCCAAAACACATGATTCTAACGTGTACAACGTAGCAACTGGGTAATATCCGACTACTGATCATAAATTGATTTGAACATGCTTAGGAGTCCTTATAATAAGATGGTTCAAAGGTTCATACGATATATAGTGCCGATACGTCAAAAGTATCCTTCTAACATGTGATGACCGATTATAAACGAAATACTTGCCATCCAAACATGATTCAAACTTCCTTAGGAACATTACTAAACATCGGTGAAGAATCACCTACCTCAAAGTAGTGAAGAACACGGAGGAAAATGAAGCAATCCAACACCGAAGGCTTGAACACCAATCTCCAATGATATACGATCTTCAATCTCGAACTAGGAGGTTGATACGAAGTGTTTAGGACGAAGGGAGTTATGTTCTAAGTGTAAGAGTTCGGGTTATGGGAGGAGAAGAACTGAAATCACGAATAGGATGCTGTCCTATTTATAATAAATGGCTATTAGCGCGCGCTAGACCCTGTTCGTAGCGTGCGCTAACGGCTGTCTGACTTAACTGAAGTCAGCACTTAGCATGCGCTATTCACATGTCTGTAGCGTGCGCTAAGGCGTTGACTTGGCTTTTCCCGAAAGGTGTCCAGGTTCATTCGACACAATCCGACAAGGGTCCCCCGGCCAGATCTCACCTACCGCACGTCTCAATCAATTTGACCACGCATAGCGTGCGCTAATGACACTCTGTAGCATGCGCTATGTATCCAGGTTAGCGTACGCTACCAGTAGCCTGTAGCGTGCGCTACATGCACAGAAATTCAAACTTTAAATCACATACACGAAATTATACGCTCGATAACAAAGGATTATGAAATACGGAAAATAATACTCAGATCAAGTACAATCATTACAATATCACAAGTTCCAATTACATAACAGAAATCTCGGGTATTACATCCTTCCTCCCTAAAAAGAAGTTTCGTCCCGAAACTTAGGATGAAAACAACTCCGGATATTTAGCCTTCATACCGTCCTCCGTTTCCCAAGTGGCCTCTTCGACTCCATGTCGTGACCATTGTACTTTAACCAAATGTATTGGTTTATTCCTCAATTGTTTGATCCGGCTCTCAAGTATCTTGACTGGTCTCTCTTCGAAGGTGCCATCATTAGCTATCTCGATCTTGTCGAAATCAATGACGTGACTGGGGTCCGGTACATACTTCCGCAGTTGGGATACGTGAAACACATTGTGAACGTGACTCAGCGATGGCGGTAAGGCCAACCTGTATGCTAAATCTCCCACTCTCTGGAGGATCTCGAATGGTCCGATATATCTCAGACTAAGCTTGCCTCTTCTCCCAAAACGGAAAATCCCTCGTGTAGGAGACACCTTCAACAGTACATGGTCCCCAGCGTCGAACTCTAGAGGGCGACGACGTACATCTGCATAAGACTTCTGTCGACTCTGGGCAGTCAATAGTCTCTCTCGAATCAAAGCTATCTTCTCTTGAGTCTGAATAATCAATTCTGGTTCCGTCCCGATCAAATCCGAAGAATCATCCCAACATAGGGGTGATCGGCATCTTCTCCCGTACAAAGCTTCAAATGGTGCCATCTTAATTGAAGCATGCCAACTATTATTGTAGGTGAATTCAACTAATGGCAAATGATCTTCCCAATTGGTTGACCAATCCAAAGCACAAGCTCTAAGCATGTCTTCTACAGTTTGAATAGTCCTTTCGGACTGACCGTCCGTTTGGGGATGATAAGCTGTGCTAAAGTTGAGCTCAGTCCCCAAAGCCTTGTGAACTGCTTTCCAAAAATGTGACACGAAGCGACCATCTCGATCCGAAATAATGGTCCTCGGCGTCCCATGCAATCTGACTATCTCTGCAATAAATATTCGTGCCAATCTCTCGGGTCCCATGTATCTTTAATTCCCAGGAAATGAGCCGACTTGGTTAGTCGATCAACTACAACCCAAATCATGTTCATTCCTGTTCTAGTCCTTGGCATATTGGTGATGAAATCCATCGAAATGTCCTCCCACTTCCATTCAGGGATCGGAAGCGGCTTTAACATCCCGCAAGGTCGCTGATGTTCAATCTTAACCTGCTGACAAGTCAAACACTTCGAAACGTACTCCGCTACGTCCTTCTTCATATTCCCCCACCAGAAGTTTTGCTTTAAATCCTTATACATCTTACTGCTGCCTGGGTGAATAGAATAGGGCGTGCTATGAGCTTCCTTCAAAATTGTCCGTCTCAAATTATCATCCTCGGGAACGCAAAGTCGACTCTGAAATCTCAGAACTCCATCGTCTTGTATCACAAATCCTGGGGCTTTTCCTTTCTTTACTTCATCACACAATCGAAGGATTAAAGAATCGTCCAACTGCTTAGATTTGATCTCCTCGACCAGTGATGAAGTCAGTTCCATCACATACAGTTGCCCTTGGATTCCTGGTGCCCATGCTTCAATCCCCTCACGGATCAGTTCTCGTTGAATACTGGTTTGGGACGTGAGAGCTTCCAACACTCGAAGAGAAACAGGTTTCCGGCTCAAAGCATCAGCTACTACGTTTGCTTTCCCCGGATGATAGAGAATCTCCAAGTCGTAATCCTTGATCAATTCCAACCACCTTCTCTGCCTCATGTTTAACTCTTTCTGACTGAAAATGTACTTGAGGCTCTTATGATCTGTAAAGATTTGACAATGAGTGCCATACAAATAATGTCGCCAAATTTTCAAGGCAAAGACCACAGCTGCTAACTCCAGATCGTGAGTCGGATAATTAACCTCATACGGTTTCAATTGCCGAGAAGCATAAGCAACCACTTTATCCTTCTGCATCAACACACAACCCAAACCCTGATTTGAAACGTCGCTGTATACCATGAATCCATCAGTTCCCTCTGGCAACGCTAATATAAGTGCTGTCGTCAGCCTCCTCTTAAGTTCGTCAAAACCAGCCTGGCACTTCTCATTCCACATGAACTTTTGAGTTTTACCTTAGAATTTGGGTGAGCGGACGAGCAATTTTGGAAAATCCCTCTACAAAGCGGCGATAATATCTAGCAAGTCCTAAGAAGCTTCGGACTTCTTTCACGTTTTTAGGAGCCTCCCAGTCCAAGATTGCCTCGACTTTCTTCGGGTCCACCTGAACTCCGTCGGCTGATATCACATGCCCAAGGAAGGTTACTTCCTTAAGCCAGAACTCGCATTTTGAAAATTTTGCATATAGCTGTTCCTTCCTCAAGGTGCTCAAAACCACACGTAAATGTTCAGCATGATCCTCTGCGTCCTTCGAATATATCAAAATGTCATCAATGAAGACGACCACAAATTTATCCAAGTATTCCAAGAATACCCGATTCATCAATTGCATGAATACTGCAGGAGCATTGGTAAGTCCAAATGGCATTACTACAAGTTCATAATGCCCGTACCGGGATCTGCAAGCAGATTTCGGTATATCCGATTCCTTAATTCTCAACTGGTGGTATCCTGATCGCAAGTCAATCTTCGAGAATACCCTTGCCCCTTGCAGTTGATCAAACAAGTCGTCGATCCGAGGTATAGGATACTTATTCTTGATTGTCATCTTGTTGAGCTCCCTGTAATCAATACACAGTCGGAGGGATCCGTCTTTCTTCCGGACAAAGAGAACGGGCGCTCCCCAAGGAGAAACGCTCGGTTGAATATAACCCTTCTGTAACAATTCCTCCAGTTGTTTCTTGAGTTCATACATCTCGGTTGGCGCCATGCGGTATGGTGCTCTGGAAATAGGAGCTGCTCCAGGCTCTAATTCGATAGTGAATTCCACTTCCCTTTGCGGAGGTAAACCAGGTAGTTCGTCAGGAAAAACATCTGAGAACTCATTTACAACTGAAATAGATGAGAGCTATACTCCTTCCTCTTTCTTCATGGCATAGCACCAGAGTCCCTGACATCCCTGTTTCAGTAATTTCACGGCTTTCATTGCCTTGATCAATTTTCCCGAGCTTCCCGGTCTCCATCCTCGGAATAAATGTTCAGATCCGTCATCCGCAATGATAGAAATGACTCTCTCTCGGTAATTCAGAATAGCTCCATAATGGTTGAGCCAATCATCTCCGAGAATTAAATCGTCACCGTAAATGTCAACCACAATAAGGTTCGATAGCCAATCTCTCCCTCCTATAGTTACTGGAAAATCCCTAGCTTCTAGGGTTCCCACAATTTTCTCTCTGCTTGGTAATCCCACAACATAAGGTTCACAATCATACAAGCACGAGATTTTCAAACGATTAACACAGTTCAATGATACAAAAGAATGTGTAGCTCCAAAATCGAATAAAACACTAAGTGGTTGCAAAAGGATCTGAATTGTACCT
The DNA here is from genome assembly GCA_033398695.1 of Orobanche coerulescens. Classification (NCBI taxonomy): domain Eukaryota; kingdom Viridiplantae; phylum Streptophyta; class Magnoliopsida; order Lamiales; family Orobanchaceae; genus Orobanche; species Orobanche coerulescens. The sequence goes on from CM065812.1 coordinate 84,845,775, forward strand.
GATGCAACAGCTGTGTTCTGACCATCCTTCTTCATCTCGTAAATACGCGGAGGAACGGACCCAGCACTGGATGCCTCTCTCTTCTCAACGTTCTGCTGCTGGAATCCACTCTGTTGCGTCTGGTTCACACTCGTCTCCTTCGGAACTGGAGCTGGAGTGCGAGTACCAAAAGATCGGGTCGCATTCCCACAAAATGTTGCGCGATGTCATTCCTGTCCACACTCGAAACAGGTCACAGCAGGCGCGAAACAATCACGTCGAACATGTCCCGCTTTTCCACAGTTATAACACTTCTTCCACAATATGCAGCGATTGGTCTGCTCGGAACTTCTTTCCTCCTCGAGAAGGATGCGGAGGTCTCTGGATGAGTGAAAAGAGGACCGGCCGGGGCCCGCTATTCTTATTCACCGTGAAGTTGCCGGACACCTTGTTTCTTTGCTTCCGTCGATTTCTCTCTCTTTGCTTCCTTCATATCATAGGCCAACGCCTTGTCACGAATCTTGCCTCAAGGTGGTACAATCAAATCCGGACATATATTGCTGAATTTCCGGCTTCATTCGCATGTCAAAATGGAAAATCCTTTCCGCCTCGGTCCTGACCAAGTGGCGCACATAAGTCAGTTGGTGATTAAAAGTCTTAATCACGTCCGTCACAGATGCTTCCGAATTTTGTGGTGAGAAAAACTCCCGAACTCGGGCTTCTCTAACTGGGCGAGGACAATACTGCGCCTCCATCATCAATTTGAATTCCGTCCAGTCAACAATGTGCTCCTCCGGTCGAATGGCCTCCCACCAGTCGAAAGCCTCCCCGGTCAAAAGATACTGGGCGACCGGAACCTTCCTATCGTTGGGACACTTAATCCCTGCAAAAATCTTTTCCAATTCCTTCAGCCAATGATCCCACGAAAGCGTCTCCGCGGAACCGTCAAATTTCGGAGGATGCAATTTGACCACCTCGGTGAGCCATTTATCTCCTCGATTATCCGCGTTGTGCTGCTGCCCCATCGCCGTCTTCATGCGATCCACAACTTGAGCAAACTGGTTTATCTGGGCAACCACCTGCTGAAGCACTCCCGGCACGTTAGGATCTGCATTATTATTTGCCGATCCCTGTTGTCCCCCGGAACGAGAGTCCGTTCGACTAGCGGTTATCTCTGGGGTAGATACCGACTCTTCTTGTCTCGCATTTCCACGTCCGCGTCCACGACCGCGTCCGCGTCCACGACCTCCTCTCAACATACTGTAAACATAAATACTCAATATCCAGGGCAAACGTTCTAAAAGTACATCCATCAATGTTCACAAATCATGAATAAAACAGTAGTATTTGAGATTAGGAAACTTACAACCACGGTCCACACGACGATGCTGGCTTAGCAGTGATGTTACGAACGACCAATAATCAAATAACGTAAACAGACCCAACTAACCCGACTGCCAAGATATCCATGAATCTTAGCTCCGATACCATATTCTGTAACACCCCGAGATATTCAGAATAATTACAGCGCCGTAAACCCTTTAGATAAGGATTTACAAGGCTGATTTTAAAAGAAGTGTAAAGACAATATAATCGAACAACTGAAGTTCAAATACAGATTTGTTTCAACCGATCAAATGAGTTAACTTATACAACCATATCGAATTGACTTTATTAAAACAGACGTACTCGAGTACTAAACGAACCAAGAAGACCAATCACAATAACAATAACACCAATCACATCACTGAGCCATTTCATCGTCCTGTCGGTACTGTGGTTGCCTCCCCTCTCCTCGGCTACGTGAACATCAAAACAATATCCACCCCCGAAGGGGTTAGCAAAACAATGCTAGTACAAATATCATCATACAATAAATCATCAATGCATCATAAAACATGCAAAACGGACTTCCACCACCGGAATCCAACGATGCGAATCCTCACGATTCCATCAACACAATACAAGGTAATCCAGCGATCCAGCGCCCTCAGCATAAATCCCCATGATGATCCCGTCGGACCAACGCATGGTGGAAAACCCGTCCAACGATCCAGCGCCCTCAGCATAGATCCCCATGATGATCCCGTCGGACCAACGCATGGTGGACGTTCGATCCAGCGCCCTCAGCATAGATCCTCATGACCCCCCCTCGGATCATTTATACCGTAATCAATCAATTATGCATACACATATGCATTTCAATATGTTCATCAATACGAACAAACAACAACGAATATCACGAGAATTTCCAGAAATACATCTCATATTCAACAATATGAACAAAGCCACAAGCATGATAAATCGAACTCGACATATGATACTTGCCTCAAAAATGGCAAGGACGAAACACTTCAATGATCTCGACACACTCGAAGGCCGCCTCCTTCGATCAACGTAACAAGCTCGAACCTTAACAAAAGGAATGATATACGAATCATCTCAAGTCGAACGAAGGCCTAACAATTCGGTCTACGGCCGAAAAGCTCAAAATAAACAAACTGCCTGGACTGCTTAGCGTGCGCTACGTACTCTACGTAACGTGCGCTAAGCAGGCCTGTTAGCGTACGCTATCGTGTAAGACTAGCGTGCGCTAGTTACGAACTAACAGTTTGAACCGGCCGATACATAACGTACGCTACGTACGTTTTGTACGTTAACTGAACCCGATAGCGCACGTTAACTCACACATGTTAGCGTGCGCTAATCGTGCATGGCAGAATACTGCAAACCGAAAACTGGGTTGAATGGTGAAGAACTCATGAATTCTACCGTGATAATACAAGTTATCCTCGGGCATATCATGCTAATAAGGTTTGTGGAAGTTTTATGATTATGAAATACAAATATACGGATAGTCATCTCAATATCATAATCTATCTACGATCTTCAAGAAATAATCTAAGTTCCGATCATCTTACGTTCCAAAACACATGATTCTAACGTGTACAACGTAGCAACTGGGTAATATCCGACTACTGATCATAAATTGATTTGAACATGCTTAGGAGTCCTTATAATAAGATGGTTCAAAGGTTCATACGATATATAGTGCCGATACGTCAAAAGTATCCTTCTAACATGTGATGACCGATTATAAACGAAATACTTGCCATCCAAACATGATTCAAACTTCCTTAGGAACATTACTAAACATCGGTGAAGAATCACCTACCTCAAAGTAGTGAAGAACACGGAGGAAAATGAAGCAATCTAACACCGAAGGCTTGAACACCAATCTCCAATGATATACGATCTTCAATCTCGAACTAGGAGGTTGATACGAAGTGTTTAGGACGAAGGGGGTTATGTTCTAAGTGTAAGAGTTCGGGTTATGGGAGGAGAAGAACTAAAATCACGAATAGGATGCTGTCCTATTTATAATAAATGGCTATTAGCGCGCGCTAGACCCTGTTCGTAGCGTGCGCTAACGGATGTCTGACTTAACTGAAGTCAGCACTTAGCGTGCGCTATTCACATGTCTGTAGCGTGCGCTAAGGCGTTGACTTGGCTTTTCCCGAAAGCCGTCCAGGTTCATTCGACACAATCCGACAAGGGTCCCCCAGCCAGATCTCACCTACCGCACGTCTCAATCAATTTGACCACGCATAGCGTGCGCTAATGACACTCTGTAGCGTGCGCTATGTATCCAGGTTAGCGTACGCTACCAGTAGCCTGTAGCGTGCGCTACATGCACAGAATTTCAAACTTTAAATCACATACACGAAATTATACGCTCGATAACAAAGGATTATGAAATACGGAAAATAATACTCAGATCAAGTACAATCATTACAATATCACAAGTTCCAATTACATAACAGAAATCTCGGGTATTACACCATGGCTACCTTAAAATCTTCCCAAGTAGCCGTATGATCTTTAGGAGACACTGCATCCCACCATTCAGCGGCTTCTTTGTCTAGAAGGTATTGGGCAATAGGCACCTTTCTACCTTCGGTACAAGCCACAACATCGAAGATTTTCTCCATCTGGAAAAGACAGTTCTCCCACCCCAAAGAATCTGTAGCACCAGTGAAACGAGGGGGGTGCATTTTCGTAACTTTCTGAAGCCATTTACTAGCTTCCTCTTGCATAGTTGCGGGTGGGTCTCGGTGGCTACCCTGGGCAATTTGTGTTAATTGGGTTACCAACTCTTGCAATATAGCAGTAGCCTCGGGTTCAACACCGGCACTCGATGGTCGATCTTGATTGGTTGAAGGGTATTGATGCCCCTCTAAACTCAACGGTGTGTCTTCTGGCACCGTGTGTGATGCCATTTCAGTGGTTGGTGGGGAAGGTGCCTCATCCTCGTTAGCAGTACCACGACCACGGCCTTGGCCGCGTCCCCGGATTGCTCTTCCTTTCAACATACTGAGGAATAAGAAAGATTAAAAACAATATCAACACGGTTCATACATCAACATTATCGCAAATTTCATTACATCATTTCGAAGTTACGAGCGAGAGAAATGCAACGACTTGTGGATACTTACAGCCACGGTTCACATAGAGGGATGACAACATGATGATGTTAGGCTCAACAACTGACTCACGCGACTCGACTGACAGACCCAACTTATCCATAGCCTAGGTATTCACAACTTAAGCTCTGATACCACAACTGTAACACCCCAATTCACACGAGGGTCGTTACATGCCGTAGGACCTTCAACAAGGCCCCACCAGGCAAATCCATTCACAAACCAAACACAAAACCATGTCACAACACATCAAATACATTAACTGGCCAGGGCCCTCGACCAAAACATTTATCCGACAACCATAAAATTGAGAAAAATAATATCGTTTTGTTGCCCATGCAGGGGACTTAACCATAATAACATAAAGCAACATAGATCTCTTGACTTAGACGACCACACGAAAGCCAAAATAACTTTTAAGACTCGAGCCTCATCATGCCTGCTCATCCTTTCTATGTGCTTCCCGTGCTTGCTCCTCGAAATGTCCAGAACCTGAAATGTAAAAACATTTCACCCCTACAAGGGGTTAGCAAACGAAATGCTAGTATAAGTATATAGTTTCATAGCGTTACATATAAATATAGTCCAACACTTCTGTCACAGTCTCAAAACATTATAAGAAGATTATATTCCGGAATATCTCATTTTAACAAATCATTTATCATTTCCAAAACTATCACATCACATCATATTATCACGATGATATCATGGTAACCCTCGGTCGTACCGCTTAGTACCAACCCCCTAGAGGCCCCGTCGAGCCTTCCCCAGGTGGGAAATCACTTCCGCGACCGTACCCCTTAGTACCGGTCCCTATGGACCTCGTTAGGCCCTCCCCAGGTGGAAGAACAACAATGCACGGACACATTCCATGATCGTACCCCTTAGTATCGGTCCCCAGAGGCCTCGTCACGCCATCCCCGGATGGAGAAACAACACATCATTCAGAAGCATAGTTCGCAAGCAACATACATGCTAAATACGTAACATACACAACCAAATGTAACTCATGTACTTGCCTCGGATAACTTGATGCGATGAAATCGACGAAAGGAAGGGTTTCGATTCAACTCCCTTTATAGGTCCATTCCTAAATTACAATGAAATACAATCAATTTTAATACTACGAAAATGCTTAGAACTCCCTAGTTCTACCCATTGGGGAAATTCTTCAAACATCTTGGGGGTTATAATTCAATATAATTGATTAACAGAGGTATCCTCGAAATCATCCCGTAAAACTTCAATAATACCGAAGGATTTTGATCACGGAACCAAAATCCAACAATGATCTAAGCTTATTCAGGTTGATTTGATTAGATCTTCATAAATCCCCAAAATTCCCCAAAATTCATAAAACTAGGGATCTTGATAATCATACATTGATTTGGATGATAAGAGATGCTTAAATAATGATAACTTTGCATCAAATGTTGAAAGATGATGGTTTCAAATGATCTTTGGCCGAATTCGCCTCTTTTTATGTCACAAGATCGCCCACAGCCGGAAGAAGAAGAAAGAAATGAGTAAAAATGCCGAAATGGGCTGCTGCCCATATATTTATATTGGCCGGCATTAGCGCCACAGATTCGTGTTAGCGTGTGCTAACGGGCGGCCTGGTCCAGAACCTTCGGTCGGGCCCCGTCATTCTTGGTCAGTACTCGCCACCTGTCCGCACCGCATCCAAAAGCTTCCGTCTAGTCTGGTCACGATAGCGCGCACAAGACGAGCGTTAGCGTGCGCTAGTCGACTCATACAGAGCCTATTGGACTAATCTGCCCAGCCCGGTAGCGCGTGCTGGCTGTCGCATAACGTGCACTGCGTGTGCCGATTAGTACGCGCAATAGCCGGCAAAAGCATGCGCTATCATCCAGTCCTTCCAGAGTCCAGAATCCCCAGTGACCTCTATGGACGGCTAGGTCGCATTATGGTCGAATGGCGTGCACTACTTAAGCAACCTAGTGCGTGCTACCGCTAGTCGTAGCATGCACTACCTGCTGATCTGGACAAAGCCCAGACCCTTCTGCCCTTTCTGTTCGGCCGTTTAGCGCGCGCTGCCTTACGGGCATGGCGTGCGCTAACACCATACTGCTTGCATGCGCTAAGTGAATGGCTTAGCGTGCGCTAGTCCCCTTGTTTGGGACAGATTTGCGAACACGATACCGACGGTACGACTTGACGGTTTTCGACAATTAATGGAATACCAGCATGCATCGCAACATACAAGCTCAAACTCAAATCCAACACATGTGTAACACCCCAAACTAGGCGGCTATTACAGTGCCGTGGAACCCCAACTGGGACCCACCAGGCGAATGAAAATTAATGAATTAAATAATATAGTTCTAGTACCGAACCACATTATATTACCAAATACTCCGATGAGGAGCTTTAAGTACCATACACCCAGGAATACAGAATACTTGTACATTTTATATGAAGATAAAATATACAACCCTGAATAAATGAACATTCAACCGGAAGTTTGCAGCGGAAATAAAAAAAGAAAGACGTGAAAGACTGAAAGGACTGGGGCCCCCTACTAGTATCACTGGGACTCCTCGCCGTCAACATGCTCTTCCCGTGCCTTTGACTTGTCGTGACCTGAAAACAACATCCCCCAACAGGGTCAGTTACACAGAACAACAATCCTCAAGGGTTGAATATACACAATCATGATATATCTCAATTATGAAATATCCTTAGTTATGAATTTAAGCTGAAGAGGAGCATCATAGTACGCCCGTAATGTTCTGTGCGAGTGCACAAGACGAGTGCCCGGACACACCCGTCCTTGTACCTAATTAGTCTCACGGAGGTAAGCGTTACCGTGTGCACAGTCCAATGTATCGGTGAACCCAACACATGACTATCGTGTGCCCGACTAAAATTTCCACACATCCGCACCCGGCCACGCAATATGAACCCAGAAGGTCACACTATCAAAAGTGACCATGAAGAATAATAATGAATACAATCCGACAAAGTCAAGAATGACTCACCGAGATGAAATGATAGTGAAATGAATGATAGCTCAATGAAATGATTGGAACCATCATTCCTCGTGAATGAAGTGATTAATTGACAATTACAAGTCTCAATACGGTTAATACATTATGAATGAATTATGATTATTTATGAACAACAACAAAAGGAATTAATATCCTTTTAACAAAGTAAGAATTAACTTACTCAACACCGGTGAAGAATGTCCTTCCACGAACAAACGTCCTTAATGAGGTGTCGGTCGCTCGAACAACCTTGAATAACATAATTACCAACAATCCGTTCAACATACGAATCAAACATGATTATAACTAACTCAAAACGTCAATTCGACTAAACCAAGTTTATTGGGGCATTATATCAAACACGTTGTAACCAATCTTCGATTGTTTACAACCAATCCTTAACTATACCAATATCACATACCCACGGAGTGTTCCAAACCAACAAAACATCTTCAATACAATCAATAATCCAATATGAATATCCAAATTCGTGATTACAGCAACAACTAATCGAAACCCCCAAATCCAACTCAATATTCAAAGTGTTCTTGAATAACCCTTCAATAATCCAATGAATATTCATACACACTCATAATCATACATATATCTCTTCATACAAGATGATTATAACGTACAAAACATCATATCTCAACACAAAATCGAAATCCAAGATGTTGAAGAATATTACCTTTGAAGATCCAAATACTTTGATCCGGTGAAATCGTGTTAAATCGACTATCCAAGCTTCCCAACGAATCAAGATGATGGAATCCGAACACACAAGTGATTGATGATGACAAAATCTCTCCCTCAAGACTTCTCTCTCAGAACTCAAGTGGAGAAATGAGAAAATGAGCTCAAAGTCCCGTCCAAGTCTATATAAAGTGCCGAACGTTACAGCCATAACTCGGCCTACTTACGGCCGTAACTCGGCCAGCTTACGGCCGCAACCTCTCCAAGTCAACGGACTTACGGCCGTAACCAGCCACATCGTACGGGCATAACTCGGTTTGGTCGAAAGTCTGCCGACAGACTTACGGCCGTAACCGCACCTGCCTTACGGGCATAACTCGACTCATACGGTCATATTCGGCATGACTTACGGGCATATGAAACCTTCGTCAAAACTGACCGGGCACCCTGCTCGAATTGTACGGCCGTAACCGGCCAAGCCTTATGGCCGTACCTGCCACATCTTACTGCCGTATGCCGCAATCCTTACGGCTGTATGTCCAATTCGTTCGAACTGTCCTGAAAGCAACGAATGCATGATACGGCCGTATCCGCCTATCCTTACGGCCGTATCTCCCCTTCATCCAAAACATCCCTAAACGAACGAATGCATGTTACAGCCGTAATGCCTGATTAGTTATGGCCGTATCTTGCTGCTGGAGTGACAAAAATCCGACAATTCCATTTCTCGCTACAAATGATGAATGATCCGACAAACCAAACATATGCGAATGTAAACAAGTCCACAACATGCCATAGATGATACTTCCAACACAAGACTACCAATCACGATGCTAATGATAATTCTCTCATCTCGATTCTCAATCGGAGATGAATGACGATCGGTAACTGATACACGGTTACAAAATGCCAACGATGAATACAAATGAATGAATCATGAATGGTGAGTGATTATTAAGGAGTGAAAAATTACTGAGTGACCATTACTGACTGATAATTACTAAATGATAATGAATGAATTACAATCGGGTATCACATACTCCCCCTCTCGTCCTCGAAACTAAGGGCCAAACAACTCGGGATAACTCTCCCGCATACTATCCTCGGTTTCCCAAGTAGCCTCTTCTACTCTGTGTCTAGACCACTGAATCTTGACCAAAGGAATCGTCTTGTTCCTCAACTGTTTGATTAGCCGCTCTAAAACTCGTATAGGACGCTCCTTATACGAATGATCATACGCGATCTCGATTTCGTCGGCAACATACTTCCGCAACTGAGAGACATGAAACACATTATGAATTCGGCTCAACGCCGTAGGTAAAGACAATTGATAAGCCAGACTGCCTACTCGATCCAAAAGTCAAACGGCCCAATGAATCTCGGACTCAACTTCCCCCATTTTCGGAATAGGAAAATACCTCGACTCGGGAATACCTTGACCAGCACGTGGTCACTTGTCTCGAACTCTAGTGGTTGATGACGATTATCTGTATATGATTTATATCGACTCTGAGCGGTCAACAAACGACTCCTGATCAAAGCTACCTCCTCACGGGCGGCTATAAGTATATCGGGCTCAGTGCCGATTGATTCTGATAAGTCATCCCAACACAAAGGAGATCGACAACGACGACCGTACAAGGCCTCGTAAGGTGCCATTAATCGAAGCATGCCAACTATTATTATACGTGAACTCAATTCAACGGTAGATGGGCTTCCCAATCGTCTTTCCAATCGAGGACACATGCCCTCAACATGTCCTCCAATGTCTGAATAGTTCTCTCTAATTGTCCATCGGACTGAGGATGAAAAGCTGTGCTGAAATTAAACTGAGTTCCCATGGTACGATGAACTGATTTCCACAAGTGTGACACGAATCGCCCGTCGCTATCAGAAACAATACTCTTAGGAGTACCATGCAATCTCACTATATCTTTGATGAACAACTGGGCAAGTCTCTCGGGACCCCACGTATCCTTAATCTCAAGGAATGAGCTGACTTAGTTAAACGGTCCACAACTACCCAAATTGTATTCATGCCACGATGACTTGTCGGCAAACTCGTGATGGAGTCCATAGAAATATCTTCCCACTTCCAATCTGGAATATGGAGCGGTTTCAGCATACCCGCCGGTCGCTGATGTTCTATCTTGACTTGCTGACAGGTTAAACATATCGAAACAAATTCCGCGACTTCTCGCTTCATATTACTCCACCAGTAATTTTGTTTCAAGTCCTTGTGAATCTTGCTAGACCCCGGATGAATGGAATAAGGGGTAGCATGAGCTTCTCTCAAAATCAAGTTTTTCAACTCGTCATTCGCCGGTACGCATAACTGATTCATAGATCACAAAAGTCCATCCTCGTGGACCACAATTCTAGGGGCTTTCCCCTGAGCCACATCCTCACGGATGCGCAACAATGATGGGTCCGAACCCTGATTTACTCTGATTGCCTTCTCAAGTGGCGATGAAATCTCTAACATGCAAAGTTGCCCTTGCACTCGCTGAAGCCAGACCCCGATCTCGGGTCTAAGAAATTCCTGCTGAAGCTCCTTCTGAACTGTTAAACGAGCAAGCATTTGCTTCTGAACGGACTTACGACTCAAGGCATCGACAACCACGTTTGCCTTACCCGAGTAGTACAGGATCTCGATATCATAATCTTTGATTAGTTCCAACCACCGCCTCTGCCGCATATTTAACTCCTTCTGAGTAAATATATACTTCAAACTCTTATGATCGATGAATATCTGACAGGTGACGCGATAAAGGTAATGACGCCAAATCTTCAACGCGAAAACCACCGCTGCTAGCTCTAGGTCATGGGTCGGATAATTAACCTCATAAGGTCTCAATTGCCATGAAGCATAAGCGATAACTTTCCCATTCTCCATTAATATACATCCAAGACCGTGTCCGGACGCGTCACTATAAACAACGAATCCCTCCATCCCTTGCGGCAAGGAAATGACAGGTGATGAAATTAACCGGCTCTTGAGTTCTTCAAAACTCCGCTGACACGTGTCGGGCCACGTGTATTTCTTATCCTTTCGCAAAAGGTTCGTCATTGGTTGAGCGATTTTACAAAATCCTTCCACAAATTGCCGATAATAACTGGCTAATCCGAGAAACTTCGGATTTCCTTAACATTCTTCGGAGGTAACCAATCTCGGATAGCCTCCGTCTTGTGAGGATCAACACGCACACCGTCTGATGAAATTACATGCCCGAGAAACGTCACCTCGGACATCCAGAACTCACACTTGGAAAACTTTCCATAGAGTTGCTCTAGTCTCAACACGTCGAGACCTGATGAAGGTGAGCCTCGTGCTCCTCCCGATCACGAAAATAAATCAAAATGTCATCAATGAAGACAACCACGAACTGATCCAAAGAGTCGATGAAAACCCGATTCATTAACTCCATGAATACCACAGGTGCAATAGTTAACCCAAATGGCATTACCACGAACTCATAATGACCATAGCATGTACGAAATGCAGTCCTTGCGATATCCGACTCTCGAATTCGCAACTGATGATATCCAGATCTTAAGTCGATCTTAGAAAATACTGAAGCTCCTTGAAGTTGATCTAAGAGATCATCAACACACAAATGAAAAGAACCATCATTCTTCTTGACAAAAACACTGGTGCTCCCCACGGGGACGCACTCGATCAAAAATAATTCTTCTTGGTCAAATCCTCCCATTGATTCTTTAGTTCCTGCACTTAGGTCGGGGCCATCCGATACAGTGCCTTCGATAATGGGGACGTACCAGGCTCCAACTCTATCGTGAATTCCACATCCCTCGGTAGAGGTAAACCAGGTAGCTCGTCTAGGAGTACATCGTCAATCGACAACAATGATACCACGAATGTTTGAACACCTCGATTTCCTTAGAATGGCCAATCGACGACAATGATACAATGAATGATTGAACACCTCGATTGCCTTGGAACGGCCAATCGATGACAATGATATAATGAATGATTGAACACCTCCATTGCCTTAGAACGGCCAATCGATGACAATGATATAATGAATGATTGAACACCTCGATTGCCTTAGAAAGGTCAATCGATGACAATGATATAATGAATGATTGAACACCTCGATTGCCTTAGAACGTCTAATTGATGACAATGATATAATGAATGATTGAATATCTCGATTGCCTTAGAACGATTAATCGATAATAGTGTTACCAAGAATGATTGAACAACTCTGATTCAGTAATTTCACTGCTTTCATCATATTAATGATTCTTCTGGAACAACGGGGATTACCTCCCTGAAATACACACTCGGCATCCAACGACTGAAATGATAGTGACCATATGCTTGCGAACATTGAGAATGGCATCATGATGATCCATCCAACTAATACCTATTATTACATCGTCCTTAGGTAAATCCACTACGATTAGGTCCGCCAACCAATTGCGGTCATTAACCTTAATTCGGATAATTCTTAACCTCACGATTTTTGAAAATTCTTCTACCGTCTGGTAGACCAATGACATAAGGCTCACAACTAGTGGAACTATCCAGAAGTAGTCTACTCAAACATGACTCGAAAATGAATGAATGCGATGCACCAGTATCACAAAGGGTACACACAGGTTGGGATAGGATTTTGAGTATACCTGAGATCATTCGGGCCTCCGGATCGTCGGTCCTCTTCATCTCGTGAATTCGAGACTTGCCGGCCCCCGAACCGGATGCTCCTATCTGAAAAGTATGAGTTCCACCTTTAGTTGCTCCCGTCGTCTTACACAACATGGATCTCGTATGAGTACCGCATTATGATTACGTCATGAAATGATGAAAATGAGCATACGCGCTCTAACACAGCGATTACATGAATGATTAATTGAGGTGATATGATTATCTGATGATATTTCTAGAAATCATTATCTTGAACAAGTTAACAAGATTAATGATATGATCCTCAAGATCAACAACTGAGTAATGAAATGAACTGAGTGATTACTGAGTTAAAATGATCAACATGATCAAAATGAAAATGGTGTTTGAGGATTGTTAACTGATGAATGATGAATGAATGATTCTTATTGCCAGAAATTATACCATGGCGTCAGAAATATTATAGTTCTTGGTCTGAGGGGCTTGGCATTTGCACAGGTCACACGCGACGCGAGAGTTCAATGATACTAGTCTGGTGAATCGATGATTGCAATGAGACATGACTCGGAAGGTAGTATTCAAAACCACGCTCCGATACCAACTCTGTAACACCCCAAACTAGGCGGCTATTACAGTGCCGTGGAACCCCAACTGGGACCCACCAGGCGAATGAAAATTAATGAATTAAATAATATAGTTGTAGTACCGAACCACATTATATTACCAAATACTCTGATGAGGAGCTTTAAGTACCATACACCCAGGAATACAGAATACTTGTACATTTTATATGAAGATAAAATATACAACCCTGAATAAATGAACATTCAATAAATTTATTTATTTTTTTAAATAATTTTTTTAATAAATTGAAATTGTTTTTTTAATATATTTTTTTTTAAAAAAATATATTATATTCCAGCCCAGTCCGCACCCACCCCGCCTGCCCAAACCCGCCCGCCACACGCCCCCACGCGACACGCACATAATATGTATAAATGTGCATTTCCGCTACTCACGGGATTTGAACTTGTGACCTCAATGAGATGGAGGTGGGTATCAAACCAGTGAGCCAAAGTCATTTGTTGTTCTAATATTGATTTATATTATATAAGTGTACAATAAACCATATATATGTATATATATATATATATTATATATTATATGTATATGTTTGTTAATATTTTCAGAATTATTTTCAAAATATATTAAAATTTAACAAAATATTTTAATATATAATGTAATATAATTTTTAATATTAATATATAACAAAATATATTAATATTCAATATATTGCACATTTGATATAATATAATTCATAAAATAATATGTATATATTATAATTTTTAATATATAAAGTAATATAATTTTTAATATTAATATATAGCAAAATATATTAATATTCAATATATTCCACATTTAATATAATATAATTCATAAAAGAATATGTATGTATTATAATTTTTAATATATAATGTAATATAATTTTTAATATTAATATATAACAAAATATATTAATATTCAATATATTCCACATTTGATATAATATAATTCATAAAATAATATGTATATATTATAATTTTTAATATAAAATGTAATATAATTGTTAATATTAATATATAACAAAATATATTAATATTCAATATATTCCACATTTGATATAATATAATTCATAACATAATATGTATGTATTATAATTTTTAATATATAATGTAATATAATTTTTAATATTAATATATGTATAAATGTGCATTTCCGCTACTCAAGGGATTTGAACCTGTGACCTCAATAAGATGGAGGTGGGTATCAAACCAGTGAGCCAAAGTCATTTGTTGTTCTAATATTGATTTATATTATATAAGTGTACAATAAACCATATATATGTATATAAATATATATATATATATATATATATATATAATATTGTTGTAATTAATATATTTATTAATGAATGACCTTTATACCCCTGAAACCCTAGATGTGTACCTATAAATAAAGGCCTTTGGCCCTCATAAGAATACACACATTATTCTTCTTCTCTTCCAATTTCTCTCTTTTTCTCTCAAGTTTATAACACGTTATCAGCACGATGCTCTACGAGTAATTTTTTTTCTCTCCGATTTTCGAAATCAAAAAAAAAAAATGCGAGCAACTTTCTGCACTGCGAGATCGCGCTAAAATCGCGATTCCCGTTTTGTTAACCTTGGGATCATCATGAAATTTTTAAAGTATCTTCCTGACAAGCAGATCTACAAATTCAACGGTGGAGATCGGATTCTAAAACGTATTGCATGCATAAAAAAAAATGTCCGAACAAAAATAGTCTTTTTTTTTACATTTGTGAAAGGTATTAATTCTATTTACTCCTTCAAAAACTTTCTTGCATATGATGATTTTGAGAAAAAATATATTATATTTAGTTATTAAATTTTATATTTTTGTGTGCATCATATATATAAATAATATATATGATGACCTCAAAATTTATTATCAAATCATATTCCTCTTTTTTTCCTGAAGAAACACGATTCAACAATACTTAATAATCCGGAAGATTATTAAGATAAAAGATTTGTTGTAGTCCTTGAAGAAGGACAACGTTATCTCGTCATATTCTAGTTGAATATGATGTGTTCATGAAGAACACTATGAGATCTAATAATTTGTGCAATTCCTAATGAAAAATACAAAATAATATTCCTGAAGAATATTGTAAGTGCTCTTGAAGAAGCAACTATTTTAGTTTAGTTATTTCGAGCCTTGATTAATTCTCGTACTATTTTTTTCCCTTTGTATATTCAATTATGGATCTTAAAATTATTGCTCCCGAAGTAGCACAATTAATTGTAATATTCTTGAAGAATATTACTATTCTAATTGAATAATTTTTATTTATACATGAATTATGTGATGATACAATATTCCTAAAGAATAGTGATTTGTTACTTATAAATATAATAGCATAATTAAATCATTATGCTCTTGATGTAGCATGATATTATCCCTGAAGGAAAATATAACTTATATCTCAAATAAAAAAATGTTAATATAATTTGAGAATATCCTCTATCTGTAATATCCGCAATTTCGAATTTCGGTAATTTTCTTTTTTTGGTGTATTTCTCGATCGTAGTGACCCTCGTGTACCTTTCAGTGTGTCCTTCCTGTCAACTGTTGAACTGTATTCTCGTTATTGTTGTGCGGAACCGCCGTTTCGGGGTTGCCGTGGATCCATTTCGTGTTATTGGTTCCCAAATATTGATTCCTATCGTTTTATTCTCTTTCCGGATCATTTTTATCATTTTGGGACCCAAAAAGGGCGTGGGCCGCGGCACAAGGTGTGTGCGCCGCGGCACACAAATTTCTCCAATTGTTGGTCGAGCGATCATCTTGTGTGCCGCGGCACACCCATTCGATGCCGCGGCACGGTGCGAGTCGATCGCGGCACACCCGTCGATGCCGCGGCACACCCGTGTGACATCTGCGACCAAAACCCGGTCATGCCGGGTGCCGCGGCTGCGCAAAGACACCGCCGAAACACAGGAGTAAATTTTTGGCCTGTGCCGCGGCACACAAAGCGGTCAACTGTGCAATCTCGTCCTTATTAGACGAAATCGGCCATTTTCTCCTTCATTTCACCTGCGCGAGAGAGAGAGATCTAAGGGGAGAGAACTTCTCAAGCATTCTTCATTCGGGGGTCGATTTTCATCATTTCCCTTCGGTTGTGAGGCTCGGATAATCAATCTAACGCGTGTTCTACGGATCTTAGTACTTGAATCTTCAAAGGTAATATTTCTAGAACCCTATTTTCGATTGATTTGGGGGGTTTTGGGTTTTTCTTCCGATTCGTTCCGTTTTGTTGATGGATTCATGATGAATACGATTAATATTGTTAGTATCTTTAGTTTTCCTACGGATTCATGGATATTTTGTGGATTTTTACGGAATCGAGAGGGTTTGGTTGTGGTCCGCCCTCGTTGTTATTTTTGGTACGAATATACATGAATCGTAGGCGGGTTTCCGGGTGTATTCCATTTCCGTAATCGTCTAGAGTTGGTTGTGATTGTGTTATTCGAATCGTTAGGTTCGGTTCCGTTGATTCCTAGTGTTCGTCGGTGATTATCCTTTCCGTTCGTTGTCGTCTTCCTTTTCGATGACATCGGGCGTTTCGTAGCTTCCCGGTTGAGCCGTGTTTGTCGGACTACTTGCGTGCCGATTTCGAGGCAAGTACCTTGCCCATACTTTCCTTATTTTATGGATATGATGATCGGTGATCGTCTTGGTGTGTTTGTTTGGTTATTTGAAATGAAGTTTCAAAAGATTTCGGTTTGGCCTCGTTAAAGGCTCTCTTTCAAAACGCGTGTGTGTTTTGTAAACGTTGTGTTTTGGGAATTGATTATTTTGAACGTTGAAGGCTTTGATGATATTCCTATTGTTTAAAGTTATGGAATCGTGTATTCCGTATTTAATCTTGTTATTGTGTTTTGAAGAGTTTGATAATGGTGTCGAGTTAATGGCCATCTCTAGTGAGTATTCTTAATGAACTTACATTCTTAGCATGTTAGTTTTGCATGAGTAATGTGTGTGTGTGTATGCTCACTACGGGTTAGATCCGACGGGGTCTCGGTAGGGGTCCACAGAGACGTGGATCGACGAGCTTGCTTTTAACCACTACGGGTTAGATCCGACGGGGTCTCGGTAGGGGTCCACAGAGACGTGGATCTACGGTTAATTGTGGTGCATTTTGCAAATGTGATTTGATTATGACATTTCCGGAAATGAGTGCTTTTGAACGGTTTTCATAATTGCATGCATTGACTAAGTGTGTAAGAGGTAAGTTGTTCGTTTGGCTTACTTGGCTAGGATGGCACAAGAGTATTTTGTTGTTTGTTTTAAATCCTTTATTTGTGGATTTTGATGTTGGGAGACGAACCTTGTGGTCGTTCTTGTGTACTGTGAGTTGATGAGATTTAAGGCTAAAATCCCAATGGTTTTATAAAAGTCATTTTATGGATTTGGGGCTAAAATCCCAACGGGTTGGTAAATGTCATTTTTCGGAAAGTAAAGATTTGGGGCGGTGACCCCTTTTGTCTTGTGGATTTTGAAAAGTCGGATTTGATAATCCTAAATGGTTTTCTATTAAAACTCTCGATGGCATTCTAAACCGTCTTATAAATTATTTCCATTGATTTATGGTATTTCGATTGTTAAAGGTTTTCTCAAACCCCTGCCTCGAGAAGTACTTTTCGTTTCGTTTGGACCTTTGAGGATTCCTGGTTATTGTTATTCGTGGAATGTGAATTGTATGGCTCGTATTTGCACTTTGTATTTGCACTAGCAAAACAGTGGAGTTTTGCTAACCCCCGAGTATTCGGGGGGTGGATGTCTATTTTTGCATTCAGGTTTTGGAGCATAACACAGGGTCGGCACGAAGGATGATGAAAGATGAACGATACTAATCACACGAGGATCCGTTGATGTCGTATTGGTCTAGTTGTATTTTCTTTTTCCGCTGCAGTATCTTTTCCCGTTATGCGGAGTTTATTGTATTTTGACCCCTGCGTGGGTATATGTTGTAATTGAGTTGTATATTTTTATTGAAAGACCAAATCGGTCTACTGAGTCATTTAGCCTTGAAGGTATTGTCGAGATGTTAAATGTTGTTACCAGCCTGGTAGATCTTCGAGGAGAGGGTCTACGGTGTGTAATATCCCTGAGTGGATTGGGGGTGTTACATAAATGGTATCGGAGCTTAGGTTGTGGAAACCTAGGCTGTCGGGTCAAGTCGTGTTGTTTGAGCCTTGTTTCGTCGGATTTTATCTGACTGAGTCGTGTTGCGACGCGTCGTTTGAGTTTGTTGGTCATGATTAGTATCGTGGGGCGATCATCATCTTCGTGCGACCTGTGGAAGTAAGTCTCCCTTCTTTGTGTTGTGCCTCGTGTGACACGAGCTATTTTTATGATTATTTGTTAAGTGATGGAATCCTTATGTGGATTTTTATTTCACGATATGTATTTAATCGACTCTCGTATTTGATTTATACGAGGAGTGTCGCCGCTTGTGATGTCTTTTTATTGTTGTTTTTGTCCGTTGCTGATGATTTTCGAATCGATTTGCACGTTTTACAAGTTCTCTTGTGGAAGCTTTGTACTTATACACGTTCGACTTGTTCACTAGCCAGTGCGGTAGGGTCTTTAGAGGCCTCGAATGGGGCCAGTGGTTTTGTTCTGAATGTGGTTATTTGACTCTAATATTTTGTTCTTATGAGGAGTAGTGTTGCTGGATTGTGCATGTTACGTATTTCTTTTATCATTGCGTGAGTTCTTTTGTAATGACTTTCGGTATTTTACCGACCGAGTTTTATTTCGATAACCGCTTCCCTTAACCGAGTTTTTGGCATTATGGCCTTGATCGCTTTGGCGAAATTCTTATGACGGTATTTAGTATTTTGTAAATGGCTTTTGTGAGTTTTTGAAATATTACCGTCATCAGCCTTTTTGGCATTTTTGTAAATGGTTTTTTTTAGCCTGGGGTTCCGACGCGGGACCCACAGCGCTATGATGTTCCGTGTGACTACCTGAAATTTTTGGGCATTCTAGCCTTTTTGGCATCGTCCTTTTTGGCATTGAATTATTTTCGAAAACTTGAGTATCTTAGAAATAAATTTCGAGACATATTTTTTCAAATGTGTTATTTTCTTGTGGTACATCCAGGTGCGACAATATATTTCAAAATTTTTCTGCCTCGAGGACCAAAATGTTTTGAGATATTTTCAATGTTTTAGAAACACTTTTATCTAGACCCGAGGGTCGAATATTCTGAAAGTTTTCACTAAGAGAAAGTGTCCTCATTTTTATCAAATGCGAAATGGTTCTCCAAAGTCTCGATAACGATGTTTCACGTTTGTACTTTTTGAAAGGTGATACTTGTAATATCCGCAATTTTCGATTTTTCGGTAAATTTCTTTTTCAGCCGGAGTCCGTTTTGGCGACTCGCTCATGACCGTTTCGTCATTTCGAGAATGATTAATTCTGGACTTTTTGTCATCCGTGTAATACCCGGTTGTAATTCATTTATTTTCATTCTGTAATTATCAGCCTGTAATTGTCACTCAGTGTATTTCACTCAATTATAATCATTCATCAATCATATTCATTCACCGTGTTGACCGTTCGGAAAAACTTCGAGTTGTGTATCATTATTGTTCATTGTTTCAACTTTCCTCTTATGAGTTCGACTTTGTTAGATCACCATTAATTTTTGGTAACTCCAAAAATTCTAAATCCTTACAATATTATAGAGCATCGAATTAGCTTTCCAATGGTTCAAACGGTGAGTCAATCGGAGTCCGGACGAGAGAGTTATGGTCGTTTTAGCTCACCCGCTCATTTGGCCGATCACTGCCGACCGGACTCGGCCGTGTCGCACACGGCCGTGCGTACTCGTATGGATAAGCCGGTAGCGTCGCCCGGAGGCCCGACCGTGTTCGAGGACACGGTCGAGTCAATGCCGGCGCCCCTTGCGACACGACCGTGTCATGCGGGACACGGTCGAGTCCCTCCCGACAGCTGCGCGCCACGGCCGTGTCATGTCGGACACGGTCGAGTCTGTCGACCTATTTAAGGCACAGCGGCGTATTTTCCTTGATTTCTCATTCCTTTTCTTCCGTTCGCGGTGTGGGTGTATACATCATGGAGACATGATGTTGTTCTTTCAATCCATGAAGTTTTGAGGCTCATATCATCAATCATCCGTCTATAACATCCTCCGATCTACTGAATCGGCCGATTTCCTAGAAATCTAATTTTGGGGATTTTGGGTATTTTGGTTGTTTTCGTCCGATTAATCCAATTTAACTTGGTATTATGATAGATTGATGATTATTAAGATGTATTACATCTTTTCCCTTAATATGCCATGGTTGGATCGTATCGATTCGTTGTTTTGGTCGAGTTCTTGATCGACGCCTTGAAGGTGTCCGGTAAAATGTCGTAGAGGGGTTTTCGGGCGTTCTACGATTATTCTTCCTCGTATGATCGATGATTTATTGATTATATGTTGTTAGGGTCGAATTCTTGCGAAGAACTCGAGTCGGAACCCTTCCGTTCGTCGTTTTCTTCAAGCTTTTCGATCGTGGGCGTATTCTTTGTCTTCAGGAGAATTGTAGGTGTTCGAGGTGTCCCGACTGAGCCGTGTTCGTAGGAGTGTCCGGTGTCGATTATCGAGGCAAGTATCTTGCCCATACATTACGTGTTTTGTGGATATAATGGTTGTTAATCGTCGATATGTGCTAAATAAATATTCATAACCATCTTTCTCAAAAGTATCAGTATATTTACCAACAAGGTTTTCTTAAAGACGACTTGTGTGTTCCGAGAATTAATATGCTTAATTGAATACGTGTATTAATGTTGAGTATAAGATCGTAATACTTTCGTGTGACGCCATTGTGTGTGATTACGTTGTCGGTAAGTTTTGAGGTTTAGTCCTTTGTTAAAGCTGTACGTGGAGACATGTGGTTATCGATGAATTATGTGAATTTATGTGATATTGGTTGTGCCGTTCGGTCTTTGTTGGAATAGTGTGCTTTCTTGTTGATAGTATTAGTTCTGGGTTATGAGTATATGTTGGATGAACTGGCCATTCTAGTAAGGTACCTCGACTATATATACCGTGATTGACCTTCGAGGCTTGTGGTTTGCAAATGTGATTTTGGAACGTGTGTGTGTGTTGTTCCTTCCACCCGGAGTGTCCGACGGGATGTCCGGGGTCGATACTAAGGGGTACGGCCACGGAAGTGGACTTGGGTGCGTGTGTGGATGAACTTCCACCGGAGTGTCCGACGGGATGTCCGGGGTCGATACTAAGGGGTACGGCCGCGAAGTGGTTTCACCCGAGTGTCCGACGGATGTCCGGGGTCGATACTAAGGGGTACGGCCGCGGGTTACCGGGGCCAGGTTTTTCATCTTGAGGATGACGATGTTATCGTTAATTGTGATATTGTCCGGAGTATCACAATGCTTTGTGCTCGGGGTTGAGAGACATTGTATATCGAGTCTTGGTGCTTGGCTAGAATGGCATAGGATTAATGTGTTATGTGTAATGTGTCCTTGTAAGTGATTTGAAGTGGATGATCGGGTCGTGGACCCTGTGTTTTGTGACCGGAATGGTTGGGTCGTGGACCCCGTGTTTTGTTAAACGGATTTGTATTTTGAAAAAATGAACTTTGGGGCTGTGACCCTAAATGGCTTTCGAGGAACTTTAGAATTTTTCAATTTCTAACGTTTTTAAAACTCCCGAGATTTGGAAATGTTTTCAAAGTGCTTACTTACTTCGTTTCTACTTTCAAGACTTGAACTATTTTTAACTAAATATACCTCGGGAAGTATTTCGTTGTATTCTCGGAATGTGTTGTGTATGGCTCGTATTTGCACTTTATACTTGCACTAGCGAAACAGTGGAGTTTTGCTAACCCCCGAGTAATCGGGGGGTGGATATCTGTATTGTGTCCAGGTAGATGCAGGTTGTCGGGAGCAAGACACAAGATCGGCACGAGGGATGATGAAAGACGAATGATACTAATCACACGAAGACCAGTTTTGACTTCAGTTAGTCGGAGTCCATTGTATTGTCTTTTCCGCTGTCTTATTGTTCGTCGTTGCAAGTATTTTACCCTTGCATGTGTATGAGTCTGGATGAGTTTATGTATTTTGATTTGTAAGTCAGTGACTAAGACCAAATCGGTCTATTGATTCGTTATTTTGATTCATCGCATGTAATGTAATGTGTTGTGTTGATGTTTAGCTTTGGTGGATCCTCACGGAGAGGGTGCGGCGTGTAATATTCCCGTTTGATCCGGGGTGTTACATTTATGGTATCGAGCTTAGGTTGCGGAAACCTAGGGTCCGATCGTGTATTGTTGGGTCTTGTCTTGTCAGTTGAGTCCGATCGATGTCGTGTCGCGACGCGTCGTTTGGAATGTCGGCCGTGATTAGTATCGGGATGCACCATCATCTTCGTGCGATCTGTGGATGTAAGTCTCCCTACTACAGTTGTACCACGAGCTATACGAGCTGTGTGATTTTGTGTTATGTAGTTAATATTTGAAGATGCATCGTGAGTAAGTGACATATATTTGTTGATTCCGTCTTGCGCTAAAATGTAGAATGATATTCTTGAATGTATCCTTGTATAAATCATTTTTCTTACAAGAGTATAAACCTTGGAATTTTAAGTTTTCGAATCCTTTCGGGAGTCACGTAAAATTTTTAAAATGCCCTCCAAGGAGGAAAAAGTTGATTTTCGTATGTTGACCACGAGGTGAAAGTTCAAAACTCGAATTATTGATAATTCTTTTCCACCTGTACTATAAGTTTTCAAAACTCGAGTTTTTAACTCAAATAAGGTCTTCAAAATATACTCAAGACGTGACTCTCGTTTGTAACTTTTCGGTTTCATGAATGTTGGTCAAAAGATGCGTATTGATGATGCTCTCGTTGTTGAGCAAGCAGCGCTTTAAAATTAAAATAGTAACGTGAATGTTGAGTCCATCGGTATGTATGTGTTGAGATAGTCCTCTATATTGAGAAGTAAAATTTTCATTTTTGTAGGATGATTTTCTTTTGATGGTTGCTTGTGAGTTGTTATAATTATGTGAGTCGATGACATTTAGACTTGTATGTTGTTGCTTACTTGTAACCTTCGAGTCTAGTATTACCTCATATATGTTTGCAATCGTGTTGGTGATTAGAGCGCTTAGCACAAAGCTTAGTACGAGCCTAGCGCGCGCTAACGTGGCGTGTTTAGCGCACGTTAACCTTTGTTGTAACGCCGCTAATCAACTCCGGGCAGAGGCTATGGAACCGCATTATAGCCGCCGTGTCTAACTTTTGCCGCCAATCACTTGTAGTTGTATTCTCTACGTGGTGTCTAGTGATAACAATCAAGCTGTGCGTGAATGCGTGTTAAGACTTTTCGTATTGCTAGGTGATATTTGATTGTGGTTGATGAATTGATAAATTATGTCTCCATTGTGTGTTCAAAAACACTTTCTGGAAACTTCACAAAGTTTTGACGGTTCGATTTAATCGCGGCTCCGTGTATACTTTGAAAATTATTTGGAAATTGGCAAGCCGGCCTTGGATTCTCAAATAAAACCTCGACGGTATTTGAAAGAGTTGTTTTAAAGTACCTTGAATATTTTGTAAAGTATTACCGTCGTTGATGTCTCTGTGAAGTGTTGGGAGGATTTTCAAAATTATTTTAACGTATTGTTGCATTTTCAAATATATTGAGTGAATGATTTTCAAAAATCTTTCACACCATAAAAATATTTTATTTCAAAAACCAATGCGATTTTTTATTTTCAAAAAAATATAGTGAAAGATGAAAAATCTCACTCGATGTAAAGTTCAAACTCGGATTTAGAAATGTTAGAGTATGTAAGAATGATTTGATGATCTTGCATGGTTAACTTGTTAGTTATTAACGGTGATGATGATACGTAGAGGCTTGATGACTTGAATGATTTCAAATGAGACGGTTAAAATATGTTGTTTACAAGTTTTGATGGAACAACCCGAGGTACCAAAAGTATTTTTAAAGTTTATTTTAAATAGCATACAAATCTAAGGATTTTCAAAAGATTTCCTTTAAAAGGATACCTCGTGGATTTTCTTTTCGAGTTGTTATTGGTTACCTTATGTGATATGTCGATCAGAGATGGTACTTTAGCTTAATATTTTGCGAAGTTGTGCAATCGTATTGAGTGGGAATCTGCTTAGTATGCCGATGGGCAGAGGACACAGTCGTGACCACGATACTAATGGCCTTGAAGATCGGATGTGGACCAAGAGGGTATAGTCGGAAAGGTTGCTATTCCAGCACTTCGTTCTCGTTGTTTAGGTTTCGGGACGAAACCTCTTTTAAAGGTGATATGATGTAATACCCACATTTTTTTTCTTTCTTTCTCTTCTGTTTCGTCCAACCGTATCGACTCGACTGTGTTCGTTAATGCTTCGACCGTGTTGTTTCCCACCTTTGTCATTCGAACGAGTTCTGATATTGTCCCAAATTGATCTATATATCGTTGTGACCTTTCCAAGTTAGGAAAATTAGTCTCGTTTTCGATCTTCCAACCCTTGGGCGGTGGAATTCCGTATTTGTTCAGCGATTGGCTTGCGTTTTGATTGATGTACCGTTGGGTTGGTCAATCATATTGATTTTCGTCCGTTGTGTTTTGTGATTGTTCGGATAATTGACTTAATTGTATTATCCATTTGATGACGCTTGTCACTTGTTGGTTTTGTTATATCCCTAACGGCGACGTCGTGTTGGTCGTCGTGGAGCGTGTTTTCACGCCGTATATTCCTTTGCGTTGCTTGTAACGTTTCGCCGATGGGCGTAAGTTACGCGTTTCCTTGCGTAGCTCGTTGAGTTTTCCTGGCGGGATATTGCTTCTCCCTACTTGTTTTAAGTTTCGGGACGAAACTTCTTTTAAGGAGGGTAGAATGTAATATCCGCAATTTTCGATTTTTCGGTAAATTTCTTTTTCAGCCGGAGTCCGTTTTGACGACTCGCTCATGACCGTTTCGTCATTTCGAGAATGATTAATTCTGGACTTTTTGTCATCCGTGTAATACCCGGTTGTAATTCATTTATTTTCATTCTGTAATTATCAGCCTGTAATTGTCACTCAGTGTATTTCACTCAATTATAATCATTCATCAATCATATTCATTCACCGTGTTGACCGTTCGGAAAAACTTCGAGTTGTGTATCATTATTGTTCATTGTTTCAACTTTCCTCTTATGAGTTCGACTTTGTTAGATCACCATTAATTTTTGGTAACTCCAAAAATTCTAAATCCTTACAATATTATAGAGCATCGAATTAGCTTTCCAATGGTTCAAACGGTGAGTCAATCGGAGTCCGGACGAGAGATTTATGGTCGTTTTAGCTCACCCGCTCATTTGGCCGATCACGCGACGGACTCGGCCGTGTCGCTGGCACGGCCGTGCCGTACTCGTCTGGATAAGCCGGTAGCGTCGCCGAGGCCCGACCGTGTTCCAGACACGGTCGAGTCAATGCCGAGCGCCCCTTCGCGACACGGCCGTGTCATGCAGACACGGTCGAGTCCCTCCCGGCCAATCAGCGCCACGACCGTGTCATGTCGGACACGGCCGAGTCTCACACCTATTTAAGGCCCGGCGGCGTATTTTTCGCCGATTTCTCATTCCTTTTCTTCCCGCTCATGTCAGGTGTATACATCATGGAGACATGATGTTGTTCTTTCAATCCATGAAGTTTTGAGGCTCATATCATCAATCATCCGTCCTATAACATCCTCCGATCTACTGACCAGTCGATTTCCTAGAAATCTAATTTTGGGGATTTTGGGTATTTTGGTTGTTTTCGTCCGATTAATCCGATTTAACTTGGTATTATGATAGATTGATGATTATTAAGATGTATTACATCTTTTCCTTAATATTCCATGGTTGGATCGTATCGATTCGTTGTTTTGGTCGAGTTCTTGATCGACGCCTTGAAGGTGTCCGTAAAATGTCGTAGAGGGTTTTCGGGCGTTCTACGATTATTCTTCCTCGTATGATCGATGATTTATTGATTATATGTTGTTAGGGTCGAATTCTTGCGAAGAACTCGAGTCGGAACCCTTCCGTTCGTCGTTTTCTTCAAGCTTTTCGATCGTTGGCGTATTCTTTGTCTTCGCCGGAGAATTGTAGGTGTTCGAGGTGTCGACTGAGCCGTGTTCGTAGGAGTGTCCGTGTCGATTATCGAGGCAAGTATCTTGCCCATACATTACGTGTTTTGTGGATATAATGGTTGTTAATCGTCGATATGTGCTAAATAAATATTCATAACCATCTTTCTCAAAAGTATCGGTATATTTACCAACAAGGTTTTCTTAAAGACGACTTGTGTGTTCCGAGAATTAATATGCTTAATTGAATACGTGTATTAATGTTGAGTATAAGATCGTAATACTTTCGTGTGACGCCATTGTGTGTGATTACGTTGTCGGTTAGTTTTGAAGTTTAGTCCTTTGTTAAAGTCATGCGTGGAGACATGTGGTTATCGATGAATTATGTGAATTTATGTGATATTGGTTGTGCCGTTCGGTCTTTGTTGGAATAGTGTGCTTTCTTGTTGATAGTATTAGTTACGGGTTATGAGTATATGTTGGATGAACGGCCATTCTAGTAAGGTACCTCGACTATATATACTGTGATTGACCTTCGAGGCTTGTGGTTTGCAAATGTGATTTTGGAACGTGTGTGTGTGTTGTTCCTTCCACCCGGAGTGTCCGACGGGATGTCTGGGGGTCGATACTAAGGGGTACGGCCACGGAAGTGGACTTGGGTGCGTGTGTGGATGAACTTCCACCCGGAGTATCCGACGGGATGTCTGGGGGTCGATACTAAGGGGTACGGCCGCGGAAGTGGTTTCCCACCCGGAGTGTCCGACGGGATGTCTGGGGGTCGATACTAAGGGGTACGGCCGCGGGTTACCAGTTGTGGTTTTTCATCTTGAGGATGACGATGTTATCGTTAATTGTGATATTGTCCGGAGTATCACAATGCTTTGTGCTCGGGGTTGAGATACATTGTATATCGAGTCTTGGTGCTTGGCTAGAATGGCATAGGATTAATGTGTTATGTGTAATGTGTCCTTGTAAGTGATTTGAAGTGGATGATCGGGTCGTGGACCCTGTGTTTTATGACCGGAATGGTTGGGTCGTGGACCCCGTGTTTTGTTAAACGGATTTGTATTTTGAAAAAATGAACTTTGGGGCTGTGACCCTAAATGGCTTTCGAGGAACTTTAGAATTTTTCAATTTCTAACGTTTTTAAAACTCCCGAGATTTGGAAATGTTTTCAAAGTGCTTACTTACTTCGTTTCTACTTTCAAGACTTGAACTATTTTTAACTAAATATACCTCGGGAAGTATTTCGTTGTATTCTCGGAATGTGTTGTGTATGGATCGTATTTGCACTTTATACTTGCACTAGCGAAACAGTGGAGTTTTGCTAACCCCCGAGTAATCGGGGGGTGGATATCTGTATTGTGTCCAGGTAGATGCAGGTTGTCGGGAGCAAGACACAAGATCGGCACGAGGGATGATGAAAGACGAATGATACTAATCACACGAAGACCAGTTTTGACTTCAGTTAGTCGGAGTCCATTGTATTGTCTTTTCCGCTGTCTTATTGTTCGTCGTTGCAAGTATTTTACCCTTGCATGTGTATGAGTCTGGATGAGTTTATGTATTTTGATTTGTAAGTCAGTGACGGAAGACCAAATCGGTCTATTGATTCGTTATTTTGATTCATCAGTATGTAATGTAATGTGTTGTGTTGATGTCTAGCCTGGTGGATCCTCACGGAGAGGGTCTGCGGCGTGTAATATTCCCGTTTGATCTGGGGGTGTTACAATACTCAAGATCAATCGGTGTTCTTCTAAATTATTATTAAAATGAGTTTTTCGTTTTTAAAACCTATCCATTCCCGTTTGAGGGCTGGGTATATATGTATGATGCTCGCGTTGTCATTTTGATGTTTGCTCCCGAGTATGACCGAATTGGCGGTGTGAGCGTTGAGTCGTTTTTCCACACATTTGTTGTGTTAGCCCCTTGTGAGAGGTGGGATGTTGGTGTTGAATATTGTCGCCTCATGGTGATTTCTGCGTTGTCGCGCATGTGCGAGCTGTTAGAGCTTGGTTTGGTATGGCCGTGTGCATCGGTGATCGTTCCGTTATATGTCAGTTGTTTAATGTCTTGTTACCTTGCTCCTGTTTTTGTGAATTTCGTGGATGAGGTCGGAGGTAATACCCGAACTATTTTGACTTCCGTATCTTCTCTTTCTCCAGTCTATCGATTCGCTCATGTTCGTTGATACTTTATGAACTTGTTCTGTATTTCGGTTTCATCGTCCGAACGAACTGCGATCTTGTTATGGGTCGATCTGGTTATCGCCGTGACTTTTCGGGTTCGGTTCGACTCTTGTGAACCTTGTTCGGGAGTGACATCATCTGGTTCTATTAGTTCTTTTATTCGAAGTGGATCGGATTTGGAACTCTTGTGTTTTCGACTTTGTCGACTCATCATGTTCATTGACATTTTCTGAGCTTGTCCTGCCCCTTGCTTTTGTTGATCGAACGAGGGTGGTATTATTTCGGAATTACTCGTTCGTCGTTGTGACCTTTCAATCGTTATTCCCTTTCCTGTGGATCTTATGCGAGTGTGCATCTTGTTGTTTTCACCGGATCATGTTTTGTCTCGAGTCGAGATGTGAACCTCGGAGTTGTCGGTTGAACCTTATTGTTCTTCGTGATCCGAACATGATCGTTCGATTTTTGTTGTCTCGATCTTTGTGGTTCGATCGTTTGATTGTTCGGTTTTTGTTGATCTCGTTTCGTGATTGTTGAACATTCAGACTCCTTCGAAATTTCCTTAAGTTCGGGAAATTAGTCTCGTTTTCGATCTTCCAACCCTTGGGCGGTGGAATTCCGTATTTGTTCAGCGTGTGGCTCATGTTTTGATTGATATACCGTTGGGTTGGTCAATCATATTGATTTTCGTTGGTTGTGTTTTGTGATTGTTCGGATAATCGACTTGATTGTATTATCTGTTTGATGACACTTGTCACTTGTTGATTTTATTATGTCTCTACCGGTGGCATTGTGTTGGTCGTCCTGGAGCGTGTTTTCACGCCGTTTATTCCTTTGCGTTGCTTGTAACGTTTCGCCGATGGGCGTAAGTTACGCATTTCTTGTGTATCTCGTTGAGTTTTCCTGGCGGGGATATTGCTTCTCCCTACTTATTTTAAGTTTCGGGACGAAACTTCTTTTAAGGAGGGTAGAATGTAATATCCGCAATTTCGAATTTCGGTAATTTTCTTTTTTTGGTGTATTTCTCGATCGTAGTGACCCTCGTGTACCTTTCAGTGTGTCCTTCGTGTCAACTGTTGAACTGTATTCTCGTTATTGTTATGCGGAACCGCCGTTTCGGGGTTGCCGTGGATCCATTTCGTGTTATTGGTTCCCAAATATTGATTCCTATCGTTTTATTCTCTTTTCGGATCATTTTTATCATTTTGGGACCCAAAAAGGGTGTGGGCCGCGGCACAAGGTGTGTGCGCCGCGGCACACAAATTTCTCCAATTGTTGGTCGAGCGATCTGTACTGTGTGCCGCGGCACACCCATTCGGTGCCGCGCACAAGGCCGAGTCGGCTGCGGCACACCGTGTGACATCTGCGACCAAAACCCGATCAGACTGTGCCGCGGCACACGCAGCCGTGGCTGCGACACCGCCGAAACCTGGGAGTAAATTTTTGGCCTGTGCCGCGGCACACTTCGGCTGTGCCGCGGCACACAAAGCGGTCAACTGTGCAATCTCGTCCTTATTAGACGAAATCGGCCATTTTCTCCTTCATTTCACCTGCGCGAGAGAGAGAGAGAGATCTAAGGGGAGAGAACTTCTCAAGCATTCTTCATTCGGGGGTCGATTTTCATCATTTCCCTTCGGTTGTGAGGCTCGGATAATCAATCTAACGCGTGTTCTACGGATCTTAGTACTTGAATCTTCAAAGGTAATATTTCTAGAACCCTATTTTCGATTGATTTGGGGGGTTTTGGGTTTTTCTTTCGATTCGTTCCGTTTTGTTGATGGATTCATGATGAATACGATTAATATTGTTAGTATCTTTAGTTTTCCTACGGATTCATGGATATTTTGTGGATTTTTACGGAATCGAGAGGGTTTGGTTGTGGTCCGCCCTCGTTGTTATTTTTGGTACGAATATACATGAATCGTAGGCGGGTTTCCGGGTGTATTCCATTTCCGTAATCGTCTAGAGTTGGTTGTGATTGTGTTATTCGAATCGTTAGGTTCGGTTCCGTTGATTCCTAGTGTTCGTCGGTGATTATCCTTTCCGTTCGTTGTCGTCTTCCTTTTCGATGACATCGGGCGTTTCGTAGCTTCCCGGTTGAGCCGTGTTCGTCGGACTACTTGCGTGCCGATTTCGAGGCAAGTACCTTGCCCATACTTTCCTTATTTTATGGATATGATGATCGGTGATCGTCTTGGTGTGTTTGTTTGGTTATTTGAAATGAAGTTTCAAAAGATTTCGGTTTGGCCTCGTTAAAGGCTCTCTTTCAAAACGCGTGTGTGTTTTGTAAACGTTGTGTTTTGGGAATTGATTATTTTGAACGTTGAAGGCTTTGATGATATTCCTATTGTTTAAAGTTATGGAATCGTGTATTCCGTATTTAATCTTGTTATTGTGTTTTGAAGAGTTTGATAATGGTGTCGAGTTAATGGCCATCTCTAGTGAGTATTCTTAATGAACTTACATTCTTAGCATGTTAGTTTTGCATGAGTAATGTGTGTGTGTGTATGCTCACTACGGGTTAGATCCGACGGGGTCTCGGTAGGGGTCCACAGAGATGTGGATCGACGAGCTTGCTTTTAACCACTACGGGTTTGATCCGACGGGGTTTCGGTAGGGGTCCACAGAGACGTGGATCGACGGTTAATTGTGGTGCATTTTGCAAATGTGATTTGATTATGACATTTCTGGAAATGAGTGCTTTTGAACGGTTTTCATAATTGCATGCATTGACTAAGTGTGTAAGAGGTAAGTTGTTCGTTTGGCTTACTTGGCTAGGATGGCACAAGAGTATTTTGTTGTTTGTTTTAAATCCTTTATTTGTGGATTTTGATGTTGGGAGACGAACCTTGTGGTCGTTCTTGTGTACTGTGAGTTGATGAGATTTGGGGCTAAAATCCCAATGGTTTTGTAAAAGTCATTTTATGGATTTGGGGCTAAAATCCCAACGGGTTGGTAAATGTCATTTTTCGGAAAGTAAAGATTTGGGGCGGTGACCCCTTTTGTCTTGTGGATTTTGAAAAGTAGGATTTGATAATCCTAAATGGTTTTCTATTAAAACTCTCGATGGCATTCTAAACCGTCTTATAAATTATTTCCATTGATTTATGGTATTTCGATTGTTAAAGGTTTTCTCAAACCCTTGCCTCGAGAAGTACTTTTCGTTTCGTTTGGATCTTTGAGGATTCCTGGTTATTGTTATTCGTGGAATGTGAATTGTATGGCTCGTATTTGCACTTTGTATTTGCACTAGCAAAACAGTGGAGTTTTGCTAACCCCCGAGTATTCGGGGGGTGGATGTCTATTTTTGCATTCAGGTTTTGGAGCATAACACAGGGTCGGCACGAAGGATGATGAAAGATGAACGATACTAATCACACGAGGATCCGTTGATGTCGTATTGGTCTAGTTGTATTTTCTTTTTCCGCTAAGATCTTTTCCCGTTGTCGGGGAGTTTATTGTATTTTGACCCCTGCGTGGGTATATGTTGTAATTGAGTTGTATATTTTTATTGAAAGACCAAATCGGTCTACTGAGTCATTTAGCCTTGAAGGCATTGTCGAGATGTTAAATGTTGTTACCAGCCTGGTAGATCTTCGAGGAG
This sequence comes from Orobanche coerulescens, assembly GCA_033398695.1. NCBI lineage: Eukaryota > Viridiplantae > Streptophyta > Magnoliopsida > Lamiales > Orobanchaceae > Orobanche > Orobanche coerulescens. The sequence goes on from CM065812.1 coordinate 84,878,108, forward strand.
AGGGTCTACGGCGTGTAATATCCCTGAGTGGATTGGGGGTGTTACACTATCGAGATTGTACAAGGTATGATATACTCCACAATCATAATCCGACTGTGCTCCAATGATAGCAAGATTAGTAAGTGGTCGAATATTCCTATCAAGTTGTTCCCGAAAGTGAACAATATTAAATTAAAAACTTCAATATTACATGGCTCAAATTTTATCTCCCGAAGTAGATAAAATTTAGACTTTATCCCTGTAGAGGATAATTACTTATAAATTTTATCTCTTGGATTGGAGATTATCAATTGTTAATGATAAGGACACAAAAATAATAATCTTAAGATTATATGTCAATATCTAATCTTATATATTGTGTGGTTGAATATTTTATTATCTTTTATGATATATAATGAGCTTTTATCAATATGAGATATGATGTCATACCTGAAGTATGATCTGAATTGATCATTGCTATATAATTTGTGACAAAAATGTCAAATATCGTGAAGATATTTGCATTATTCAAATTCTTGGCTTATCTTATTTATTCTGTTTATGAATCGAATGCCAAGTTCTTGGGATTAAATCGTGGTCATAATTTATTGTCTCATCAAAGTGCAAATATGCATATCTTTATAAATAAATGATACTTTCCGTGTGAAAAAAAAAGTAGTGCTAAATTTATTGACAGTTCCTGAAGAACTACTAATTAAATTCCTCCTGTGGGGTTGAATATTATGCACTATTATCTTCTAAGTATCGATAAATTTATGGATTTCTAAACTATCGCTTGATATATGCATGATTCCGCGATAACAAGTGAGACAAATGTATTAGAGAAATTATCAATGTAAATGACGTATAAAATTCACCACTTATTAGACCAGAAGTCTACTAATCCCAATACTTTCAATATTTACATGTGTAAATTTACGTGTTTGGTGTTAAGTCTATTTATATATATTATTTAACTATATGTTTATTTATAATATATATCCTGAAGATATATTAATACAAATTCACACATATTGTATGATAAATAACACAAATTACTAGTAGATATCATGAAGTACATTTATACACTTAAAATTGTATTATTTTGAGTTGACCAATTTTCATCAACATCTTATAGATGTTGGATTAATTGCATAATAATTATTGCACTTTCTTCTGGAATAAGAGTAATAACGATAGTTATTACATATTATATTGATGATGATACTTGTATCATTGGTATAAAATTATTTGTAATGATTCTTTTAATACATTACATTAATATATTTTCATGGTTTCCTGAAGAAACATGAATTTGTAATTTTAATAATCCAGAAGATTATTAAAAAGAAATTGTGGATGTTCTTGATAAAACACAACGATATATAGTCATATTTTTATGATAGTATTTATGATAAACACATCAATTAAAGTTAATATTCCTGAAGAATATTAAACAAAAAAAAGCATTATTTTGAATATTTTCTATATGGCCTTGTGTTATTGAATTGCTTTTATTATCACCACATTGATATAAATTGTTGCTCATGACGTAGCACAATTAATACTTTTAATTAATATTTACATACTCTTTAGAGTAATTTATATTTTGGGTGTTATATGATTATAAATTGTTGTTCCCAAGGTAGCATAATTGATACTTTTGAAAAATATCACATACTCTTGATGAGTACTTCATATTTTCGGTAATATATGATTATCTTTGATTTAAATTGTTGCTCATGAGTTAGCACAATTAATATTTTTGAAGAAAAATACATGCTCCTCGAGAGCAATTTACATTTGAAGTTGCATGTATTTATTTCAAATGAAAAATACATAACTTTATGTCATATTGATTCGTTCAATTTCTACTTGAGGAATGGAAAGACAATCCCCGAAGGATTGGTATAATTTCATATGGCAATATTCTTATTGTCGGCTCTAAAAGGAGCTTTATTCAATGAGTATCGAATTAATTATAAGCGATATAATATTTTATCCAATGATCATGTTGCGATGAATTTCAAATTCAAGTATCCATATCAAAGGCACAATATTTGAGTCACGCCCTCTGTTATTAGTGCACCTCCTGAAGAGGATTGATTTGATAATCCAATCCCAATTATCTCCGACATTAGAGGGAGATATGAAATATAAATAAGAGAAAGTCGGAAAATTCTCATTGGGTTGGATATTTAAATTTACGCACTATGAACTCGAAGTTCAACAAGTTATTGATTGCCAAATGAGTGATGAAATCTCATATACCAGTTGTATATGTACCATAAAGAATTAAAGTCGAATGTGAACGAAATATATTTGTTGATACTCCTCGACGCCAGAAGCGTGAGAGACGTAATCTTTATTGGTATTAAAGATAAAATCCGCGGAATACAAATAGATTAAACTACAACATCACTTCAAAAACCTCCTGAAGAGGATCGTCCCGAAGATGAGAATCTCAATACCTTAATTTGCACGTGCACTAAATAATTACAGTATTGGATTATGGGACGACCAAATCAAATGTTATGGGATGAATATTTAATTTTGTTGAAGTTGTCATGAATTTTGTGAATATGGGAGAATTGTTTATAAGAATGATACTTGTCGAAAACACTTTGTGTCTCAAAAATTGCTAGTGGAGTGCCTGAAGCACTAAATAAAATATAAGTAATTGAGACAGAGCTTAACTCGCAAAATAAATAAAGTGGTGAATGATAAGCGAGATTAGCATATCAAGGGTTTAAGCGCATACCCAAAACATATTCTCCCGTTGGCACTACATCTCGTCATTTAATATACATATGACAATTATTATGAATATAGATATTCAATTAGTGACGTCATCACCACATTTTTCTATGGGTCATTGGACGCGAATATCTATATGAAAGCCCCTGACGGACTTGAGGTTCCTAAAGTAATAGGAACGTGAAATTCGCAACATGTACTATTTTGAGTTATAAATATTTATACATTTTGAAATAGTCTGGTGGATCAACCGACTAAGTGAATTCCTCCTGAAGAGGATATATGTGAATTATTTGAACTCGTGTCTAAAGACAAGTTCAAAATGAAAAACTTAGATAAAACTAAGTATTAGTATTGTCTCGACTTGTAGATCGAGCATATATGATGGAAAGTTTTTATCCATTTAGCTACCTAAAGGTTGTCTTACCACTTGAAGTGGATACCGATTCATATAGATCTCTAGAAAATAACAAAGATATAAGAGGACCAGAAGTTCCGTACTTGTATGCTATTGAAGCATTACATTATCAGGCCTGATATACAATTTGAAGTTAACATGCTAGCAAAATTTAATATTTCTCCAGGAAGGAGAATGTGGAATGGTGTTAACCAAATTGGTTTATTACATGAAAGAGATCGAGATTCGATATTGGTGGCTATTAGGGATTATGATCTCATATTTGTTCTCATACTGCCTATTTATTATGATGATAAATATTCTCCATTTATGTGTTGCCTATAATGTTTGGGCAAGTAAGATTAAATTTATTTCCACACGAGTTTCAAAAGAGCAATAATGATAATCTAGCAGATTTATTCACTAAATCTCTCCATGTCTTTAAATTATATTCATGGTATTGGAGTGCAAGATTGTTATCTTGAGGGAGAGAAGTGATAACTTTTAAATCAGTTTGAAGATTATGTCGACCCTGAAGGTCAAAAGGTACTGAAGACCGAATGGTTGTACTCTTTTTCCCTTTCTAAGTTTTTTCCCACCGGGTTTTCTTAGTTAAGGTTTTTAACGAGGCAACCAATGCAACACATGAGCAAATTTATACTATGTACTCTTTTTCTCTATCGGTTTTTTCCCACAGGGTTTTTCCGAAGGAGTTGATGAGGCATGAACATCATAATATTCAAGAGGAAATATTGTATGAAGACGATGTCACTTGTATCTCAAAAGGTAGATACATCAATATTCACTTAAGTGATTAGTCGGCGAACTTATTCACAAAGGCGTTGCCGACATCAACATTCATAAGACTAGTATACAAGATCGGAATGCGTCAACTCAAAGATCTTATGTAATCGATTTCAGGGGGAGTAGCTGTACTCTTTTTCCTTCGATCGGGTTTTTCCCACTGGGTTTTCCCGACAAGGTTTTAATGAGGCAGCATGTATTAAAGGTCATTCAAGGGGGAGTGTTGTAATTAATGTATTTATTAATCAATGACCTTTATACCCCTGAAACCCTAGATGTGTACCTATAAATAAAGGCCTTTGGCCCTCATAAGAATACACACATTATTCTTCTTCTCTTCCAATTTCTCTCTTTTTCTCTCAAGTTTATAACAAATATATATATATATATATATTATATGTATATGTTTGTTAATATTTTCAGAATTATTTTCAAAATATATTAATATTTAACAAAATATTTTAATATATAATGTAATATAATTTTTAATATTAATATATAACAAAATATATTAATATTCAATATATTCCACATTTAATATAATATAATTCATAAAATAATATGTATGTATTATAATTTTTAATATATAATATAATATAATTTTTAATATTAATATATAACAAAGTATATTAATATTCAATATATTCCACATTTGATATAATATAATTCATAAAATAATATGTATGTATTATAATTTTTAATATTAATATATGTATAAATGTGCATTTCCGCTACTCAAGGGATTTGAACCTGTGACCTCAATGAGATGGAGGTGGGTATCAAACCAGTGAGCCAAGTCATTTGTTGTTCTAATATTGATTTATATTCTATAAGTGTACAATAAACCATATATATATATGTATATAAATATATATATATATATAATATATATATATATATATATTATATGTATATGTTTGTTAATATTTTCAGAATTATTTTCAAAATATATTAATATTTAGCAAAATATTTTAATATATAATGTAATATAATTTTTAATATTAATATATAACAAAATATATTAATATTCAATATATTCCACATTTAATATAATATAATTCATAAAATAATATGTATGTATTATAATTTTTAATATATAATGTAATATAATTTTTAATATTAATATATAACAAAATATATTAATATTCAATATATTCCACATTTGATATAATATAATTCATAAAATAATATGTATCTATTATAATTTTTAATATAAAATGTAATATAATTTTTAATATTAATATTTAACAAAATATATTAATATTCAAAATATTCCACATTTGATATAATATAATTCATAAAATAATATGTATGTATTATAATTTTTAATATATAATGTAATATAATTTGTAATATTAATATATAACAAAATATATTAATATTCAATATATTGCACATTTGATATAATATAATTCATAAAATAATATGTATGTATTATAATTTTTAATATATAATGTAATATAATTTTTAATATTATTATCTAACAAAATATATTAATATTTAATATATTGCACATTTGATATAATATAATTCATAAAATAATATGTATGTATTATAATTTTTAATATATAATGTAATATAATTTTTAATATTAATATATAACAAAATATCTTAATATTCAATATATTGCACATTTGATATAATATAATTCATAAAATAATATGTATGTATTATAATTTTTAATATATAATGTAATATAATTTTTAATATTAATATATAACAAAATATATTAATATTCAATATATTGCACATTTGATATAATATAATTTATGTATGTATTATAGTTTTTAATATATAATGTAATATAATTTTTAATATTAATATATAACAAAATATATTAATATTCAATATATTCCACATTTGATATAATATAATTCATAAAATAATATGTATATATTATAATTTTTAATATAAAATGTAATATAATTTTTAATATTAATATATAACAAAATATATTAATATTCAATATATTCCACATTTGATATAATATAATTCATAAAATAATATGTATGTATTATAATTTTTAATATATAATGTAATATAATTTTTAATATTAATATATAACAAAATATATTAATATTCAATATATTGCACATTTGATATAATATAATTCATAAAATAATATGTATGTATTATAATTTTTAATATATAATGTAATATAATTTTTAATATTAATATATAACAAAATATCTTAATATTCAATATATTGCACATTTGATATAATATAATTCATAAAATAATATGTATGTATTATAATTTTTAATATATAATGTAATATAATTTTTAATATTAATATATAAAAAAATATATTAATATTCCATATATTGCACATTTGATATAATATAATTCATAAAATAATATGTATGTATTATAATTTTTAATATATAATGTAATATAATTTTTAATAATATATAACAAAATATATTAATATTCAATATATTCCACATTTGATATAATATAATTCATAAAATAATATGTATATATTATAATTTTTAATATAAAATGTAATATAATTTTTAATATTAGTATATAACAAAATATATTAATATTCAATATATTCCACGTTTGATATAATATAATTCATAAAATAATATGTATGTATTATAATTTTTAATATATAATGTAATATAAATTTTAATATTAATATATAACAAAATATATTAATATTCAATATATTGCACATTTGATATAATATAATTCATAAAATAATATGTATGTATTATAATTTTTAATATATAATGTAATATAATTTTTAATAATAATATATAACAAAATATATTAATATTCAATATATTCCACATTTGATATAATATAATTCATAAAATAATATGTATATATTATAATTTTTAATATAAAATGTAATATAATTTTTAATATTAATATATAACAAAATATATTAATATTCAATATATTCCACGTTTGATATAATATAATTCATAAAATAATATGTATGTATTATAATTTTTAATATATAATGTAATATAATTTTTAATATTAATATATAACAAAATATATTAATATTCAATATATTGCACATTTGATATAATATAATTCATAAAATAATATGTATGTATTATAATTTTTAATATATAATGTAATATAATTTTTAATATTAATATATAAAAAATATATTAATATTCAATATATTTCACATTTGATATAATATAATTCATAAAATAATATGTATATATTAAAATTTTTAATATAAATGTAATATAATATTTAATATTAATATATAACAAAATATATTAACATTCAATATATTCCACATTTGATATAATATAATTCATAAAATAATATGTATGTATTATAATTTTTAATTTTATAATTTTATAAATATTATAGTTTTTTTAATTTGTTCATATCAAATCGGATTAAAAAGTATTACTTTTGAATAAATGTCATACTCCACTTCAATCAAAATTAATTAGTTCTCAAGTAAAAGATTATTTAATTTTAATTTTACATCTACGGCAACACTGTGTCATAAAATGTTATAGCATGTAACACTTTTCTACTAAGGCAACACTTTGTAAACATATACAGCAACATCAAAAAAGCAATGTTGCAGCACGTAAAATTTTTAGAGCTACTACAACATTTTTGAGCGCAACACTAACAAAATCCGTTGCCGTAGGTCATCTATGGCGTAGTGGAGGTAAGCGTTACCGTGTACACAGTCCAATGTATCGGTGAACCCAAAACATGACTATCGTGTGCCCGACTAAAAATTCCACACATCCGCACCCGGCAACGCAATATGAACCCAGAAGGTCACACTATCAAAAGTGACCATGAAGAATAATAATGAATAACAATCCGACAAAGTCAAGAATGACTCACCGAGATGAAATGCTAGTGAAATGAATGATAGCTCAATGAAATGATTGGAACCATCGTTACTCGTGAATGAAGTGATTAATTGACAATTACAAGTCTCAATATGGTTAATACTTTATGAATGAACAACAACAAATGGAATGAATATCCTTTTAACCGAGTAAGAATTAACTTATTCAACACCGGTGAAGAATGTCCTTCCACGAACAAACGTCCTTAATGAGGTGTCGGTCGCTCGAACAACCTTGAATAACATAATTACCAACAATCCGTTCAAAATATGAATCAAACACGATTATAACTAACTCAAAAACGTCGATACGACTAAACCAAGTTCATTGGGGCATTATATCAAACACGTTGTAACCAATCGTCGATTGTTCACATCCAATCCTTAACTATACCAATATCACATCCCCACGGAGTGTTCCAAACCAACAAAACATCTTCAATACAATCAATAATCCAATATGAATATCCAAATTCGTGATTACAACAACAACTAATCGAAAACCCCCAAATCCAACTCAATATTCAAAGTGTTCTTGAATAACCCTTCAATAATCCAATGAATATTCATACACACTCATAATCATACGTATATCTCTTAATACAATATGATTATAACATCCAAAACATCATATCTCAACACAAAATCGAAATCCAAGATGTTGAAGAATATTACCTTTGAAGATCCAAATACTTTGATCCGGTGAAATCGTGTTAAATCGACTATCCAAGCTTCCCAACGAATCAAGATGATGAAATCCGAACACACAAGTGATTAATGATGACAAAATCTCTCCCTCAAGAATTCTCTCTCAGAACTCAAGTGGAGAAATGAGAAAATGAGCTCAAAGTCCCATCCAAGTCTATATAAACAGCCGAACGTAACGGCCGTAACTCGGCCTACTTACGGCCGTAACCTCTCCAGGTCAACGGCCTTATGGCCGTGACTAGCCACATCGTACGGGCGTAACTCGGTTTCGTCGAAAGTCTGCCGACTAACTTACGGTCGTAACCGCACCTGCCTTACGGGCGTAACTCGACTCATACGGCCGTACTCGGCATGACTTACGGGCAGTGGCGGAAGCAGAGCATTTACTCAGGAGGGTCCAGAACTATAAAAATTACGGAGGTCGGACAACTATATATATAGCTTCCCCTATTTTATAAGGGAATTTTCATCCGCCTGGGGGGTCCGTGGACCCCGTTGGACCCCCCCTTCCTCCGCCCCTGCTTACGGGCGTATGAAACATTCGTCGAAACTGACCGAGCACCCTGCTCGAATCGTACGGCCGTAACCGGCCAAGCCTCACGGCCGTACCTGCCACATCTTACAGCCATATTCTGCAATCCTTATGGCCGTATGTCCCATTCATCCGAACTGTCCTGAAAGCAACAAACGCATGATACGGTCGTATCCGCCTATCCTTACGCCGTATCTCCCCTTCATCCAAAACATGCATAAACCAACGAATGCATGTTATGGCTGTAATGCCTGATTAGTTACGGCCGTAACTTGCTGCTGGAGTGACAAAAATCTGACAACTCCGTTTCTCGCTACAAATGAGGAATGATCCGACAAACCAAATGTATGTGAATGTAAACAAGTCCACAACATGCCATAGATGATACTTCCAACACAATACTACCAATCACAATGCTAATGATAATACTCTCATCTCGATTCTCAATCGGAGATGAATGACGATCGGTAACTGATACACGGTTACAAAATGCCAATGATGAATACAAATGAATGAATCATGAATGGTGAGTGATTATTAATGAGTGAAAAATTACTGAGTGACCATTACTGAATGAGAATTACTGAATGATAATGAATGAAATACAACTGGGTATTACAACATGATCACCAATCTTCAACAAAATTACAGACTAGCCACGAGGTTTACGAATTAATAATTATTGCTAAAGAAAAGTACAATTATTACACTATTAGTCTTGCTCCTCGTTGTGATCATGTTTTCATTGTTCTTACGGAAGTTGTAGGTTCCGAGGCACTTCGACCGATCCATGTTCGTCGGAGTATTTGCGTGCCAATTTCGAGGCAAGTATCTTGACCATACTTTTCATGTTTCGTAGATGTAATAATTGATAATCGACTATGTGTGTTTACTTGGAGTACTCATAACGAACTTTCAAGAGGATTGATACAATCCCATTAACGACTTTCTTTCAAAACGCCCGAGTGCTTTGCAAATAAATAAGTTCTACGGATATGTGTATTGTGGTTGCGAATTGGAATATACTGCCTTCGTGCTACGTGATTATAAAAGCCCTTCTCCCTTGTTAAGGCTTGTATGCTCGAATGTGTATTCATTTGAGGAGTGCGCATATATTGTGTTGTATTGCTTGTCAACACCCTTGTGAGGAGGTGGTACTATTTGGTGTTGTTGGAAATTATATCTCCTCGTGGTTGTGATCATTCTATACATTCACCCTGGGACGGACTGGCGAGTCCTCTGAGGGTTCTGTTGCCTTTGGTGCAGTTCCACGAATATATTTTGGGTTAACCACTCTGGGACGGACTGACGAGTCCTCTGAGGATTCCGTTGCCTCTGGTGCGGTTCCATGGTTAATCACACATATAATTGAAATGCGACGCACAATGAGACTTAGTACTCCGAAAATACTAGTCTTGAGTTTTATATGATTGTATATATCCACTCTGGGATGAGCCGATGGGTCCTCTGAGGGTTTCGTAGCCTCTGGTGCAGTTCCATGGATATTTTGGGTTAACCACTATGGGACGGACCGATGGGTCCTCTGAGGGTTCCGTAGCCTCTGGTGTGGTTCCGTGGTTAATCATGTATGTATTGAATGTAATGCTATGAGATTTAGTTATTCCGGAATACTAATCTTGAATTGTACGATTACGTTTATCTCACCATCGATTACATGTGACCCTCAGTTATGTACCATCATTTGGTTTAGATTATTATACTCTTGGAATATGTTGTGTATGGCTCGTATTTGCACTTTATACTTGCACTAGCAAAATAGTGGAATTTTGCTAACCCCCGAGTAATCGGGGGGTGGATGTCTGTATTGCATTCAGGTACGTACAGGTTCCTGAGGAGCATGACATGGGATCGGTACGAAGGATGATGGAAGGCAATTGATAGTAATCACGTGAGGTCTAGTATTGGGATTTGTTGGTCGAATTATATTATTTTTTTCCGCTGTAGTGTTTCCCCGTCGTATGGGAATGTCGTTGTATTTTGACCCTTGCATGGGTACGAGTCCGGATAGAGATGAATATGGAGTTTAAGTTGTATGTTATTGATGAAAGGCCAAATCAGTCTACTGATTCGTATTTAGCCATGTTGGCATTTGTTTTGATGTCTTGTTTTTGGTATTGTAATATCCGCAATTTCGAATTTCGGTAATTTTCTTTTTTTCGGCGGAAGTCCGTTTTGACGACTCGCTCATGACCGTTTCGTCATTACGAGAATGATTAATTCTGCACTTTTTGTCATTCGAGTTTGTTTCGGTGTCGTTTTGTTGAGTTCCGTGGTTTTTAGCGACTTTTCCGCACTTGAGCTCGATTCTTGCGAATCTCGTCCGAAACTGTTGTTTCGAGTTTCTCGTAAGTTCATTTAATGTTATTATTCATGTTGCGAGCTTTGGTTCGGTGTTTCGATCACGTATCGTGATTTCCGGGCATTTTGGGCCATTTTTGTAATTTCCCAAAGTTAGGGGTATTATTTCCGTTGTCGAATTCCGACACTTCGGGTGGTTGGAATCGTGTGTTCTCTTAGCGATTGGATTCGTCTTTGCGAGTAATTCGTAACTGTATCTCCGATTTTTACTCAGGTTCGGGTTTCCGGGTCTTCCGGGCCGTCAGTGTAGCCGCAGTGATCACGGCCGAGCGAGGCCTGCTTTGGCCGAGTTACGTCCGTAAGGTGCCGGTTATGGCCGTAATGTGTGCGAGTTACGGCCGTAAGCATGATCGGGTACGGCCGTACGGGCGCTGGGCATCTTCCGGACGAAGGCCGGTTACGGCCGTAATATGTGCCACTTACGGCCGTAAGTGTCCGACAGTTGCTGGACTGATTTTTTGACGAATGCCGGTTACGGCCGTAAGGCCTGCCGAGTATGGCCGTAAGGGCAGAGTTACGGCCGTAAGGCATCACGATTCTGGCCGTAACCTGCCGCGGCTATATATAGCACAGGCTCGGCCGGACTTCATTTTTTCATTTTCCTCGTTTACGTAATGCGGACGGGAGTGACCGGTAGGAGGTGTCCTTGGCCGATTCTACTCATTCCAAGGCGTTTTGGAAGATTCTTGTTGATTATATCAACATCTAATCCATGTGTTTCGTCGAATCAAGATATATTTCTTGATTTTCCTTCAAGTTGACTTTTCGGAGAAATTGTTCTTGATTTCGATTCTAGGCCGATTTCGATACATTGGTTGGTGTAGTATGATGTTATTAATCGTGTTCTATGGGTTGTATATCCATATTTCGAGTTTGTTCAACTCGATTAGTGATTCGAGTGTTCTTGGGAGTTATCGAACATTGAGTGTTTGATTAAATGTCCCAATGAGTTTCCCTTCGATAGTTGTTGGGATTTCCGTTGTTTTTGGCCTCGATTCTCGTTGTAATCATGTTTTATTGTTCCTTCCGGAGGATTATAGGTGCTCGAGGATTTCCGAGTTGAATCTCGTTGGTGTTTGATGATTCGTGTGGTGTTATTCCGTCGTAATTTCGGTGCTATCGCGTTCTAGATAGTGTTCGGGAATTTGAGGGCTACCCGGCTGTATCCGTTCATTTTTCCATTGCTCGTGATATCGAGGCAAGTACCTTGTCTATACTATTCTTGTTTTGTGAGTATAATAATTGGTGATCGTCTTTATGTGGTTGTTTGATGGTTTGAAATGAGTTTTCAAAAGATTCGGTTTAGCCTTGTTAAAGGCTTGCTTTCAAAACGCGTGTGTTTTGTGAATGGTGTGGTTTGTGAATAACTATGTGAATTCTATGGATATGCTTGGTGTTGATGTTGCACTTGGTATTGCGTGTGGACGTATATTATTTCATTTCGGTGCGTTGTGGATTGACGTGGTGTTTTGCTAAGTGTTTGATGCCTCTGGGCGAATTGTTTGAATATCCTTGATGTGACATGTTATTTGTGTGAATGTGTGGATATGGTTGAAGGTCTACGGTGACACATGGCACGTGATCATGTGGTCAGGATGCAACAAGTGATTGATCCAACCGTGAGAGCTTGAGATAATCTACAGTGGCACATGGCATGCGATCATGTGGCCAGGATGCAACAAGCTATTGATCCAACTGTGAGATGTGTGTGATTTGTTTCGCTAGCCAGCTCGGGAGGGTCCTTCGAGGCCTCGAGTGGGATTTGTGGCTTCGTCCCGGTCCTAGGCGATGCGCGTGCGTGAATACGTTGTGTTGATTTTTATGTCTGTCGAGGACACGTGATGTTGGGCTCGGGCCCTGTGAATTGTTGTCTGTTTTCTATTTGCGAAAACAAAACCTTTGGGTCGTGACCCCTGTTGATTTTTGGAAAGAGAAGGATTCGAAAATCCTAAATTATTTTCTATTAAAACTCTCGATGGCATTTTAAACTGTTTTATAAATTGTTTCCCTTGATTTGTGATCTTTCGGTTTTGGAATGTTTTACCCAAACTCATGCCTCGGGATGCACTTTTCGTTACGCTTGGATCTTTGAGGATTCCTGGTTATTGCTATTCGTGGAAAGTGAATTGTATGGCTCGTATTTTTGCACTTGTACTTGCACTAGCAAAACAGTGGAGTTTTACTAACCCCCGAGTATTCGGGGGGTGGATGTCTATTTTTGCATTCAGGTTTTGGAGCATAACACAGGGTCGGCACGAAGGATGATGAAAGATGAACGATACTAATCACACGAGGATCCGTTGATGTCGTATTGGTCTAGTTGTATTTTCTTTTCCGCTGCAGTATCTTTTCCCCGTTTTACGGGAGTTTATTGTATTTTGACCCCTGCGTGGGTATGTGTTTGTAATTGAGTTGTATATTTTTATTGAAAGACCAAATCGGTCTACTGAGTCATTTTAGCCTTGAAGGCATTGTCGAGATGTTCAATGTTGTTACCAGCCTGGTAGATCCTCGAGGAGAGGGTCTACGGCGTTTAATATCCCTGAGTGGATTGGGGGTGTTACAGGTATCTAGCCTAGTAGATTCTCACTCAGAGGGTCTGCGGCACTGTAATATTCCCGAGTGGATTGGGGGCATTACATGTAATACCCGTAATTTCGATTTTCGTTAATTTCTTTTTTTTTCGGCGGAAGTCCGTTTTGACGACTCACTTATGACCGTTTCAATGATTAATTCTACACTTTTTGTCATCCGAGTTCGTTTCGGTGTTGTTTTGTTGAGTTCCGTGCTTTTTACCGACTTTTCTGCACTTGAGTTCGATTCTTGCGAATCTCGTCCGAAACTGCTGTTTCGAGTTTCCCGCAAGTCTGTTTAACTTTGTAAGACGTGTTGTGAACTTCGGTTTGGTTATTCGATCACGTATCGTGATTTCTGGGCGTTTTGGGCCATTTTGTAATTTACCCAAAGTTACGGGTATCCATATCTGTATTTATTGTCTCGACCCTTTTCTTGGTCGCGTATGATTAATTATTGCATTACGTTTTTATTTCGAGTCGTTGATGTCGTCCGCGAACTTTTCGTCGTGTTCGTGCTGTGCGTGTTCGGAAATCGAGGCGTCGGGTCGTGGCGGCCGAGCAGCTGGGCGGACCGGTGCGGGACTGTCGGAAGTGCTGGGCACTGGCCGAGCAGGCACGGCAGGAACTGGTGTAGCGCACGCTACGGCCGGGACGCTGCGTGCGTTAGCTCGGCAGTGTAGCGCACGCTGTCGAGTCAGCCCAGCGTACGCTATTGGGCCTGGGCAGAGGGATTCTGAGGTTCTGGACTCGGGTAGGATCGGCAGGTAGCGCACGCTATTGTCGGTCGTGGCGCACGCTAACCGGCAGGGGTAGCGCACGCTGTCGGCCGACTAGCGTACGTTACCGGGATGAGTTTGTTAGTCCAGAGGCTACTGGACAGGTCGGCTAGCGCGCACAGGCTTCCGGCCGTAGCGCATGCTAGCGGGAGTCGGGCGGACAAGTCATGGTCGGCAAAATTGGTCGGTTGTGCCGGAGCATGCGGGCCATGGCCGAGAGTGCTGGGCCGATACTGGCCGATAGCGCACGCTAGTCCGGGAAGGCTAGCGCACGCTAGTTCCGGCCCAGTATATAAATGACAGACCAGCCACTTTTTCATTCATTTTTCATTTCCTTTCTCTTCGATCTGCGACTGGAGATTTGGAGGGGATGAAGCCATGTTGTTAAACAACAAATCCATGAAGTTTCTGAGTTTATATCACCGATCAATCATCCTATAACATCCTTCGATCCTGCGAATCAAGGTTAGATCTTTAGAACCTACTTTTGGGTAGATTTGGGGGTTTTCGCGTTTTTGTCCGATTTTTTCCGTTTTGTTGATTAATTCATGATGAATATGATTAATCTTGTTAGTATTCTTAGTTTCCCTACGGATTCATGGTATATTTCGTGGTTTTTACGGAATCGAGAGGGTTTGGTTGTGGTCCGCCCTCGTTGTTTATATATAAATATACATGTATCGTAGGCGGGTTTTCGGGTGTATTCCAATTCCGTATTCATTTAGAAGTGGTTGTGATTGTATTCTTCGAATCGTTAGGTTCGGTTTCGTTGGTTCCTAGCGTTCATTAGTGACTTTCCTTTCCGTTCGTTGCGTCGTCAATAATTCAAGGCAAGTATTTTTGGAAACCTTTATGCTTAACGTGAAATGGTAAGGTATATTGTGTGTGATTGCTCACCTCGGGAGGGTCCGACGGGATCACGGAGGGAATCCAATGGTATAGCCCTGGATTCACGAGTTTGTTTCGCTAGCCAGCTCGGGAGGGTCCTTAGGGATCACGGAGCGGGATCAATGGTATAGCCCTGTTCCCAAGGTGATGCGTGTGCGTGATTTGTTTTATAATATGGCCAGCTCGGGAGGGTCCTTACGGATCATGGAGCGGGATCAATGGTATAGCCCTGTTCCCATGGCAAATTGTTTGATTGTTTATTTCCGGAAAAGACATGTCTGGTTTTGGCTTTTGAAATTGATATTGGTGCATGTACTATGAAATGTGTAAGCGATTGTTTTGCCTTGAATACTTGTACTAGCGTAATTGCTAACCCCTTTAGGGACCCGTTGTCGGGGAAATTCTTGTTATGGATTTCAGGTTATGTTCGACCCAGAGCGGGCGGCCAGGATGGTACGAGGATGTCGGCCAAGGTTGTTGACATGTGCAATTGAGTCTTGTTATTTCCTACTGTCTCTTTTGATGTGGATGTTTTCCAAATTGTAAACTTATAGATTGTACTCGCGAGTACTTAGGCTTTTCCTTTCGGATTGTGATTGGTATTCGTTGGAGTTACTGTATTTGTCGGTTGATGTTTATTATGCCGGTTGTACCGGACGTGTTGTTTTATGTTCTTGTTGTTAACAATTGTTTCCTTGATAACCGATACGGTTAGTCGAGTGGTGTTTTCTTGTGTTAGCCTGGTGGGTCCCATGTAGGGGTCCACGACGCTGTAATACACCTCGAATATCTTGGGGGTGTTACAGAAAATGGTATCAGAGCTCTAGGTTTATGGATACCTAGGCTTGTCGGTTATTTGGGTCTAGTTATGTTTTGTTTTGCACATTGTCACACCGCTGCCGGCATCTCAGTACATCCAGTGCTCGTAAGTTTCCCTTACTCGATTCTATTGTTTTCTCGTATTGAAATTCCACTTCTTGAACTGTGATTGCCTCTCTCGTACTTATCGTCGAGTTGTTTTTCGATCCATCCGGTTCGTGTACTTTTGATTCTAGTATTGCGCAGTCCTTTATCTCTCTGGAGTAAGTGCGCCGTTCTGGGCTTGACCGTTTGTCGTCTTGAGAGCCTTCCATCGCTAAACTTCCTAGCGTTGGTGGGATCGTTGGTGATCGAAAGATCCGAGATTTGCTCCGTGGTATACTGTGAGAAGGCTTGACCCTCTAGTCTTTTGTTGTATGATGGAATATGTGTTTGGTAATTGCGATATACTAAATGTATGTTGAGCCGAACGTACTGATAGTTTGGACACCGAGGGGTGCAGTGTGATGTGAATGTTTTGAACATTGATATGTTCCGGAAAAGGTATCGATGGCAGAGTTTGTTGAGAAACTCACATAGATGGTTTCGACGTGTGTTCGAATCGGTGTTCAGTAGTTATACTATTAAACTTGAAGAGATAGTTTGACATATGCTTGGAATTAGTATTTCCGAGTTGCGCTTGTTGAACTGGTGATTTTTGAATGCCGTATATGCGTGTGTTCGGGAATTGATGGTACTTGGCTAATTATTAATATTTACAACCAATGTGTTTCTATTAATAATAATACATGTGGCGTGCATGCTTGAAAATTTCTTAGACTTGATCGTATTGTGGGGTTTTGAAAAGTGACATGAATTTGGGCGAGCCAGCCTTGTATTTTCAAATAAAACCTTGTGTCGGTATTTAAAGGTCGTGTTTAAAAGTGTTTTAGGACATTTTATAAAATGCTACCGCTGTTAAACCCTTGTCGTGTTTGAAAGGGTCTTGAAAACGATTTTTTTTAAACTTATCGGTTTTATTTTCGAATAACTAGAGTATACGATTTTAAAATCAGATTAGCCTGGGGAAACCTAGGCTGTCGAGTCAAGTTGTGTTTGTTGAGTTTTGTCTCGTCGTATTTTGTCTGACTTAGTCGCATCGCGACGCATCGTTTGAGATCATTGGTCGTGATTAGTATCGAGGGGCGGTCGTCACTTACGTGCGACCTATGGATGTAAAACTCCCTTCCTTGTGTTGTGCCTCGTGTGACACGAGTTATTTGTATGATTAGTCGTTAAATGATGGAATCCTTCTGTGGATTTTGATTTCATGATATGTGTTTATTAGACTCTCGTATTTGGTTTATACGAGGAGTGTCGTCATTGCTGATGTATTTTCGAACCGCATTTTATCCGCTGCGTGAGTTCTTTCAAACGGCTTTCGGTATTTTGCAAAATGAGTTTTATTTCGTAAAACCGATTCCCTAAATCAAATTTTGGCATTTTGGCCTTGAACATTTTATGACGGTTTGACAAATGAGTTTGTGAGTTTTGGAAAAATATTACCGTCATTGGTCTTTTTAGCATTTTCGAAATGACGTAGGAAATTGTGCTTAACCTGGTAAATCCTTGTGAGAAAGGTTTACGGCATGTAATTTTTCTGATATGTTCTGTTGTTGTCTCTGTGGGTCGTTAGCGCACGCTACGCTTTGCGGCTAGCGCGCGCGAGAGTGCGTTGGTAGCACTCTAAGGGGAGGATAGCGCACGCTACCTGGTAGTTCAGGGCAGTCCAGGAGCTACTGGACTGGGTCTGAAGTTCTCGTTAGCGCACGCTAACACTTGGGGTTAGCGCACGCTAACAGTGTATTTTTGGTCAGGAGTTTTGTTTGGTGCCGTGATAGCGCACGATAACCTTAATGATTAGCGCACGCTAATTGTGTCCAGTATAAATACTGGACACCAGTCTAGAAGTTGCATTTTTCTTCATTTCTTCTTCTTCCTCCATGAGTTTGAGACGTAGCGACTAGGGTTCGCATCTGGGCTGATTTATCTTCCATCCAAAGGTGTTTTGGAGTATCCTAGATGATTTTTAACATCATCTAATCCACTGTTCTTTGCCGAATCTAGGTATATTCTTGAATCCCTAGAGTTGACTTTTTGGAGTTCTGTTCTTGATGTCGTTTTCCATCTAGTTTTGATAAACCGATTGTTGTTTTAACGATGTTGTTAAACATATCCTAGGGGTTGTATATCACTATCGTGATTTTGAACGATTTAATGAGTGTGCTATGATGTGTTTAAGTGAATGTTGACACGTGTGAATTCTGGGAATTTTGGCCTATTGTACTTCTGAAAAACCTTGAGTATCTTAGAAAATAAACCTCGAGATGTACTTTTAAAATGAATTATTTTCTCACAGTGTTCTCAAGATGCCTACTAGCGCCACGCTATGTTTCAAAATTATTCTACTTTGAGGATCAAAATATTTTGAGATATTTCTAATGATTTAGAAACGCATTCGCTTAGACCCGAAGGTCGAATATTGCTGAAAAGTTTTAATTTAAAGAAAGGTGTCTTCATTTCTTTTTATCAAACGCAAGATGATTTTTTTTTAAAAAAGTCTCGATGACGATGTTTGTACTACTTTTTGATATATGATACCCAAGATCAACTGGTGCTTGCAAATTATTTTCAAAAGGTGGCTTTCGTTTTCAAAACTTATCATTCCTATTTGCGGTCCGGGAATATGTGTGATGTTCGTACTCTCGTTAGGGTGTTAACCCCCGAGTTGTGGTGGAATTGGTGGTGTGAGCGTTGAGTTTTTCGCCACACAGTTGTCGTGGTAGCCTCTGTGAGGGGTGTGATGTTGGTATTGGATGTTGTCGCCTCATAGCGGTTTATGCGTTATCGCATATATGCGAGCTGTTAGAGCTCGGGTTGGTATGATTGTGTGCATCGGTGATTGTTCCGCGTTGTGTCGATTTCTTGTTATATTATTACCTTGGTTCCGTTGTTGTGAGTTTCGGGGGCGAGGTCAAAGGTAATACCCGTACTATTTTGACTTCTATATCTTCTCTTTCTCCAGTCTATCGATTCACTCGTGTTCATTGATACCTTCTGAACTTGTTCTGTACCTTGGTTTCATCGTTCGAACGAGCTGTAATCTGGTTTTGAGTCGATCTGGTTATCGCTGTGACTTTTCCGAATTCGGTTCGACTATTGTGAACCTTGATCGGAAGTAACATCTTTTGGTTCTAATAGTTCTTTTATTCAAAGTGGATCGGATTTTGAACTTCTGTATTTTTGGCTCTATCGACTCGTTTATGCTCGTTAACATTTCTGAACTTTCCCTATCCCTTGCTTTTGTTGATCGAACGAGGGTGGTATTGTTTCGGAATAACTCGTCTGTCGTTGTGGCTTTTCAATCGCTATTCCCTTTCCTATGGATCTTATGGGAATGCACGTCTTGCTGTTCTCACCAGGTCATCCTGGGAGTTGTTGTTTGAATTTTATTATCCTACGTGTTTCGGACATGATTGTTCGATTTTTGTTGTCTCAATCGTTTGTTTGTTCGGTTTTTGTTCTCGTTTCGTGATTGTTGAGCGTTCAGGCTCCTTCGTAATTCCCTTAAGTTCGGGAAATTACTCTCGTTTTCGATCTTCCAACCTTTAGGCGGTGGAATTTCGTATTTGTTCAGCGTTTGGCTCGCATTTTGATTGATGAACCGTTGGGTTGGTCAATCGTATTGATTTTCGTTCGTTGTGTTTTGTGATTGTTCGGATAATTGACTTGATTGTATTATCCGTTTGATGACGCTTGTCATTTGTTGGTTTTATTATATCCCTAACGGCGAAGTTGTGTTGGTCGTCGTGGAGCGTGTTTTCACACCGTATATTCCGTTGTGTCGTTTGTAACGTTTCGCCGTTGGGCGTTAGTTAAGCTTTTCTTGCGTATCTCGTTGAGTTTTCCTGGCGGGATATTGCTTCTCCCTACTTGTTTTAAGTTTCGGGACGAAACTTCTTTTAAGGAGGGTAGAATGTAATACCCGTAATTTCGATTTCCGATAATTTCTTTTTTTTCGGCGGAAGTCCGTTTTGACGACTCACTCATGACCGTTTCAATGATTAATTCTACACTTTTTGTCATCCGAGTTCGTTTCGGTGTTGTTTTGTTGAGTTCCGTGCTTTTTACCGACTTTTCCGCACTTGAGTTCGATTCTTGCGAATATCGTCCGAAACTGCTGTTTCGAGTTTCCCGCAAGTATGTTTAACTTTGTTAGACGTGTTGTGAACTTCGGTTTGGTTATTCGATCACGTATCGTGATTTCCGGGCGTTTTGGGCCATTTTGTAATTTACCCAAAGTTACGGGTATCCATATCTGTATTTGTTGTCTCGACCCTTTTCTTTGTCGCGTATGATTAATTATTGCATTACGTTTTCATTTCGAGTCGTTGATGTCGTCCGCGAACTTTTCGTCGTGTTCGTTCCGTGCGTTTTCGGAAATCGAGGCGTCGGGTCGTGGCGGTGGCGGTGGCCGGACCGGTGCGGCCTTTGTCGGAAATCTTGGGCGGCCGGCGAGCACGGTAGGAACAGCGTGGCGCATCCTACGGCCGGGGCAGCTGCCTTGCGCTAGCTCAGCGATGTAAGCGCCTGTTGTCGAGTCGGCCAGCCGTGCGCTATCGGGCACAGGCGGAGGATTATGAGGTTCTGGACTCGGGTAGGATCGGCAGGTAGCGCACACTACTATCGGTCGTGGCGCACGCTAACCGGTAGGGGTAGCGCACGCTGTCGGCCGACTAGCGTACGTTACCGGGATGAGTTTGTTAGTCCAGAGGCTACTGGACAGGTCGGCTAGCGCGCGCAGGCTTCCGGCCGTAGCGCACGCTAGCCGGAGTCGGGCGGACAAGTCATGGTCGGCAGAATTGGTCGGTGGTGCCGGGTCATGCGGGCCATGTCCGAGAGTGCTGGGCCGATACTGGCCGATAGCGCACGCTAGTTCCGGCCCAGTATATAAATGACAGACCAGCCACTTTTTCATTCATTTTTCATTTCCTTTCTCTTCGGTCCGCGACTGGAGATTTGGAGGGGATGAAGCCATGTTGTTAAACAACAAATCCATGAAGTTTCTGAGTTTATATCACCGATCAATCATCCTATAACATCCTTCGATCCAGTGAATCAAGGTTAGATCTTTAGAACCCTACTTTTGGGTAGATTTGGGGGTTTTCGCGTTTTTGTCCGATTTGTTCCGTTTTGTTGATTAATTCATGATGAATATGATTAATCTTGTTGGTATTCTTAGTTTCCCTACGGATTCATGGTATATTTTGTGGTTTTTACGGAATCGAGAGGGTTTGGTTGTGGTCCGCCCTCGTTGTTGTTTATATACAAATATACATGTATCGTAGGCGGGTTTTCGGGTGTATTCCAATTCCGTATTCATTTAGAAATGGTTGTGATTGTATTCTTCGAATCGTTAGGTTCGGTTTCGTTGGTTCCTAGCGTTCGTTAGTGACTTTCCTTTCCGTTCGTTGCGTCGTCAATAATTCAAGGCAAGTATTTTTGGAAACCTTTATGCTTAACGTGAAATGGTAAGGTATATTATGTGTGATTGCTCACCCCAGGAGGGTCCGACGGGATCACGGAGGGAATCCAATGGTATAGCCCTGGATTCACGAGTTTGTTTCGCTAGCCAGCTCGGGAGGGTCCTTAGGGATCACGGAGCGGGATCAATTGTATAGCCCTATTCCCAAGGCGATGCATGTGCGTGATTTGTTTTATAATACGGCCAGCTCGGGAGGGTCCTTACGGATCACGGAGCGGGATCAATGGTATAGCCCTGTTCCCATGGAAAATTGTTTGATTGTTTATTTCCGGAAAAGACATGTCTGGTTTTGGATTTTGAAATTGATATTGGTGCATGTACTATGAAATGTGTAAGCGATTGCTTTGCCTTGAATAATTGTACTAGCGTAATTGCTAACCCCTTTAGGGACCCGTTTTCGGGGAAATTCTTGTTATGGATTTCAGGTTATGTTCAGCCAGACGAGCGGGCGCTAGGATGGTACGAGGATGTCGGCCAAGGTTGTTGACATGTGCAATTGAGTCTTGTTATTTCCTACTGTCTCTTTTGATGTGGATGTTTTCCAAATTGTAAACTTATAGATTGTACTCGCGAGTACTTAGGCTTTTCCTTTCGGATTGTGATTGGTATTCGTTGGAGTTACTGTATTTGTCGGTTGATGTTTATTATGCCGGTTGTACCGGACGTGTTGTTTTATGTTCTTGTTGTTAACAATTGTTTCCTTGATAACCGAGACGGTTAGTCGAGTGGTGTTTTCTTGTGTTAGCCTGGTGGGTCCCATGTAGGGGTCCACGACGCTGTAATACACCTCGAATATCTTGGGGGTGTTACAGAAAATGGTATCAGAGCTCTAGGTTTATGGATACCTAGGCTTGTCGGTTATTTGGGTCTAGTTATGTTTTGTTTTGCACATTGTCACACATTAGGCATCTCGGTACATCCAAAGGCTCGTAAGTTTTCCTTACTCGATTCTCTTGTTTTCTCGTATTGAAATTCCACTTCTTGAACTGTGATTGCCTCTCTCGTACTTATCATCGAGTTGTTTTTCGATCCATCCGGTTCGTGTACTTTTGATTCTAGTATTGCGCAGTCCTTTATCTCTCTGGAGTATGTGCGCCGTTCTGGGCTTGACCGTTTGTCGTCTTACGAGCCTTCCATCGCTAAACTTCCTAGTGTTGGTGGGATCGTTGGTGATCGAAAGATCCGAGATTTGCTCTGTGGTATACTGTGAGAAGGCTTGACCCTCTAGTCTTTTGTTGTATGATGGAATCTGTGTTTGGTAATTGCGATGTACTAAATGTATGTTGAGCCGAACATACTGATGGTTTGGACACCGAGGGGTGCAGTGTGATGTGAATGTTTTGAACATTGATATGTTCTGGAAAAGGTATTGATGGCAGAGTTTGTTGAGAAACTCACATAGATGGTTTCGACGTGTGTTCGAATCGGTGTTCAGTAGTTATACTATTAAACTCGAAGAGATAGTTTGACATATGCTTGGAATTAGTATTTCCGAGTTGCGCTTGTTGAACTGGTGATTTTTGAATGCCGTATATGCGTGTGTTCGGGAATTGATGGTACTTGGCTAATTATTAATATTTACAACCAATGTGTTTCTATTAATAATAATACATGTGGCGTGCATGCTTGAAAATTTCTTAGACTTGATCGTATTGTGGGGTTTTGAAAAGTGACATGAATTTGGGCGAGCCAGCCTTGTATTTTCAAATAAAACCTTGTGTCGGTATTTAAAGGTCGTGTTTAAAAGTGTTTTAGGACGTTTTATAAAATGCTAACGCTGTTAAACCCTTGTCGTGTTTGAAAGGGTCTTGAAAACGTTTTTTTTTAAACTTATCGGTTTTATTTTCGAATAACTAGAGTATACGATTTTAAAATCAGATTAGCCTCGGGAAACCTAGGCTGTCGAGTCAAGTTGTGTTTGTTGAGTTTTGTCTCGTCGGATTTTGTCTGACTTAGTCGCATCGCGACGCGTCGTTTGAGATCATTGGTCGTGATTAGTATCGAGGGGCGGTCGTCACTTACGTGCGACCTATGGATGTAAAACTCCCTTCCTTGTGTTGTGCCTCGTGTAACACGAGTTATTTGTATGATTAGTCGTTAAATGATGGAATCCTTCTGTGGATTTTGATTTCACGATATGTGTTTATTAGACTCTCGTATTTGGTTTATATGAGGAGTGTCGTCATTGCTGATGTATTTTTGAACCGCATTTTATCCGCTGCGTGAGTTCTTTCAAACGGCTTTCGGTATTTTGCAAAATGAGTTTTATTTCGTAAAACCGATTCCCTAAATCAAATTTTCGCATTTTGGCCTTGAACATTTTATGACGGTTTGACAAATGAGTTTGTGAGTTTTGGAAAAATATTACCGTCATTGGTCTTTTTAGCATTTTCGAAATGACGTAGGAAATTGTGCTTAACCTGGTAAATCCTTGTGAGAAAGGTTTACGGCATGTAATTTTTCTAATATGTTCTGTTGTTGTCTCTGTGGGTCGTTAGCGCACGCTACGCTTTGCGGCTAGCGCGCGCGAGAGTGCATTGGTAGCACGCTAAGGGGAGGATAGAGCACGCTACAGTAGTTCGAGCGATCCAGAGCTACGGGGTGAGTGCGAAGTTCTCGTTAGCGCACGCTAACACTTGGGGTTAGCGCACGCTAACGGTGTATTTTTGGTCGGGAGTTTTGTTTGGTGCCGTGATAGCGCACGCTAACCTTAATGATTAGCGCACGCTAATTGTGTCGATATAAATCTTTGGACACCGGTCTAGAAGTTGCATTTTTCTTCATTTCTTCTTCTTCCTCCATGAGTTTGAGACGTAGCGACTAGGGTTCGCATCTGGGCTGATTTTTCTTCCATCCAAAGGTGTTTTGGAGTATCCTAGATGATTTTTAACATCATCTAATCCATTGTTCTTCGCCGAATCTAGGTATTTTCTTGAATCCCTAGAGTTGACTTTTTGGAGTTCTGTTCTTGATGTCGTTTTCCATCTAGTTTTGATAAACCGATTGTTGTTTTAACGATGTTGTTAAACATATCCTAGGGGTTGTATATCACTATCGTGATTTTGAACGATTTAATGAGTGTGCTATGATGTGTTTAAGTGAATGTTGACACGTGTGAATTCTGGGCATTTTGGCCTATTGTACTTCTGAAAAACCTTGAGTATCTTAGAAAATAAACCTCGAGACGTACTTTTAAAATGAATTATTTTCTCACAGTGTTCTCAAGATGCCTACTAGCGCCACGCTATGTTTCAAAATTATTCTATTTTGAGGATCAAAATATTTTGAGATATTTCTAATGATTTAGAAACGCATTCGCTTAGACCCGAAGGTCGAATATTGCTGAAAACTTTTAATTTAAAGAAAGGTGTCTTCATTTTTTTTTATCAAACGCAAAATGAATTTTTTTTTAAAAAAGTCTCGATGACGATGTTTGTACTACTTTTTGATATATGATACCCAAGATCAACTAGTGCTTGCAAATTATTTTCAAAAGGTGGCTTTCGTTTTCAAAACTTATCATTCATATTTGCGGTCCGGGAATATATTTGTGATGTTCGTACTCTCGTTAGGGTGTTAACCCCCGAGTTGTGGTTGAATTGGTGGTGTGAGCGTTGAGTCGTTCGCCACACAGTTGTCGTGGTAGCCTCTGTGAGGGGTGTGATGTTGGTATTGGATGTTGTCGCCTCATAGCGGTTTATGCGTTATCGCATATATACGAGCTGTTAGAGCTCGGGTTGGTATGATTGTGTGCATCGGTGATTGTTCCGCGTTGTGTCGATTGCTTGTTATATTGTTAACTTGGTTCCGTTGTTGTGAGTTTCGGGGGCGAGGTCGAAGGTAATACCCGTACTATTTTGACTTCTATATCTTCTCTTTCTCCAGTCTATCGATTCACTCGTGTTCATTGATACCTTCTGAACTTGTTCTGTACCTTGGTTTCATCGTTCGAACGAGCTGTAATCTGGTTTTGAGTCGATCTGGTTATCGCTGTGACTTTTCCGAATTCGGTTCGACTATTGTGAACCTTGTTCGGAAGTAACATCTTTTGGTTCTAATAGTTCTTTTATTCAAAGTGGATCGGATTTTGAACTTCTGTATTTTTGGCTCTATCGACTCGTTTATGCTCGTTAACATTTCTGAACTTTCCCTATCCCTTGCTTTTGTTGATCGAACGAGGGTGGTATTGTTTCGAATAACAAATGCTGTCGTTGTGGCTTTTCAATCGTTATTCCCTTTCCTGTGGATCTTATGGGAATGCACGTCTTGCTGTTCTCACCAGGTCATCCTGGGAGTTGTTGTTTGAATTTTATTATCCTACGTGTTTCGGACATGATTGTTCGATTTTTGTTGTCTCAATCGTTTGTTTGTTCGGTTTTTGTTCTCGTTTCGTGATTGTTGAGCGTTCAGGATCCTTCGCAATTCCCTTAAGTTCGGGAAATTACTCTCGTTTTCGATCTTCCAACCTTTAAGCGGTGGAATTAGTATTTGTTCAGCGTTTGGCTCGCATTTTGATTGATGAACCGTTGGGTTGGTCAATCGTATTGATTTTCGTTCGTTGTGTTTTGTGATTCTTCGGATAATTGACTTGATTGTATTATCCGTTTGATGACGCTTGTCATTTGTTGGTTTTATTATATCCCTAACGGCGACGTTGTGTTGGTCGTCGTGGAGCGTGTTTTCACACCGTATATTCCGTTGCGTCGTTTGTAACGTTTCGCCGTTGGGCGTTAGTTAAGCGTTTCTTGCATATCTCGTTGAGTTTTCCTGGCGGGATATTGCTTCTCCCTACTTGTTTTAAGTTTCGGGACGAAACTTCTTTTAAGGAGGGTAGAATGTAATACCCGTAATTTCGATTTCCGGTAATTTCTTTTTTTTCGGCGGAAGTCCGTTTTGACGACTCACTCATGACCGTTTCAATGATTAATTCTACACTTTTTGTCATCCGAGTTCGTTTCGGTGTTGTTTTGTTGAGTTCCGTGCTTTTTACCGACTTTTCCGCACTTGAGTTCGATTCTTGCGAATCTCGTCAAGCTATTTGTTCGAGTTTCCCGCAAGTCTGTTTAACTTTGTTAGACGTGTTGTGAACTTCGGTTTGGTTATTCGATCACGTATCGTGATTTCCGGGCGTTTTGGGCCATTTTGTAATTTACCCAAAGTTACGGGTATCCATATCTGTATTTGTTGGCTCGACCCTTTTCTTAGTCGCGTATGATTAATTATTGCATTACGTTTTCATTTCGAGTCGTTGATGTCGTCCGCGAACTTTTCGTCGTGTTTGTTCCGTGCGTTTTCGGAAATCGAGGCGTCGGGTCGTGGTGAAGCGGTGGCCGGACGGTGCGGCCTGTCGGAAGTCTTTGGGCCTTGGCAGCGAGCACGGCGAGAACAGCGTAAGCGCATCCTACGGCCGGAGAGCTGCGCGCTAGCTCGGCGATGTAGCGCACGCTGTCGAGTCGGCCAATGTCGCTATCGGGCACAGGCGAGGGATTATGAGGTTCGGACTCGGGTAGGATCGGCGGGTAGCGCACACCACTGCGCCGGTCGTGGCGCACGCTAACCGGCGAGGGTAGCGCCTGTCGGCCGACTAGCGTGCGTTACGGATGAGTTTGTTAGTCCGCAGGCTCTTTGGGCCAGTCGGCTAGCGCGCGAGCTTCGGCCGTAGCGCACGCTAGCGGGAGTCGGGCGGACAAGTCATGGTCGGCGGGGTGGTCGGTGGTGCCGGGTCATGCGGGCCATGGCCGAGAGTCTTGGCCGACATCGGGCCGATAGCGCACGCTAGTTCCGGCCCGATATATAAATGACAGACCGACCACTTTTTCATTCATTTTTCATTTCCTTTCTCTTCGGTCCCTTGTTGGAGATTTGGAGGGGATGAAGCCATGTTGTTAAACAACAAATCCATGAAGTTTCTGAGTTTATATCACCGATCAATCATCCTATAACATCCTTCGATCCAGTGAATCAAGGTTAGATCTTTGAAACCCTACTTTTGGGTAGATTTGGGGGTTTTCGCGTTTTTGTCCGATTTGTTCCGTTTTGTTGATTAATTCATGATGAATATGATTAATTTTGTTGGTATTCTTAGTTTCCCTACGGATTCATGGTATATTTCGTGGTTTTTACGGAATCGAGAGGGTTTGGTTGTGGTCCGCCCTCGTTGTTGTTTATATACGAATATACATGAATCGTAGGCGGGTTTTCGGGTGTATTCCAATTCCGTATTCATTTATAAATGGTTGTGATTGTATTCTTCGAATCGTTAGGTTTGGTTTCGTTGGTTCATAGCATTGGTCGGTGACTTCCTTTCCGTTCGTTGCGTCGTCAATAATTCAAGGCAAGTATTTTTGGAAACCTTTATGCTTAACGTGAAATGGTAATGTATATTGTGTGTGATTGCTCACCTCGGGAGGGTCCGACGGGATCACGGAGGGAATCCAATGGTATAGCCCTGGATTCACGAGTTTGTTTCGCTAGCCAGCTCGAGAGGGTCCTTAGGGATCACGGAGCGGGATCAATGGTATAGCCCTGTTCCTAAGGCGATGCGTGTGCGTGATTTGTTTTATAATATGGCCAGCTCGGGAGGGTCCTTAGGGATCACGGAGCGGGATTAATGGTATAGCCCTGTTCCCATGGCAAATTGTTTGACTGTTTATTTCCGAAAAAGACATGTTTGCTTTTGGCTTTTGAAATTGATATTGGTGCATGTACTATGAAATGTGTAAGCGATTGGTTTGCCTTGAATACTTGTACTAGCGTAATTGGTAACCCCTTTGGGGACCCGTTGTCGGGGAAATTCTTGTTATGGATTTCAGGTTATGTTCAGCCAGACGAGCGGGCGCTGGGATGGTACGAGGATTTCGGCCAAGGTTGTTGACATGTGCAATTGAGTCTTGTTATTTCTTACTGTCTCTTTTGATGTGGATGTTTTCCAAATTGTAAACTTATAGATTGTACTCGCGAGTACATAGGCTTTTCCTTTCGGATTGTGATTGGTATTCGTTGGAGTTACTGTATTTGTCGGTTGATGTTTATTATGCCGATTGTACCGGACGTGTTGTTTTATGTTCTTGTTGTTAACAATTGTTTCCTTGCTAACCGAGACGGTTAGTTGAGTGGTGTTTTCTTGTGTTAGCCTGGTGGGTCCCATATAGGGGTCCACGGTGCTGTAATACACCTCGAATATCTTGGGGGTGTTACATTACATCGGAGACGCACAAGCTGGATAGAAGAACATCGAATTGAAGCAAAAACACATATAACATACGCTATGTAACATAGCTAAAATACGTAATGAAGACCCAGCTGAAGACAGCCTTGTATGACATGGCTAACGTACGCACTGCATGAAACTCAATGCCCACGATGGATGGTGCTTAATGTCCGTAACACAAAGAACTTAGCGTACGCTATGCAATATGAATTACGAATTCAAATAAATCAATTTGTTAGATTGATTCTAGAAGGTCAAAAAGCTTGCAATGGATACGTGAAGACAACGTACGCTACGAAGAGACATTAATGTACGCTACAAAGAGAACTCAACGTACCTATGAAGAAAGTTAACGTACGCCACAGAATAGACAGAAGCTACTGGACTGATTTGAACATCATAAAACGTACGTAACCGGAGAGGTTAACATATGCTATAGAGCTTAACGTACGCTTCGGATGATAACATACGTAATGAAAGATGCAGAACCAATGTCTAGTTTAGGGCTTGAAGCCTATAAATACCACCTCATATGGAATGCACCATACAACAACTTCAGGCAAAGTTTATATACATCATATATCATTACATACATTGTTGTTGTTGTTGTTGTTGTTGTTGTAATCGAGCTTAATTCATAAGAGTTCGAGTGTTTAATTCACTCAACCATACACAAGAGAAGAAAAGATTGTAGATTTGATTCGGTGTTATTAGGATCGTGTATCCGACATTATTAGAATCATAATCTAAATCCAAATGAGGTTCTTCTAGTACCAATAGAAAGCTAGAAAGGTTGATTCCTTAACTAGTAGAAAAAGAAAACAGTTTATCTTGGACCGGTATAATGATAAGATTGTAACGATTTATCTTGAACCGATAGAAGACAAGATTGTAGCGATTTCCCTCAGACCGATAGAGGACAAGGCGGAAAGGTTTATCTTAAGCCTATAGAAAAAGACACGGAGAGAGGACGTAGGCACATTGCCGAACCTCTATATACCGTTGTGTAATTTACATTCCGCGTTTTTTCTCTTCCGAAATCGCAAAAGACTTTAAAAACTCTATGTTGTACTATTTTAGTGGCGGTGCCAAACTCAACAATTGGGATCAGAGTGGGTATCTCTTATAATCGTCTTTGATCCGAGGAGAAAAAGATCCAATGGCACTTCATTTTTCACAGGTCGAAGGTCTCGTCTTAAACCGACCTCTATTTTTTGATGGATCAAATTGTATGACATGGAAAAACAAAATGTCAATATTCATCCGAGCTTATGATATAGAGATTTGGAATGTTATTTGCCTTGGTCCAAAGATTCCTACAAAAATGGATGGCTCTCTCAAAAGCTGCGAAGATTATAGTGATGAGGATTGGAAAAGTGATCATCACAATTGTAAAGCAACTCAATTGCTATATTGTGCTCTTAATCCGGAATAGCATAATCGTATATCCTCATGTGACAGTGCCAAAGAAATTTGGAAAATGCTACAGGTAACACATGAAAACGAACAAACTCAAGGAGACGAAAATCAATATGCTTCTCCATACTACGAGCTTTTCATGATGAAAGACGAAGAGTCCATTAACAATATGCTCGACCAATTTTCGGTCATTACAAATGGACTTGCTTGTTTCGGAAAACCCTTCTCGAGTAGTGAAAAAGTCAAGAAGATATTACGACCACTACCACGTGAATGGGATGGAACGATTACGACAATCATGGAATCTAAAGATCTCAATACACTGGATTTTAGTGCCATTATCGGTTCGCTAATAAATTAGGAAATAGTCCTTAAATCAAGGAACACGAATCCGAAACCGAAGGAAAAGTCAATAGCTTTTAAAGCTAAAAAGATGTCAAAAAGTGAAGAAGATATCCCGGTTGATGATAAAGATGAATAATCGGCAGTTTATGCCAAAGAAAAGACATCTACACGAACGAGTCAAAGAGATTCGACAATAATTATCGAAATTATGGAAAATCAGGCCACTTTGCAAAGAATTGTCGAGGCTCAATACCCAAGAAAGAATTACTAATAGCCACATAGAGTGACGAGGATGAAGAAGATAATGTTCAAAATAATCTCACATTCATGGCAAGGAGTTCGTTTGACGATAGCGACGACGAAAGTCAGGTAAGTACCTCGTCTCACGATGAACTATTTAATGCTTTCAAACTATTAAATATGGATTTTTCAAATTCATTAATTGATAACAAATCCCTCAAAATGAAAAAAAAAATTTAGAAGCCGAAATCTCCAAATTAAACGAAAAAAAAGAAAATTTATTGAAAATCAATATTCTCTTTGTTTAGAAAGAGAAAATAACTTGAAGGATGATTATTAAAAGTTCAAAACGAACTAAAAGATTTAACGAATAAATTTTCTCTCAAAAACAAGAAATTTGAAAAATTACCTTCAGTTAAAAAAATTTCGTTAAATAAACATGTATTATGATTCAAACAAAATGATAAAAATGAATCCTTAAACTTCAAAATAACCCAATGGGGTAAATATATAAAAATCGGGTATCGTATTACAAATTGTAAAAGCCCAAGACGAATGATAAAAACAAAAAAAATATGGATCCAAAAATGAACCATAATATCAAACATAATCTATTTACCAAATAAAAAACGACTGAGAGTCGGTTGGATCCCTAAAATTCAAAATTAATTATTTCAAAATAATTGGTATTTAACTCACGAGGAGTTAGTTTATAAAGGGAGATATTTTTCCGGAGGAGTTTTACCCATTTCTTTTCATATTTAATTTTTCATTGATTATATGATTGTCATGCACTTTTTGCCAATGACAAAAAGGGGTAGAAGAATGAAGAGAAGAATGAGCCGAAAAATAATAATGGGGGAGAAGAAGCTAAAAGAGAAATATACGAAGATGTTACGGGAGAAGTTGAAAAGAAAAGAAGAAATGATGGGGAGAAGTGTTGGCCACTAAGTATATAGAATACAGCTTGGAAAAGTGTTGGTACAACAAGCTGTACATTTTTTAAATAAGAGTGCGTAGTGGAAGTTCGTTTAAGTGAGTTGCTGTAAATACAACAACTAGGTTTTTCTCCTGGTAGCTTGGTGCGTACAGGGTATGCAATGTATACTTGTAAATAATCACAGTAATGAAAATAATAAATGTAGAACATAAATAACACAGTATTTAAAGTGGTTCGAGGTAAACACCTCTACATCCACTGGTCCTCCACACAGGAGTAAAAGTTTATTATAACCACTACGTACACAACTATGTGACTTATAATCAAACCTATCCTTGTATCGTTCACACAGATTAATACAAAGACTGTCGCTTTCAACCATTTACACAGATTAGTTGATGCTATCTCTTGACTTGCTTCTTCTCAGATAGATTGAAGCTTCGTCCTATTCGTCCCACACAAGTCAGAATATCTTTTTTAGTTCACACAGAACTAGGTTTTACAAAAGGTAAAATGGTAAAGTAATTGGTTTAGAACAGCAGCTTGAACACGATGATCTTTGGCTGATGATTTGCTGTTCTTGTTGACTGAGTAAATTTCTTCTCTTCAGATATAGATAGATGCTTGAAGAGATATACTTTGTTCTTGTAAGCTTTGATTTGACGGTAATGAATATTCCGTTATTTGTTTGAACTTGTTTGTCGAGATTGATCTGTATAAGTTCGCGTATCTTCAGTATGTGATCAGTTTTTTTTTGCAATGTCTATCGCATGGACTATTTATAACCTTGGAATAGATCCATTATAAATATGTCCGTTGGCTGGGTTGGTGAGCTGAGATCCATTCTGATTGGTTGATTGACTTTCAAGAACAGGATCCGATTTTTGCTCCTTGTAAGAAGATCTTTCTCAGTTGGTATTTAAATACTTTATCCAGTCAGTGTTTAAATACTTCTTTCAAATGACGTTCTGACTTTAGCGTATAAAGTAGATTCCTTCTCAACGGTCTTCAGTCCTGTTGGATAAGTGTTTATTATCCTAACACTTTCAGCCTGTATGTTATATCCGGCATAATACATTTCTTATTGCTGTTACCTGTATACTTCCACACTATAGGCTATCTCTAGGCTGTATGGAGGGTGCTGTATGGAGTTCCCAGACAGTTTCCATACTTGGAAGTATTTCGAATCCTTCACTGTATGATGGCAGATATACTTGAGATAGCTTGCTGTATGTTGACTAGATAACTTGTTGTATGCTGGTAGTGCGAAGTCTTGCTGTATGTTGTCAATTACCAAAACAATGTACATGATTGTTTATCCCAACAATTTCCCCCTTTTTGATAATGCCAAAACCTCTTTATTGATGATGCCAAAACCTCGTTATGCTAAGACACTTTCCTTATTTATTGGTAACATCTTGATCCGGAGAGGCTGACTTCTTGATCTTCTATCGAATGTTCTGGTCTTCAGCTCTTAGTCAGTATGAACTGCTCGCATGCAAGTTCTAAGCATTAGGTAAAACATCTACAGGGATGTGTATTACAACTTAAACTTATGATTGGCGCGCAGGCATAATCTTACAGTGTAACCTATGTTGCATACAACTTAGCCTATGAACTATTCGCAGACAAGTTCTTACAACTTAATACTAGACAAGTTTTATACTTGAAGTTTGCAGCAAATATTAAGTTCGTAATCAGAATAGAAAAACAGTAAGTAGATTATGAGTTGTAATCTTTTAGAGAAATTGAATTTTATTGATGTATAATCAGAAAATTACAATTTGCACATAAAGAGAAATACAGGGACTTATTGCTGTAGGGATAAAACAGGAATAAGAAAAAGAGAGCCTCCAAGCTACTTCCTATAGTGCGCATGCCTCCAAGGTCTTGAGTCAGGATCATTAAGGGTTCATCTCCACCAGTGCTCTAATGAATCCTTGCCTCAATCTAGATAGATCGCTCTTCCTTCAGCAGATTTGTCGAAGGCAAGTATCCAATCTTCAGGGTGAGTAATTCGATCTCCCTTTCGGTGCTTTGATTTCATGGAGATTTAATGGGAGCAGTCCATTTTCTAACATCCTTGCGAATTCCTCTGCAGCCTCCGCTAGTGTCTTACACTTGTTGAAGATGGAGGACTCCCTGATGAGCTTGACGAAGTACCTCATCAGTTCGTTCTTCCTCCATTGCTTCGCTTCATCAGCTGTAGGCTAACGATTGACAGGCAGACGAATCTCCAATGGCTTTTGCACATTATTCTTCCAGGGAAAGCTGGGGTCGTGGTACTCTGGGCGAGAACCAGTTACCATGTAACTTTGTGCAAGCGCGGGCAATCGGTTGATTGCAGCAGTGACACTGTCTTCTAAGACAGCATCAAATTCCCTTTCTCTTTCTATCCTCTAATGCCTAGCAGCCTCTCTGGACTCTTCCCCTTTTTTGGATTCATCAAGATAGGAGACATTGGCATCAATGCCTTCCAAGAATTTCATTGCGTTGTCCTATTTGGTCTCTATGCTTGAGATTTTGGCCACCAGGGATCTGAGCACCACAGACATGTCATTGATATTTTGGTCATGTCCTGTGAGCCTGGAGCCAGTCTCCTGTAGGGCGGCGACAGTCTTGTTTTCGCAAATGCAGAGCTTTTATTGTTCTTCTTTAAGAATCTGTTCCTGGTGCTTCTGAAGTTGCGAGAGAGCTGGCTTCAGTGCACTCGGCAGAATGCAAAAAGATTCTCCAACCTTCGTAATCTCTCACTCCAGTCCAGTCATCTCATCGATAGCAATCTCATGCAAAAAATCGAGTCGTTTGCCAACATTGTATAGGGCGTCTACAGCATCCTATAGAAAAAATGTTTGGCGATCGATTGCGTGCAATTGATCTATCTTTGCTTCTGTACTTGGAGAGTTAGGGCATGCTAGTTTGTCTTCTTCAGCTTCATTGAGCCGTCGCAGGACCACATGAGTACGCGGCCATTATGGTATATCCTCAGGTAGAAAACCATCATCGGATTCCACAGATGGAGGTGATGCAGGGGCATCAGGTGCAGGCATAGCTGTTGGTTGTTCAGCCTGTTCAGTCTCGACGACAGGGGGGTAGATTCCACCTGTTCCGGTTGTGCTTCTGTATACATGGGTACAGGAGGGACTGATTTCTCCTGTTGTCTCTAAGCATCCACCTACTCCGACAGAGGGACTGATTCCTCGTGCGGGATGGCGTGGGCTTCTTCTTCTTATTCGGTGATAGGCTCGGGTGCCTGTTCAGAAACTGTCTCTTCAGTGACAGGAGGGACTGATTCCTCCTGGTCTTGGGCAGCTTCCCGTTGACGGGGAGGGGACTGTTGTTGGTTTGAGGTCCTATGACCCTGTTGGTTCTGCATCCAAGAGAGTTCCTGTTCTCTAGCTTCCTCGCGATTCATTCTCAGACCTGCCTAAAAGGCATTGTCGTCATCGTCTGAGTCGTGGTTGAATTTAGGACTGTTGGGAACAGTGTCTTCAGACTTGGATTTTCCTTTCAGCGAGGCTTGCTATTTTACCAGAAAGTAGCTCTTGATCAGTTCTTCGCAAAACCTGTTGTCCCATAGAATAAGGACATCGATATTCTGGGAATCGATCACCTTCAGAACAAATTTTCCTTCTTCTCTCCATTCCTCCCAATGGTACAGAATGTCATAAGGTGTGACCATGTATGACCTCCATTGGACAAACCTTTCAAATGCTTGCTCAATTTGCACTTGAAAGAGGGTTTCCTTAATAATAGCAGAGGGCGAGGGGCTACGTACAGTACGTGGGTATACTGTAGGAATGGGATCCACGACAGGTGTGGGAGCCTGTTTTGGAGTTGGATCCCGAATTGGGGTTGGTACCCTGATGGGAGAGGGATCCTTTAAGGGTGTGGAATCCCTTATAGGAGATGTGGATTTGGGCTCCGAAGGGGCAGCCGACTTACCAGAGCCTTCTAAGTTGGTAAAAAGTTGTTATTCCGCCGTTGCCTCCAAAGGCTCGAGATCTAATATATGAACAATAATAGCTATTTCTTCCGCAGGGGTTGCGCCCTGTGGGTGTTGTACAGCGGGTTGTGCTGTAGCTTTGTCTTTGGAAGCCTTCTTCTACTTCTTCTTTGGTTTCTCAACATCAAGAGGAGATTTGTTGTGAGAAGTACTTCTTTTCCTTTTCTTGTCCTGGCTAGCAGCCCTGTCAATGAAATCCCTTGGATTGTCGGATATGGGCATGGTGGTGACATGAGGTCTGGTAGCGATCAATCCGTCTTTGTTGAAGACTCCGGGCATACTCCCAGTGATGAAATTTCTGGGGCCGATTTTCTTGGCATCACGAGATTGCTGTATGCCACAGCGAGTGAGAATGTGGTTGAGGATAAGCCCAAATGATTTTCTTCTGGGTGTTGGGCTTGGCAGCCTCTTCTTGTAGGCGCTTGAGAACTATCTAGCACCAATTGACGCATTCTTCTGACATGATGGCGACCATCATTCTAAAGTGCAGATTAGTGCACATCTCGAAGGCACCCATTCTGTTCTCAATGACGCGGCAACACAAATCATGCAATTACATGTAGGGCAAGCAAAATCTTCTTTCGTGACAAGATGGATGGACATTCTTGTCCGAACCATCACATGTAAATAATCCCCAATAGGCGATTAGCAATTCTTCCAACCCGAAGGTCTCCAGCTCTTTCATTTTCAGGCCATCGGATGACAGTCCATAAATATTCTACAGTAGATCTAGGTCAACGCAGATCTGAACTCCGCGGACAGTAGCAGAAATGTCGGAAACGTCTCCTCCTCTTTTCAGAGAAAGAAACTTGATGGAGGCCTCAAGGTATAACTACTCCACAATGCTTTCATCATAAGCTTCAGTGTGTTGACTACCAAGGCGGTAGGGGCCTTGTTGTTTGATCCTAGAGATGAGCCATGACAACAGATCGAACGAAGAGAAGTCCATCAATGATGTTGTCCCTTTTGTTCATTGTCTGAGATGAAGTCTGAGAAGATAACATTGTTTGCAAAAAAAAATAAAGTAACAAAATATGTAGTGAAGTGCAGAAAATTATGTAGGCTGTATGCTCGAACACTCTTTTAATTGCAGAAAGCATAAAGAGTCGATGGTAGCAAGATACAGTCCTTTTATAGTGGGCAGGGAAGATTAGGGTTTACAAACAGTAAACGGTCAGATTTAAGGGATGGGAACCGTCTTTTAAATGAACGAACAGGATGAATTGAGCGTAACTAGTACATCTTATCCATCTAATTTTGAAATGATAACCGGTCCCAGTTCTGACGTTTCAATTTCCCTTATTGCCCGAAATGGCGGTTTGAAATAGTTAATTAATTGAAAAATTGCGGCATTTGAGATAATACAGTCCAGATGTCGTGTAAAGCATTAAATGCAAAGACATATGAATTTTAAACATAGGGCACGTGGACTTAAAAATATTTTTAAAATGAATATTAATATAATATTAATTAATGTCCCATAGAATGTACTGTATCTGCGAAAATACAGCGTTCCCCCTTAAAAGATACATACGGGATTCAATTCTTACAACAATTTTTTGGATTAATATTGTATTGATGGGCCATACTGTATTCCCCCTTAATTAATGCACACGTCAGCTATAGGAAGATTTTATGTCTTCTTAGTCCTCTAGTGCTGTCTGACTGTCTGAGTGTACAGTTAATTAACGGTGGATACTATATTCTTGGGTCTTACAGCAATTCCCCCAATTGATGAGTAAAAGCCTAAAAACTTACATGGAGTAGGGCTGTAGCATTCACAATTCTTGTCGAAGCATACAGAATCTGGCTGTGCTGAGAGGCTTGGTAAAGATGTCAACTAACTAAATATCTGTATGAACTTTCTCGAGCCGAACATCCTTGTTCTCAACATGATTCTGAATGAAGTGATGCTTCGTATGAATATGCTTAGTACGCGAGTGCAAAATAGGGTTGTGCGTTATTGCAATTGCACTCGTCCTATCGCACATAAGTGGTGTTTCCTTGGCAATGATTCCATAGTTTGACAGCTGTTGTTGCATCCAAAGGATCTGCGTACAGCAACTACCAGCATCATAGTATTCTGATTCAGCTGTGGAAATCGAGTTTGCCAATTGTTTCTTGCTGAACCAGGACACAAGTCTAGGTCCAAGAAAGTGACAAGTACCGCTTGTACTCTTCCTATCTAGCTTTCAACCTCTGAGACCCGAGTCGCTGTAGCCAACTAAATCGAATCTGCCTTCTTTAAGATACCATAGCCCTGCATCAACTGTTCCTTTGACATACTTAAGGATTCGTTTAGCTATTGTGAAGTGTGATTCTTCAGGTGCTACTTGATACCAAGCACACACTCCCACAGCAAACTAGATATCTGGTCTGCTAGCTGTTAGTTACAGGAGTGAGCCTATTAGGTTCCTGTAGAGTGATTGATCGACTGGCTTTCCAGCTTCATCAACACTAATTTGCACGGAAGTTCTCATGGACTTGATGAAGATTTGGAGTTATTCATTGCAAACTTATTGAGAAGCTCTTTGCTGTACTTCTCTTGGTTGATAAAGATTCCTGTAGGCAACTGCTTTACTTACAATCCTAGAAAATAACTAAGTTCCCCCACCATATTCATTTCAAATTTACTTTGCATGAGATGAGAGAACCTTTGACACAAAGCAAGGTTAGTGGAACTAAATATAATATCATATTCATATATTTGAACCATCAGGAGGTCATCACCTTCCAGTATCTTAAATAAGTTCTTGTCCACAACATCTTTCTCGAATCCATTATTGGTAAAGTACAGGGACAAAGTCTCATACCACACCCTAGGTGCTTGCTTAAGTCCATACATTGCTTTCCGTAGCCTGTATACTTGGTCTCCGCATTCTGTGTTGACAATCCCCGGTGGTTGTTCAACATAGACTTCTTCGGTGAGGTCTCCATTCATGAATGTGCTGTTGACGTCCATTTGATATAAAATAAAGCTCTTATGGGCGGAAAAGGCCAGAAATATCCTAATGGCTTCTCGTCTGGATACATGGGCAAATGTTCCATCGTAGTCTATGCTTTCTTCCTGTCTATAGCCTTGTGCGACTAGACGGGATTTGTTCCTGATAACAAGTCCGTTCTCATCCTTCTTGTTTCTAAATACCTATTTAGTTCCAATTACGGTTTGATGCTCAGGTCTGGGTATTAGATACCATACATTGTTTCTTTCGAAACCATTAAGCTCTTCTTCCATAGATGTGATCTACTGAGAATTGTCTAGAGCTTCTTTGGTAGAAATAGGCTCGGATTGAGCTAAGAATACAACAATAGTGTACAAATTAAGTCTTCTAAGTTCAGCTTGAGATTTCTATACAGGAAATGAATATTTTCTCAGATTCGGGTTCTTCTTGCCCACACAGTACATTTCCTTGTGTACTCTGTATTCTCCTACGGGTAGATACTCCAGCATAAATGTTTCCTATGATCAACTCCTGTCGGTGATCTCTCAACCATCTTCTGTTGGGTTCTAGTTCGGCATCCCGTACTGTATCTTGAGTTGCTGAAGCTTCAGCTTCAGCTTATACAACATCAGCTTCAACTACCTCTGTTCTTAAAGCTGTGGGGTTGATTTCTAGGTCAACGACAGGCTTTGTTGGAGTTGGAGGGTCATTAATAGAGAGTTGTTGGATATTCTGAGTAAGATCTTCTACTCCTGTAGGGTCATGGTGAGGTTCGTCGAACACTACATGTACCGATTCCTCGACAAACGGCTTCCATTTGTTAAAGATCCCGAAAGCTTTAGGAATATCCGATAAATATCCCTTCATCCGACTTCTCATCGAATTTTCTAAGTTGATCCTTCTCGTTGTTCAAAACATAACACCTGCATCCGAATGTGTGAAATTACAAAACTAATGGAGTTTTGTTGTTCCATACCTCATATGCTGTTTTGTTGTGATGTTTGTTGATGAGACAATGATTTTGTGCATAACATGCTGTATTTGTTGCTTCACCCCATAAACGCTGCGACAACTTGCTTGAAGCAATCATGGTACTTGTTGCTTCCTTGAGCGTCATGTTTTTTCTCTCGGCAACATCGTTTTGTTTAGGTGTGCGGGTAGCTGAGTATTCGTGTTATATCCCATTGTCCGAACAGTATTGCTCTATGAAGCGGTTAGTGAACTCAGTACCTTTGTCGGAATGAATGGACACGATACTCAACCCTTTCTCATTTTGGAGCTTCCTCAGGTGCTTGGGCAGCTTTGATGTGGTTTCCTTCTTCTTGCTCAGGAAGATTGTCCAAGCGTACCTGGAATAATCATCAACAATAACGTGACAGTATTTCTTACCTCCCAAACTTACCGAGTCTATAGGACAGTAGAGATCCATATGTAGCATTTCCAGAACTCTGTGAGTGGACAAGTAGGATTTGCTTTTCAGGGTGGTCTTGATTTGTTTGCCTTTGTGACAGGGTCCGCAGACGCTGTATTTTTGGAATGACACATCAGGTAAACCTCTAACCATTCCCTGTCTATCGATCTTGCTGATCGTCTTGAGCTTGACGTAAGACATCCTCTTGTGCCATAGCCATCCTTGATCTGCAGTGCCTTTGGCAAAAAAACTCGGAATTACGGAGCTCATAGGCATCCAGTCAGCAATATACATATTACCTGATCTGCTTCTTGAGATCACAACTTCTTTTGTCAGAACGTTCTTGACTCTACAGTGTTTTATATAGAATTTAACTGAGAACTGTTTGTCACAGAACTGGCTAATACTAAGTATATTATACTGTAAGCCTTCAACATAAGCTACATCGGTGACCTTGAATTTTCCTACAAGCAGGGTTCCCTTCCCTCTTGTTCTTCCTTTTGATTTATCACCGAAGCGCACTTTTGGACCGCGACCTTCTACATAATCTGACAACTTGCTTCTATCTCCTGTCATGTGTCGAGAACATCCACTGTCGAAGTACTAGATGTCCTTCTCTTTCATGTCCTGTAAGCAAAGAAATTAAGTAGATTTAGGTCCCCTTTATTTGTTGGGTCCATGGATGTTAGTGCCTTTAGGTACCCAGATTTGCCTGACATCAATTCGCTTGCTGTAGGTTACTTTTGGTCCATTCTTGCATTGTCTACGTGGGGCAGGCACGTAGTCATTGTAAACTCGATAATTATTATGCATGTAAAATTCAGGGTTATTATTATTAATCTAGTACGATTGCCATCTTGGAGGTGGAGCCATTTTCTTCGGCCTTACAGCTTGCCTCCTGGGTCTCCAGTTGGATTCCCAAAGCTATTGCTGATATTGTGTGGTGACCTGCTTTCACGATGGATAACGAGGCTCCTGTATCCAGTATCTAGGCGCACTGTACTATTGGAAGTACTGCTGTGTGGGCCTTTGATATTTGGGTACAACCTTCTTTCTGAACGACTGTTGGCGCTTTTGATATGCTCGGAGAGCATGCTGTAGGTTAGGCCTTACAGGTCTGGGTGGCTGAGGATTCCACTGTCTGTGATATGACTTTTGTGGCGGAATGGCAGCCTTCGCTGTATGCTGACCAGCTGTTGCCTTTGCAGGACTCGAGATTTCTTCCGATACAGAAATGGGTTCCACATCCCTGACGAACACAGTACTAGTTTTCCCTTAATTGGAGAGTGAGTTGTATCCTAAGCCACTTTTATCATGAGCATGTTGCCCAGTGCTTAGAATTTCTTTCATCATTTTTGATGATTTCTCATTTTAATGTCTCATCGGTCTTTTGAATGTTTTTAAATTCATTCATCATATTTTCAAAGGTATGAGATGCATTAATGGGAATATATGATGTTGAGCTTACCTCATCATCACTATCTTCATCGTCTTCGATATCTTTAGCCACAAAACACATGTATGCTTTATCTTCGAGTTCATCATCGGACGAGTCACTCTCAGTGACTGCGTGAAGACATTCCTCGGTCTTGGTTTAAGCGGGCGAGGCTTATGATTCGCTGATCAGGGCCTTGAGCTTGTTCTTCCAAGCACGCCTTCTTTCGTCCTTTTCTTGTTGCTCAGCTTCCGGCAATTTTTGGACTTTAGGATGCGGACACTTATTCGCATAATGTCCTAATTTCCTACAATTATAACATAAATTTGAATCACCGGATGGGGAAGATGCAGAACATACCTTATGAAAAGGATTGGGCCTGTATGCAGTCTTTCCAGACTATTTGATGAATTTCTTGAATTTGTGCATGAGTAGAGCCATTTCATCTTGTGACAGAATATAGTCGTCACTGTCAGCATTTCTGTAGGCAGATTTGGATGTGCTGTGAATGTTTTTTCTCCTGTTGGATACAGCGGCTAATGCTGTAGTCCTAGCAGGTGATTCTTCGGCCTTCCCTCTCCTGTCTATGTCATACTCGAAAGCTTTTAGGTCAGAGAATAGGTCAAAAGTAGATATGTCATTGAGATTACATGACACACGCATAGCCGTGGTTTTTATGTCCCATCGAGCAGGGAGTGATCTAAATAATCTCAAATTTTTCTCCTTTTGGGTATACACTTTACCCAATGCTTCAAGTTCACCGACAATGCCAGTGAATCTAAGGTCAAGTTCCTCAAGAGTTTCAGATGATTTCATTTTGAAAGATTCAAATTACTGAGTGAGTTTTGAAATCTTATTTTCTTTTGAGAGCTCAGTTCCCTCACAAATCACCTTGAGAATGTGCCTTTGTCGAGAGTGACAAATAGCGCATTCTTAGCTACGTTGTCGAGGTTGGCGTGCTTCCGGCCATCAATTTTCCATTGATCGCGTTCTTTCTCGAGCATCACGGCATGAGCTTGGCCTCCAATCCTTAGAGCAGGATTTACCTTGATGATCTTTATGGGGACTTCTTGAATGACAAAAATCATTTCTCCGTGCATGGCTGCAAGATGAGCCTCCATCCTAATTCTCTAATCATTAAACTCGTTAATATAAAACATATGTACTTTATTTATCAGTAAGGTATCCATGAGTAAGAATAGGAAAGACAAGACTGTTTTGTAAAGAATGTGTGATTTTAGGATCTAATTCGGTTAAAATTCTTTTTAGAATCAACCGCTCCGATACCACTTATTGGCCACTAAGTATATAGAACACAGCTTGGAAAAGTGTTGGTACAACAAGCTGTACGTTTTTCAAATAAGAGTGCGTAGCGAAAGTTCGTTTAAGTGAGTTGCTGTAAATACAGCAACTAGGTTTTTCTCCTGGTAGCTTGGTGCGTACAGGGTATGCAATGTATAC
This sequence comes from Orobanche coerulescens, assembly GCA_033398695.1. NCBI lineage: Eukaryota > Viridiplantae > Streptophyta > Magnoliopsida > Lamiales > Orobanchaceae > Orobanche > Orobanche coerulescens. The sequence goes on from CM065812.1 coordinate 84,921,566, forward strand.
TTGTAAATAATCACAGTAATGAAAACAATAAATGCATAAGGTAAATAACACAGTATTTGAAGTGGTTCGAGGTAAACCCCTCTACGCCCACTGGTCCTCCACACAGGGTAAAAGTTTATTATAATCACTACGTACACAACTAAGTGACTTCTAATCAAACCTATCCTTGTGTCGTTCACACAGATTGATACAAAGACTGTCGCTTTCAATCGTTCACACAGATTAGTTGATGGCGTCTCTTGACTTGATTCTTCTCATACAGATTAAAGCTTCGTCCTATTCGTCCCACACAGGTCAGAATAGCTTTCTTAGTTCACACAGAACTAGGTTTTAAAACAAGGTAAAATGGTAAAGTAACTGGTTTAGAACAGCAGCTTGAACACGATTGTAACACCCCCTAACCTAGCAGCTGAACCGCAAAGGGGTCCGTGCTACTAAGTTGGGGAGTATCACGCTTTTAAACTTTGAAAACCAATAAGAAGTAGATTTGGTAATGCGAGTACTTAGGGAAATAATGCAAACCGGTATTATTTATTCGAAACATTACACAACCTTAAGTTTAATACATAACAAAACCATAACGGAGTGATCTTATTAAAAACAAAACATAGTCTTCCAGCGTAGGGGTGAAATAGCTGGGGAATGGCATATGGACAAGTCTCCGGCTGTCAACACTGAAGAAGATAGTCGACTCCTAAACATGAGCATAATCATCTATATCATAAGAATCTAATGAGCTAATGGCTCAGTAAGATGAGACTTCTGTAATAGCAAAGTATCACGTATCACATTTATCAACAAATAACTACTATATATATATAGTCATGTTCTTGTAAAATCCTTTCTTCGGGTACCCTTGAAGTGTGATACTCGACTGATAGTGATAGGACATGGTTTTCAGAACCTGTTCATATAATTGGCCAATAAAATATGTATACGGGGGTTACCATAATAGTTTTTCAACCAATGGTATTATCCGTATTCAACCTTTTTCATTCAGTGTGGGTTTCCTTGACAGACTTTCAGCCGCAAGTATTTGCCACCATGTGTTGGGTCCGCCGGTCCCCCGCGTCCCGTGCCTACCCGCCATCAATCAAGTACCATACTTCCTGTTCTTAAACATTCTTTTACATACACATGTTATGCATGATCATTCAATAACAGTCATATAAAAATATCAATCAATATATGATCCTTATGATACAGCAAGGAAAAGCCTCATCTTACCTCAAGTCCTGTGCCTGTTGATGTGAAAAGATCAGTTTCTATGGATGGATGTGCTAAAATACTTGAAGAAACAATCTGAAATCTCTTTGAGGACTTTTAACAAACACCTTGGAAAACTGTTAGATTTGAGCTTCCTATTTGATCGGGCTTTTTGTAGATTTTATAATTTTTGGAAGTGAAATATGTTACGGGCGTTTTAAAGTAGAGGTTCATAGCTTCAAAGTGGTATATCATTTGTTGATAAATACATATGTATACATATATTTATAGGAGTTCAAAGTCGGATGAAAATCAATCTTACTCGGACAGCTGGCCGAGAAGGTTCTGTCGGTCGTGACCGACCTTATCTGGACAGCTGGACAGCCTTATCCGGATGGTGGTCGAGAATCTTCTGTCGGTTGTGACCAACCTTATCCGGACAGCTGGACAGCCTTATCCGGATAGTGGCCTCGAAGCTTCTGTCGGTCGTGACCGGCAGTTGTCAGTCCGCGTGTCCGGCGGTGATCGGTAAATGTCCGTCAACTTGGTTCAGCCGGTTCGACCCCTTCCCGATGTCCAAATTCGATTTTTCAACCTGTTACGGACTCATCGGAGGTACATCTTCGATATGCTCTGAACGGATTTTCAATAATATTAAAATAATAATTTAATATTATTTTTGCAGTATAAGTGTTCTGTAATAAAAATTTTATCGTATCAACTCGTCGAAAATTTTCGAAATTACTATCATAAATTCTAAAATAATCCTTATAATTTATTTTGAAATCTTTTCTTTTCATATCCTTCATTTTATGTTGGAAACATATCGGTCCAAGTATTAGACAACTTGTAATTATTGAAATCCATGATCATTAGCAAAATAAATAGCATTTAATTAAGTCTTTGAATTTTCTAGGGTATTACAATTATTATTTTATAATCGTTTAGCACATCGATATCCTTACTGAGAAACTGAGCTCCTCACTGCAACAAAACATCTCACAATGACTTTTATCATGTTAGAGGAGATAATTAACATGTCGTATAAAACGTAATACGAATGGGCATAGCAGTTATTCATGCTCATGAAATGTCTACTTGTATGCCATGCTTCCATAATGCATATTATGTAAATGCATTTAGGTATTAAATGGTTATTGGATTAGGGGATAACCGGGCATTACAACGATGATCTTGGCTGATGATGTGCTGTTCTTGTAGACTGAGTATATTTCTTCTCTTCAGATATAGATAGATGCTTGAAGAAATATACTTTGTTCTTGTAAGCTTTGATTCGATGATAATGAATATTCAGTCGTTCGTTTGAACTTGTTCGTCGAGATTCATTAGTATAAATACGCGTATCTTCAGTATGTGATCAGTTTTTTTTGCAATGTCTATTGCATGGACTATTTATAACCTTGGAATAGATCCGTTATAAATATGTCCGTTGGCTGGGTTGGTGAGCTGAGATCCATTCTGATTGGTTGATTGACTTTCAAGAACAGGATCCAGTTTTTGCTCATTGTCTGAAGATCTTCGTAGGTTGGTATTTAAATACTTTATCCAGTCAGTATTTAAATACTTCTTTCAAATGGTGTTCTGACTTTAGCGTATAAAGTAGATTCCTTCTTCAGGATCTTCAATCCTGTTGGATAAGTGTTTATCATCCTAAAACTATCAGCCTGTATGTTGTATCCCACATAATACATTTCTTATTGCTGTTAGGTGTAGGCTTCAACGTTGTAGGCTATCTCTAGGCTGTATGGAGGGTGTTGTATGGAGTTCCCATATAGTTTCCATACTTGGCGGTATTTCGAATCCTTCGCTATATGTTGGCAGATATACTTGAGATAGCTTGCTGTATGTTGACTAGATTACTTGCCGTATGTTGGTAGTGCGAAGTCTTGCTGTATGTTGGCAATTATCAAAACAAGGTACAAGATTGTTTATCCCAACAAGGAGAAAACTAATAAAACGGTCAAGGGCGAAAATTTTAATCTGTAATATGTTTTATATTTTTGCAGGTATAAATCCCATCGAAGGATTGTTGTTTTGTCATCATCAAAAAGAGGGAGATTGTTGGAAAATTTTATTGCACACATTCAGTTTAGAGGTTTTGATGATAAGTTGATAAACATACAAAAACAACAATGAAACAAAGAAAAACAACAATGAATCAAGAAGAAGTCGGAGATGCACGAGCTGGACAAAAGATCATTGAATTGAAGCAAAAAATACATAACGTACGCTATGTATCATAGCTAACGTCACGAATAATAACCAGCTAAAGACAACCGAGTATGGCAAGGCTAACATACGCACGACATGAAACTCAACGTACACTATGGACGGTGCTTAACGTACGTAACACAGAGAACTTAATGTACGCTATGCAATATGAATTATGAATTCAAATAAATCAATATGAAGGATTGATTCTAGAAGGTCAAAAAGCTTGCAATGGATACATGAAGATAACGTACGCTATGAAGAGAAATTAACGTACGATACGAAGAGAACTTAACGTACCTATGAAGAAAGTTAACATACGACACTGAATATACAGAAGCTACTGGACTGATTTGAACACCACATAATGTACGTAACCGGAGAGGTTAACATACGCTACAGAGCTTAACATATGCTTCGGATGATGAATAACGTGCGTAATGATATGCAGAACCAACAACTAGTTTAGGGCTTGAAGCCTATAAATAACACCTCATATGGTATTCCCCATACAACAACTTCAGGCAAAGTTTATATGCATCAGATATCATTACATACATTGTTGTTGTTGTAATCGAGCTTAATTCATAAGAGTTCGAGTGTTTAATTCACTCAACCATACACGATAGAAAATAAAGGATTGTAGATTTGATTCGGTATTATTAGGATCGTGTATCCGGCATTATTAGAATCATAATCTAAATCCAAATGAGGTTCTTCTGGTACCAATAGAAAGCTAGAAAGGTTGATTCTTTAACCAATAGAAAAAGAAAATGGTTTATCTTGGACCGATATAAAGACAAGATTGTAACGGTTAATCTTGGACTGATAGAATACAAAATTGTAACGGTTTCCCTCAGACCGATAGAGGACAAGGTGGAGAGGTTTATCTTAAGCCTACAGAAAAAGATATGGAGAGAGGACGTAGGCACATTGCCGAACCTCTATATATCTTTGTGTAATTAACATTCCGTATTTTATCGCTTCCGCAATCGCAAAAGACTTTAAAAAATCTATGCTGTACTATTTTAGTGGCGGTACCAAACCCAACAATTGGTGTGAGAGTAGGTATCTCTTATAGTCGTCCTACATCTGAGGAGAAAAATATCCAATGGCGCTTCACTTTGCACAGGTCGAACGCCTCGCCTTAAATCGACCTCCACTTTTTGATGGATCAAATTGTATGACATGGAAAAAGAAAATGTCAATATTCATCCGAGCTTATGATATCGAGATTTGGAAGGTTATTTGCCTTGGTCAAAAGATTCCTACAAAAACGGATGGCTCGCTCAAAAGCTTCGAAGATTAAAGTGATGAGGATTGGAAAAGCGATCATCACAATTGTAAACCAACTCAATTGCTATATTGTGCTTTTAATCAGGAAGAGCATAATCATATATCCGCATGTGATAGTGCCAAAAAATTTAGAAAATGCTAGAGGTAACACATGAAGGAACGAACCCAGTCAAAGAGACGAAGATCAATATGCTTCTCCATACTACAGCTTTTCATGATGAGAGACGAAGAGTCCATTAACAATATGCTCGACCAATTTTCGGTCATTACAAATGGACTTGCTTGTCTCGAAAAACCCTTCTCAAGTAGTGAAAAAGTCAAGAAGATATTACGATCACTACCTCGTGAATGGGACGGAACGGTTACGGCAATTATGGAATCTAAAGATCTCAATACACTGGATTTTAGCGCCATTGTCGGTTCGCTAATAAATTAGGAGATAGTCCTTAAATCAAGGAACACGAAGCCGAAATCGAAGGAAAAGTCAATAGCTTTAAAGCTAAAAGGATGTCAAAAAATGAAGAAGATATCCCAGTTGATGATAATGATGAAGAATCGGCAGTTTATGCCAAAAACATAAATAAGTATCAAAACTTATTAAACCGGCGAGGAAAAGACATCTACAAGAATGAGTCAAAGGTATTCGACAATAATTATCGAAATTGTGGAAAACCAGGTCACTTTGCAAAGAATTGTCAAGGCTCGACCTCCAAGAAGGAAGTACTAATAGCCACATGGAGTGACGAGGATGAAGAAGAAGATAATATTCAAAATAATTTCACATTCATGGCAAGGAATTAGTTTGACGATAGCGACGATGAAATATAAGTAAGTATCTCGTCTCCGATGAAATATTTAATGCTTTCAAACTATTAAATACGGATTTTCAAAATTCGTTAACTGATAACAAATCCCTCAAAATGAAAAATTAATTTATGGAAGACGAAATCTCCAAATTAAACGAAAAAGGAAAATTAATTGAAAATGAATATTCTCTTTGTTTAGAGAGAGAAACTAAATTAAAGGATGATTTATTAAAAGTTCAAAACGAACTAAAAGTTTTAACGAACAAATTTTCTCTCGAAAATGAGAAATTTAAAAAATTACTTTCAGTTCAAAAATTTTCGTTAAATAAACAAGGATTATGATTCAAACAAAATGATAAAAATGATCCTTAAACTTCAAAGTACCCCAATGTGGTAATTATATAAAATTCGGCATCATATTACAAATTGTAAAAGCCCAAGACGAACAATAAAAATAAACAAAATATGGATCCCAAAAGGAACCATAATACCAAACATCATCTATTTACCAAATGAAAAACGACCGAGAGTCGGTTGGATCCCTAAAATTCAAAATTAATTATTTCAAAATAATTGGTATTTAACTCACGGGGAGTTATTCTTTTAAAGGGAGATATTTTTCAAGGGGAGTTTTACCCATCTATTTTCATATTTAATTTTTCATTGATTATATGATTTTCATGCACTTATTGATAATGACCAAAAGGGGGAGAAGAATCAAGAGAAAAATGAGCCGAAAAATAATAGTGGGGGAGAAGAAGCTAAAAGAAAAATATACGAAGATGTTACGGGAGAAGTTGAAAAGAAAAGAAGGAATGCTGGGGAAGAGAAAACTAACAAAATGGACAAAGCTGAAAATTTTGATCTGTATATATTTTATATTTTTGCAGGTATAAATTCCATCGAAGGATTGTTGTTTTGTCATCATCAAAAAGAGGGAGATTGTTAGAACATTTTTATTCCACATATTCAATTTAGAGGTTTTGATGATAAGTTTATAAACATAGAAAAACAACAATGAAACAAACAAAAACAACAATGAATCAAGAAGAAGTCGGAGATGCACGAGCTGGACAAAAGAACATTGAATTGAAGCAAAAACATACATAACGTACGCTATGTAACATATCTAACGTACGTAACAAAGACCCAGCTGAAGACAGTCGAGTATGGTGTAACACCCCCAATCCGCTCAGGGATATTACACGCCGTAGAACCTTTCCTCAAGGATCTACCAGGCTGGTAACAACATCGAAAATCTCAACAATGCCTTTAAGACTAAAATGACTCAGTAGACCGATTTGCTCTTTCAATAAATACATAGAACTCAATCACTAACACATGCCCATATAGGGGTCGAGTACAACACACTCCCGTACAACGGGGAAAGAATACTGCAGCGGAAAATAAAATACAACTAAACCAATATGACATCAACGGGTCTTCATGTGATTAGTATCGTTCATCTTTCATCATCCTTCATGCCGACCCTGTGCTATGTTCCAAAACCTGAATGCAATATAGACATCCACCCCCCGAATACTCGGGGGTTAGAAAAACTCCACTGTTTTGCTAGTACAAGTATGAAATCATACGAAATGTAACAAGCCAATAGAAATCACGAATCAGGTACGACAAATACTTACAAAAGACTTCCCGAGAAGTTTTATTAATTAGAAACCATCAAAGAAGTCTTTGAAAATAAATTCTTCATATCGGAGATTCTAAAAATATAAACTTTGTTAGACCTTAAGTCCTTTAGTTGAAAATATACAATTCAAAATGAACGGGTCTCGGCCTAAAATCACTTTCCATAAAATGGCCTTTACAAACCGTTGGGATCTCATCCCAGATCTCATCAAATCACAGTACACGAGAATAATATCAAGGATCGTTTTCCAACATCAAAATCCACAACCCAAGGTTTAAACACAAACGACAAATACTCTAGTGCCATCCTAGCCAAGTAAACCAAACGAACAACTTACCTCTTACACACTTAACGATGCATGCAATCATGAAAACCGTTCAAAAGCACTTATTTCCGGAAATGCCATAATCAAATCACATTGTAAAATGCACCACAATTAACCGTCGATCCACACCTCCGTGGACCCCTACCGAGACCCCGTCGGATCTAACCCGTAGTGGTTAAAAGCAAAGCTCGTCGATCCACACCTCCGTGGACCCCTACCGAGACCCCGTAGGATATAACCCGTAGTGAGCATACATACACACGCGTTGCTCATGCAATACTAATATGCTAAGAATGTAAGCTCATCAAGAATACTTACTAGAGATGGCCACTTACCCGACACTATTATCAAACTCTTCACAATACTTCCATCATGAAAATCAGTCGCAACACAACAACATAATTAACACGGAATATACGATTCCATAACTTTAAACAAGCAGAGGTATCGTTAAAGTCTTCAACGTTCAAAATAATCAAATCAAAATCAACTCACACGAATCATTTCACGAGGGTAAACCAACCATCGTAAATCCCACACGTAAACTCTATTTGCAAGACAGAAATCGTATAAGAAAATACTTGCCTCGAAACTACGATTGAAGTGAGACGATGAATGAGATAATGTAACACCCCAATTCACAAATGGGACATTACACGCCGTAGAACCCTCGTGAGGTCTACCAGGCTAACACATGACACAAACCCACAATGCAAATCCAAACAATGCACTCAAAAGTAAATAAGGCCGTGGCCTCGGCCAAAACAATTTTAACCGAGTACATGAACATAAAATAAATACCAATCCGTTGCCCACGCAGGGGACTTAAACCAAGTTTAAAAGTAGACAGTTTAATTCCAGTACTCGACAAATGCAATGACAAAACATAGAATTACAGACTCGAGCCACATCATCAAGCCAGCCCATCCTTTACGTGCGTGTCCCGTGCCTGCTCCTCAGCTCTCCCGGTACCTGAAATGCATAAGACGCATTTCCCCCATTTAAGGGGTTAGCATTCAAATAGCTAGTGCAAGTACACAATTACACAACATTATATACAAAAATACAGTTTTTAGCACAATCATCTCAATCAGAAATCATTTACCATATATATATTCCGGAATACTACATTGGCAATCAAATCAGTTCCAATCATCACGATATCACAAAATCACAACTGGTATCCCGTGGCCGTACCCCTTAGTATCGACCCCCAGACATCCCGTCGAACACTCCGGGTGGGATACCACTTCCGCGGCCGTACCCCTTAGTATCGACCCCCAGACATCCCGTCGGACACTCCGGGTGGAAGTTCAATCACACACGCACCCAAGTTCCCTTCCGCGGCCGTACCCCTTAGTATCGACCCCCAGACATCCCGTCGGACACTCCGGGTGGAAGGAACACAACTCACGCACCTGAAAATCACAATTCATCATTCATTTTGAAAATCACAACATACATAACGAAATGTAATACATGTACTTGCCTTGAATGAAACGAAACGAAGGAAACGACGAAGGAATAGGTTTCGGTCCGAACAATCTTCCCAAATCCGTTCCTAACACAATAACGGTATACACAAGTCTCAATAATGCGGAAAGGTAAGAATTAATCCTAATTCTACCCCTCAGAACGATTTGTCGGAAAATACGAAGTCCACGATGGCTATAATCTAACAATGAAGAAATTACTAGGTTAAATCCGTTAAACTATACTGGAAACAAGGGATTTATGACTACACAATCGTAATCCAACAAGTTGTCGAAGTCAAAACGGATTAAAAGGAAGAATTATGCCAAAAATCCCGAAATCCCCAAAGAACTAGGGTTCATCGATGTATACCTCGATTCGGACGGATGGAGGATGATTATGATGATGATAAACCTTGCTTGGGACGCAAAAATCGATCTTTAGAAGGTTCCTACGGATTGCACCGGATGAATCGCTTGAAATCGCCCAAAGGAAGCTCACGTCGCGAGAAAGAAAGAAAAGGAGTGAAATAAGTCGACCGGAAATAAGTCGGGAATTAAAAGACCTGACGGCGAGTTACGTACGTTAACGCCTATTGTTAACGTACGTTATGAAGGTTACGTACGTAACCCCTCTCAGGTTAACGTACGTAACGAACAATCTGGACACTTTCTGCGAAACCATAACGTACGTTACCAATGGGGTATAACGTACGTTATGATACCTATATAACGTCGTAAAGGAGCATGCATAACGTCGTTATGCATGCGATTCAAAGATCGCTAATCACTTAGCCAAAGACAATGATACAACGACGAAACGTAACACAAGGATAGAATCAAAATCATAAACATGGGGTATCCAAACCAATGAAGCTGAGTTTTGAAAGAAAATATAAGCCCGATCACTAGAGAGTCTCAAATGAAGCAAATGAAAAGAAATTCACCATACTTATGAAAATTACAAAACGGCCCAAGAGCAGAAAATCGCGATGCAACGTCGGATTAACAAACCGAAAATTTCAACACGACCAACTCAACCATACAAACTTATACAAATCAAGAAACAACGGAAACGAACAAGTTTTACGAGAATCGAACGTACATACGGCAAGATACAAATTAAGATGAAATTATGCAAAAACATCCTCGAAACTCATCCAGACGGAAAAACTCCAAGAACAAAATAGATTCAGAATTCCAAAACAGTGCTAAGCGGTTGTCCGAAACGAACATACGCCAAAAATAGAAATTACCGAAAATAGAAAACACGGATATTACATTATCCCCCCCTAAAAATAAGTTTCGTCCCGAAACTTACAACGCGAACAACTCGGGGTATCTCGACCGCATACTCTCTTCCGTCTCCCATGTGGCTTCCTCGGATCCATGTCTCGACCATTGAACTTTAACCAGAGGAATGGTTTTATGACGAAGTTGCTTCACCCGACGCTCTAAAATCTGAATTGGCCTCTCCTCAATGGTAATGTCGGGTCCCAATTCGATCTCTCCAAAATCAAGAATATGGCTAGGGTCCGATACGTACTTCCTAAGCTGGGAAACATGAAATACGTTATGAACGTGACTCAAAGACGGCGGCAAGCCTAACCGATAGGCAAGCTCTCCCACTCTCTCTAAAATTTCAAACGGCCCAATATATCTCGGACTAAGTTTACCCTTCCGGCCGAAGCGGTAAACTCCCCGTGTCGGCGACACCTTAAGCAAAACATGATCTCCCACCTCAAACTCCAACGGCCGGCGACGCGTGTCGGCATAAGACTTTTGCCGACTCTGGGCCGTCAACAATCTATCACGAATCAGAGTAATCTTCTCCCTCGTCTCCACTACCATATCAGGCTCGGTACCAATCAGCTCGGACGCATCGTCCCAACACAACGGCGATCTGCACTTCCTCCCATACAATGCCTCAAATGGTGCCATTCTGATCGAGGCGTGCCAACTATTGTTGTACGTGAACTCGATCAACGGCAAGTGCGACTCCCAATCATCCTTCCAATCTAGGGCACAGGCTCTCAACATATCCTCCAACGTCTGGATCGTCCGCTCCGACTGCCCGTCAGTCTGAGGGTGGTAAGACGTACTGAGTCTCAACTCCGTCCCCAAAGCTCGATGAACAGCCTGCCAAAAATGTGATATAAACCGGCCATCACGATCCGAAACAATACTCTTAGGAGTCCCATGTAATCTCACGATCTCTGCAATAAACACTCGTGCCAGTCTCTCTGGACCCCAAGTGTCCTTAATACCCAGGAAATGAGCTGATTTGGTCAGTCGATCGACAATAACCCAAATCATGTTCATTCCAGTCCGAGTCCTAGGCATACTGGTAATGAAATCCATAGAAATATCCTCCCATTTCCACTCCGGGATGGGAAGTGGTCGCAAAAACCCCGCGGGTCGCTGATGCTCGATCTTAACCTGCTGACAGGTCAAACATCTCGACACGAACTCGCTAACGTCTGTCTTCAAATTACTCCACCAGTAGTTACTCCTCACGTCCTTGTAAATTTTACTCGTACAAGGATGTATGGAGTAAGGCGTGGTATGAGCTTCGCTCAATATCTTCTGTCTCAGCTCAATAACATTCGGTACACATAATCTGCCGCGAAATCTCAGAACGCCATCATTCTGAATCACAAATCCAGGGGCTTTCCCCTTCCTCACATCCTCCCTCAACTGGACCAAACACGGATCATCATACTGTTTCGCCTTGATATCATCAGTCAAGGACGAAGTGATCTCTAATGCACATAACTGGCCCTGAACTCTCTGAACCCAAACCTCAATATTTTGACAGATAAAATCTCATTTGGATCCTACTCGTGGTGTAAGTACCTCCAACATCTCATGCGCCATCGGCTTACGGCTCAACGCATCAGCCACTACGTTAGCCTTACCCGGATGGTAAAGTATCTCGAGGTCGTAATCTTTAATTAGCTCCAACCACCTACGCTGTCTCATATTTAACTCTTTCTGACTGAAGATATACTTCAAACTCTTGTGATCTGTAAAAATCTTACACGACGACCCATAGAGATAATGCCTCCAGATCTTTAAGGCGAAAACGACCGCAGCTAACTCCAAATCGTGCGTGGGGTAATTCACCTCATAAGGTTTCAACTGGCGGGACGCATACGCAATGACCCTATCTCTCTGCATCAAAACACATCCGAGCCCAAGGCCCGAAGCATCACTATATACTACGAAATCCTCGTTCCCCTGAGGCAATGCTAAAACGGGTGCGGTAGTCAAACGTCTCTTTAACTCGTCAAAACTGTCCTGTCTGTCTGCAGTCCACTCGAACTTCTGAGTTTTCTGGAGCAACTGAGTGAGTGGTCTAGCGATCTTAGAAAATCCCTCCACGAATCTACGGTAATAGCCAGCAAGACCCAGAAAACTCCTCACCTCCTTCACATTCTTAGGCGGCTCCCAAGCCATTACTGCCTCTATCTTCTGCGGATCTACCCGAACTCCCTCTGCTGAAATCACATGCCCGAGGAACATCACTTCCTCGAGCCAAAACTCACACTTAGAGAACTTCGCATACAACTGCTCTGCTCTCAAAATGTCTAATACAATCCGGAGATGTAAGGCGTGCTCCTCCCGACTCCGTGAATAGATAAGAATGTCATCGATAAAGACGACTACGAATTTGTCCAGATACTCAATAAAAACTTTGTTCATCAATTGCATGAACAACTTCTTTGGGGCATTAGTTAGCCGAAAGGCATAACCACAAACTCGTAATGGCCATATCTCGTCCGAAGGCGGCTTTCGGTATATCATTGTCCCGAATCCTCAATGGTAGTAGCCCGATCGCAAGTCAATCTTGAAAAGACGCCGCCCCACAAGGTGATCAAACAAGTCGTCAATCCGGGGCAAAGGGTATTTATTTTTGATGGTCAACTTGTTTAATTCTCGATAATCGATACATAAACGAAGCGATCCATCCTTCTTCTTAACAAAAAGTACAGGCGCACCCCAAGGCGATGCGCTCGGTCGAATATACCCTTTATCTAACAACTCCCCCAACTGATTCTTCAACTCTAGTATCTCCGACGGTGCCATACGGTACGGTGCTCGAGAAATAGGGGCCGCATTCGGCTCAAGGTCAATAGGAAACTCCAACTCTCGATGTGGTGGTAATCCCGGCAAGTCGTCCGTAAATACATCAGGATACTCGCTAACAACTGGAATCGACGATATGTCAACCCCACCATCTTCCGCCTGCAGAGCGAAACACCAGTAGCCGACACAACCCTGGTTCAGAAGTTTTATCGCCTTCAAGGCGCTAATCACACTCCCCGATCTACCCGGCTTACAGCCGACGAGAGTATGCTCGGTGCCGTCCTCGGCAACTATCGAGATGGTACGAGTCCGATAGTTCATGATAGCACCATGACGATCCAACCAATCGTCTCCGAGGATTAAATCCTCACCCTTAAGGTCTATAACAATGAGATTGGAGGGCCAATCCCGGCTCCCGATCCTCACTGGCCAATCCCTAACTTCCCGGTCCCCAACCATACGATCCCCACTGGGTGTACTCACTACAAACGGCTCACACTCAAACAAGCAGTCAAAACCAATACGACTCACACAATCCGAAGCAATAAAGGAATGGGTAGCACCCGAATCAAAAAGCACTGACACTGGATGAGTAAGGATCTTAGTAGTACCTGACGCCACTGGAACATCTGTCTCCTCTGTACGCCTCATCTGATACAATCGGGGGTGAACTGAACCCGAACTCGACGCTGTACGGCGATCCGGCTGACCCCGTCCCCTACCACGACTCGAACTCTGCGGAACATAAGTAGCTGGAGTGCTGTGATCCCTCTGATCGGTAGTGGTAGTCGGAACTCTAATAGCGCTGGTGGCCCGCTCACAATGAGTCGCCCGATGCCCGGTCTGCCCACAAGTGAAGCAAGTAACTGGAGGAAAAGGGCAATCCTTCATCAAATGCTCATACTGGTTGCAGTTAAAACAAACCACCCACCGAAGCAACGGATCGCGAGCGGTTTCCCTGAGATCCCCTAGCTTGATGAAATGGCCTCTTCCCCGGTGTAGGGGCAGACTGTGCTCTCGAAAATCGGCCACTCTTGTCGGCTGAGAAGTTGCCAACTGTTTTCTGTTTCTTGGCCTCGGCACCCAACTCTGATTCTGGTGCGGCCATCTCGATCGTTAGAGCGCGATCCTGATACTCCTTCAAAGTGGCACACATGAGCGGTGCCATACTCTGCCTGATATGCGGTTTCATACACATATTAAAGTAACGGATTTTATCAGCTTCCGTCCTCACCTGATCTCTCACGAAACCCAGCTGCTGATTGTAAGTAATGATGGCCTGAGAAATAGGCACATCGTGAGGTGTAGCGGTGAAGAACTCCACAATTCTGCGCTCCTTAACTGGCGGTGGACAATATTCTGCTTCCATAGCAGACCTGAACTCATCCCAAGTGGCCCGACGGTCTCTGGGCGCAACGGCCTCCCACCATTCCGCAGCTTCCTTATCCAGGAGGTACTGGGCAATATGTACCCTCCTGTCCTCGGGACAAGCTACGGCATCGAAGGTCCTGGACAACTGAAAGAGCCAATTCTCCCAACCGAGAGAGTCAGAAGATCCGGAGAAACGAGGAGGATGCATCTTAGACACCGTCTGAAGCCACTTACTAGCTTCCTCTTCAGGTGTCGGGGGCGAATTATGGCGTCCACCCTGAGCTATCTGAGCAAGCTGGGCTACTAACTGCTGGAGTACGGCAGTAGCCCCGGCGTCGGCATTATTACCCGACGGCACTGAGTGAGAGGCTGAGTCTGCAGAGGACTGAGAAAGTGAGCCCTCTTCATTATCAGCACCCCGACCACGGCCTCGGCCGCGCCCCCTAGCTGGTCTACCACGACCTCTCAACATACTGAAGAAAATACGAAAAGAACAAGATCAGAAAGATTCACAATTCACAAAGTTGGTAACACAAGTCACAATTCCGAACTACGCAAGAAAACGAATTACAGAAATATAAGAGTTCGAGGAGACTTACAGCCACGGTTCGCACGAAAAGACGGTAGCGTGATGATATTAGGCTCAACGACTGACTCTAACGACATAACTGACAGACCCAAAATTCACCGACAACCTAGGTATTCAAAACCTAATCTCTGATACCATAAATGTAACACCCCAATTCACAAATGGGACATTACACGCCATAGAACCCTCGTGAGGTCTACCATGCTAACACATGACACAAACCCACAATGCAAATCCAAACAATGCACTCAAAAGTAAATAAGGTCGTGGCCTCGGCCAAAACAATTTTAACGGAGTACATGAACATAAAATAAATACCAATCCGTTGCCCACGCAGGGGACTTAAACCAAGTTTAAAAGTAGACAGTTTAATTCCAGTACTCGACAAATGCAATGACAAAACATAGAATTACAGACTCGAGCCACATCATCAAGCCAGCCCATCCTTTACGTGCGTGTCCCGTGCCTGCTCCTCAGCTCTCCGGCACTAAATGCAGAAGACGCATTTCCCCCATTTAAGGGGTTAGCATTCGAATAGCTAGTGCAAGTACACAATTACACAACATTATATACAAAAATACGGTTTTTAGCACAATCATCTCAATCAGAAATCATTTACCATATATATATATTCCGGAATACTACATTGGCAATCAAATCAGTTCCAATCATCACGATATCACAAAATCACAACTGGTATCCCGTGGCCGTACCCCTTAGTATCGACCCCCAGACATCCCGTCGAACACTCCAGGTGGGATACCACTTCCGCGGCCGTACCCCTTAGTATCGACCCCCAGACATCCCGTCGGACACTCCGGGTGGAAGGAACACAACTCACGCACCCGAAAATCACAATTCATCATTCATTTTGAAAATCACAACATACATAACGAAATGTAATACATGTACATGCCTTGAATGAAACGAAACGAAGGAAACGACGAAGGAATAGGTTTCGGTCCGAACAATCTTCCCAAATCCGTTCCTAACACAATAACGGTATACACAAGTCTCAATAATGCGGAAAGGTAAGAATTAATCCTAATTCTACCCCTCGGAACGATTTGTCGGAAAATACGAAGTCCACGATGGCTATAATCTAACAATGAAGAAATTACTAGGTTAAATCCGTTAAACTATCTTTGGAAACAAGGGATTTATGACTACACAATCGTAATCGACAAGTCGTCGAAGTCAAAACGGATTAAAAGGAAGAATTATGCCAAAAATCCCGAAATCCCCAAAGAACTAGGGTTCATCGATGTATACCTCGATTCGGACGGATGGAGGATGATTATGATGATGATAAACCTTGCTTGGGACGCAAAAATCGATCTTTAGAAGGTTCCTACGGATTGCACCGGATGAATCGCTTGAAATCGCCAAAGGAAGCTCACGTCGCGAGAAAGAAAGAAAAGGAGTGAAATAAGTCGACCGGAAATAAGTCGGGAATTAAAAGACTGACGGCGAGTTACGTGCGTTAACGCCTATTGTTAACGTGCGTTATGAAGGTTACGTCGTAACCCTCTCGAGTTAACGTCGTAGCGAACAATCTGGACACTTTCTGCGAAACCATAACGCACGTTACCAATGGGGTATAACGTGCGTTATGATACCTATATAACGTCGTAAAGGAGCATGCATAACGTCGTTATGCATGCGGCCGATTGACCTTGCTAATCACTTAGCCCGGACAATGATACAACGGCGAAACGTAACACAAGGATAGAATCAAAAGCATAAACATGGGGTATCCAAAACAATGAAGCTGAGTTTTGAAAGAAAATATAATCCCGATCACTAGAGAGTCTCAAATGAAGCAAATGAAACGAAATTCCCCAAACTTATGAAAATTACAAAAACGGCCCAAGAGCCCGAAAAATCGCGATGCAACGTCGGATTAACAAACCGAAAATTTCAACACGACCAACTCAACCATACAAACTTATACAAATCAAGAAACAACGGAAACGAACAAGTTTTACGAGAATCGAACGTACATACGGCAAGATACAAATTAAGATGAAATTATGCAAAAACATCCTCGAAACTCATCCAGACGGAAAAACTCCAAGAACAAAATAGATTCAGAATTCCAAAACAGTGCTAAGCGAGTTGTCCGAAACGAACATACACCAAAAATAGAAATTACCGAAAATAGAAAACACGGATATTACAGATATGGTCGGGCAGCCCCGAACTCCTGAACGTAATCAAGCACACGATAGCACTGCGAAAACTACGAGGATAACAACACACGAATTATCAACACCAAATAATAATCGACTCGGAATCCTCGAGCACCTATAATCCTCCGGAAGAAACAACAAAAACAAGATCACCACGAGGACCGAGACCAACAACACTAGGAATTACATCAAGACATTGAAAGAAACTCATTGAAACATTTAATCGAACATTAAATGTTCAATGATTCCCAAGAACACTCAAATCGCCAATCGAGTTAAACCAACTCGAAGTATGGGTATACAATACATAGAATATGTTTAACAACATCATTTAACAACAATCGATCCATCAAAAATGGATGGAAAATGAAATCAAGAACAAATCCCCCAAAAAGTCGATTCGAAGGAAATCAAGAAATATACCTTGATTCGACGAAGAACAATGGATTAAATGACGTTAAACACAAGAATACTACTATGATTAATCATAACCATCATAGATAAATCAACAATACGGAACGAATCGGACAAAAACGCAAAAACCCCAAAATTTCTCAAAATAGGGTTCTAGGAAATCTCACCTTGATTCGCTGGATCAAAGGATGATATAGGATGATCCATCAATGATATGAACTCAAAAACTTCATGGATTTGTTGTTCAACAACATGGATTCACCTCCTCCGAAGCGCCATCCGTGGATCGAAAAGAAGGGAAATGAAAAATGAGTGAAAATGCGACTGCTCTGTCACATTTATACTGGTGCATCCTAGCATGCGCTAGGCTGCCGGGCTAGCGTGCGCTATCGGCCCGGGCCGCAATCCAGGGACTTCCTGGACTAGACTGCTCGGCCAGGTAGCGTGTGCAGCCTTCCGGCCGTAGCGTGCGCTACCTGCCGGTCGTAGCGTGCGCAGTATCCGACAGTAGCGTGCGCTACCTGCCAATCCACCCGAGTCCAGAACCTCTCTGTGTAACACCCCCGTGATTTACAGGAATATTACAGCGCTGTAGATTCTTTTTGGAGAATCTACCAGGCTTGGACTAACGTAAGAACTCATTTAGTTTTTACAAACCACAACTTTATTCTTTTATTAAACAAACCAACTTCAAAATGACATACAACACAATACCAAAGACATCTCGCCCCGTAGGACCACAACTGATACAATAGTTCATATCTAGTACAACAACATCACACGACAGTACCCGCGCGAGTACAAAATGTAAAATACGACCATGAACATGACAATATAACCAATAACTCAAAAAGGGGTACACGATATCAATGCTGCCTGCCAAGCTCGTGTCCGCCGTGTGATGGCTCTTAAATTAGACCTGTACCTGAATACACAAAAGTATATCCACCCCAGAGGGGGTCAGCAAGAAGCCGGTGCAAGTACAATGATTCTAGAATATGTACAACAAGTGAATAATCAAGAAAAATCACAGTGTCATCACAGATATTCCGGAATACCACATCACAATCATCATCACAAAACAACCTCACGAGCTATACTAGCCCCGCATCTCGCAAGATACGCACCCCAAGAGACCTCGTCAGGCTATCTCTGGTTGTATAGCCCAAAAGAGTGATCCGTAGGGAAATGAATCCTACCGGACCCCAGGGGACCCTCACTGTTGTACTCGGCTCACACACACTCAATCAACAATTGGCACAAATCCCATTTTTACATATTCACACGAAGTACATTAAACACAATCAAAGTACTTGCCTCAATTTGAACGACAGGGGAAACAACGAACGGATGGACGTACGGTCCGAACTTCCTTCAACAATTCGACCCTAACACAACGAGATACCGAATCATAACACAACACTACGGAAACGGAAGGATTCACCCTAAGTTCTACCCTTAGGGACATTTATTCAAACACTACGAAGGCAACATAGCTCGAACCCAAACTATGGAAGGTAACTTGGGGTTAAATCCGTGAATCTTGGAGAAAAATTAAAGATTATGATTATAACATTACAATCTAGCACAAATTGGAGCTAGAATAGATTAGAACCAAAGATCTCAACAAAAACCCCAAAATATGAAGAACTAGGATTCCACCGGATTTTACCTTGATTTGGACGGTGAAAGTTGATGAGATGTTGATAACTTGGTGTTAGGAACTCAAAATTATTGTTGGATGAAGAAATCCGACCAAAATCTGCACTCTCCAATGATCAAGCATGCCCATCCGCCGGAGGAGAAAAAGGATGGGAAGAAATGACGAATCTGAGCCTGCCCAGCATATATATACTGGGGAGAAACTAGCGCGCGCTAAGGCTAAAAATTAGCGTGCGCTAACGGGTTAGACAGGCAGTACAGAACCCACTGTCTGACTTCGGTAGCGCACGCTACTCAGAAATATTAGCGCGCGTTATCGATCATGACTAGCATGCACTAAACTCGGAATATAGCGTGTGCTACCTGCTATCGCCCGCAGTCCAGAACAATCTGTCCTCACTGCCCTGTCGACTCAGCGCGCGCTAACCTACTAATAGCGTGTGCTAGAGCGATGAAATAGTGTACGTTAGTCTTGCCATAGCATGCGCTAACGCCCCACTCCAGAGTCCAGAAAACTCTCCAGGCCTCACTGCCCAGCAGGCCTAGCGTACGCTACTCACATGTAATATCCGCAATTTTGATTTCCGATAAAAATTTTTTCTGGTGTAAGTCCATCTTAGAAACTCTATTGTGTCCGTTTCGTCATTCCGAGAATGATTAATTCTACACTTTTTGTCATCCGAGTTCGTCTCTGTGTCGTTCTGTTGAATTCCGTGTTCTTAAGCGACTTTTCGACGTATGAGTTCGACTTTGTAAAATCACCATTAATTCTTGGAAACTCCAAAAATTCTGAATCTTTTCGATATTTTATAGCATCAAGTTAGCTTTCCAATGGTTCAAACGGTGAGTCAATCGGAGTCCGGATGAAGGATTTATGGTCGAAATAGCTAAGACTGCACCATGTGCCTTTTGGTGCTGGAGCGGGCTGTACCGCGGGCCGTGGCCCCTGTTGTCCGGGCTGCAGCACTAAGATGGCTGGGAGCATTTTTTTTAGCCATGGGCCGTGGCACACTCAGTCCGGGCCACGGCACACGGGTCAGATCACCCTTTTCCAGCGGATTTTTGGAGGAAGGAAGCTCATTTCATCCTCCTCTTCATTTCTCCTCTCCTTGGGCGATTTTTTTGCGAATTCTTGGGCGATTTATCATCATCAATCTAAGAGATTTCATCCTCCTTGAGTTCTTGGTGCGAATTAACAACATCTTTTTGGATTCTTCATCCCAAATCTAAGGTAAATTTTTTCAACATCTTGGATTTCGATTTCTAGTTGGGATATGATGATTTGGATGTTGTAATCATGATATGTGAAGGGATATACGTATGATTATGAGTTTTTATAAATTATCATTGGATTGTTGGAGGATTATTCAAGAACATGTTGGATGTTGATTTTGGAATTGGGGGTTTCGATTAGATGTTGTTGGAATCTCGAATTGTGTATTCCTATGAGAATATTGATTGTATATAAGATGTTTTGTTGGATTGAATCATTCATTGGAGGTTTGGTATCGATATAATTGAGATTGGTTGTAAACAATTGGAAGTTGTCTACAACGTGTTTGTTGAATTGCTTTAATGAGTTTGGGTATTGTTGTATCGACTTTTGAGTTGGTTGTGATCATGCTTGATTCGTATATTAAGGGAATTGTTGGTAATTGTGTTATTCAAGGTTGTTTCGAGGACCGATAATCACTTTAAGGACGTTGTTCGTAGAAGGACATTCTCGCCGTCGATTTAAGGTAAGTTTTATACTTGTACTAGTCAATGAGATTAATGTTGTCATATATGTGTATGAATGTGTTGTATCATTCCGAGACTTGGTCTCTTCATAAATTCATTGATATTAGGGGATCGTTCGATACGATACTCTTCGGCAATTATGCCAAATGTTTATTATCATTCATTAATGGCCGGTAAGGCATTGAGATATTCGTTGTTAATGTTATTATTGATCACCAGTTCGCGGTATCGATGTATCGGTTGTTGTTAATATTGATGTCGATCTAGACGTTGTTGTAATCATTGTTATTAATGTTGGCTTCCTGTCATTCATGTTGTATTGGCCAATTGAAGGCATTGTCGTATTCGTTCTCATCTTCATCGTCGGTAGCCGATTAAAGGTGCTGAGGCATTTATTGTATCATTGTCATCGATTAGCCGTTCTAAGGCAATCGAGGTGCTCAATCATTCATTGTATCATTGTTATCGATTGGCCGTTCTAAGGCAATCGAGGAGTTCAATCATTCATTGTATCATTGCCATCGATTAGCCGTTCTAAGGAAATCGAGGTGCTCAATCATTCATTGTATCATTGTCATCGATTAGCCGTTCTAAGGCAATCGAGTTACTCAATCGTTCGTTGTATCATTGTTATCGATTAGCCGTTTTAAGGCAATCGAGGTATTGAATCATCCGTTGCATCATTATTATCGGTTGGCCATTCTAAAGCAGTCGAGGTATTGAATTGGGGTTGTCGAGGATAGTTCCCATCCGTTGTGTCGTTGTTATCGATTGACCATTTTAAGGTAATCGAGGTATTGAATTGGGACTTCCGAGGACGGTGCCCATCCGTGAGTCATCATTATCATGTTGGCCGACTCAAGACAGCACACTGTCATTCTCGTGAATTCGGCAGTCTTCGGATCATTACCGTTTGTGATTAATTATATTTTGGAGGCTAGTCTCGGCTAGTGCTCATTATGGGTAAGCTTGGGGCTTGAACCTTCGCGGTTGGCTTCCCAACACCTACAGTTCAGTAGGTCACGGTCGTGTTTATGATCTTAGTATGGGTAAGCTTGGGGCTTGAACCTTCGCGATTGGCTTCCCAACACCTACAACTCAGTAGGTCACGGTCGTGTTTATGATCTTATTATGTGTAAGCTTAGGGCTTGAACCTTCGCGGTTGGCTTCCCAACACCTACAACTCAGTAGGTCACGGTCGTGTTTATGATCTTATTATGGGTAAGCTTGGGGCTTGAACCTTCGCGGTTGGCTTCCCAACACCTACAACTCAGTAGGTCACGGTCGTGTTTATGATCTTATTATGAGTAAGCTTGGGGCTTGAACCATCGCGGTTGGCTTCCCAACACCTACAACTCAGTAGGTCACGTTCGTGTTTATGATCTTATTAAGGGTAAGCTTGGGGCTTCAACCTTCGCGGTTGGCTTCCCGACACCTACAGCCAGTAGGTCACGGTCGTGGTTCTGACCTTATTAGCCCTCATTAACTACAGCTTCGGGCTGTTCCGGTTTCATGTGATTGTGATATTTGACAGCTTCGGCTGAGTGGCTTTCAGGCCATTATGATTGTCTTGGTAATTTCATTGGAGCCTTCGGGCATTGTGATTCATAATTAATTCAGTTCTGGTTTGGTTCATGTCGTGTAATTCATTGTGGTACTCTATAATTATGATTTGCCGTTGGGCATTTATGTTCTAACCTGTCGAATAGGTATTAATAGTATGCCGTGGGCATAGTGTTTCACGAATGCTCGGTTCTTACATTGGTTTGTGAGAATCTCGTATTATTATCATCATTGTACCGTTTCATTCTGCCTTTGGATGCATATCATGTTATACATGTATTTGATGTTCATCATCTGGATGACTGACCCCGTGGGGGCGGAACATGTTTTCATGTTTTAGGTGCTTGCGAGGAGAGAGTTGAGACACAGGGGCATGATGATGGCGACGAGGCATTCGAGCGATACTAGTCCAAGTTGTTCATGTTGGTCAGCCAGTTGGAGTGTTCTCCAGTTTGTCAGTCATTGTCACTATGTATTACCCGAGCAGATGCTCGTGGATGTTGTTGTATTTTATTTTTGGCCCTGTAGGCCCATCGTTGTCATTGAAATTCCTTATCAAAATATTGTGTCGGATGTCATGGTAGGGACTATGATTTTCCCTTGTTGTTTAATTTAATGTATTTGAGTCATGTTTGTCTGGTGGATCTCCTGGCGTGGGGTCCACGACACTGTAATAACCCAATAGGATTTGGGGGTGTTACAGAAGATGGTATCAGAGCGTTTGGGTTGTGAGATACCCTGATATGTGAGTTATGTGGCTCTACCGACGCGGTAGTAGTGGGACTGTCAGGTTATGATAATCTGGACAGTCGGGTTTTGTGAGTCGTAATATTTGTACGACTGCACGAGTCATTCATTCATCGAGTCATCGTCAGTGAAGACTAGTATCGTGAGACCTCGATGCTTCGTATGACCTGTGTAAGGACTCGATTCTCTTTATGTTCATACATTCATCATGTCATTAATTATTCATGCTTTGTTGAAACCTATATGTGATATTAGTAATATGATTGATTCATGACTAATTGTTTTGGAGCACGTGTGACCTGTGTAAGCATTAAGGATCAACTCATTCATCAGTTAATAATCCCCAATCATCATTTTTGATCTTGTCGATCATGTTAATTCATTCATCACTCAGTCAATCTCATTGCTCAGTTAATTCATTCATCATTGACTCAATCTCATTGCTCGGTTAATTCATTCATCACTCAGTAAATCTCATTGTTCAGTTAATTCATCATCACTCAGTCAATCTCATTGTTCAGTTAATTCATTCATCACTCAGTCAATCTCATTGTTCAGTTAATTCATTCATCACTCAGTCAATCTCATTGTTCAGTTAATTCATTCATCGCTCAATCAATCTCATTGTTCAGTTAATTCATTCATCGCTCAGTCAATCTCATTGTTCAGTTAATTCATTCATCACTCAGTCAATCTCATTGCTCAGTTAATTCATTCATCACTCAGTCAATCTCATTGCTCAGTTAATTCATTCATCACTCAGTCAATCTCATTGCTCAGTTAATTCATTCATCACTCAGTCAATCTTTGCTCAGTTAATTCATTAATCATCCAGCCCAACTCACGGTTCAGTTGTTGATCTTGTGGATCGAATTTTTGACTTTGTTAACTTGTTCAAGGTAATTATTTCAGGAATTTCATCAGAGAATCATGTTACCTCACCTGATCTTTCATACGATCTTATCATATTCCAATGTAATGTCGACGATCATTTCATTGTGTCATTAGTGCATTCATTGTGTTAGAGCATGTATGCTCATTATCATCACTCTGTAACGTAATCATAATGCGATCTTCAAACGGGATCTGTAATTATCATGTGATTTTCCTGCCTCGGTATGGAAAGAGCTTTCAGAGGGACATCGGACTCTGACGTCCAAGAGATCGTTTTCTAGTCGTCTTCGTGCTGGGAGAGATTCTTCTCAGATGAAGAGTTCGACTGTTGTTTGCTTTAATTATGATTCAGCACGGCATGTTAGTACTCGGTGTACGGTGCCAGTTATTGTCTGTTTTCTGTGTGGGAGGCCGGGACACCTACGGAAATACTACAGAAACTCTAGTGCCGATAAATCTCGAGAGGGCTCAAAAGCCTCGAGGGATTTTGTTACTACAACTCGTGCATCATCTAAAGGGTCCTATCAGGCTTCGAGAGCCAGAGATCATATTGAGCGGTGAGTTCAGGTTTGGGTCTACCTTGAATCGATGGACCGAGGAGATCGATGATATGGAGGATATCGATGTTGGGTACATTTGAAATGTAGCCTTGTTTTACGGATGACTGTATAACTCAATCCATAGTAATGTATCGTGGTTGTGGATCATTTATTGTTGATCTATTTTATAATGATCGTATTTGAGAATCTTGAGATTTTGAGATCGTTTGATGCATTCCTTTTGGTGTTGTACCGAGATTTCGTGATAATCTGGGTGATTGTTCATTCTGATTCGAGACGTCGAGTCATGGGGACTTGGGCGTGCGATATATATGGTCCCGAGGACTATATGTGCATTGCTGTTCTTCTTTGTAGGTATGAATCAGCGTTTGTATGGGCAGCGATGCTGATGAGAAGCGAGTTTTCAGTTCTGGTGTATCTCATTGAGTTTTCCTGGTGGGATATTTGCTTCTCCCTACTTGTTTTAAGTTTCAGGACGAAACTTCTTTTAAGGGGGGTAGTATGTAATATCCGCAATTTCGATTTCCGATAAAAAAATTTTCTGGTGTAAGTCCATCTTAGCAACTCTATTGTGGCGTTTCGTCATTCCGAGAATGATTAATTCTACACTTTTTGTCATCCGAGTTTGTCTCGGTGTCGTTCTGTTGAATTTCGTGTTCTTAAGCGACTTTTCTACGTATGAGTTCGACTTTGTAAAATCACCATTAATTCTTGGAAACTCCAAAAATTCTGAATCTTTTCAATATTTTAGAGCATCAAGTTAGATTTCCAATGGTTCAAATAGTGAGTCAATCGGAGTCCGGACGAAGGAGTTATGGTCGAAATAGCTAAGACTGCACCATGTGCCTTTTGGTGCTGGAGCGGGCTGTACCACGGGCCGCGGCCCCTGCTGTCCGGGCTGCGGCACTAAGATGGCTGGGAGCATTTTTTTTAGCCATGGGCCGCGGCACACTAAGTCCGGGCCACGGCACACGGGTAAAATCACCCTTTTCCAGCGGATTTTTGGAGGAAGGAAGCTCATTTCATCCTCCTCTTCATTTCTCTTCTCCTTGGGCGATTTTTGGGCGAATTCTTGGGCGATTTATCATCATCAATCTCAGATATTTCATCCTCCTTGAGTTCTTGGTGTGGATTAACAATATCTTTTTGGATTCTTCATCCCAAATCTAAGGTAAATTTTTCAACATCTTCGATTTCGATTTTTAGTTGGGATCTGATGATTTGGATGTTGTAATCATGATATGTAAAGGGATATACGTATGATTATGAGTTTTTATGAATTATCATTGGATTGTTGGAGGATTATTCAAGAACATGTTGGATGTTGATTTTGGAATTGGGGGTTTCGATTAGATGTTGTTGGAATCTCGAATTGTGTATTCCTATGAGAATATTGATTGTATATAAGATGTTTTGTTGGATTGAATCATTCATTGGAGATTTGGTATCGATATAATCGAGATTGGTTGTAAACAATTGCAGGTTGTCTACAACGTGTTTGTTGGATTGCTTCAATGAGTTTGGGTATTGTTGTATCGACTTTTGAGTTGGTTGTGATCATGCTTGATTTGTATATTAAGCGAATCGTTGATAATTGTGTTATTCAAGGTTGTTTCGAGGACCGATAATCACTTTAAGGACGTTGTTCGTGGAAGGACATTCTCGCCGTCGGTTTAAGGAAAGTTTTATACTTGTACTAGTCAATGAGATTAATGTTATCATATATGTGTATGAATGTGTTGTATCATTCCGAGACTTAGTCTCTTCATAAGTTCATTGATATTAGGGGATCGTTCGATACGATACTCTTCGGCAATTATGCCAAATGTTTATTATCATTCATTAATGGCCAGTAAGGTATTGAGATATTCGTTGTTAATGTTATTATCGATCACCGGTTCGCGGTATCAATGTATCGGTTGTTGTTGTTAATATTGATGTCGATCTAGACATTGTTGTAATCATTGTTATTAATGTTGGCTTCCTGTCATTCATGTTGTATTGGCCAACTGAAGGCATTGTCGTATTCGTTCTCACCTTCATCGTCGGTAGCTGATTAAAGGTGCCGAGGCATTCATTGTATCATTGTCATCGATTAGCCGTTCTAAGGCGATCGGGGTGCTCAATCATTCATTGTATCATTGTTATCGATTGGCCGTTCTAAGTCAATCGAGGAGTTCAATCATTCATTGTATCATTGTCATCGATTAGCCTTTCTAAGGCAGTCGAGGTGCTCAATCATTCATTGTATCATTGTGATCGATTAGTCGTTCTAAGTCAATCGAGGTGCTAAACCATTCATTGTATCATTGTCATCGATTAGCCGTTCTAAGGCAATCGAGGTGCTCAATCATTCGCTATATCATTGTTATCGATTGGCCGTTTTAAGGCAATCGAGGTATTGAATCATCCGTTGCATCATTGTTATCGGTTGGCCATTCTAAAGCAGTCGAGGTATTGAATTGGGGCTGTCGAGGATAGTTCCCATCCGTTGTGTCGTTGTTATCGATTGACCATTTTAAGGTAATCAAGGTATTGAATTGGGACCGCCGAGGACGGTGCCCATCCGTGAGTTATCATTATCATGTTGGCCGACTCAAGACAGCACACTGTCATTCTCGTGAATTCGGTAGTCTTCGGATCGATCCCATTTGTGATTAATTATATTTTGGAGGCTAGTCTAGGCTAATGCTCATTATGGGTAAGCTTGGGGCTTGAACCTTCGCGGTTGGCTTCCCAGCACCTACAGTTCAGTAGGTCACGGTCGTGTTTATGATCTTATTATGGGTAAGCTTGGGGCTTGAACCTTCGCGGTTGGCTTCCCAACACCTACAACTCAGTAGGTCACGGTCGTGTTTATGATCTTATTATGGGTAAGCTTGGGGCTTGAACCTTCGCGGTTGGCTTCCGAACACCTACAACTCAGTAGGTCACGGTCGTGTTTATGATATTATTATGGGTAAGCTTGGGGCTTGAACCTTCGCGGTTGGCTTCCCAACACCTACAACTCAGTAGGTCACGGTCGTGTTTATGATCTTATTATGGGTAAGCTTGGGGCTTGAACCTTCGCGGTTGGCTTCCCAACATCTACAACTCAGTAGGTCACGGTCGTGTTTATGATCTTATTATGGGTAAGCTTGGGGCTTGAACCTTCGCGATTGGCTTCCCAACACCTACAGCTGAGTAGGTCACGGTCGTGGTTATCACCTTATTAGCCCTCATTAATTACAACTTCGGGCTGTTCCGGTTTCATGTGATTGTGATATTTGACAGCTTCGGCTGAGTGGATTTCAGGCCATTATGATTGTCTTGGTAATTTCATTGGAGCCTTCGAGCATTGTGATTAATAATTAATTCAGTTCTGGTTTGGTTCATGTCGTGTAATTCATTGTAGTACTCTATAATTATGATTCGCCGTTGGGCATTTACGTTCTAACCTGTCGAACAGGTATTAATAGTATGCCGTGGGCATAGTGTTTCACGAATGCTGGGTTCCTACATTGGTTTGTGAGCATCTCGTATTATTATCATCATTGTACCATTTCATTCTGCCTTTGGATGCATATCATGTTATACATGTATTTGATGTTCATTATCTGGATAACTGACCCCGTCGGGGCGGAACATGTTTTCATGTTTTAGGTGCTTGCGAGGAGAGAGTTGAGACACAGGGGCATGACGATAGCGACGAGGCATTCGAGCGATACTAGTTCGAGTTGTTCATGTTGGTCAGTCAGTTGGAGTGTTCTCGAGTTTGTCAGTCATTGTCACTATGTATTACCCGAGCAGATGCTCGTGGATGTTGTTGTATTTTATTTTTTGCCATGTAGGCCCATCGTTGTCATTGAAATTCCTTATTGGAATATTGTGTCGGATATCATGGTAGGGACTATGATTTTCCCTTGTTGTTTAATTTAATGTATTTTAGTCATGTTCGTCTGGTGGATCTCCTGGCGTGGGGTCCATGGCACTATAATAACCCAATAGGATTTGGGGGTGTTACATCACAAGGGTAGCGTGCGCTACTCGCCCGCTGATAGCGTGCGCTACTCGCCCGCTGATACCGTGCACTAGAATTATAGTCTAGCGCGCGCTATTGTTGCTTTCAGCATAAAATTCACAAAGATCGGCCAAAACGAATGAAATCCAAAAATCACCAAATTCCATGATTATCAACCATGAATATATCAATATTAGTCCTCATGTTCCTCAAATTCAACTAGTCACAATACAGTAAGATAAAACCAAAATGACATGTAAAATACACGGTTATTACACCCTTACCCCCTAAAAAGAAATTTCGTCCCGAAACTTAAGATTCGAAAAGATTAAGGTGGCGGGCATGCATATTTTCTTTGGGTTCCCAGGTGGCTTCCTCAACTCCATGTTTAGACCATTGGTCCTTAACCAACGGAATTACTTTCCGTCGCAACTGTTTCACTCGGTGCTCCAATATGGATACCGATTGTTCTTCATATGTGACATCCTCAGTAACTTCAATCTATTGATAGTCAATAACATGGCTGGGGTCGGGAACATACTTGCGTAGTTGCGAAACATGGAATACATTATGAACATGGCTAAGCGTTGGAGGCAACGCTAGTCGATTAGCTACATTACTTACCTTGTCCAGGATTTCGAAGGGGCCAATATAACTAGGACTAAGCTTCCCCTTCTTACCAAACCGAAGAACTCCACGAGTCGGCAATACTTTCAACAACACATGGTCTCCCACCTGGAACTCTAATGGTCGATGAAGAACGTCAGCATATGACTTATGTCGACTCTGAGCGGTCAACAACCTTCGCCGAATAATTCCAACTTTTTTCCGTGTTTGAACCACCAAGTCCGGTTCTACTCCAAGTAACTCGTATGGCTCGTCCCAACAGATTGGCGATCTACACCGTCTTCCATATAATGCTTCAAACGGAGCCATCCCAATCGAACAATGCCAACTGTTATTTTACGCAAAATCAATCAATGGTAAATGAGTCTCCCATTCTTCTTTCCAATCCAACGCACAAGCCCTCAACATGTCTTCCAGCGTTTGGATCGTCCTCTCCGACTGTCGGTCTGTCTGGGGATGATAAGCGGTGCTGAAATTCAGTTTGGTACCGAGTGCTCGATGTACCGCTTGCCAGAAATGCGACACAAAACGCCCATCGCCATCAGACTCTATACTTTATGGGGTACCATGGAGTCTCACAATCTCCGCAATAAATAACCGAGCCAACCTCTCCGGTCCCCAAGTATCTCTAATGCCCAGAAAGTGTGCAGATTTGGTTATCCGATCAATGATTACCCAAATCATATTCACTCCAGTTCGCGTCTTTGGCATTCCCACAATAAAATCCATCGCTATATCTTCCCACTTCCATTCCGGAATTGGTAGCGGTTGCAATTTACTGGCAGGTCTCTGATGCTCCGCTTTAACCTGCTGACAAGTCAAGCATTTCGACATGAACTCCGTTACATCTTTCTTCATGTTCAACCACCAAAATTTTTTCTTCAAGTCCTTATACATTTTACTCATACCCGGATGAATCGAGTACGGAGTAGAATGTGCTTCATTCAAAATCACTTGTTTGAGATCATCCCGATTAGGTACATAAGTTCTATCTCGAAATCGAAGAACTCCGTCTTCATCGATTAAGAATCCAGGAGCTTTTCCTTTAACATTGCATTCCCGAAGCTGTACAATTGAGGGATCATCCAACTGTTTGGACTTAATATCTTCCATCACGTAGGACGTAATATCAAAGAAACGCAACTGTCCTTGAGTTCCGTGAGGCTAAACTTCAATTTCCAAATTAATCAACTCTCGTCTGAGCTTCGGTTGAATGGTAAGTAGTTCCAACTTCTGCAACACGACTGACTTTCGGCTTAACGCATCGGCAACGATGTTCGCTTTACCTGGATGGTAAAGAATGTCAAGATCATAATCTTTAAGCAATTCCAACCATCGCCGCTGACACATATTGAGCTCCTTCTGCATGAATATATACTTCAAGCTCTTATGATCCGTATACACTCGACAAGAAGAACCATATAAGTAATGCCTCTAAATTTTCAATGCAAACACCACAGCGGCAAACTCAAGATCATGAGTAGGATAATTCATCTCGTATGGCTTTAATTGTCGAGACGCATAACCCACTCCTCTCTCGTTTTGCATCAATACACATCCCAATCCTTGTTTAGAAGCATCACTATAAATAACGAAACCTTCCGTTCCTTGTGGTAAGGCTAGGATCGGACACGTAGTCAACCGCTTTTTCAACTCATCAAAACTCTTCTGACACTCATCACTCCACTCAAATTTCTTTGTCCTCTGCAATAATAGGGTGAGCGATCGAGCAATTTTCGAGAATCCTTCGACAAATCGACGATAATAGCCCACTAATCCCAGAAAACTCCGAACTTCCTTAACATTGCGTGGAGGCTCCCAAGCTAAGACTGCTTCAACCTTTTGAGGGTCTACTCGAATACCATCGGCTGAGATGATGTGTCCCAGAAAAGAAAACTTCTCTAAGCCAGAACTCGCACTTAGAAAATTTAGCATAAAGCTTATCAGCCCTCAAAATACTCAACGCGATCCTCAAGTGTTCGGCATGCTCCGTCTCACTTTTGGAATAGATTAATATATCATCAATAAACATCACCACAAATTTATCGAGATATTCTATAAAGGTTTTGTTCATAAGCTGCATAAATGCCGCCGGGGCATTTGTTAAACCGAATGGCATAACTACGAATTCGTAATGCCCATACCTCGATCGAAATTCTAACCTGGGGATATCCGAATCTCGAATTCGCAGTTGGTAATATCCTGACCTCAAATCAATTTTGGAGAAAACCGTAGCCCCTTGTAATTGGTCAAATAAATCATCGATTCTTGGCAACGGATACTTGTTCTTGATAGTGAGGTTATTCAACTCACGATAGTCAATACATAGCCATGAGGACCCATCTTTATTTCGTACGAACAATACCGGTGCACCCCATGGAGACACACTAGGCCGAATATAACCTTTGTCCAACAATTCACCCAATTGTTTCTTCAATTCTAACATTTCCGATGGGGCCATTCTGTACGGTGCCTTGGATATTGGCGCCACATTGGGCTCTAGTTCGATGACGAACTCCACTTCACGATGTGGTGGAAATCCCTCAAATCATCAGGAAATACGTCTGGAAATTCATTCACAACTGGAACAGAGGATAACTGTACCTCGCCAACTTCTAACTTCAACGCGTAACACCAATAACTGGTACAACCTTGTCGCAATAATTTCATCGCCTTCATGGCTCGAATAATCTTCCCAGAAGTACTAGGTTTCTGCCCTTCAAAAACGTGTTCAGTACCATCCGGCGCGACTATCAAAATTATTTTCCGACGATAATCTACTATCGATCCATGCCGATTTAACCAATCATCACCGAGGATTAAATCCTCTCCCATCATATCGATCACAATCAAATCGGATGACCAATCTTTACTGCCAATGGTTACAGGACAATTAGCAATCTCTCGATCCCCAATTATCCTATCCCCACTTGGCAGCCCAACAATAAAAGGTTCGCATGCAGAGAGACCGTCTAGACCCAAACGATTCACACAAGACAATGATATAAAAGAATGAGTAGCTCTAGAATCAAACAATACATCTACCGGGTGCATCGAAATATAAACAATACCTGACGTAGTTGCAGTCCCTACGTCATCAGTCCGCCTCATCTCATACAATCGAGGTGGATCTGATCCAATATTAGGTGCAGCCTTACGCTCGGTCTTACCTCTGCCACTGCCGCGTCCGACACTCGGAGTTGGCTGACCCGTAACTGTGCCGGCCGGAGTAGGAGACTGTTTAGAGAAGATTCTGCCCACTGACTCACAATATAATGCGCGATGACCCTGCTTCCCACACTTAAAACAATCAATGGGGCGAGAAGTGCAACGAGAACTGATATGTCCTGGATTTCCACAATTAAAACAAACTTTAGGCACTCCTCCACTAGGCTGAGGGGAACCAATAGAAGATTGCATAGAAGGTTGAGGCCTACGCGATCCACTCCCTCGGAAACTACCAGAAAATTTCAGTTTCTTCGAGCTCGAAATTGTAGGAATCGGAACTGACACCATCTCATAAGCAAGTGCTCTATCCTGATGTTCTCTCAAAGTAGTACACCCAAGGCCCGCCATATACTTTCGGACCTTCGGTTTCATCCTTGCGTCGAAATGAAGTATCTTGTCTATCTCATCCTTAACCCGATCTTGGACATACACTAACTGCTTGTTGTATGTCTTGATTTCCTCAGAAATAGGACCATCTTCGGGTTGAGCTCTGAAGAACTCACTGACTCTTTCTAACTGTACCGGCGCTGGACAATACTGAGATTCCATCAATTCTTTAAATTCTTCCCAAGTGACATCATGGTCCTTGGGCTTAACAGCTCGCCACCAGTCCGAAGCATCATCAACTGTCAGATATTGAGCAATCGGGACTGTCTTGGCTTCAGGACAACCAATACCGTCAAAGATCTTCTCCAGCTCAACTAACCAATGATCCCAGTTGTTCGCATCACCAGAATCATCGAATCTGGGAGGGTTCATCTTCATAACTTCTTGAAGCCATCGATCCTCAACCGTCCTGCCAGTATTAATATTCTGCACCACTTGTGCCAGTTGGTGCACTTGCGTTATGACTTGTTGAAGAACGTTAGGCACTTCGGCCTTCGAGCCTCCATCTGAACCTCCCGAAGGGATCGGGTCTGACCTAGTCGCAGAACGAGATGCCGATTCTGAAACGGACCTCTCGGACTCAGACGCTACTACTCTGCCACGGCCTCGACCACGACCGCATTGACGGATAGCTCTACCTCTCGGCATACTGAAGAATAAGAATGGTTCAACAAGGAAACGATTACAATAATAGATTGCACAATATTAAGGTAATTATTTCCAAAGGAAAGAAACAACCAACATCCGAAGAGTCTTCCAGCACATGCAACACGGGGTGGTAGCATGCTAATGATATCGTAGACAACAACTGACTCAATTTAACAGACCCAAAACACCGACAACCTAGGTATCCATAAACCTAGGCTCTGATACCATATTCTCTAACACCCCCGTGATTTACAGGAATATTACAGCGCCGTAGATTCTTTTTGGACCACAACTCGCCCCATAGGACCACAACTGATACAACAGTTCATATCTAATACAACAACATCACACGACAGTACCCGCGCGAGTACAAAATGTAAAAAACGACCATGAACATGACAATATAACCAATAACTCAAAAAGGGGTACACGATATCAATGCTGCCTGCGAAGCTCGGGTCCGCCCTGTGCTGGCTCTTCAATTGGACCTGTACCTGAATACACAAAAGTATATCCACCCTAGAGGGGGTCAACAAGAAGCCAGTGCAAGTACAATGATTCTAGAATATGTACAACAAGTGAATAATCAACATAAATCACAGTGTCATCACAGATATTCCGGAATACCACATCACAATCATCATCACAAAACAACCTCCCGAGCTATACTGGCCCCGCATCTCGCAAGATACGCACCCCAAGAGACCTCGTTAGGCTATCTCTGGTTGTATAGCCCAAAAGAGTGATCTGTAGGGAAACGAAGCCTACCGGACCCCAAGGGACCCTCATTGTTGTACTCGGCTCACACACACTCAATCAACAATTGGCACAAATCCCATTTTTACATATTCACACGAAGTACATTAAACACAATCAAAGTACTTTCCTCAATTCGAACGACACGGGAAACAACGAACGGATGGACGTACGGTTCGAACTTCCTTCAACAATTCGACCCTAACACAACGAGATACTGAAACGGAAACGGAAGGATTCACCCTAAGTTCTACCCCTAGGGACATTTAATCAAACACTACGAAGGCAACATAGCTCGAATCCAAACTATGGAAGGTAACTTGGGGTTAAATCCGTGAATCTTGGAGAAAATTGAAGGGTTATGATTACAACATCACAATCTAGCACAAATCGGAGCTAGAATAGAGTAGAACCAAAGATCTCAACAAAACCCCCAAAATATGAAGAACTAGGGTTCCAGCGGATTTTACCTTGATTTGGACGGTGAAAGTTGATGAGATGTTGATAACTTGGTGTTAGGAACTCAAAATTATTGTTGGATGAAGAAATCCGACCAAAATCTGCACTCTCCAATGATCGAGCATGCCCATCCGCCGGAGGAGAAAAAGAATGGGAAGAAATGACGAATCTGAGCCTGCCCAGCATATATATACTGGGGAGAAACTAGCGCGCGCTAAGGCTAAAAATTAGCATGCGCTAACGGGTTAGACAGGCAGTACAAAACCCACTGTCTGACTTCGGTAGCGCGCGCTACTCAGAATTAGCGCGCGTTATCGAGCATGACTAGCGCGCGCTAAACTCGGAACATGGCGTGCGCTGCCTGCTATCGCCCGTAGTCCAGAACAATGTGTCCTCACTGCCCTGCCAACTCAGCGCGCAATAACCTACTAATAGCGTGCGCTAGATCGATGAAATAGCGTACGTTAGTCTGGCCATAGCGTGCGCTAATGCCCCACTCCAGAGTCCAGAAAACTCTCCAGGCCTCACTGCCCAGCAGGCCTAGCGTACGCTACTCGCCCGCTGATAGAGTGCGCTAGAAATACAGTCTAGCGCGCGCTACTGTTGATTCCAACATAAAATTCACAGAGATCGGCCAAAATGAACGAAATCCGAAAATCATCAAATTCCATGATTATCAACCATGAATAAATCAATATTAGTCCTCACGTCCATGAAATTCAACTAGTCACGATACAGTAAGATAAAACCAAAACGACACGCAAAATACACGATTATTACACTCTGCCCCTACTGTCTCGGCCGACTAGCGCGCGCAGCTAACCGGCCGTAGCGTGCGCTGCCTCCCGGCCGTAGCGTGCGCTACTTTCCGGCCGTAGCGTGTGCTACGCCGGTTCCTGCCGCACCCGTCCGGCCAGCACCCGCAACCGTCCGGCCAGTGCCGCAACCATCCGGCCAGTGCCCGACCACCATGACTCGATGACTCGATTATCCGAAATCGCACGGAACGAACACGTCAAAACGCTCGTGGGCAACATCATCGACCCGAAACGAAATACCATGCAACAATTAATCACACGCGACCATGAAAAGGGTCAAGACAACAAATACGAATGTGGATACCCACAACTTCGGGTAAATTACAAAATAGCCGAAAACACCCGAGAATCACATTACGTGATCGAATAACCAAACCGAAGTTCACAACACTTCTAATAAAGTTAAACAGACTCACAGGAAACTCGAAACAGCAGTTTCGAACGAGATTCGCAAGAATCGAACTCAAGTGCGGAAAAGCCGCTTAAGAACACGGAACTCAACAAAACGATACCGAAACGAACTCGGATGACAAAAAATGCACAATTAATCATTCTCAAAATGACGATACGGTCATGGGCGAGTCGTCAAAACGGACTTCCACCGAAAAAAGAAAATTACCGGAAATCGAAATTGCGGATATTACATACTACCCTCATTAAAGGTAGTTTCGTCCCGAAACTTAAAACAAGTAGAGAGAAGCAATATCCCGCCAGGAAAACTCAATGAGATACACAAGAAACGCGTAACTTACGCCCAACGGCGAAACGTTACAAGCAACGCAGAGGAATATACAACGTGAAAACACGCTCCACGACGACCAACACAACGTCACCGGTAGAAACCTAGTAAAACCAACAAGTGACAAGCGTCATCAAATAGATAATACAATCAAGTCAATTATCCGAACAATCACAAAACACAACGAACGAAAATCAATACGATTGACCAACCCAACGGTACATCAATCAAAACGCGAGTCAATCGCTGAACAAATACGGAATCCCACCGCCCAAGAGTTGGAAGATCGGAAACGAGACTAATTTTCCGAACTTAAGGGAATTACGAAGGAGTCTGAACGTTCAACAATCACGAAACGAGATCAACAAAAACCGAACAATCAAACGATCGAACCACAACGATCGAGACAACAAAATTGAACAATCATGTTCGAATCACGAAGAACAATAAAATTCAAACAACAACTCCAAGGTTCACATCTCGACTCGAGACAATATATGATCCGGTGAAAACAACAAGATGTGCATTCACGTAAGATCCACAGGAAAGGGAATAGCAATTGAAAAGTCACAACGACAAATGAGTTATTCCGAAACAATACCACACTTGTTTGATCAACAAAAGCAAGGGGCAGGACAATCTCAAAAAATGTCAACGAACATAAACGAGTCGATAGAGTGGAAAATACAGAAGTTCATAATCCGATCCACTTCGAATAAAAGAACTAGTAGAACCAAAAGATGTTTCTTCCGAACAAGGTTCACAAGAATTGAACCGAACTCAGAAAAGTCAGAGCGATAACCAGATCGACCCAAAACAAGATCACAGCTCGTTCGAACGATGAAACCGAAATACAGAACAAGTTCAGAAAGTATCAACGAACACGAGCGAGTCGATAGAATTGAGAAAGAGAAAATGCAGAATCCAAAAATAATACGGGTATTATATTCGACCTCTTCTAAAAGAAGTGTCGTCCCCGAAACTCACAACAACAAAATCAAGGTGACAACACAACAAGCAACCGACAGAAACATCCTTCAAAGGCCTCTCAAAGCCGATCCTGATAACTATGCTGAAGTTCGTACTCTAAGACTTGGTAACCAACTCGCAAAACTGGATTCTGTGTCCCACGAGTCCGCACTTGTAATCTGCATCAAGTGAGAAATACAATTTTCACGAACATGCCCCGGCACATTACAGATGGAACACCTCGACATACCGGAAATATAACTGCTAGGTATAGTAGAATATAACATCGCAAAACAACATACCAGAGATGCCAACTTGGCATAACATATCAACACATACTAAAGTCACAACA
Organism: Orobanche coerulescens; assembly: GCA_033398695.1. Taxonomy (NCBI): domain Eukaryota; kingdom Viridiplantae; phylum Streptophyta; class Magnoliopsida; order Lamiales; family Orobanchaceae; genus Orobanche; species Orobanche coerulescens. The sequence continues at coordinate 84,959,358 of CM065812.1, forward strand.
ACCACGTATGTACACAATCATGCAAGCTCAAGTTCCAACAGCCCGCACGGGTGCGATAACACATAAATCATCGCAAAGCGACAACATTCAATACCAACATCTCACCTCTCACAGAGGGCTAATCACAACAAATGCGTGGCAAATGACTCAACGTTCACGCCACCAATTCCATCATACTCGGGAGCTAACATTCTAACGACAATGTGAATATCATACATACATTTCTCGGGTATAAACAGAATGATAGGTTTTAAAAACGAAAACCACCTTTGAAAATAATTTGAAAACACTAGTTGATCTCGAGTATCATATATAAAAAGAAGTAGTACAAACATCGTCATCGAGACTTTGAAAAACCACCTTACGTTTGAAAAAAATGAGGACACCTTTCTTTAAATTAAACTTTTTAGAAATATTCGACCTTCGGGTCTAAACAATTGCATTTCTAAATCATTAAAATATCTCAAAATATTTTTGGTCCTCAAAGTGGAATAAATTTGAAACACACAGTGGCGCTAGTAGACACCTTGAAGGTACCGCGAGAAAACAATCCATTTTAAAAGTACGTCTCAAGATTTATTTTCTAAGATACTCAAGGTTTTTAAAAATCCAATAGGCCAGAATGCCCCAAAACTCACACATACCGACGTACGCTAAAACACATCCTAGTACACGCATCAAAACGGTTAAAATCAAGACAATACATATCTTTTAATGGAAAATAAACGGGAAAATACCACAGTCGAAAACCGCCTAGGATTCAGAACAAAACCACTGACCCCATTCGAGGCCTCTAAGGACCCTCCCGCACTGCCTAGTGAACAAGTCGAACGCGTATAAGCACAAAGCTTCCACAAGAGGACTTGTAAAACGAGCAAATCGATTCGAAAATCATCAGCAACGGACAAAAACAACATTAAAAAAAGACATTAGCAGCGACGACACTCCTCGTATAAATCAAATATGAGAGTCGACTAAATACATATCGTGAAATCGAAATCCACAGAAGGATTCCATCACTTAACAAATAATCATAAAAAATAGCTCGTGTCATACGAGGCACAACATAAAGAAGGAAGACTTACAGCCACAGGTCAAACGAAGATGATGATTGCCCCACGATACTAATCACGACCAACAAACTCAGATGACGCGTCGCGACACGACTCAGTCAGATAAAATATGACGAAACAAAATCAATAGACTCAACTTGACCCGACAGCCTAGGTTTCCACAAGCTAAGCTCTAATACCATTTATGTAACACCCCCAATCTGCTCAGGGATATTACACGCCATAGAACCTCCTCGAGGATCTACCAGGCTGGTAACAACATCGAACATCTCAACAAAGACTTTAAGACTAAAATGACTCAGTAGACCGATTTGGTCTTTCAATAAATACATAGAACTCAATCACAACACATTCCCGCGCAGGGGTCGAGTACAACACACTCCCGTACAATGGGGTAAGAATACTGCAGTGGAAAATAAAATACAACTAAACCAATATGACATCAACGGTTCCTCGTGTGATTAGTATCGTTCATCTTTCATCATCCTTCATGCCGACCCTGTGCTATGTTCCAAAACATGAATGCAATACAGACATCCACCCCCCGAATACTCGGGGGTTAGCAAAACTCCACTGTTTTGCTAGTACAAGTGTGAAATCATACAAAATGTAACAAACCAATAGAAATCACGAATCGGGTACGACAAATAATTACAAAAGACTTCCCGAGAAGTTTTATTAATTAGAATCCATCAAAGAAGTGTTTGAGAATAAATTCTTCATCTCGGAGATTTTAAAAATAGAAACTTTGTTAGACCTTAAGTCCTTTAGTTGAAAATTGTAATATCCGCATTTTCCTTTCTCTTGATATTCTCGTTTTGGTGTATTTTCATTTTTGGCAATTGGCTCGTAACCGTATTGACAATTCGAGGATATTTAATATTGGACTTTTTGTCGTTCGAGCTTGTTTCGGACTCGTTTTACTCAATTCAGTGTTTTATGTTGTTTTCGTCGCTAGTTTGGGTATTCTCGTAAATCGTCATTCGGAACCGCTGTTTCGGGGTTGCCAAGGATCCATATCATGTTATTATGCGTGTCGTGAGCTTCTGTTTGGTGTTTCGACCATGTATCGTTCATTTCAGATGTTTTGGGCCGTTATGTAATTTCCCAAAGTTTTGGGATAATTACGATGGTTGTTGTTTTCCGAACCTTAGGGTAGTCGGGAATATGTTTTCTTTTAACACTTTCATTCGTCGCCTCGAATCCTTTACGTTCGTACCATCATAAATTGTTCACCGTGTATTTCGACTCTTTTCGGAAGGGATGTTACGTACGTAACACACCTTTGGTTACGTACGTAACGGCCTGTGCAAAATGGTACAGGCATTTCTGCCTTTTTGGTTACGTACGTAAGTACCTTATGGCTTACGTACGTAACACAGCTTATGTACGTTAGTAAGGGGTGGCTAACGTACGTAACGCGGCCTGGGTTTATAAACCCAGGAGTTGACCGATTTCGGCCATTATCATTTCTCCTCCTCCCCATCCGACTCCTAGGCGACTTTCTTGGTGTTTTCCAGTGATTTGAAGCTTAGCGACTCCGAACCATCATCTTCTTCGAGTTTTTGGAGTATTTTATCAACACCGAAGCGTGTTCTTCATCTTTAATTCGAGGTAAACTCCTAAAACCTCCTTTTAGGTAAATTGGGGGTTTTCATGTTTTCGTCTGATTCATTCCATATGATAGATTAATTCATGATGAATATGATTAATCTTGTTGGTATTGTTGATTTTCCTACGGATTCATGGTATATTTCATGGTATTTTTGTAATCGAGAGGGTTTGGTTGTGGTCCGCCCTCGTTGTTTTTATACGAATATACATGAATCGTAGGCGGGTTTTCGGGTGTATTCCAATTCCGTATTCGTTAGGATTGTTGATGATTGTGTTCTTTGAATTGTTAGGTTCGTAATTGTCGGTCCCTAGTATTCGTCGGCGTCTTTCCTTTCGTTCGTTGCGTCGTCTATTATTCAAGACAAGTATTTTTGGAAACCTTTATGCTTAACATGAAATGGTAATGTATATAGTGTGTGCTTTGCTCACCCTGGGAGGGTCTGACGGGGCCTCGGGGGAATCTATGACTTCACTCTGGATTCACGAGTTTGTTTCGCTAGCCAGCTCGGGAGGGTCCTTAGAGGCCTCGGGTGGGATTCATGGTGGCGTCCTGGTCCTAGGCGATGCCTGTGCGTGACTTCTTTTATAAAGTGGCCAGCTCGGGAGGGTCCTTAGAGGCCTCGGGTGGGATTCATGGTGCAAATTGATTATTTGACTGTTTGATTCCGGAAAAGACATGTCTGGTTTTGGTTTTGAAATGATATTGGTGCATGTACTATGAAATGTGTAAGCGATTGGTTTGCCTTGATTACTTGTACTAGCGGAATTGCTAACCCCTCTAGGGACCCGTCGTGGGGAAATTCTTGTTATGGATTTCAGGTTATAATCATCCGGACGAGCAAGTGCTGGGACAGTACGAGGATGTTGGCCAGGGTCGTTGACATATGCGTTTGAGTCCTTTTATTTCTGTTATTCCATTCGATATGGTTGTTGTCCACTTTTGAAACTTGTAGATTGTACTCGCGAGTACTTAGGCTTTTCTCTTCGAATTAAGATTTGTATTCGTCAAGTTGTTTATGTTGCCATTGTGGATTATCCCGCCGGTTGTACCGGGCGTGTGAATTGGTTTTCAATTGGATGATGTGTATTTTACTGTAGTAATTTGTGTCTAGCCTGGTGGGTCCCATGTAGGGGTCCACGACACTGTAATATACCCTGAATATCTCGGGGGTGTTACAGAAAATGGTATCACAGCACTAGGTTTATGGATACCTAGGCTTGTCGGTTATTTGGGTCTAGTTGTGTTTTGTTTTGCATATTGTCACACCGCTGCCAGCATCTCAGTACTTCCAGTGCTAGTAAGTTTTCTTATTCGTCCTTTGTTTTCTTGCATTGTAGTTCCGCTTCTTCAATCGTATTTGCTTTTTCCTCCCTGACTCATCATCAATATACTTCTGTTATCTCTTAACACCAGTATGGATGCCGGAGGAAACCATGGTCGTGGTCGTGGTCGTGGACGCGGCCGAGGACGTGGGGCAGCCGGTGGGGTGGCCATGTCGCATTCTTCGGGAGCCGGCAGCACCGGTGACCAACATAGCCATGCTTCTTCTCAAGTTGGCGCTGACCTTGGTGTTGCGGATGTTATGCAACAGATGGTAAACCAGATGGCGGCGATTGCCCAGGCGGTCCAGAATCCGGCCCATGCTGCTCAGGACGGAGCTGACCGTTGGCTCCAGGATGTCATCAAGATGCATCCTCCTCAGTTCACGGGAGCCTCTGACCCGATTGGCTGGGAAGGGTGGATCAAGGAGATATCCAAAGTCTTTGTTGCCACCAACTGTCCCGAGGACCGTAAAGTTCCTATCGCCCAGTGCTTTCTCACTGGGGATGCTACGGATTGGTGGGAGGCCGTTGGGCCCAAGGATCATGTTGCTTCATGGGCCGAATTTCAGGAATTGATGGAAACTGAATATTGCCCGTGGCCAGTTAGACAGGCTCGAGTCCATGCCTTCTATGATGCTCAACCACGGGATATTCCCGTATCCCAAGCTATTGCCGATTTTAACAAGGAGTTGAGTTATGTGAAGACCCAAGTTGTCGAGGAAAGCGACAAAATTTTTCATTTCTCCAGACGGATGAAACTGTCGATTCGGGACTACATGTCCGAACTTGTCTGTGCTACCCTGAAGGATTATCAGAGTCGAGCTCTTGCCTATGATATGTCGGTGACGGCCAGTGCGGCGGTTCGGGAGAGTAAGAAACAGAAATCCACCGGAAATTTCTCGAGTCACAAGGGTGGAGGTCAGCACAAGTCTCAGTCTGCGAATATTCCTGGTGGTAATTCGGCTCGTTTCTCTGGGGGATATCGAGGTACTGTCAGTGCCTCCATTCGGGATATCAAATGCTTTAATTGTGGCGAGCCGGGCCATCGGAACCGGGAGTGTCCTCGTCCGCCTCTGATTTGTCATACTTGTGGTCAGTCGGGCCACAAGGCTTTCTTTTGTGAGCCGGCAAGGCGGCATCTTGGTGCTCAGACTTCATTTCCAGCGCCTATGGAGCCGAGTGTGAATTAGGGCTCCGCAGCCTCCGCCGGGTGCCGGTCGAGGGAGTGGTCGGGGTCAGCCCACTAGAGGGGGAGCTTCCAGTGTTGGCTCCACCCCCCCACATATCTATGAGATGAGAAGGGCCGATGATCCAGCGGCCACTATGGCGACAGGTACCGTTTATATCCATTCACATCCTGTCAGTGTGCTTTTTGATTCGGGTGCTACGCATTCATTCGTTTCTCTGGAGTGTGTGCGCCATTTGAGTCTTGACTGCTTATCACCCTGCGATCCTTCCATCGTTAAACTTCCTAGCGGTGATAGAATCGTCGGTGATCGAGAGGTCCGGGACTGTCTTGTGTTTATTTGTGAGAGGGCTTGGCTCTCTAATCTTATTGTTGTGAGTATTGAGGGTGAGGATTTGATTCTCGGGGATGATTGGCTCGAGCGGCATGGTGCAATCATGAACTACCGCACGAGGATCATTACCATGCTAGCTGAGGACGGCACTGAACACTCTTTCGCGGGGCGAAAAAGAAACCAGAAGCTTGTTATTAACGCCTTGAAGGCGATGAGACTCCTGCGAAAGGGGTGTACTGGTTATTGGTGCTACGCCTTGAAGGTGGAGGATGGTGGAGTCGAGCTTTCGTCGATTCCAGTCGTTAGTGAGTTTCCTGATGTACCGGATCGTGAGATTGAGTTTGCTATAGAGTTAGAGCCGGGCGCGGCTCCGATTTCGAAGGCGCCGTATCGCATGGCACCTTCAGAGATGGCCGAGTTGAAGAAGCAGCTGCGTGAGCTTCTTGAGTCGGAATATATTCGACCGAGCGCTTCGCCTTGGGGCGCACCGGTCCTGTTTGTGCGGAAGAAGGATGGTTCACTGCGTTTGTGTATCGACTATCGTGAACTAAACAAGGTGACCATCAAGAACATATATCCTTTACCGAGGATTGACGACTTGTTCGATCAGTTACAGGGAGCTGCAGTATTCTCAAAGATTGATTTGAGATCGAGGTACTATCAGGTCCAGGTGAGAGAGTCTGATGTGCTGAAAACAGCTTTTCGGACGAGATACGGACATTATGAGTTCGTAGTTATGCCTTTCGGGTTAACTAATGCGCCGGAGGTGTTCATGTAGTTGATGAACAAAGTCTTTATCGAGTATTTGGATAAGTGCGTCATCATCTTCATTGACGATATTCTTATTTATTCGAGGAATGAGGAAGAGCATGCCCGTCATTTGCGGAGAGTGTTAGACATTTTGAGGACCGAGCAACTCTATGCGAAGTTCTCGAAATGTGAGTTCTGGCTGAAGGAAGTGATATTTATGGGTCACGTGATTTCGGCCGAGGGAGTTCGAGTGGATCCGCAGAAGATTGAGGCAGTGTTGGATTGGGCACCGCCCAAGAATGCGAAAGAGATCCGTAGCTTCTTGGGTCTGGCCGGCTAGTACCGTAGGTTCGTCGAGGGTTTCTCAAAACTGGCTGGGCCGCTTACACAGTTGCTCCAGAAGTCCGAGAAGTTCGTCTGGAATGACGAGAGACAGTCGAGTTTTGAGGAGCTAAAGAGGCGTTTGACTTCAGCCCCGGTTTTAGCATTGTCGTGTGGCAACCGGGGTTTTGCTGTTTACAGTGATGCTTCGGGTCAGGGTCTTGGGTGCGTATTGATGCAGCACGGCAAGACCATTGCGTATGCATTGAGACAGTTGAGGCCGTATGAGCTTAACTACCCTACTCACGATTTGGAGTTAGCGGCAGTTGTTTTCGCGCTCAAGATCTGGCGTCACTATCTTTTCGGCTCTGCATGTCAGATTTTTACCGATCATAAAAGTCTGAAGTACATATTTACTCAGCGAGAGTTGAATATGAGGCAGAGGCGGTGGTTAGAGTTGATTAAGGATATCATCCGGGCAAGGCGAACATCGTGGCCGACGCCTTGAGTCGGAAACCAGTCTCGTTGCGAACGCTTGAGATCCTCACGTCTCTGTCTGAGATTCAGAGAGTTTTGATCGAATTAGATGTTGAGGTTCTGTTGCCTGGAACTGTCGGGCGACTTTGTGCTTTAGAGATTTCGTCGTCTCTGATCGACGAAATTAAACTGAAACAGCTGGAGGATCCGATGATTGTGCAAATCCGAGAGAATGTTCTTCAAGGAAAGTCTCCTGGGTTTGTGATTCATGACGATGGTGTGTTGAGATTCCAGAGTCGGCTGTGTGTACCGAACGACATAGATTTGAGACAGAGTATTTTACGTGAGGCCCATGCTATGCCTTACTTCATTCATCCTGGTTCGAGTAAGATGTACAAGGACCTGAGGAGGAATTTCTGGTGGAATGATATGAAGGAGCATGTCACACAGTTTGTAGCGAGATGTTTGACTTGTCAGAAGGTTAAAATCGAACATCAGCGACCAGCCGGGTTATTGCAGTCACTTCCCGTTCCGGAATGGAAATGGGAAGACATATCTATGGACTTCATTATGACTTTGCCGAGATCGAGATCGGGCATGAATATGGTTTGGGTGATTGTTGATCGCCTGACCAAGTCGGTACATTTTCTGGGCATCAAGGATACTTGGGGCCCGGAGAAGTTGGCTCGTGTGTTTATTGCGCAGATTGTGAGGCTTCACGGTACTCCGAAGTCTATTGTTTCGGATCATGATGGCCGTTTTGTATCGCATTTCTGGCAGGCGGTGCATAAGGCATTGGGTACTCGTTTGCATTTGAGTACCTCTTTTCATCCTCGCCGATGGATACCGTAACGCACTATCCAGACGTTTGAGGATATGTTGCGTGCTTGTGCTCTCGACTGGAGTAGCGACTGGGAGGAGCATTTGCCATTGATCGAATTCACGTACAACAATAGTTGGCATGCGTCGATTCAGATGGCACCGTATGAGGCGCTTTATGGGCGGCGTTGTCGATCGCCGATTTGTTGGAACGAAGCGTCCGATTTGGTCGGGACCGAACCAGATATCGTCCTAGAGACGAGGCGGAAGGTGGATTTGATTCCAGAACGGATGTTGACCGCTCAGAGTCGACATAAGTCGTATGCCGACATCCGTCGTCGACCTTTAGAATTCGAGGTGGGGGACCATGTTTTTCTAAAGGTGTCGCCGACGAAGGGAGTTTTTCGCTTCGGGAAGAAGGGAAAGTTGAGTCCGAGATTTATTGGACCCTTTGAGATTCTCGAGCGAGTCGGTGAGTTGGCATACCATTTGGCGCTACCTCTGGCCTTGAGTCAAGTTCATAGCATTTTCCATGATTTCGCAACTGAGGAAATATGTTCCGGATCCTAGTCACATCATCGACTTTGGTGAGATCGATATTGCCGAGGACATTACCTTCGAGGAGCGTCCCTTAAAGATTTTGGATCACCGTGAGAAGCGACTGAGGCATAAGATCATCCCTTTGGTCAAAGTGCAGTGGTCGAGACATGGTGTCGAGGAGGCAACTTAGGAAACCGAGGATAGCATGCGTGTTAAGTACCCCGAGTTGTTTATTTCTTAATTTTCAGGACGAAACTTGTTTTTAGAGGGGTAGAATGTAATATCCGCATTTTTCCTTTCTCTTGATATTCTCGTTTTGGTGTATTTTCGTTTTTGGCAACTCGCTCGTAACCGTATTGACAATTCGATGATATTTAATATTGGACTTTTTGTCGTTCGAGCTTGTTTCGGACTTGTTTTACTCAATTCAGTGTTTTATGTTGTTTTCGTCGATATTTCGGGTATTCTCGTAAATCGTCGTTCGGAACCGCCGTTTCGGGGTTGCCAATGATCCATCTCATGTTATTATGCGTGTCATGAGCTTTTGTTTGGTGTTTCGACCATGTATCGTTCATTTCAGATGTTTTGGGCCGTTATGTAATTTCCCAAAGTTTTGGGATAATTACGATGGTTGTTGTTTTCCGAACCTTTGGGTAGTCGGGAATATGTTTTCTTTTAACACTTTCATTCGTCGCCTCGAATCCTTTACGTTCGTACCATCATAAATTGTTCACCGTGTGTTTCGACTATTTTCGGTACCCCCCTCTTGTTTAATTCTGGCCTGTACTCCCCAGGAAGGGATGTTACGTACGTAACACACCTTTGGTTACGTACGTAACGGCCTGTGCAAAATGGTACAGGCATTTCTGCCTTTTTGGTTACGTACGTAAGGACCTTATGGCTTACGTACGTAACACATCTTACGTACGTTAGCAAGGGGTGGCTAACGTACGTAACGCGGCCTCGATTTATAAACCCAGGAGTTGACCGATTTCGGCCATTATCATTTCTCCTCCTCCCCATCCGACTCCTAGGAGATTTTCTTGGTGTTTTCCAGTGATTTGAAGCTTAGCGACTCCGAACCATCATCTTCTTCGAGTTTTTGGAGTATTTTATCAACACCTAATCGTGTTCTTCGTCTTTAATTCGAGGTAAACTCCTAAAACCTTCTTTTAGGTAAATTGGGGGTTTTCACGTTTTCGTCCGATTCGTTCCGTATGATAGATTAATTCATGATGAATATGATTAATCTTGTTGGTATTGTTGATTTTCCTACGGATTCATGGTATATTTCATGGTATTTTTGTAATCGAGAGGGTTTGGTTGTGGTCCGCCCTCGTTGTTGTTTTTATACGAATATACATGAATCGTAGGCGGGTTTTCGAGTGTATTCCAATTTCGTATTCGTTAGGATTGGTGATGATTGTGTTCTTCGAATTGTTAAGTTCGTAATTGTCGGTCCCTAGCATTCGTCGGCTTATTTCCTTCCGTTCGTTGCGTCGTCTATTATTCAAGGAATGTATTTTTGGAAACCTTTATGCTTAACATGAAATGGTAATGTATATTGTGTGTGCTTTTCTCACCCTAGGAGGGTCCGACGGGGCCTCGGGGGAATCTATGACTTCACTCTGGATTCACGAGTTTGTTTCGCTAGCCAGCTCGGGAGGGTCCTTAGAGGCCTCGGGTGGGATTCATGGTGGCGTCCTGGTCCTAGGCAAATTGATTATTTGACTGTTTGATTCCGGAAAAGACATGTCTGCTTTTGGTTTTGAAATGATATTAGTGCATGTACTATGAAATGTGTAAGCGATTGGTTTGCCTTGATTACTTGTACTAGCGTAATTGCTAACCCCTCTGGGGACTCGTCGTGGGGAAATTCTTGTTATAGATTTCAGGTTATAATCATCCGGACGAGCAAGCGCTGGGACATTACGAGGATGTTGGCCAGGGTCGTTGATATATGCGTTTGAGTCCTTTTATTTCTGTTATTCCATTCGATATGGTTGTTGTCCACTTTTGAAACTTGTAGATTGTACTCGCGAGTACTTAGGCTTTTCTCTTTGGATTAAGATTTGTATTCGTCAACTTGTTTATGTTGCCATTGTGGATTATCCCGCCGGTTGTACCGGGCGTGTGAATTGATTTTCAATTGGATGATGTGTATTTTACTGTAGTAATTTGTGTCTAGCCTGGTGGGTCCCATGTAGGGATCCACAACACTGTAATATACCCTGAATATCTCGGGGGTGTTGCAAAAATATCAAATTCAAAATGAACGGGTCTCGGCCCAAAATCACTTTCCATAAAACGACCTTTACAAACCGTTGGGATCTCATCCCAAATCTCATCAAATCACAGTAAACGAGAATAATATCAAGGTTCATTTTCCAACATCAAAATCCACAACCCAAGGTTTAAACACAAACAACAAATACTCTAGTGCCATTCTAGCCAAGTAAACCAAACGAACAACTTACCTCTTACACACTTAGTCGATGCATGCAATCATGAAAACCGTTCAAAAGCACTCATTTCCGGAAATGCCATAATCAAATCACATTGTAAAATGCACCACAATTAACCGTTGATCCAAACCTCTGTGGACCCCTACTGAGACACCGTCGGATCTAACCCATAATGGTTAAAAGCAAAGCTCGTCGATCCACACCTCCGTGGACCCCTACCGAGACCCCATCGGATCTAACCCGTAGTGAGCATACACACACACACGCGTTGCTCATGCAATACTAATATGTTAAGAATGTAAGCTCATCAAGAATACTTACTAGAGATGGCCACTTACCCGACACTATTATCAAACTCTTCACAATACTTCTATCATGAAAATCAATCGCAACACAACAACACAATTAACACGGAATACACGATTCCATAACTTTAAACAAGTAGAGGTATCGTTAAAGTCTTCAACGTTCAAAATAATAAAATCAAAATCAACTCACACGAATCATTTCACGCGGGTAAACCAACCATCGTAAATCCCACACGTAAACTCTATTTGCAAGACACAAATCGTATAAGAAAATACTTGCCTCAAAACTACGATTGAAGCGAGACGACGAATGAGATATGGTCGGGCATCCCCGAACTCCTGAACGTAATCAAGCACATGCTAGCACTGCGAAAACTACGAGGATAACAACGCACGAATTACCAACACCAAATAATGATCAACTCGGAATCCTCGAGTGTAATACCCGGTTGTAATCCATCCATTATCATTCAGTAATCATCAGTCAGTAATTTTTTTTGCTCATTAATAATCATTCATCATTCATGATTCATTCATTTGCGTTCATTGTGGGCGTGTTGTAACCATGTATCAGTTACCGATCGTCATTTCATCTCCGTTTATGGATCAAGACGGGAGTATTATGATTATCATCGTGATTGGTAGTCTTGTGCGGGAAGTATCATTTTTGGCATGCGTTGGACTTGTTCACTTTCACATACGTGTGGTATGTCGGATCATTCATAAATCGTAGCGAGGAATCGGAGTTATCGGATTTTCACCTTGTCCAGCAACGAGTTATGGCCGTAAGGATTGTAGGTTACGGCCATAACAGGTGTTCGTTGATTTCAGGCCTTTTTGGATGAAAGGGACTTACGGCCGTAAGGTTGCGGAATACGACCGTAAGTTGAGCAGGTACGGCCATAAGGCTTGGCCGGTTATGGCCGTACGTGTCGAGTAGGGTGTGCCAGGCCTTTTTGGCCGATGGCGAGTTACGGCCGTAAGGGTTGCGGCATACGGCCGTAAGGCGAGGGAGATACGGCCGTAAGGCTTGGCCGGATACGGCCGTACGTTACAGGCAGGGTACCTGGTCATTTTCGACGAAGGGGGCTTACGCCCGTAGGATTGGCCGGATACGGCCGTATCGTCCAAGTTACGCCCGTAAGGTGTGTGGGTACGGCCGTAAGGATGTCGGCAGGTGTTTTAGACGAGGGCGAGTTACGCCCGTAAGTCAGGTTCGGATACGGCCGTAAGGCTGTCGGCAGGTGATTGGACGAAGCCGAGTTACGTCCGTACGAGTTGGCTGGTTACGGCCGTAAGGCCGTTGACCTGGGATTTTACGGCCGTAAGAAGGCTGAGTTACGGCCGTAACTTCCGACATTTTATATGTCTTGGACGGGACTTTGAGTTCATTTTCTCATTTCTTCATTTTGTTCCGAGAGAGAGAGCTTGAGGGAGATATTTAGTCTTCATCAATCACTTGTGTGTTCAGATTTCATCATCTTGATTCGTTGGGAAGCTTAGATAGTCGATTTAACACGTTTTCATCGGGTCGAAGTGTTTGGATCTTCAAAGGTAATATTCTTCAACATCTCGGATTTCGATTTTGTATTGAGATATGATGTTTTAGCCGTTAAAATCATGTTGTATGAAGTGATGTACGCATGATTATGGATATGTATGATTATTCATTAGATTATTGAAGGATTATTCAAGAACACTTTGAATATTAAGTTGGATTTGGGGGTTTTCGATTAATTGTTGTTGAAATCACGATTTTGGATATTCATCTTGGATTATTAATCGTATTGAAGATGTTTTGTTGGTTCGAAACACTTCTTGGGGATTTAATGTTTGTATAATTGAGGATTGATTGTAAACAAACGGAGATTGGTCACAAAGTGTTCGATATAATGCCCCAATGAACTTGGTTTAATCGTATCGACGTTTTGAGTTCGTTATATTTGTGTTTGATTCTTATTTTGATCGGATTGTTGGTAATTGTATTATTCAAGGTTGTTCGAGCGACCGATATCTCAATTAGGACATTGTTCGTGGAAGGATAATTGTCACCGGTGTTGTGTAAGTTAATTCTTACTCAGTTAAAAGGATATTCATTCCTTTTGTTGTTGTTCATTCATAATCATAATTCATTCATAAGGTACTAACCGTTTCAAAACTTGTAATTGTCACTTAATTACTTCATTCACGAGGAACGACGGTTCCAATCATTTCATTGAGCTGTCATTCATTTCACCATCATTTCATCTTGGTGAGTCATTATTCATTTTTGTTGTCACTTTTGTTATATCGTGGTTTTCCGGGTCATATTGGCGTGCCGGTTGGTATGTGCAGGATTTTCATGTCGGGCACATTATAGTCGTGTGTTGGTTGGTGGCCTCACATTGGACTGTGCACACGAGTTGATGGCTTCGTGAGATTGATTAGGTACAAGACCACACGTGTATTCGATCGATACTCATTGGTGGCTTGTGCACGGACACATTTCTATCCCGGACGTAGTGTGGCACCATTCCGTTGAGCCGTACTGTTAGTTGATTCATATAGCATGTTTGATTGCGTATGTTTCGACAGGATATTTCATAACTTCAGATATATCATGATTGTGTATTTTCAACCCTTGAGGATTGTTGTTCTGTGTAACTGACCCCGTTTGGGGATTTTGTTTTCAGGTCATGGCAAGGCAAAAGAACGGGAATATAACGTTGACGGCGAGGAGTCCCAGTGATACTAGTAGGGGGCCCCATTCTTTTCAGTTATTCATATTGTTGTCATTTATTTTCCGCTGCAGATTTTCATTAGTATTCGGTATTGTCCTGGTGTGTTGTACTTAGACTCCTCATCGGAGTAATTATTGTTGTAATGTGGTTCGGTACTACATTTACCCTGTGTAATTCATTCATTTTCATTCGCCTGGTGGGTCCCAGTCAGGAATCCACGGCACTGTAATATTCACCTAGTTTGGGGTGTTACAGAGTTGGTATCGGAGCGTGGTTTTGAATACTACCTTCCGAGTCATGTCTCATTTGAAATCATCGTCATCAGACTAGTATCATTGGACTTTCGCGTCACGTGTGACCTGTGCAAATGCCGAGCCAATCAGACCGAAAGAACTGTAAGATTTCTAACGCCATGGTATAATTTCTGGCAATAATCATTCATTCATCATTCATCAATTAACAATCCTCAAACATCATCATTCATTATGATTAGGACGATCATGTTAACTCATTAATTACTCAATTCATTTCATTACTCGCCATTGATCTCGAAGATCATATCATTAATCTTGTTATCTTGTTCAAGATACTCATTTCAAGAATTTCATCAGATAATCATGTCACCTCAGTTAATCATTCATGTAATCACTGTATTAGAGCGCGTATGCTCATTTTCATCATTTCATGACGTAAATCATAATGCGGTACTCATACGAGATGTATGATTATCATGCGACCTTCCTACTTCAGTATGGAGAGAGCTGTCAGGGGATGCACGGGGAGAGGCCGCGGTGCGGGCCGAAACTCGGGGAATAATCACTCACTGTCGGGAAACCGTAACCAGGACTCCGCTCGATCGGAAGATGTTCGGGTTGATCCACTCACTTTTATGCAGGTCATGATGACCCATATGCAATTGCTTAATCGTCATTGCACCACTATGACTGAGCTAATTGAGAGAAGTCTTCCGTGTGAGCCTGCTGCTAAGGAAATCGCGGAGCAACAACCTCCATCTGTCAGCAGGAAATCAACGAAGCGTAATCATCCAAGGCGGTCGGCCTACCTTCAAGAAACCTCGTGCGGTCCCTTGTTTTTCTGTGCGACCTCCTTTGGCGCCGAAATCCGTGGAGTCTCGGGCCCGGTGGCCACCACCATCATCTGTTTTAATTGTGGAGAACTGGGTCATGTCAGCACCAAGTGCCTGAGGCAGACTATCACGTGCCTTAAATGCGGAATTGCTGGGCATAAGGCCCGTTTTTGCCGAAGAGACTCCAAAAATACTCCGGCAGCATTTCAGGCCCCGAAGCAGTCAGCCGTTTTGAATCAAGCTGCTCAGTCAGCGTCGTTTAAAACGACACGAGCGAATAAAGTTGGAGCTCATATTCATCATACGAGAGCATCCGGTTCGGTGGCCGACAAGTACCGGATTCATGTGATGAAGAGGATCGATGATCCGGTGGCCCGAATGATCTCAGGTATACTCGTAATTTATTTCAACCTGTGTGTACCTTTTGATACTGGTGCACCGCATTCATTCATTTTCGAATCATGTTTGAATAGACTTATTTTGGGATAGTCCTATTGCTTGTGGACCTCATACCATCGGTCTACCTGACGATGGAAGAATTTTCAGAAATCATACCGAAGTAAGCTTAATAACCGCGATTGGTTGGTGGACTTAATCGTGGTAAATTTATCTAAGGACGATGTAATATTGGGTATTAGTTGGATAGATCGTCATGATACCATCCCTAGTGTTTATAAGCATTTGGTCACTAT
Source organism: Orobanche coerulescens (assembly GCA_033398695.1). Classification (NCBI taxonomy): domain Eukaryota; kingdom Viridiplantae; phylum Streptophyta; class Magnoliopsida; order Lamiales; family Orobanchaceae; genus Orobanche; species Orobanche coerulescens. Next base: position 84,975,067 of record CM065812.1, read on the forward strand.
CTTTCCGTCGTTGGCTGTCGAATGTGTGCTTCAGGGAGGTAATCCCCATTGTTCCAGAAGAATTATTATTATGATGGAAGCAGAGAAATTCCTCAATTGAGTTGTTCAATCATTCATTGTATCATTTTAATCGATTGGCCGTTCTAAGGCAATCGAGTTGTTCAATCATTCATTGTATCATTTTCATCGATTGGCCGTTCTAAGGCAATCGAGTTGTTCAATCATTCATTGTATCATTTTCATCGATTGATCGTTCTAGGGCAATCGAAATGTTCAATCATTCGTGGTATCATTGTCATCGATTGACGATGTATTCCCACACGAGTTACCTGGTTTGCCTTCACGAAGAGTTGTGGAATTCACGAGTGAGTTGGAGCCCGGTACGTCCCCGTTATCGAATGCACCATACCGGATGGCCCCGACCGAAATGCAGGAGTTGAAGATTCAACTTGAGGAATTGTTCGAGAAAGGTTATCTCCGGCCGAGTTCGTCCCCGTGGGGAGCACCAGTGTTATCTGTCAAGGAGAAGTATGGTTCGTTTCGTATGTGTATTAATTATCAGGAGTTGAACAAGATGATGATCAAGGATAAGTATCCTCTACCCCGCACCGAAGATCTCTTAGATCAACTTCAGGGAACTTCAGTATTTTTTTTTTCAAGATCGACTTAAGATCTGGATATCATCAGTTGCGAATTCGAGAGTCGGATATTGCGAGGACGGCGTTTCAAACACGCTATGGCCATTATGAGTTTGTGGAGTTCAGTAATGCACTAATGCACCTGCGGTATTCATGGAGTTAATGAATCGGGTCTTCATCGACTTTTTGGATCAGCTCGTGGTTGTCTTTATTGATGACATTTTAATTTATTCTTGCGACTCGGAGGAGCACGAGCTTCACCTTCATCAGGTTCTCGATATGTTGAGACGAGAGGAGCTTTATGGAAAGTTTTCCATATGTGTGTTCTGGATGTCCGAGGCGACATTTCTCGGGCATGTAATTTCATCAGACGGAGTTCGTGTGGACCCTCAGAAGACGGAGGCTATCCGAGATTGGCAACCTCCGAATAATGTTAATGAAATCCGAAGTTTCCTCGGATTAGCTAGTTAATTATCCGACCCACGACCTGGAGCTAGCAGCCGTGGTTTTCGCGTTGGAAATTTGGCGTCATTACCCTTATGGCGTCACCTGTAAGTTATTCACCATTCACAAGAGTTGAATTATATATTTACTCAGAAGGAGTTAAATATGCGACAGAGGCGGTGGTTGGAACTAATCAAAGATTATGATATTGAGATATTTTACCACACGGGCAAGGCGAATGTTGTCGCCGATGCCTTGAGTCGTAAGTCCGTTCAGGAGCAGATGCTTACTCGTTTAACAGTTCAGAAGGAGCTTCAGCAGGAATTCCTTAGACCCGAGATTGAGGTCTGGCTTCAGCGAGTGCAAGGGCAACTTTGCATGTTAGAGATTTCATCGCCACTTGAGGAGGCAAATAGAGTAAATCAGGGTTCAGACCCATCATTGTTGCGCATCCGTGGGAATGTGGCTCAAGGGAAAGCCATGGATTTGTGGTCCACGAGAATGGACTTTTGCGATTTAAGAATCGGTTATGGGTACCGGCTAATGACGAGTTGAAAAACTCGATTTTGAGAGAAGCTCATGTTACCCATTTTTCCGTTCATCCAGGGTCTAGCAAGATGTACAAGGACTTGAAACAAAATTACTGGGGGAGTAATATGAAGCGAGAAGTCGCAAAATTTGTTTCGAGATGCTTAACCTGTCAGCAAGTCAAGATAGAACATCAGCGACTGACGGGTATGCTGAGACCTCTCCCTATTCCAGAGTGGAAGTGGGAAGACATTTCTATGGATTTCATCACGAGTTTGCCGACGAGTCGTCGTGGCATGAACACAATCTGGGTGATTGTGGACCGCTTAACTAAGTCAGCTCAATTCCTTGAGATTAAGGATACGTGGGGTCCCGAGAGACTGGCCCAGTTGTTCATTAAAGAGATAGTGAGATTGCATGGTACTTCTAAGAGTATCGTTTCCGAGCGTGACGGACAATTAGAGTGTTTTAGAAATCAATTCATCGTGCTATGGGAACTCAGCTTAATCTCAGTACCGCTTTTCATCCTCAGTCCGACGGATAATCAGAGAGGATTATTCAGACATTGAAGGACATGTTGAGGGCATACGTCCTTGATTGGAGAGACGATTGGGAAGCCCAATTACCATTGATTGAGTTCACATACTATAATATTTGGCATGCTTTGTTTGAGATGGCACCTTACGAGGCCTTGTACGGTCGTCGTCGTCGATCTCCCTTGTGTTGGGACGACCTATCAGAGTCAATCGGCACCGAGCCCGATATGCTTATAGCCGCCCGTGAGAAGGTAGCCTTGATCAGGAGTCGTCTGTTGACCGCTCAGAGTCGACAGAAATCATATGCAGATAATCATCGTCGACCACTAGAGTTCGAGACGGGTGACCACGTTTTAGTCAAAGCATCACCGAATCGAGGTATCTTCCGTTTCGGAAAGCGGGGAAAGTTGAGTCCGAGATTCATTGGACCGTTTGAGATTTTGGATCGAGTAGGCGAGTTAGCTTATCGATTGGCTTTACCTCCGGCATTGAGCCGAATTCATAATGTGTTTCATGTTTCTCAGTTGCGGAAGTATGTTGTCGACCCGAGTCACATACTTTAGTTCGACGAAATCGAGATAGCGGATAATCACTCGTATGAGGAGTATCCTATACGAGTTTTAGAGCGGCGAATCAAACAGTTGAGGAACAAGACGATTCCTTTGGTCAAGATTCAGTGGTCTAGACACGAAGTCGAAGAGTCTACTTGGGAAATCAAGGAGAGTATGCGGGAGGCTTATCCCGAGTTGTTTGACCCTTAGTTTCGAGGACGAAACTCTTTTTAAGGGGGGAGTATGTAATACCCGGTTGCAATCCATCCATTATCATTCAGTAATCATCAGTGAGTAATTTTTTTCACTCATTAATAATCATTCATCATTCATGATTCATTCATTTGCGTTCATTGTGGGCGTGTTGTAACCATGTATCAGTTACCGATCGTCATTTCATCTCCGTTTATGGATCGAGACGGGAGTATTATCATTATCATTGTGATTGGTAGTCTTGTGCGGGAACTATCATTTTTGGCATGTGTTGGACTTGTTCACTTTCACATACGTGTGGTATGTCGGATCATTCATCAATCGTAGCGAGGAATCGTAGTTATCGTATTTTCACCTTGTCCAGCAATGAGTTAAGGCCGTAAGGATTGTAGGTTACGGCCGTAACAGGTGTTCGTTGATTTCAGGCCTTTTTGGACGAATGGGACTTACGACCGTAAGGTTGCGGAATACGGCTGTAAGTTGAGCAGGTACGGCCGTAAGGCTTGGCCGGTTACGGCCATACGTGTCGAGCAGGGTGCCCAGGTGTTTTTGGCCGAAGGCGAGTTACGGCCGTAAGAGTTGCGGCATACGGCCGTAAGGCGAGGGAGATACGGCCGTACGTTACAGGCAGGGTACCTGGTCATTTTCGACGAAGGGGGCTTACGCTCTTAAGATTGGCCGGATACGGCCGTATCGTCCAAGTTACGCCCGTAAGGTTTGTGGGTACGGCCGTAAGGATGTCGGCAGGTGTTTTAGACGAGGGCGAGTTACGCCCGTAAGTCAGGTTCGGATACGGCCGTAAGGCTGTCGGCAGGTGATTGGACAAAGCCGAGTTATGGCCGTACGAGTTGGATGGTTACAGCCGTAAGGCCGTTGACCTGGGATGTTACAGCCGTATGAAGGCCGAGTTACGGCCGTAACTTCTGGCAGTTTATATATGTCTTGGACGGGACTTTGAATTCATTTTCTCATTTCTTCATTTTGTTCCGAGAGAGAGAGCTTGAGGGAGATATTTAGTCATCATCAATATCTTGTGTGTTCGGATTTCATCATCTTGATTCGTTGGGAAGCTTAGATAGTCGATTTAACACGTTTTCATCGGATCGAAGTGTTTGGATCTTCAAAGGTAATATTCTTCAACATCTCGGATTTCGATTTTGTATTGAGATATGATGTTTTAGCCGTTAAAATCATGTTTTATGAAGTGATGTATGCATGATTATGGATATGTATGATTATTCATTGGATTATTGAAGGATTATTCAAGAACACTTTGAATATTAAGTTGGATTTGGGGTTTTCGATTAATTGTTGTTGAAATCACGATTTTGGATATTCATCTTGGATTATTGATCGTATTGAAGATGTTTTGTTGGTTTGAAACACTTCTTGGGGATTTAATGTTTGTATAATTGAGGATTGATTGTAAACAAACGGAGATTGGTCACAAAGTGTTCGATATAATGCCCCAATGAACTTGGTTTAATCGTATCGACGTTTTGAGTTCGTTATATTCGTGTTTGATTCGTATTTTGATCGGATTGTTGGTAATTGTATTATTCAAGGTTGTTCGAGCGACCGATATCTCAATTAGGACGTTGTTCGTGGAAGGATAATTGTCACCGGTGTTGTGTAAGTTAATTCTTACTCAGTTAAAAGGATATTCATTCCTTTCGTTGTTGTTCATTCATAATCATAATTCATTCATAAGGTAATAACCATTTCAAAACTTGTAATTGTCACTTAATTACTTCATTCACGAGAAACGACGGTTCCAATCATTTCATTGAGCTGTCATTCACTTCACCATCATTTCATCTTGGTGCGTCATTATTCATTTTCGTTCTCACTTTTGTTATATCGTGGTATTCCGGGTCATACTGGCGTGCCGGTTGGTATGTGTAGGATTTTCATGTCGGGCACATTATAGTCGTGTGTTGGTTGGTGGCCTCACATTAGACTGTGCACACGAGTTGATGGCTTCGTGAGACTGATTAGGTACAAGACCACACGTGTATTCGATCGATACTCGTTGGTGGCTTGTGCACTGACACATTTCCATCCCGGACGTAGTGTGGCGCCATTCCGTTGAGCCGTACTTTTAGTTGATTCATATAGCATGTTTGATTGCGTATGTTTCGACAGGATATTTCATAACTTCATATATATCATGATTGTGTATTTTCAACCCTTGAGGATTGTTGTTCTGTGTAACTGACCCCGTTTGGGGATTTTGTTTTCAGGTCATGGCAAGGCAAAAGAACGGGAATATAACGTTGACAGCGAGGAGTCCCAGTGATACTAGTAGGGGGCCCCATTCTTTTCAGTTATTCATATTGTTGTCATTTATTTTCCGCTGCAGATTTTCATTAGGATACTCCGTTTCATTCAGTGTTGTAGTATTCGGTATTGTCCTGGTGTGTTGTACTTAAACTCCTCATCGGAGTAATTATTGTTGTAATGTGGTTCGGTACTACATTTACCCTTTGTAATTCATTCATTTTCATTCGCCTGGTGGGTCCCAGTCACGAATCCACGGCACTGTAATATTTGCCTAGTTTGGGGTGTTACATCGAGAACCTATAATCCTCTGAAAGAAACAATAAAAACAAGATCACAACGAGGACCGAGACCAACAACAATAGGAATTACATCAAGACATTGAAAGAAACTCATTGAAACATTTAATCGAACATTAAATGTTCAATGATTCCCAAGAACACTCAAATCGTCAATCGAGTTAAACCAACTCGAAGTATGGATATACAATCCATAGAATATGTTTAACAACGTCATTTAACAACAATCGATCCATCAAAAATGGATGGAAAACGAAATCAAGAACAAATCCCCCAAAAATTCGATTCGAAGGAAATCAAGAAATATACCTTGATTCGACGAAGAACAATGGGTTAAATGATGTTAAATACAAGAATACTACTAAGATTAATCATACCCATCATGTATTAATCAACAATACGGAACAAATCGGACAAAAACGCAAAAACCCCAAAATTTCTCAAAATAGGGTTCTAGGAAATCTCACCTTGATTCGCTGGATCAAAGGATGATATGGGATGATCAATTAATGATATGAACTCAAGAACTTCATGGATTTGTTGTTCAACAACATGGCTTCGCCTCCTCCGAAGCTCCATCCGCGGACCGAAAGGAAGGGAAATGAAAAACGAGTGCAAATGCGATTGCTCTATCACATTTATACTGGTGCAGCCTAGCGTGCGCTAGGCTGCCGGGCTAGCGTACGCTATCGGCCCAAGCCGCAATCCAGGGACTTCCTGGACTAGACTGCTCGGCCATGTTGCGTGCGCAGCCTTCCGGCCGTATCGTGCGCTACCGGCCGGTCGTAGCGTACGCAGTGTTGGACAGTAGCGTGCGCTACTTGCCGATCCACCCGAATCCAGAACCTCTCTGCCCCTACTGTCTCGGCCGACTAGCACGCGCAGCTAACAGTCTGTAGCGTGCGCTGCCTCCCGGCCGTAGCGTGCGCTACTTTCCGGCCGTACCCGTCCAGCCAGCGCCCGCAACCTCCGGCTAGTGCCCGCAACCGTCCGGCCAGTGCTCGACCACCATGACTCGACGACTCAATTATCCGAAATCGCACGGAACGAACACAACAAAATGCTCGTGGGCAACATCATCGACCCAAAATGAATTACCATGCAACAATTAATCACACGCGACCATGAAAAGGGTCAAGACAACAAATACGAATGCGGATACCCCCAACTTCGGGTAAATTACAAAATGGCCCAAAACGCCTGAAAATCACAATACGTGATCGAATAACCAAACCGAAGTTCAAAACACTTCTAATAAAGTTAAACGGACTCATAGGAAACTCGAAACAGCAGTTTCGAACGAGATTCGCAAGAATCGAACTCAAGTACGGAAAAGCCGCTTACGAACATGGAACTCAACAAAACGATACCGAAACGAACTCGGATGACAAAAAGTGCACAATTAATCATTCTCAAAATGACGATACGGTCATGAGCGATTCGTCAAAACGGACTTTCGCCGAAAAAGTAAAAATTACCGGAAATCGAAATTGCGGATATTACATATGGCATGGCTAACATACGCACTGCATGAAACTCAACGTACACTATGGACGGTGCTTAATGTACGTAACACAGAGAACTTAACGTACGCTATGCAATATGAATTACGAATTCAAATAAATTTATTTGTTGGATTGATTCTAGAAGGCTAAAAAGCTTGCAACGGATACGTGAAGATAACGTACGCTACGAAGAGAAATTAACGTACGCTACGAAGAGAACTTAACGTACCTATGAAGAAATTTAATGTACGCTGCGGAATAAACAGAAGCTACTGGACTGATTTGAACATCACATAACGTACATACCCGGAGAGGTTAGCATACGCTACAGAGCTTAACGTACGCTTCGGATGATGAATAACGTATGTAATAAAAGACGTAGACCCAACGGCTAGTTTAGGGCTTGAAACCTATAAATACCACCACATATGGTATTCACCATACAACAACTTCAAGCAATGTTTATATACATCAGATATCATTACATACATTGTTGTTGTTGTAATCAAGCTTAATTCATAAGAGTTCGAGTGTTTAATTCACTCAGCCGTAAATGAGAGAAAAGAAAGGAGTGTAGATTTGATTCGGTGTTATTAGGATCGTGTATGTGGCATTATTAGAATCATAATCTAAATCTAAATAAGGTTCTTCTAGTACCAATAGAAAGCTAGAAATGTTGATTCCTTAACCTATAGAAAAGGAAAACGTTTTATCTTGGACCGATATAAAGACATGATTGTAAGGGTTTATCTTGGATCGATAAAAGACAAGATTGTAACAGTTTCTCTCAGACCGATAGATGACAAGGCGGAAAGGTTTATCTTAAGCTTATAGAAAAAGATACGGAGAGAGGACGTAGGCACATTTCCGAACCTCTATATATCGTTGTGTAATTTAGATTCCGCATTTTATCGCTTCCGCAATCGCAAAAGACTTTAAAAACTCTATGCTGTACTATTTTAATGGCGGTACCAAACTCAACAATTGGTATCAGAGTGGGTATCCCTTATAGTCGTACTACATCCAAGGAGAAAAATATCGCGCTTCACTTTGCACAGGTCGAAGGCCTCGCCTTAAACCGACCTTCATTTTTTGATGGATCAAATTGTATGACATGGAAAAAGAAAATGTCAATATTCATCCGAGCTTATGATATCGAGATTTGGAAGGTTACTTGTAACACCCCGAAAACAGCAGCTATTACAGTTCCGTGGACCCCCACTGGGACCCACCAGGCGAGACCACAACATAAACTATAACATCCATAGACACGGTACCGAACCACGTTTATTAATCAAAACCCTGATATGGAGTATAATTTATATATGTCAACTCACACAACCGTACATAGGATCCAAATTCGATATAGACCATATGGAGATGGAAAATACCTTACAAATTATAATACATTCATCCGAAATAAAATAAAATGAAAAATCACAGTAAGACATAACAGATCATCAAAAGACTCGGGCCCCCCGAATTAGCATCCTTCAAAACCCTCTGCCGCCATCGTGCTCTTCCTGTGCCTTGCCCTTTCCTCGCCCTGAAATACAAGTATTTCGCCCAAACCACTTGGTCAGCTATACATGATAATAATTCTCATGGCATTATCCAATTCATATACATACAGATATCAAAGAAACAACCAACTACTGAATATACCCCGCAGGCGTATAAACAGTCGGTCCCAACTGTCGAACATATCCAAACATACGGATGACAAAATAATACGGCTCAAGACGGACGTCACAATATGCCCGATCCGGAAATGTGTCTGTGCACATGTCCACCCCGTATACGGAATCCAGAATATACATGGGATGATGTACCTAATTAGCCTCAAGAACTACGTCTCGTGTGCACGATCTAATGCGGAAACATCCATGCATGACCATCAAGTGCCCGGCTAAAAATCCTACACATAACCAATCGGCACGCAGATATGACTCTAGAGATGTCATGATGCAACATGACAATGGAACTCAACGAATTACACTTTTATCAAAGAATCGAACAACTCACTGAAGTGACAACAAAGCTCAACGAGACCAACGGTATAAGCTTGGGAATACAATATTCATAGAAACAATATTCGTAACTTTACTGGAATAGTTCAATTATCCTATCAAACATTCTAACGCCCCAATTACGAATTATCATATATCAATTTATTAGATTCGCCCACATATTCTAACATTAATGCCAAGCATTTGAAGTCAAGAACATTATCAATGTAATACTATGATGATTAAACATACTCTCAATTCATAAACACTTCCGATTAACGTTGAACATGTTAAAAGTTGTGTTTATTTACATTCTTCATCATCTTTCCAATGATTATGTTAAGCCAATCCAGAAATAAAATCATAACTTTAATTTTTAAGAATAATAAGAACATCATCCTAATTTACGTCTCCTAATACACGAGGATCAACGTAAATGAATTCAGCCATTAATTCTACTGCATCATTATCACCCATAATCATTATAATCGCTTTAAGAACACTATCAACATATTAATGTAGTGTTTACACCTTCTTAAATTATCAACACATTCAATTAACTTGAATATATGAAGTTTATGTTTGTGTTCTACCAAAATCCATTACTTTCCCTTGAAGAAGTTGTTCAAAACCTAGTTACATCATTTAGGATGTTTGAAGCTCTAAACATAACATCATTCAATCTTGTAATAATCATTTTCAGGGGTTTAACATAACATTTAGACAATCCATTTCATCAACTTATCAAATTCATCACGAATGTATCAATTTTGTAAGGCCAAAACATAGTTTCATATTATCTCTCAAGGATTAACTAAACATTCAAGACAAGATTATAATCTAACACCTCTAGTCATCAAGGATTCCTTATTTACAAGTTCTGTGTGTCAAGATCAAAATCAACTTCATATTGTCATGTTATTAATCAGGTTTTATCTAGCATAATCAACACAACTATGCTATGAAGTTATCATACATCAAGAAGTGATGCTAACATTCCTTATATTGTTCTTCACTTAGTTTGAACATGATTCTAATAACTATCATGTTTATACTAGATTAATCTAAAATTATACGAAGTGTTTAATAGTAATATCATCACAAGCATGGATTCAATACGAGTTAAAGAAAAACCAACCTCAAAATGAAGAACAACACCAACACTTCCAACAACATACTTCAATCTCCTAATCTCCAAGCCACAATCCAAATGATGAAGCTCCAACACAAGATGGAAGGGGTAGAAATCAATTTAACAAGGTGGGGAATAGGTTCTCAGAGGGATGGTTGAGTTGGTTTGGGTAGAAAAATGAAAGGCAAGCCATACCTTTATAACCCGAATTCAGAATTACATACGCTATAGCTAAAGATTAACGTACGTTACAAACATTACGTACGTAACCATATGAGCATTACGTACGTAATACGTTCCCAGATGTTACTAACTCAAAATACACATGTTCTTACGTACGTTGCCAAAATGAATGTACATAAAGCTCTGTACATTACATACGCTAAGGCATAGGCATTACGTACGTAATGGCCGTTGACTCGGTTTTCACGATCGACTCCCGACCACTGCCTACATGCTCGGTCCCACCGCCGAAAGGTGATATGCTGGTTGATACCCTGCATTACGTAAGTTAACACAGGAGTGTTACGTAAGTAATGCTACATACATAGCGTACGTAAAGGTAAAGTATTAGCGCACACTAAGGGCAACAACAAGTAAAAAAATGAAATTCTCCACTTAACATCTAGCAATCAACTATAACGTGAACGACTAAGATCAATAATTCAATTTAACACAACTCCTCAATATACTCATTACAATACACAAGGATATGGTATGATAATGCTCGATTTAATCGAAGAATACAATAGTAAAGATGAGAGTTTAGGTGGATATAACATACTCCCCCCTTAAAAGGATTTTCGTCCCCGAAACTAAAGGGTAAACAACTCGGGATATCTCTCTCGCATACTATCCTCATTTTCCCACGTAGCCTCCTCGATTTCGTGTCTTGACCATTGAATCTTCATTTAGGGGATCGCCTTGTTCCTCAACTATTTGACTCTCCTCTCAAGTGTCCGCACAGGACGTTCTTCATACGAATGGTCATCGGCTATCTCGGCCTCGTCGAATCGAATAGTGTGGCTCGGGTCAGCAACATACTTGCCCAACTGATATACATGAAATACGTTGTGAATCCGACTCAAGGATGGTGGTAACGCCAAATGATAGGATAGGTCGCCTACACGTTCCAAAATCTCAAACAGACCAATATACCTCGGGCTCAACTTGCCTTTCTTCCCGAATGAAAAAACGCCTCGAGTCGGGGACATTTTTACCAGTACATGATGTTGTTGCCCGAAATATTATCCGAAGATAGATATTGCTGGATTGGTGGAGCAACAGCAAATTGCGAGAGCACGTCCGAGGGAATGGAAAAACACAAGATTTGCCGGGTTTGTTAGGCCCGGGCTTGAATGCTCTCGCGAGATGTTATTAATAAGAATACGTTTGAGTACAAATATTAATGTAAGAATCTAATTACAATGAGTGTAAAATATTCTATGTATCTAGCTGTTGAGTGCTTGCCAGAAGAACTAGAGTTGCTCTGAGTTCTTGAACTGCTGGGAGTTCTGGTTTTCGTCTCTGCCGACCGTCTTTCGTGGAAGAGGTGCTGAGAGAGAAGTATGTCCGAAGTGTATAGCTTTGCCAAGAGTGAAAAGCCAGATAAAGCCAAGTATGAGTTGAGCTTCTGAACTGGACGTGAACTGGTTGAAAAGCCGAGAGAGTTCCAAGTGTAGGCAGCCTGCTATTTATAGGGGCTCAGATGCCCTTTTCCTGACGGGCGGTCGCCTTTCATGTAATATAATAAGGGGTGATTCGTCTTTATGCCACATGGGTTGTATGCCTTAAAGCTTGCGGCTGCTGCTGGCAGCCAGCTGTGCTGTCCAATGAGGAGCCGGCACGCGTCCTGAGTTGTTGTCATGGGCGGTCCCACTGTGCACCTTTCGGAGGGTCTGTCGGTAGGTGAGAAGATGCTGACAGGCTGTGGTCAACGATCTATGTGCTGCGGCGCCTTTTCCGGATCTGCGCATGTGGGACTCTGTTCGAGCTTCGTCCTTCACCGACTGGACAGGCGATGGCTTCACGTGGCATGAGACGGTCGTCATTGGTCGGTCACCAGGGGTCGATCGCCAAGTATCGAGAGACGATCACCTTAGATGTCGATCGCTCGGCACCGGGACTTGATCGGGGACCTTCGATCGGGCAATCTACCCCGGCTGCTAGGCTCTGGATCGGTCGCCTGATCTCTGAGGCGATCGCCTGTTGAGACGTATAATTCTCGACACAACACATGATCACCAACCTCAAACTTGAGTGGTCAACGACGATTATCTACATACGATTTCTGGCGGATCTGAGCCGTTAATAGACGACTCTTAATCAGAGCAATCTTCTCGTGGGCTACTAACAATATATCTGGCTCCATACGAATGGATTTAGACAAGTCGTCCCAACACAGAGTGGACCTACAACGACGGCCATACAATGCATCATAAGGTGTTATATTGATCGAGGTGTGCCAACTGTTATTATATGTGAATTCCACCAACGGTAGTTGGGCTTCCCAATCGTACTTCCAATCGAGAGCACACGCCCTCAACATATCCTCCAGAGTTTGAATAGTCCTCTCAGACTAACCGTCGGTCTCAGGATGAAATGCCATACTGAAGTTTAAATGTGTACCCATTGCACGATGAATCGCCTTCCAGAAATGTGACACAAACCGTCTGTCACGATCTGATACAATACTCTTGGGGGTACCGTGCAGCCTCAAAATCTCTTTAATGAACAACTGGGCCAACCTCTCAGGACCCCACATATCCTTAATCTCCAAGAAGTGGGATGATTTGGTCAGTCGATCCACAATCACCCAAATCGTATTCATACCTCGATGGCTCGTCGGCAAGCTAGTAATAAAATCCATCAATATGTCTTCCCACTTCCACTCGGGAATCGTGAGTGGTTTCAACATGCCCACTGGTCGCTGATGCTCAATCTTGACCTGCTGACAGGTCAAACACCTCGAAATGAATTATGCAACTTCCCTTATCATGTAACCCCACTAATAATACAGCTTCAAATCCTTATACATTTTGTTCGATCCTGGGTATATGGAATATGGGGTAGCATGAGCCTCCTTCAGAATAGTGTTCCTCAACTCTTCCTCCTCCGGTACACAAACACGAATTTTGAAGCGTATCAGTCCATCCTCGTGAACCATAAATCCAGGGGCTTTCCCCTGATCAACTTCTCCACGAATTCTAGATAAGAATGGGTCTTTCATTTGTTTCATCCTGACTATCTCATCAAGGGACGATGAAATCTCAAGCGTGCAAAGTGGGGCAGGCACGTAGTCATTGTAACCTCGATAATTATTGTGCATGTAAAATTCAGGGTTATTATTATTAATCTAGTACGATTGCCATCTTGGAGGTGGAGCCATTTTCTTCGGCCTTACAGCTTGCCTCCTGGGTCTCTAGTTAGATTCCCAAAGTTGTTGCTGATATTATGTGGTGACCTGCTTTCACGATGGATAACGAGGCTCCTGTATCCAGTATCTAGGCGCACTGTACTATTGGAAGTACTGCTGTGCGGGCCTTTGATATTTGGGTACAACCTTCTTTCTGAACGGCTGTTGGCGCTTTTGATATGCTCGGAGAGCATGCTGTAGGTTAGGCCTTATAGGTCTGGGTGGCTGAGGATTCCACTGTCTGTGATATGACTTTTGTGGAGGAATGGAAGCCTTCGCTGTACGCTGACCAGCTGTTGCCTTTGCAGGACTCGAGATTTCTTCCGATACAGAAATGGGTTCCACATCCCTGACGAACACAGTACTAGTTTTCCCTTAATTGGAGAATGAGTTGTATCCTAAGCCACTTTTATCATGAGCATGTTGACCAGTGCTTAGAATTTCTTCCATCATTTTTGATGATTTCTTGTTTTAATGTCTCATCGGTCTTTTGAATGTTTTTAAATTCATTCATCATATTTTCAAAGGTATGAGATGCATTAATGGGAATATATGATGCTGAGCTTACCTCATCATCGCTATCTTCATCGTCTTCGATATCTTTAGCCACAAAACACATGTATGCTTTATCTTCGAGTTCATCATCGGACGAGTCACTGTCAGTGACTGCGTGAAGACATTCCTCGGTCTTGGTTTAAGCGGGCGAGGCTTCTGATTCGCTGATCAGGGCCTTGAGCTTGTTCTTCCAAGCACGCCTTCTTTCGTCCTTTTCTTGTTGCTCGACTTTCGGCAATTTTTGGACTTTAGGATGCGGACACTTATTCGCATAATGTCCTGATTTCCTACAATTATAACATAAATTAGAATCACCGGATGGGGAAGATGCAAAACTTACCTTATGAAAAGGATTGGGCCTGTATGCGGTCTTTCCAGACTATTTGATGAATTTCTTGAATTTGTGCATGAGTAGAGCCATTTCATCTTGTGACAGAATATCGTCGTCACTATCAGCATTTCTGTAGGCAGATTTGGATGTTTTGTGCATGCTTTTTCTCCTGTAGGATACATCGGCTAATGCTTTAGTCCTAGCAGGTGATTCTTCGACCTTCTCTCTACTGTCAATGTCATACTCGAAAGCTTTTAGGTCAGAGAAGAGGTCAAAAGTAGATATGTCATTGAGATTACATGACACACGCATAGCTGTGGTTTTTATGTCCCATCGAGCAGGGAGTGATCTAAATAATTTCAAATTTTTCTCCTTTTGGGTATACACTTTACCCAATGCTTCAAGTTCACCGAAAATGCCAGTGAATCTAAGGTCAAGTTCCTCAAGAGTTTCAGATGATTTCATTTTGAAAGATTCAAATTACTGAGTGAGTTTTGAAATCTTATTTTCTTTTGAGAGCTCAGTTCCCTCGCAAATCATCTTGAGTTTATCCCAGATTTTCTTGGATGTCTTACAACTCTTTACCTTTGAGAATGTGCCTTTGTTGAGAGTGATAAATAGCGCATTCTTTGCTATGTTGTCGAGGTTGGCGTGCTTCCGGCCATCAGTTTTCCACTGCTCGCGCTCTTTCTCGAGCATCTCGGCATGAGCTTGGCCTTCAATCCTTAGAGCAGGATTTACCTTGATGATCTTTATGGGGACTTCTTGAATGACAAAAATCATTTCTTCGTGCATGGATGCAAGATGAGCCTCCATCCTAATTCTCCAATCATTAACCTCGTTAATATAAAACATATATACTTTATTTATCAGTAAGGTATCCATGAGTAAGAATAGGAAAGAGAAGACTCTTTTCTAATGAATGTGTGATTTTAGGATCTAATTCAGTTAAAAATATGACTGATTATTTTTAGAATCAACCGCTCCGATACCACTTGTTGGCCACTAAGTATACAGAATACAGCTTGGAAAAGTGTTGGTACAACAAGCTATACGTTTTTCAAATAAGAGTGCGTAGCGGAAGTTCGTTTAAGTGAGTTGCTGTAAATACAGCAACTAGGTTTTTCTTCTGGTAGCTTGGTGCGTACAGGATATGCAATGTATACTTGTAAATAATCACAGTAATGAAACTAATAAATGCATAAGGTAAATAACACAGTATTTGAAGTGGTTCAAGGTAAACCCCTCTACGCCCACTGGTCCTCCACACAGGGTAAAAGTTTATTATAATCACTACATACACAACTACGCGACTTCTAATCAAACCTATCCTTGTGTCGTTAACACAGATTGATACAAAGACTATCGCTTTCAATCGTTCACACAGATTAGTTGATGGCGTCTCTTGACTTGATTCTTCTCATACAGATTGAAGCTTCGTCCTATTCGTCCCACACAGGTCAGAATAGCTTTCTTAGTTCACACAGAAGTAGGTTTTAAAACAAGGTAAAATGGTAAAGTAACTGGTTTAGAACAGCAGCTTGAACACGATTGTAACACCCCCTAACCTAGCAGCTGAACCGCAAAGGGGTCCGTGCTACTAAGTTGGGGAGTATCACGCTTTTAAACTTTGAAAACCAATAAGAAGTAGATTTGGTAATGTGAGTACTCACGGAAATAATGCAAACCGGTATTATTTATTCAAAACATTACACAACCTTAAGTTTAATACATAACAAAACCATAACACAATGATCTTATTAAAAACAAAACATAGTCTTCCAGCATAGGGGCGAAATAGCTGGGGAATGGCATATGGACAAGTTTCTGGCTATCAACACTGAAGAAGATAGTCAACTCCTAAACATGAGCATCATCACCTATATCATAAGAATCTAATGAGCTAATGGCTCAGTAAGATGAGACTTCTGTAATAGCAAAGTATCACGTATCACATTTATCAACAAATAACTACTATATATATATATATAGTTATGTTCTTGTAAAATCCTTTCTTCGGGTACCCTTTAAGTGTGATACTCGACTGATAGTGATAGGCCATGGTTTTCGGAACCTGTTCATATAATTGGCCAATAAAAGATGTATACGGGGGTTCCCATACTGGTTTTTCAACCAATGGTATTAGCCGTATTCAGCCTTTTTCATTCAGTGTGGGTTTCCTTGACCGACTTTCAGCCGCAAGTATTTGCCACCATGTGTTGGGTCCGCCGGTCCCCCGCGTCCCGTGCCTACCCGTCATCAATCAAGTACCATACTTCCTATTCTTAAACATTCTTTAACATACACATGTTATGCATGATCATTCAATAACAGACATATAAAAATATCAATCAATATATGATCCTTATGATACAGCAAGGAAAAGCCTCATCTTACCTCAAGTCTTGTGCCTGTTGATGTGAAAAGATCAGTTTCTATGGATGGATGTGCTAAAATCCTTGAAGAAACAATCTGAAATCTCTTTGGGGACTTTTAACAAACACCTTGGAAAATTGTTAGATTTGAGCTTCTTATTTGATCGTGCTTTTTGTAGCTTTTATAATTTTTGGAAGTGAAATATGTTACGGGCGTTTTAAAGTAGAGGTTCACAGCTTCAAAGTGGTATATCATTTGTTGGTAAATACGTACGTATACATATATTTATAGGAGTTCAAAGTCGAATGAAAATCAATCTTACTCGGACAGCTGGAGGCCTTATCCGGACAGCTGGCCGAGAAGGTTCTGTCGGTCGTGACCGACCTTATCCGGACAGCTGGACAGCCTTATCCGGATGGTGGCCGAGAATCTTATGTCGGTTGTGACCGACCTTATCCGGACAGCTGAACAGCCTTATCCGAATAGTCTCCTCGAAGCTTCTGTCGGTCGTGACCGACAGTTGTCAGTCGGCGTGTCCGGCGGTGACCAGCAAATGTCCGTCAACTTGGCTCAGCCGGTTCGACTCCTTCCCGATGTCCAAATTCGATTTTTCGACCTGTTACGGACTCGTCGGAGTTAAATCTTCGATATTCTCATTAAAATAATAATTTAATATTATTTTTGCAGTATAAGTGTTCTGTAATGAAAATTTTATCGTATCAACTCATCGAGAATTTTCGAAATTACTTTCATAAGTTCTAAAATAATCTTTATAATTTATTTTGAAATCTTTTCTTTTCAAATCCTTCATTTTATGTTGGAAACATATCGGTCCAAGTATTAGACAACTTGTATGAAATCCATGATCATTTGCAAAATAAATAGCATTTAATTAAGTCTTTGAATTTTCTAGGGTATTACAATTATTATTTTATAATCGTTTAGCACATCGATCTCCTTACTGAGAAACTGAGCTCCTCACTACAACAAAACATCTCACAATGACTTTTATCATGTTAGAGGAGATAATTAACATGTCGTATAAAACGTAATACGAATGGGCATAGCAGTTATTCATGCTCATGAAATGTCTACTTGTATGCCATGCTTCCATAATGCATATTATGTAAATGCATTTAGGTATTAAATGGTTATTGGCTTAGGGGATAACCGGGCATTACAACAATGATCTTGGCTGATGATGTGCTGTTCTTGTTGACTGAGTATATTTCTTCTCTTCAGATATAGATAGATGCTTGAAGAAATATACTTTTTTCTTGTAAGCTTTGATTCGATGATAATGAATATTCATTCGTTCGTTTGAACTTGTTCGTCGAGATTCATCAGTATAAGTACGCGTATCTTCAGTATGTGATCAATTTTTTTTTGCAATGTCTATTGCATGGACTATTTATAACCTTGGAATAGATCCGTTATAAATATGTCCGTTGGCTGGGTTGGTGAGCTGAGATCCATTCTGATTGGTTGATTGACTTTCAAGAACAGGATCCAGTTTTTGCTCATTGTCTGAAGATCTTTGTAGGTTGGTATTTAAATACTTTATCCAGTCAGTATTTAAATACTTCTTTCAAATGGCGTTCTGACTTTAGCGTATAAAGTAGATTCCTTCTTCAGGATCTTCAATCCTGTTGGATAAGTGTTTATCATCCTAAAACTATCAGCCTGTATGTTGTATCCCACATAATACATTTCTTATTGCTGTTAGGTGTAGGCTTCAATGTTGTAGGCTATCTCTAGGATGTATGGAGGGTGTTGTATGGAGTTCCCATATAGTTTCCATACTTGGCGGTATTTCGAATCCTTCGCTATATGTTGGCAGATATACTTGAGACAGCTTGCTGTATGTTGACTAGATTACTTGCCGTATGTTGGTAGTGCGAAGTTTTGCTGTATGTTGGCAATTATCAAAACAAGGTACAAGATTGTTTATCCCAACAAGGAGAAAACTAATAAAACGGTCAAGGGCGAAAATTTTAATCTGTAATATGTTTTATATTTTTGCAGGTATAAATCCCATCGAAGGATTGTTGTTTTGTCATCATCAAAAAGAGGGAGATTGTTGGAAAATTTTATTGCACACATTCAGTTTAGAGGTTTTGATGATAAGTTGATAAACATACAAAAACAACAATGAAACAAAGAAAAACAACAATGAATCAAGAAGAATTCGGAGATGCACGAGCTGGACAAAAGATCATTGAATTGAAGCCAAAAATACATAACGTACGCTATGTATCATAGCTAACGTACGTAACGAATAACCAGCTAAAGACAACCGAGTATGGCAAGGCTAACATACGCACGACATGAAACTCAACGTACACTATGGACGGTGCTTAACGTACGTAACACAGAGAACTTAATGTACGCTATGCAATATGAATTATGAATTCAAATAAATCAATATGAAGGATTGATTCTAGAAGGTCAAAAAGCTTGCAATGGATACATGAAGATAACGTACGCTATGAAGAGAAATTAACGTACGATACGAAGAGAACTTAACGTACCTATGAAGAAAGTTAACATACGACACTGAATATACAGAAGCTACTGGACTGATTTGAACACCACATAATGTACGTAACCGGAGAGGTTAACATACGCTACAGAGCTTAACATATGCTTCGGATGATGAATAACGGGCGTAATGATATGCAGAACCAACAACTAGTTTAGGGCTTGAAGCCTATAAATAACACCTCATATGGTATTCCCCATACAACAACTTCAGGCAAAGTTTATATGCATCAGATATCATTACATACATTGTTGTTGTTGTAATCGAGCTTAATTCATAAGAGTTCGAGTGTTTAATTCACTCAACCATACACGATAGAAAATAAAGGATTGTAGATTTGATTTGGTATTATTAGGATCCTGTATCCGGCATTATTAGAATCATAATCTAAATCCAAATGAGGTTCTTCTGGTACCAATAGAAAGATAGAAAGGTTGATTCTTTAACCAATAGAAAAAGAAAATGGTTTATCTTGGACCGATATAAAGACAAGATTGTAACGGTTAATCTTGGACTGATAGAATACAAAATTGTAACGGTTTCCCTCAGACCGATAGAGGGCAAGGTGGAGAGGTTTATCTTAAGCCTACAGAAAAAGATATGGAGAGAGGACGTAGGCACATTGCCGAACCTCTATATATCTTTGTGTAATTAACATTTCGTATTTTATCGCTTCCGCAATCGCAAAAGACTTTAAAAAATCTATGCTGTACTATTTTAGTGGCGGTACCAAACCCAACAATTGGTGTGAGAGTAGGTATCTCTTATGTCGTCCTACATCTGAGGAGAAAAATATCCAATGGCGCTTCACTTTGCACAGGTCAAAGGCCTCGCCTTAAATCGACCTCCACTTTTTGATGGATCAAATTGTATGACATGGAAAAAGAAAATGTCAATATTCATCCGAGCTTATGATATCGAGATTTGGAAGGTTATTTGCCTTGGTCAAAAGATTCCTACAAAAACGGATGGCTCGCTCAAAAGCTTCGAAGATTAAAGTGATGAGGATTGGAAAAGCGATCATCACAATTGTAAACCAACTCAATTGCTATATTGTGCTTTTAATCAGGAAGAGCATAATCATATATCCGCATGTGATAGTGCCAAAAAATTTAGAAAATGCTAGAGGCAACACATGAAGGAACGAACCCAGTCAAAGAGACGAAGATCAATATGCTTCTCCATACTACAGCTTTTCATGATGAGAGACGAAGAGTCCATTAACAATATGCTCGACCGATTTTCGGTCATTACAAATGGACTTGCTTGTCTCGAAAAACCCTTCTCAAGTAGTGAAAAAGTCAAGAAGATATTATGATCACTACCTCGTGAATGGGACGGAACGGTTACGGCAATTATGGAATCTAAAGATCTCAATACACTGGATTTTAGCGCCATTGTCGGTTCGCTAATAAATTAGGAGATAGTCCTTAAATCAAGGAACACGAAGCCGAAATAGAAGGAAAAGTCAATAGCTTTAAAAGCTAAAAGGATGTCAAAAAATGAAGAAGATATCCCAGTTGATGATAATGATGAAGAATCGGCAGTTTATGCCAAAAACATAAATAAGTATCAAAACTTATTAAACCGGCGAGGAAAAGACATCTACAAGAATGAGTCAAAGGTATTCGACAATAATTATCGAAATTGTGGAAAAACAGGTCACTTTGCAAAGAATTGTCGAGGCTCGACCTCCAAGAAGGAAGTACTAATAGCCACATGGAGTGACGAGGATGAAGAAGAAGATAATAATCAAAATAATTTCACATTCATGGCAAGGAATTAGTTTGACGATAGCGACGATGAAATATAAGTAAGTATCTCGTCTCCGATGAAATATTTAATGCTTTCAAACTATTAAATACAGATTTTCAAAATTCGTTAACTGATAACAAATCCCTCAAAATGAAAAATTAATTTATGGAAGACGAAATCTCCAAATTAAACGAAAAAGGAAAATTAATTGAAAATGAATATTCTCTTTATTTAGAGAGAGAAACTAAATTAAAGGATAATTTATTAAAAGTTCAAAACGAACTAAAAGTTTTAACGAACAAATTTTCTCTCGAAAATGAGAAATTTAAAAAATTACTTTTAGTTCAAAAATTTTCGTTAAATAAACAAGGATTATGATTCAAACAAAATGATAAAAATGATCCTTAAACTTCAAAGTACGCCAATGTGGTAATTATATAAAATTCGGCATCATATTACAAATTGTAAAAGCCCAAGACGAACAATAAAAATAAACAAAATATGGATCCCAAAAGGAACCATAATACCAAACATCATCTATTTACCAAATGAAAAACGACCGAGATTCGGTTGGATCCCTAAAATTCAAAATTAATTATTTTAAAATAATTGGTATTTAACTCACGGGGAGTTATTCTTTTAAAGGGAGATATTTTTCAGTGGGAGTTTTACCCATCTATTTTCATATTTAATTTTTCATTGATTATATGATTTTCATGCACTTATTGATAATGACCAAAAGGGGGAGAAGAATCAAGAGAAAAATGAGCCCAAAAATAATAGTGGGGGAGAAGAAGCTAAAAGAAAAATATACGAAGATGTTACGGGAGAAGTTGAAAAGAAAAGAAGGAATAATGGGGAAGAGAAAACTAACTAAATGGACAAAGCTGGAAATTTTGATCTGTATATATTTTATATTTTTGCAGGTATAAATTCCATCGAAAGATTGTTGTTTTGTCATCATCAAAAAGAGGGAGATTGTTAGAATATTTTTATTCCACATATTCAATTTAGAGGTTTTGATGATAAGTTTATAAACATAGAAAAACAACAATGAAACAAACAAAAACAACAATGAATCAAGAAGAATTCGGAGATGCACGAGCTGGACAAAAGAACATTGAATTGAAGCAAAAACATACATAACGTACGCTATGTAACATATCTAACGTACGTAACAAAGACCCAGCTGAAGACAGTCGAGTATGGTGTAACACCCCCAATCCGCTCACGGATATTACACGCCGTAGAACCTTTCCTCAAGGATCTACCAGGATGGTAACAACATCGAAAATCTCAACAATGACTTTAAGACTAAAATGACTCAGTAGACCGATTTGCTCTTTCAATAAATACATAGAACTCAATCACTAACACATGCCCATGTAGGGGTCGAGTACAACACACTCCCGTACAACGGGGAAAGAATACTGCAGCGGAAAATAAAATACAACTAAACCAATATGACATCAACGGGTCTTCATGTGATTAGTATCGTTCATCTTTCATCATCCTTCATGCCGACCCTGTGCTATGCTCCAAAACCTGAATGCAATACAAACATCCACCCCCCGAATACTCGGGGGTTAGAAAAACTCCACTGTTTTGCTAGTACAAGTATGAAATCATACGAAATGTAACAAACCAATAGAAATCACGAATCAGGTACGACAAATACTTACAAAAGACTTCCCGAGAAGTTTTATTAATTAGAAACCATCAAAGAAGTCTTTGAAAATAAATTCTTCATATCGGAGATTCTAAAAATATAAACTTTGTTAGACCTTAAGTCCTTTAGTTGAAAATATCCAATTCAAAATGAACGGGTCTCGGCCCAAAATCACTTTCCATAAAACGGCCTTTACAAACCGTTGGGATCTCATCCCAGATCTCATCAAATCACAGTACACGAGAATAATATCAAGGTTCATTTTCCAACATCAAAATCCACAACCCAAGGTTTAAACACAAACGACAAATACTCTAGTGCCATCCTAGCCAAGTAAACCAAACGAACAACTTACCTCTTACACACTTAACGATGCATGCAATCATGAAAACCGTTCAAAAGCACTTTTTTCCGGAAATGCCATAATCAAATCACATTGTAAAATGCACCACAATTAACCGTCGATCCACACCTCCGTGGACCCCTACCGAGACCCCGTCGGATCTAACCTGTAGTGGTTAAAAGCAAAGCTCGTCGATCCACACCTCCGTGGACCCCTACCGAGACCCCGTCGGATATAACCCGTAGTGAGCATACATACACACGCGTTGCTCATGCAATACTAATATGCTAAGAATGTAAGCTCATCAAGAATACTTACTAGAGATGGCCACTTACCCGACACTATTATCAAACTCTTCACAATACTTCCATCATGAAAATCAGTCGCAACACAACAACAAAATTAACACGGAATATACGATTCCATAACTTTAAACAAGCAGAGGTATCGTTAAAGTCTTCAACGTTCAAAATAATCAAATCAAAATCAACTCACACGAATCATTTCACGAGGGTAAACCAACCATCGTAAATCCCACACATAAACTCTATTTGCAAGACAGAAATCGTATAAGAAAATACTTGCCTCGAAACTACGATTGAAGTGAGACGATGAATGAGATATGGTCGGGCAGCCCCGAACTCCTGAACGTAATCAAGCACACGATAGCACCGCGAAAACTACGAGGATAACAACGCACGAATTATCAACACCAAATAATGATCGACTCGGAATCTTCGAGCACCTATAATCCTCCGGAAGAAACAACAAAAACAAGATCACAATGAGGACCGCGACCAACAACACTAGGAATTACATCAAGACATTGAAAGAAACTCATTGAAACATTTAATCGAACATTAAATGTTCAATGATTCCCAAGAACACTCAAATCGCCAATCGAGTTAAACCAACTCGAAGTATGGATATACAATACATAGAATATGTTTAACAACATCATTTAACAACAATCGATCCATCAAAAATGGATGGAAAATGAAATCAAGAACAAATCCCCCAAAAAGTCGATTCGAAGGAAATCAAGAAATATACCTTGATTCGACGAAGAACAATGGATTAAATGACGTTAAACACAAGAATACTACTATGATTAATCATAACCATCATGGATAAATCAACAATACGGAACGTATCGGACAAAAACGCAAAAACCCCAAAATTTCTCAAAATAGGGTTCTAGGAAATCTCACCTTGATTCGCTGGATCAAAGGATGATATAGGATGATCCATCAATGATATGAACTCAAGAACTTCATGGATTTGTTGTTCAACAACATGGCTTCACCTCCTCCGAAGCGCCAGCCGTGGATCGAAAAGAAGGGAAATAAAAAATGAGTGAAAATGCGACTGCTCTGTCACATTTATACTGGTGCAGCCTAGCGTGCGCTAGGCTGCCGGGCTAGCGTGCGCTATCGGCCCGGGCCGCAATCTAGGGAATTCCTGGACTAGACTGCTCGGCCAGGTAGCGTGCGCAGCCTTCCGGCCGTAGCGTGCGCTACTTGCCGGTCGTAGCGTGCGCAGTATCCGACAGTAGCGTGCGCTACCTGCCAATCCACCCGAGTCCAGAACCTCTCTGTGTAACACCCCCGTCATTTACATGAATATTACAGCGCTGTAGATTCTTTTTGGAGAATCTACCAGGCTTGGACTAACGTAAGAACTCATTTAGTTTTTACAAACCACAACTTTATTCTTTTATTAAACAAACCAACTTCAAAATGACATACAACACAATACCAAAGACATCTCGCCCCGTAGGACCACAACTGATACAACAGTTCATATCTAGTACAACAACATCACACGACAGTACCCGCGCGAGTACAAAATGCAAAATACGACCATGAACATGACAATATAACCAATAACTCAAAAAGGGGTACACAATATCAATGCTGCCTGCCAAGCTCGTGTCCGCCGTGTGATGGCTCTTCAATTGGACCTGTACCTCCACCCCAGAGGGGGTCAGCAAGAAGCCGGTGCAAGTACAATGATTCTAGAATATGTACAACACGTGAATAATCAAGAAAAATCACAGTGTCATCACAGATATTCCGGAATACCACATCACAATCATCATCACAAAACAACCTCACGAGCTATACTAGCCCCGCATCTCGCAAGATACGCACCCCAAGAGACCTCGTCAGGCTATCTCTAGTTGTATAGCCCAAAAGAGTGATCCGTAGGGAAACGAATCCTACCGGACCCCAGGGGACCCTCACTGTTGTACTCGGATCACACACACTCAATCAACAATTGGCACAAATCCCATTTTTACATATTCACACGAAGTACATTAAACACAATCAAAGTACTTGCCTCAATTCGAACGACAGGGGAAACAACGAACGGATGGACGTACGGTCCGAACTTCCTTCAACAATTCGACCCTAACACAACGAGATACCGAATCAAAACACAACACTACGGAAACGGAAGGATTCACCCTAAGTTCTACCCTTAGGGACATTTACTCAAACACTATGAAGGCAACATAGCTCGAACCCAAACTATGGAAGGTAACTTGGGGTTAAATCCGTGAATCTTGGAGAAAAATGAAGGATTATGATTATAACATTACAATCTAGCACAAATCGGAGCTAGAATAGATTAGAACCAAAGATCTCAACAAAAAACCCAAAATATGAAGAACTAGGATTCCAGCGGATTTTACCTTGATTTGGACGGTGAAAGTTGATGAGATGTTGATAACTTGGTGTTAGGAACTCAAAATTATTGTTGGATGAAGAAATTCGACCAAAATCTGCACTCTCCAATGATCAAGCATGCCCATCCGCCGGAGGAGAAAGAGGATGGGAAGAAATGATGAATCTGAGCCTGCCCAGCATATATATACTGGGGAGAAACTAGCGCGCGCTAAGGCTAAAAATTAGCGTGCGCTAACGGGTTAGAAAGGCAGTACAGAACCCACTGTCTGACTTCGGTAGCGCACGTTACTCAGAAATATTAGCGCGCGTTATCGATCATGACTAGCACGCACTAAACTCGGAATATAGCGTGTGCTACCTGCTATCGCCCGCAGTCCAGAACAATCTGTCCTCACTGCCCTGTCGACTCAGCGCGCGCTAACCTACTAATAGCGTGTGCTAGAGCGATGAAATAGCGTACGTTAGTCTTGCCATAGCATGCGCTAACGCCCCACTCCAGAGTCCAGAAAACTCTCCAGGCCTCACTGCCCAGCAGGCCTAGCGTACGCTACTCACATGTAATATCCGCAATTTCGATTTCCGATAAAAAAATTTTCTG
Source organism: Orobanche coerulescens (assembly GCA_033398695.1). Lineage (NCBI taxonomy): Eukaryota > Viridiplantae > Streptophyta > Magnoliopsida > Lamiales > Orobanchaceae > Orobanche > Orobanche coerulescens. The sequence goes on from CM065812.1 coordinate 85,001,479, forward strand.
GTGTAAGTCCATCTTAGCAACTCTATTGTGGCCGTTTCGTCATTCCGAGAATGATTAATTCTACACTTTTTGTCATCCGAGTTCGTCTCAGTGTCGTTCTGTTGAATTCCGTGTTCTTAAGCGACTTTTCCACGTATGAGTTCGACTTTGTAAAATCACCATTAATTCTTGGAAACTCCAAAAATTCTGAATCTTTTCAATATTTTAGAGCATCAAGTTAGCTTTCCAATGGTTCAAACGGTGAGTCAATCGGAATCCGGATGAAGGAGTTATGGTCGAAATAGCTAAGACTGCACTATGTGCCTTTTGGTGCTGGAGCGGGCTGTACCGCGGGCCGCGGCCCCTGTTGTCCGGGCTGCAGCACTAAGATGGCTGGGAGCATTTTTTTTAGCCATGGGCCGTGGCACACTCAGTCCGGGCCGCGGCACACGGGTCAGATCACCCTTTTCCAGCGGATTTTTGGAGGAAGGAAGCTCATTTCATCCTCCTCTTCGTTTCTCCTCTCCTTGGGCGATTTTTTTGCGAATTCTTGGGCGATTTATCATCATCAATCTCAGATATTTCATCCTCCTTGAGTTCTTGGTGCGAATTAACAACATCTTTTTGGATTATTCATCCCAAATCTAAGGTAAATTTTTTCAACATCTTGGATTTCGATTTTTAGTTGGGATATGATGATTTGGATGTTGTAATCATGATATGTGAAGGGATATACGTATGATTATGAGTTTTTATAAATTATCATTGGATTGTTGGAGGATTATTCAAGAACATGTTGGATGTTGATTTTGGAATTGGGGGTTTCGATTAGATGTTGTTGGAATCTCGAATTGGGTATTCCTATGAGAATATTGATTGTATATAAGATGTTTTGTTGGATTGAATCATTCATTGGAGGTTTGGTATCGATATAATTGAGATTGGTTGTAAACAATTGGAAGTTGTCTACAACGTGTTTGTTGAATTGCTTTAATGAGTTTGGATATTGTTGTATCGACTTTTGAGTTGGTTGTGATCATGCTTGATTCGTATATTAAGGGAATTGTTGGTAATTGTGTTATTCAAGGTTGTTTCGAGGACCGATAATCACTTTAAGGACGTTGTTCGTGGAAGGACATTCTCGCCGTCGATTTAAGGTAAGTTTTATACTTGTACTAGTCAATGAGATTAATGTTGTCATATATATGTATGAATGTGTTGTATCATTCCGAGACTTGGTCTCTTCATAAATTCATTGATATTAGGGGATCGTTCGATACGATACTCTTCGGCAATTATGCCAAATGTTTATTATCATTCATTAATGGCCGGTAAGGCATTGAGATATTCGTTGTTAATGTTATTATTGATCACCGGTTCGCGGTATCAATGTATCGGTTGTTGTTAATATTGATGTCGATCTAGATGTTGTTGTAATCATTGTTATTAATGTTGGCTTCCTGTCATTCATGTTGTATTGGCCAATTGAAGGCATTGTCGTATTCGTTCTCATCTTCGTCGTCGGTAGCCGATTAAAGGTGCTGAGGCATTTATTGTATCATTGTCATCGATTAGCCGTTCTAAGTCAAACGAGGTGCTCAATCATTCATTGTATCATTGTTATCGATTGGCCGTTCTAAGGCAATCGAGGAGTTCAATCATTAATTGTATCATTGTCATCGATTAGCCGTTCTAAGGAAATCGAGGTGCTCAATCATTCATTGTATCATTGTCATCGATTAGCCGTTCTAAGGCAATCGAGGTACTCAATCGTTCGTTGTATCATTGTTATCAATTGGCCGTTTTAAGGCAATCGAGGTATTGAATCATCCGTTGCAGCATTATTATCAGTTGGCCATTCTAAAGCAGTCGAGGTATTGAATTGGGGTTGTCGAGGATAGTTCCCATCCGTTGTGTCGTTGTTATCGATTGACCATTTTAAGGTAACCGAGGTATTGAATTGGGACTGCCGAGGACGGTGCCCATCCGTGAGTCATCATTATCATGTTGGCCGACTTAAGACAGCATACTGTCATTCTCGTGAATTCGGCAGTCTTCGGATCATTACCATTTGTGATTAATTATATTTTGGAGGCTAGTCTCGGCTAGTGCTCATTATGGGTAAGCTTGGGGCTTGAACCTTCGCGGTTGGCTTCCCAACACCTACAGTTCAGTAGGTCACGGTCGTGTTTATGATCTTAGTATGGGTAAGCTTGGGGCTTGAACCTTCGCGATTGGCTTCCCAACACCTACAACTCAGTAGGTCACGGTCGTGTTTATGATCTTATTATGGGTAAGCTTAGGGCTTGAACCTTCGCGGTTGGCTTCCCAACACCTACAACTCAGTAGGTCACGGTCGTGTTTATGATCTTATTATGGGTAAGCTTGGGGCTTGAACCATCGCGGTTGGCTTCCCAACACCTACAACTCAGTAGGTCACGGTCGTGTTTATGATCTTATTATGGGTAAGCTTGGGGCTTCAACCTTCGCGGTTGGCTTCCCGACACCTACAGCCAGTAGGTCAAGGTCGTGGTTCTAACCTTATTAGCCCTCATTAACTACAGCTTCGGGCTGTTCCGGTTTCATGTGATTGTGATATTTGACAGCTTCGGCTGAGTGGCTTTCAGGCCATTATGATTGTCTTGGTAATTTCATTGGAGCCTTCAGGCATTGTGATTCATAATTAATTCAGTTCTGGTTTGGTTCATGTCGTGTAATTCATTGTGGTACTCTATAATTATGATTTGCCGTTGGGCATTTATGTTCTAACATGTCGAACAGGTATTAATAGTATGCCGTGGGCATAGTGTTTCACGAATGCTCGGTTCTTACATTGGTTTGTGAGAATCTCGTATTATTATCATCATTGTACCGTTTCATTATGCCTTTGGATGCATATCATGTTATACATGTATTTGATGTTCATCATCTGGATGACTGACCCCGTGGGGGCGGAACATGTTTTCATGTTTTAGGTGCTTGCGAGGAGAGAGTTGAGACACAGGGGCATGATGATGGCGACGAGGCATTCGAGCGATACTAGTCCAAGTTGTTCATGTTGGTCAGCCAATTGTAGTGTTCTCCAGTTTGTCAGTCATTGTCACTATGTATTACCCGAGCAGATGCTCGTGGATGTTGTATTTTATTTTTGGCCCTGTAGGCCCATCGTTGTCATTGAAATTCCTTATCAAAATATTGTGTCGGATGTCATGGTAGGGACTATGATTTTCCCTTGTTGTTTAATTTAATGTATTTGAGTCATGTTCGTCTGGTGGATCACCTGGCGTGGGGTCCACGACACTGTAATAACCCAATAGGATTTGGGGGTGTTACAGAAGATGGTATCAGAGCGTTTGGGTTGTGAGATACCCTGATATGTGAGTTATGTGGCTCTACCGACGCGGTAGTAGTGGGACTGTCAGGTTATGACAATCTGGACAGTCGGGTTTTGTGAGTCGTAATATTTGTACGACTGCACGAGTCATTCATTCATCGAGTCATCGTCAGTGAAGACTAGTATCGTGAGACCTCGAAGCTTTGTATGACCTGTGTAAGGACTCGATTCTCTTTATGTTCATACATTCATCATGTCATTAATTATTCATGCTTTGTTGAAACCTATATGTGATATTAGTAATATGATTGATTCATGACTAATTGTTTTGGAGCACGTGTGACCTGTGTAAGCATTAAGGATCAACTCATTCATCAGTTAATAATCCTCAATCATCATTTTTGATCTTGTCGATCATGTTAATTCATTCATCACTCAGTCAATCTCATTACTCAGTTAATTCATTCATCATTGAGTCAATCTCATTGCTCGGTTAATTCATTCATCACTCAATAAATCTCATTGTTCAGTTAATTCATCATCACTCAGTCAATCTCATTGTTCAGTTAATTCATTCATCACTCAGTCAATCTCATTGTTCAGTTAATTCATTCATCACTCAGTCAATCTCATTGTTCAGTTAATTCATTCATCTCTCAATCAATCTCATTGTTCAGTTAATTCATTCATCGCTCAGTCAATCTCATTGTTCAGTTAATTCATTCATCACTCAGTCAATCTCATTGCTCAGTTAATTCATTCATCACTCAGTCAATCTCATTGCTCAGTTAATTCATTCATCACTCAGTCAATCTTTGCTCAGTTAATTCATTAATCATCCAGCCCAACTCACGGTTCAGTTGTTGATCTTGTGGATCGAATTTTTGACTTTGTTAACTTGTTCAAGGTAATTATTTCAGGAATTTCATCAGAGAATCATGTTACCTCACCTGATCTTTCATACGATATTATCATATTCCAATGTAATGTCGACGATCATTTCATTGCATCACTAGTGCATTCATTGTGTTAGAGCATGTATGCTCATTATCATCACTCTGTAACGTAATCATAATGCGATCTTCAAACGGGATCTGTAATTATCATGTGATTTTCCTGCCTCGGTATGGAAAGAGATTTCAGAGGGACATCGGACTCTGACGTCCAAGAGATCGTTTTCTAGTCGTCTTCGTGCTGGGAGAGATTCTTGTTAGATGAAGAGTTCGACTGTTGTTTGCATTAATTATGATTAAGCAGGGCACGTTAGTACTCGGTGTACGGTGCCAGTTATTGTCTGTTTTTTGTGTGGGAGGTCGGGACACCTACGGAAATACTGCAGAAACTCTAGTGCCGATAAATCTCGAGAGGGCTCAAAAGCCTCGAGGGATTTTGTTACTACAACTCGTGCATCATCTAAAGGGTCCTATCAGGCTTCGAGAGCCAGAGATCATATTGAGCGGTGAGTTCAGGTTTGGGTCTACCTTGAATCGATGGACCGAGGAGATCGATGATATGGAGGATATCGATGTTGGGTACATTTGAAATGTAGCCTTGTTTTTCGGATGACTGTATAACTCAATCCGTAGTAATGTATCGTGGTTGTGCATCATTTATTGTTGATCTATTTTATAATGATCGTATTTGAGAATCTTGAGATTTTGAGATCGTTTGATGCATTCCTTTTGGTGTTGTACCGAGATTTCGTGATAATCTGGGTGATTGTTCATTGTGATTCGAGACGTCGAGTCATGGGGACTTGGGCGTGCGATATATATGGTCCCGAGGACTATATGTGCATTGCTGTTCTTCTTTGTAGGTATGAATCAGCGTTTGTATGGGCAGCGATGCTGATGAGAAGCGAGTTTTCAGTTCTGGTGTATCTCATTGAGTTTTCCTGGTGGGATATTTGCTTCTCCCTACTTGTTTTAAGTTTCAGGACGAAACTTCTTTTAAGGGGGGTAGTATGTAATATCCGCAATTTCGATTTCCGATAAAAATTTTTTCTGGTGTCAGTCCATCTTAGCAACTCTATTTTGGCGTTTCGTCATTCCGAGAATGATTAATTCTACACTTTTTGTCATCCGAGTTTGTCTCGGTGTCGTTCTGTTGAATTTCGTGTTCTTAAGCGACTTTTCCACGTATGAGTTCGACTTTGTAAAATCACCATTAATTCTTGGAAACTCCAAAAATTCTGAATCTATTCAATATTTTATAGCATCAAGTTAGATTTCCAATGGTTCAAATAGTGAGTCAATCGGAGTCCGGACGAAGGAGTTATGGTCGAAATAGCTAAGACTGCACCATGTGCCTTTTGGTGCTGGAGCGGGCTGTACCACGGGCCGCGGCCCCTGCTGTCCGGGCCGCGGCACTAAGATGGCTGGGAGCATTTTTTTTTAGCCATGGGCCGCGGCACACTAAGTCCGGGCCACGGCATACGGGTCAAATCACCCTTTTCCAGCGGATTTTTGGAGGAAGGAAGCTCATTTCATCCTCCTCTTCGTTTCTCCTCTCCTTGGGCGATTTTTGGGCGAATTCTTGGGCGATTTATCATCATCAATCTCAGATATTTCATCCTCCTTGAGTTCTTGGTGTGGATTAACAATATCTTTTTGGATTCTTCACCCCAAATCTAAGGTAAATTTTTCAACATCTTCGATTTCGATTTTTAGTTGGGATCTGATGATTTGGATGTTGTAATCATGATATGTAAAGGGATATACGTATGATTATGAGTATTTATGAATTATCATTGGATTGTTGGAGGATTATTCAAGAACATGTTGGATGTTGATTTTGGAATTGGGGGTTTCGATTAGATGTTGTTGGAATCTCGAATTGTGTATTCCTATGAGAATATTGATTATATATAAGATGTTTTGTTGGATTGAATCATTCATTGGAGATTTCGTATCGATATAATCGAGATTGGTTGTAAACAATTGCAGGTTGTCTACAACGTGTTTGTTGGATTGCTTCAACGAGTTTGGGTATTGTTGTATCGACTTTTGAGTTGGTTGTGATCATGCTTGATTCGTATATTAAGCGAATCGTTGATAATTGTGTTATTCAAGGTTGTTTCGAGGACCGATAATCACTTTAAGGACGTTGTTCGTGGAAGGACATTCTCGCCGTCGGTTTAAGGAAAGTTTTATACTTGTACTAGTCAATGAGATTAATGTTATCATATATGTGTATGAATGTGTTGTATCATTCCGAGACTTAGTCTCTTCATAAGTTCATTGATATTAGGGGATCGTTCGATACGATACTCTTCGGCAATTATGCCAAATGTTTATTATCATTCATTAATGGCCAGTAGGGCATTGAGATATTCGTTGTTAATGTTATTATCGATCACCGGTTCGCGGTATCGATGTATCGGTTGTTGTTGTTAATATTGATGTCGATCTAGACATTGTTGTAATCATTGTTATTGATGTTGGCTTCCTGTCATTCATGTTGTATTGGCCAACTGAAGGCATTGTCGTATTCGTTCTCACCTTCATCGTCGGTAGCTAATTAAAGGTGCCGAGGCATTCATTGTATCATTGTCATCGATTAGCCGTTCTAAGGCGATCGAGGTGCTCAATCATTCATTGTATCATTGTTATCGATTGGCCGTTCTAAGGCAATCGAAGAGTTCAATCATTCATTGTATCATTGTCATCGATTAGCCTTTCTAAGGCAGTCGAGGTGCTCAATCATTCATTGTATCATTGTCATCGATTAGTCGTTCTAAGGCAATCGAGGTGCTAAACCATTCATTGTATCATTGTCATCGATTAGCCGTTCTAAGGCAATCGAGGTGCTCAATCATTCGCTATATCATTGTTAGCGATTGGCCGTTTTAAGTCAATCGAGGTATTGAATCATCCGTTGCATCATTGTTATCGGTTGGCCATTCTAAAGCAGTCGAGGTATTAAATTGGGGCTGTCGAGGATAGTTCCCATCCGTTGTGTCGTTGTTATCGATTGACCATTTTAAGGTAATCAAGGTATTGAATTGGGACCGCCGAGGACGGTGCCCATCCGTGAGTCATCATTATCATGTTGGCCCACTCAAGACAGCACACTGTCATTCTCGTGAATTCGGTAGTCTTCGGATCGTTGCCATTTGTGATTAATTATATTTTGGAGGCTAGTCTCGGCTAGTGCTCATTATGGGTAAGCTTGGGGCTTGAACCTTCGCGGTTGGCTTCCCAGCACCTACAGTTCAGTAGGTCACGGTCGTGTTTATGATCTTATTATGGGTAAGCTTGGGGCTTGAACCTTCGCGGTTGGCTTCCCAACACCTACAACTCAGTAGGTCACGGTCGTGTTTATGATCTTATTATGGGTAAGCTTGGGGCTTGAACCTTCGCGGTTTGGCTTCCGAACACCTACAACTCAGTAGGTCACGGTCGTGTTTATGATATTATTATGGGTAAGCTTGGGGCTTGAACCTTCGCGGTTGGCTTCCCAACACCTACAACTCAGTAGGTCACGGTCGTGTTTATGATCTTATTATGGGTAAGCTTGGGGCTTGAACCTTCGCGGTTGGCTTCCCAACACCTACAGCTGAGTAGGTCACGGTCGTGGTTATGACCTTATTAGCCCTCATTAATTACAACTTCGGGCTGTTCCAGTTTCATGTGATTGTGATATTTGACAGCTTCGGCTGAGTTGCTTTCAGGCCATTATGATTGTCTTGGTAATTTCATTGGAGCCTTCGAGCATTGTGATTCATAATTAATTCAGTTCTGGTTTGGTTCATGTCGTGTAATTCATTGTAGAACTCTATAATTATGATTCGCCGTTGGGCATTTACGTTCTAACCTGTCGAACAGGTATTAATAGTATGCCGTGGGCATAGTGTTTCACGAATGCTCGGTTCCTACATTGGTTTGTGAGCATCTCGTATTATTATCATCATTGTACCATTTCATTCTGCCTTTGGATGCATATCATGTTATACATGTATTTGATGTTCATTATCTGGATGACTGACCCCGTCGGGGCGGAACATGTTTTCATGTTTTAGGTGCTTGCGAGGAGAGAGTTGAGACACAGGGGCATGACGATAGCGATGAGGCATTCGAGCGATACTAGTCCGACTTGTTCATGTTGGTCAGTCAGTTGGAGTGTTCTCGAGTTTGTCAGTCATTGTCACTATGTATTACCCGAGCAGATGCTCGTGGATGTTGTTGTATTTTATTTTTTGCCATGTAGGCCCATCGTTGTCATTGAAATTCCTTATTGGAATATTGTGTCAGATATCATGGTAGGGACTATGATTTTCCCTTGTTGTTTAATTTAATGTATTTTAGTCATGTTCGTCTGGTGGATCTCCTGGCGTGGGGTCCATGGCACTATAATAACCCAATAGGATTTGGGGGTGTTACATCACAAGGGTAGCGTGCGCTACTCGCCCGCTGATAGCGTGCGCTACTCGCCCGCTGATAGCGTGCGCTAGAATTATAGTCTAGCGCGCGCTATTGTTGCTTTCAGCATAAAATTCACAAAGATCGGCCAAAACGAATGAAATCCAAAAATCACCAAATTCCATGATTATCAACCATGAATATATCAATATTAGTCCTCATGTCCCTCAAATTCAACTAGTCACAATACAGTAAGATAAAACAAAAATGACATGTAAAATACACGGTTATTACACCCTTACCCCCTAAAAAGAAATTTCGTCCCGAAACTTAAGATTCGAAAAGATTAAGGTGGCGGGCATGCATATTTTCTTCGGGTTCCCAGGTGGCTTCATCAACTCCATGTTTAGACCATTGGACCTTAACCAACGGAATTACTTTCCGTCGCAACTGTTTCACTTGGTGCTCCAATATGGATACCGATTGTTCTTCATATGTGACATCCTCAGTAACTTCAATCTCTTGATAGTCAATAACATGGCTGGGGTCGGGAACATACTTGCGTAGTTGCGAAACATGGAATACATTATGAACATGGCTAAGCGTTGGAGGCAACGCTAGTCGATTAGCTACATCACTTACCTTGTCCAGGATTTCGAAGGGGCCAATATAATTAGGACTAAGCTTCCCCTTCTTACCAAACCGAAGAACTCCACGAGTCGGAGATACTTTCAACAACACATGGTCTCCCGCCTGGAACTCTAATGGTCGACGAAGAACGTCAGCATATGACTTATGTCGACTCTGAGCGGTCAACAACCTTTGCCGAATAATTCCGACTTTTTCCCGTGTTTGAACCACCAAGTCCGGTTCTACTCCAAGTAACTCGTACGGCTCGTCCCAACATATTGGCGATCTACACCGTCTTCCATATAATGCTTCAAACGGAGCGATCCCAATCGAACTATGCCAACTGTTATTTTACGCAAATTCAATCAATGGTAAATGAGTCTCCCAATCTTCTTTCCAATCCAACGCACAAGCCCTCAACATGTCTTCCAGCGTTTGGATCGTCCTCTCCATTGTCGGTGCATGCAGGGATGATAGGCGGTGCTGAAATTCAGTTTGGTACCGAGTGCTCGATGTACCGCTTGCCAGAAATGCGACACAAAACGCCCATCGCGATCAGACTCTATACTTTTTGGGGTACCACGGAGTCTCACAATCTCCGCAATAAATAACCGAGCCAACCTCTCCGGTCCCCAAGTATCTCTAATGCCCAGAAAGTGTGCGGATTTGGTTATCCGATCAATGATTACCAAAATCATATTCACTCCAGTTCGCGTCTTTGGCATTCCCATAATAAAATCCATCGCTATATCTTCCCACTTCCATTCCGGAATTGGTAGCGGTTGCAATTCTTGGCGGAGTCTCTCGATGCTCCGCTTTAACTCACGACAAGTCAAGCATTTCGACATGAACTCCGTTACATCTTTCTTCATGTTCAACCACCAAAATTTTTTCTTCAAGTCCTTATACATTTTACTCATACCCGGATGAATCGAGTACGGAGTAGAATGTGCTTCATTCAAAATCACTTGTTTGAGATCATCCCGATTAGGTACATAAGTTCTATCTCGAAATCGAAGAACTCCGTCTTCATCGATTAAGAATCCAGGAGCTTTTCCTTTAACACTGCATTCCCGAAGCTGTACAATTGAGGGATCATCCAACTATTTGGACTTAATATCTTCCATCACGTAGGACGTAATATCAAGGAAATGCAACTGTCCTTGAGTTCCGTGAGGCTAAACTTCAATTTCCAAATTAATCAACTCTCGTCTGAGCTTCGGTTGAATGGTAAGTAGTTCCAACTTCTGCAACACGACTGACTTTCGGCTTAACGCATCGGCAACGATGTTCGCTTTACCTGGATGGTAAAGAATGTCAAGATCATAATCTTTAAGCAATTCCAACCATCGCCGCTGACACATATTGAGCTCCTTCTACGTGAATATATACTTCAAGCTCTTATGATCCGTATACACTCGACAAGAAGAACCATATAAGTAATGCCTCGAAATTTTCAATGCAAACACCACAGCGGCTAACTCAAGATCATGAGTAGGATAATTCATCTCGTATGGCTTTAATTGTCGAGACGCATAAGCCACTACTCTCTCATTTTGCATCAATACACATCCCAATCCTTGTTTAGAAGCATCACTATAAATAACGAAACCTTCCGTTCCTTGTGGTAAGGCTAGGATCGGACACGTAGTCAACCGCTTTTTCAACTCATCAAAACTCTTCTGACACTCATCACTCCACTCAAATTTCTCTGTCTTCTGCAATAATAGGGTGAGCGATCGAGCAATTTTCGAGAATCCTTCGACAAATCGACAATAATAGCCCACTAATCCCAGAAAACTCCGAACTTCCTTAACATTGCGTGGAGGCTCCCAAGCTAAGACTGCTTCAACCTTTTGAGGGTCTACTCGAATACCATCGGCTGAGATGATGTGTCCCAGAAAAGAAAACTTCTCTAAGCCAGAACTCGCACTTAGAAAATTTAGCATAAAGCTTATCATCCCTCAAAATACTCAAAGCGATCCTCAAGTGTTCGGCATGCTCCATCTCACTTTTGGAATAGATTAATATATCATCAATAAACATCACCACAAATTTATCGAGATATTCTATAAAGGTTTTGTTCATAAGCTGCATAAATGCCGCCCGGGCATTTGTTAAACCGAATGGCATAACTACGAATTCGTAATGCCCATACCTCGATCGAAATTCTGACCTGGGGATATCTGAATCTCGACGCAGTTGGTAATATCCTGACCTCAAATCAATTTTGGAGAAAACCATAGCCCCTTGTAATTGGTCAAATAAATCATCGATTCTTGGCAACGGATACTTGTTCTTGATAGTGAGTTTATTCAACTCACGATAGTCAATACATAGCCACGAGGACCCATCTTTATTTCGTACGAACAATACCGGTGCACCCCATGGAGACACACTAGGCCGAATATAACCTTTGTCCAACAATTCACCCAATTGTTTCTTCAATTCTAACATTTCCGATGGGGCCATTCTGTACGGTGCCTTGGATATTGTCGCCACATTGGGCTCTAGTTCGATGACGAACTCCACTTCACGATGTGGTGGAAATCCCTCAAATCATCAAGAAATACGTCTGGAAATTCATTCACAACTGGAACAGAGGACAACTGTACCTCGCCAACTTCCAACTTCAACGCGTAACACCAATAACTGGTACAACCTTGTAGCAATAATTTCATCGCCTTCATGGCTCGAATAATCTTCCCAGAAGTACTAGGTTTCTGCCCTTCAAAAACGTGTTCAGTACCATCCGGTGCGACTATCAAAATTATTTTCCGATGATAATCTACTATCGATCCATGCCGATTTAACCAATCATCACCGAGGGTTAAATCCTCTCCCATCATATCGATCACAATCAAATCGGATGACCAATCTTTACTGCCAATGGTTACAGGACAATTGGCAATCTCTCGATCCCCAATTATCCTTTCCCCACTTGGCAGCCCAACAATAAAAGGTTCGCATGCAGAGAGACCGTCTAGACCCAAACGATTCACACAAGACAATGATATAAAAGAATGAGTAGCTCTAGAATCAAGCAATACATCTACCGGATGCATCGAAATATAAACAATACCTGACGTAGTTGCAGTCCCTATGTCATCAGTCCGCCTCATCTCATACAATCGAGGTAGATCTGATCCAATATTAGGTGCATCCTTACGCTCGGTCTTACCTCTGCCACAGCCGCGTCCGACACTCGGAGTTGGCTGACCCGTAACTGTGCCGGCCGGAGTAGGAGACTGTTTAGAGAAGATTCTGCCCACTGACTCACAATATAATGCGCGATGACCCTGCTTCCCACACTTAAAACAATCAATGGGGCGAGAAGTGCAACGAGAACTGATATGTCCCGGATTTCCACAATTAAAACAAACTTTAGGCGCTCCTCCACTAGGCTGAGGGGAACCAAAAGAAGATTGCACAGAAGGTTGAGGCCTACGCGATCCACTCCCTCGGAAACTACCAGAAAATTTCAGTTTCTTCGAGCTCGAAACTGTAGGAATCGGAACTGACACCATCTCATAAGCAAGTGCTCTATCCTGATGTTCTCTCAAAGTAGTACACCCAAGGCCCGCCATATACTTTCGGACCTTCTGTTTCATCCTTGCGTCGAAATGAAGTATCTTGTCTATCTCATCCTTAACCCGATCTTGGACATACACTAACTGCTTGTTGTATGTCTTGATTTCCTCAGAAATAGGACCATCTTCGGGTTGAGCTCTGAAGAACTCACTGACTCTTGCTAACTGTACCGGCGCTGGACAATACTGAGATTCCATCAATTCTTTAAATTCTTCCCAAGTGACATCACGGTCCTTGGGCTTAACAGCTCGCCACCAGTCCGAAGCGTCATCAACTGTCAGATATTGAGCAATCGGGACTGTCTTGGCTTCAGGACAACCAATACCGTCAAAGATCTTCTCCAGCTCAACTAACCAATGATCCCAGTTGTTCGCATCACCAGAACCATCGAATCTGGGAGGGTTCATCTTCATAACTTCTTGAAGCCATCGATCCTCAACCGTCCTGCCAGTATTAATATTCTGCACCACTTGTGCCAGTTGGTGCACTTGCATTATGACTTGTTGAAGAACGTTAGGCACTTCGGCCTCCGAGCCTCCATCTGAACCTCCCGAATGGATCGGGTCTGACCTAGTCGCAGAACGAGATGCCGATTCTGAAACGGACCTCTCGGACTCAGACGCTACTACTCTGCCACGGCCTCGACCACGACCGCATTGACGGATAGCTCTACCTCTCGGCATACTGAAGAATAAGAATGGTTCAACAAGGAAACGATTACAATAATAGATTGCACAATATTAAGGTAATTATTTACAAAGGAAAGAAACAACCAACATCCGAAGAGTCTTCCAGCACAGGCAACACGGGGTGGTAGCATGCTAATGATATCGTAGACAACAACTGACTCAATTTAACAGACCCAAAACACCGACAACCTAGGTATCCATAAACCTAGGCTCTGATACCATATTCTCTAACACCCCCGTGATTTACAGGAATATTACAGCGCCGTAGATTCTTTTTGGACCACAACTCGCCCCATAGGACCACAACTGATACAACAGTTCATATCTAATACAACAACATCACACGACAGTACCCGCGCGAGTACAAAATGTAAAAAACGACCATGAACATGACAATATAACCAATAACTCAAAAAGGGGTACACGATATCAATGCTGCCTGCGAAGCTCGTGTCCGCCCTGTCTGGCTCTTCAATTGGACCTGTACCTGAATACACAAAAGTATATCCACCCTAGAGGGGGTCAACAAGAAGACGGTGCAAGTACAATGATTCTAGAATATGTACAACAAGTGAATAATCAACATAAATCACAGTGTCATCACAGATATTCCGGAATACCACATCACAATCATCATCACAAAACAACCTCCCGAGCTATACTGGCCCCCCATCTCGCAAGATACGCACCCCAAGAGACCTCGTTAGGCTATCTCTGGTTGTATAGCCCAAAAGAGTGATCCGTAGGGAAACGAAGCCTACCGGACCCCAGGGGACCCTCATTGTTGTACTCGGCTCACACACACTCAATCAACAATTGGCACAAATCCCATTTTTACATATTCACACGAAGTACATTAAACACAATCAAAGTACTTGCCTCAATTCGAACGACACGGGAAACATCGAATGGATGGACGTACGGTTCGAACTTCCTTCAACAATTCGACCCTAACACAACGAGATACTGAATCAAAACACAACACTACAGAAACGGAACGATTCACCCTAAGTTCTACCCTTAGGGACATTTAATCAAACACTACGAAGGCAACATAGCTCGAACCCAAACTATGGAAGGTAACTTGGGGTTAAATCCGTGAATCTTGGAGAAAATTGAAGGGTTATGATTACAATATCACAATCTAGCAAAAATCGGAGCTAGAATAGAGTAGAACCAAAGATCTCAACAAAACCCCCAAAATATGAAGAACTAGGGTTCCAGCGGATTTTACCTTGATTTGGACGGTGAAAGTTGATGAGATGTTGATAACTTGGTGTTAGGAACTCAAAATTATTATTGGATGAAGAAATCCGACCAAAATCTGCACTCTCCAATGATCGAGCATGCCCAGCCGCCGGAGGAGAAAAAGAATGGGAAGAAATGACGAATCTGAGCCTGCCCAGCCTATATATACTGGGGAGAAACTAGCGCGCGCTAAGGCTAAAAATTAGCATGCGCTAACGGGTTAGACAGGCAGTACAAAACCCACTGTCTGACTTCGGTAGCGCGCGCTACTCAGAATTAGCGCGCGTTATCGAGCATGACTAGCGCGCGCTAAACCCGGAACATAGCGTGTGCTGCCTGCTATCGCCCGTAGTCCAGAACAATGTGTCCTCACTGCCCTGCCGAGTCAGCGCGCAATAACCTACTAATAGCGTGCGCTAGATCGATGAAATAGCGTATGTTAGTCTGGCCATAGCGTGCGCTAACGCCCCACTCCAGAGTCCAGAAAACTCTCCAGGCCTCACTGCCCAGCAGGCCTAGCGTACGCTACTCGCCCGCTGATAGAGTGCGCTAGAAATACATTCTAGGACGCGCTACTGTTGCTTCCAACATAAAATTCACAGAGATCGGCCAAAACGAACGAAATCCGAAAATCATCAAATTCCATGATTATCAACCATGAATAAATCAATATTAGTCCTCACGTCCCTGACATTCAACTAGTCACGATACAGTAAGATAAAACCAAAACGACACGCAAAATACACGATTATTACACTCTGCCCCTACTGTCTCGGCCGACTAGCGCGCGCAGCTAACCGGCCGTAGCGTGCAGCGCCTCCGGCCCGTGGCGTGCGCTACTTTCCGGCCGTTGCGTGTGCTACGCCGGTTCTGCCCGCACCGTCGGCCGGCCACCATAGCCGTCCGGCCATTACGCAACCATCCGGCCAGTGCCCGACCACCATGACTCGACGACTCGATGATCCGAAATCGCACGGAACGAACACGTCAAAACGCTCGTGGGCAACATCATCGACCCGAAACGAAATACCATGCAACAATTAATCACACACGACCATGAAAAGGGTCAAGACAACAAATGCGAATGTGGATACCCACAACTTCGGGTAAATTACAAAATGGCCCAAAACACCCGAGAATCACAATACGTGATCGAATAACCAAACCGAAGTTCACATCACTTCTAATAAAGTTAAACAGACTCACAGGAAACTCGAAACAACAGTTTCGAACGAGATTCGCAAGAATCGAACTCAAGTGCGGAAAAGCCGCTTAAGAACACGGAACTCAACAAAACGATACCAAAACGAACTCGGATGACAAAAAGTGCAAAATTAATTATTCTCAAAATGACGATACGGTCATGGGCGAGTCGTCAAAACGGACTTCCACCGAAAAAAGAAAAATTACCGGAAATCGAAATTGCGGATATTACATACTACCCTCATTAAAGGAAGTTTCGTCCCGAAACTTAAAACGAGTAGAGAGAAGCAATATCCCGCCAGGAAAACTCAATGAGATACACAAGAAACGCGTAACTTACGCCCAACAGCGAAACGTTACAAGCAACGCAGAGGAATATACAGCGTGAAAACACGCTCCACGACGACCAACACAACGTCACCGGTAGAAACCTAGTAAAACCAACAAGTGACAAGAGTCATCAAATAGATAATACAATCAAGTCAATTATCCGAACAATCACAAAACACAACGAACGAAAATCAATACGATTGACCAACCCAACGGTACATCAATCAAAACGCGAGTCAATCGCTGAACAAATACGGAATCCCACCGCCCAAGAGTTGGAAGATCGGAAACGAGACTAATTTTCCGAACTTAAGGGAATTACGAAGGAGTCTGAACGTTCAACAATCACGAAACGAGATCAACAAAAACCGAACAATCAAACGATCGAACCACAACGATCGAGACAACAAAATTGAACAATCATGTTCGAATCACGAAGAACAATAAAATTCAAACAACTCCAAGATTCACATCTCGACTCGAGACAATATATGATCCGGTGAAAACAACAAGATGTGCATTCACGTAAGATCCACAGGAAAGGGAATAGCAATTGAAAAGTCATAAAGACAAATGAGTTATTCCGAAACAATACCACACTTGTTTGGTCAACAAAAGCAAGGGGCAGGACAATCTCAAAAAATGTCAACGAACATAAACGAGTCGATAGAGTGGAAAATACAGAAGTTCATAATCCGATCCACTTCGAATAAAAGAACTAGTAGAACCAAAAGATGTTTCTTCCGAACAAGGTTCACAAGAATTGAACCGAACTCAGAAAAGTCAGAGCGATAACCAGATCGACCCAAAACAAGATCACGGCTCGTTCGAACGATGAAACCAAAATACAGAACAAGTTCAAAAAGTATCAACGAACACGAGCGAGTCGATAGAATTGAGAAAGAGAAAATGCAGAATCCAAAAATAATACGGGTATTATATTCGACCTCTTCTAAAAGAAGTGTCGTCCCCGAAACTCACAACAACAAAATCAAGGTGACAACACAACAAGCAACCGACAGAAACATCCTTCAAAGGCCTCTCAAAGCCGATCCTGATAACTATGCTGAAGTTCGTACCCCGGAAGACTTGGTAACCAACTCGCAAAACTGGATTCTGTGTCCCACGAGTCTGCACTTGTAATCTGCTACTGGCGGAGAAATACAATTTTCACGAACATGCCCCGGCACATTACAGATGGAACACCTCGACATACCGGAAATATAACTGCTAGGTATAGTAGAATATAACATCGCAAAACAACATACCAGAGATGCCAACTTGGCATAACATATCAACACATACTAAAGTCACAACAACCACGTATGTACACAATCATGCAAGCTCAAGTTCCAACAGCCCGCACAGGTGCGATAACACATAAATCATCGCAAAGCGACAACATTAAATACCAACAGCTCACCTCTCACAGAGGGCTAATCACAACAAATGCGTGGCAAATGACTCAACGTTCACGCCACCAATTCCATCATACTCGGGAGCTAACATTCTAACGACAATGTGAATATCATACATACATTTCTGGACTGCAAACAGGAATGATAGGTTTTAAAAACGAAAACCACCTTTGAAAATAATTTGAAAACACTAGTTGATCTCGAGTATCATATATAAAAAGAAGTAGTACAAACATCGTCATCTAGACTTTGAAAAACCACCTTACGTTTGAAAAAAATGAGGACACCTTTCTTTAAATTAAACTTTTTAGAAATATTCGACCTTCGGGTCTAAACAATGGCATTTCTAAATCATTAAAATATCTCAAAATATTTTTGGTCATCAAAGTGGAATAAATTTGAAACACACAGTGGCGCTAGTAGACACCTTGAAGGTACCGCGAGAAAACAATCCATTTTAAAAGTACGTCTCAAGATTTATTTTCTAAGATACTCAAGGTTTTCAAAAATCCAATAGGCCAGAATGCCCCAACACTCACACATACCGACGTACGCTAAAACACATCCTAGTACACGCATCAAAACGGTTAAAATCAAGACAATACATGTCTTTTAATGGAAAATAAACGGGAAAATACCACAGTCGAAAACCGCCTAGGATTCAGAACAAAACCACTGACCCCATTCGAGGCCTCTAAGGACCCTCCCGCACTGCCTAGTGAACAAGTCGAACGCGTATAAGCACAAAGCTTCCACAAGAGGACTTGTAAAACGAGCAAATCGATTCGAAAATCATCAGCAACGGACAAAAACAACAGTGAAAAAAGACATCAGCAGCGACGACACTCCTCGTATAAACCAAATATGAGAGTCGACTAAATACATATCGTGAAATCAAAATCCACAGAAGGATTCCATCACTTAACAAATAATTATAAAAAATTGCTCGTGTCATACGAGGCACAACACAAAGAAGGAAGACTTACAGCCACAGGTCGAACGAAGATGATGATTGCCCCACGATACTAATCACGACCAACAAACTCAGATGACGCGTCGCGACACGACTCAGTCAGATAAAATGTGACGAAACAAAATCAATAGACTCAACTTGACCCGACAACCTAGGTTTCCACAACCTAAGCTCTAATACCATTTATGTAACACCCCCAATCCGCTCAGGGATATTACACGCCATAGAACCTTTCCTCGAGGATCTACCAGGCTGGTAACAACATCGAACATCTCAACAAAGACTTTAAGACTAAAATGACTCAGTAGACCGATTTGGTCTTTCAATAAATACATAGAACTCAATCACAACACATTCCCGCGCAGGGGTCGAGTACAACACACTCCCGTACAATGGGGAAAGAATACTGCAGTGGAAAATAAAATACAACTAAACCAATATGACATCAACGGGTCCTCGTGTGATTAGTATCGTTCATCTTTCATCATCCTTCATGCCGACCCTGTGCTATGTTCCAAAACATGAATGCAATACAGACATCCACCCCCCGAATACTCGGGGGTTAGCAAAACTCCACTGTTTTGCTAGTACAAGTATGAAATCATACGAAAAGTAACAAACCAATAGAAATCACGAATCGGGTACGACAAATAATTACAAAAGACTTCCCGAGAAGTTTTATTAATTAGAATCCATCAAAGAAGTGTTTGAGAATAAATTCTTCATCTCGGAGATTTTAAAAATAGAAACTTTGTTAGACCTTAAGTCCTTTAGTTGAAAATTGTAATATCCGCATTTTTCCTTTCTCTTGATATTCTCGTTTTGGTGTATTTTCATTTTTGGCAACTGGCTCGTAACCGTATTGAAAATTCGAGAATATTTAATATTGGACTTTTTGTCGTTCGAGCTTGTTTCGGACTCGTTTTACTCAATTCAGTGTTTTATGTTGTTTTCGTCGTTATTTCGGGTATTCTCGTAAATCGTCATTCGGAACCGCCGTTTCGGGGTTGCCAAGGATCCATCTCATGTTATTATGCGTGTCGTGAGCTTCTGTTTGGTGTTTCGACCATGTATCGTTCATTTCAGATGTTTTGGGCCGTTATGTAAATTCCCAAAGTTTTGGGATAATTACGATGGTTGTTGTTTTCCGAACCTTAGGGTAGTCGGGAATATGTTTTCTTTTAACACTTTCATTCGTCGCCTCGAATCCTTTACGTTCGTACCATCATAAATTGTTCACCGTGTATTTCGACTCTTTTCGGTACCCCCTCTTGTCTAATTCTGGCATGTACTCCCCAGGAAGGGATGTTACGTACGTAACACACCTTTGGTTACGTACGTAACGGCCTGTGCAAAATGGTACAGGCATTTCTGCCTTTTTGGTTACGTACGTAAGTACCTTATGGCTTACGTACGTAACACAGCTTACGTACGTTAGTAAGGGGTGGCTAACGTACGTAACGCGGCCTGGGTTTATAAACCCAGGAGTTGACCGATTTCGGCCATTATCATTTCTCCTCCTCCCCATCCGACTCCTAGGCGATTTTCTTGGTATTTTCCAGTGATTTGAAGCTTAGCGACTCCGAACCATCATCTTCTTCGAGTTTTTGGAGTATTTTATCAACACCTAATCGTGTTCTTCATATTATTTCGAGGTAAACTCCTAAAACCTCCTTTTAGGTAAATTGGGGGTTTTCATGTTTTCGTCTGATTCATTCCATATGATAGAGTAATTCATGATGAATATGATTAATCTTGTTGGTATTGTTGATTTTCCTACGGATTCATGGTATATTTCATGGTATTTTTGTAATCGATAGGGTTTGGTTGTGGTCCGCCCTTGTTGTTGTTTTTATACGAATATACATGAATCGTAGGCGGGTTTTCGGGTGTATTCCAATTCCGTATTCGTTAGGATTGTTGATGATTGTGTTCTTTGAATTGTTAGGTTCGTAATTGTCGGTCCCTAGTATTCGTCGGCGTCTTTCCTTTCGTTCGTTGCGTCGTCTATTTCAAGGCAAGTATTTTTGGAAACCTTTATGCTTAACATGAAATGGTAATGTATATAGTGTGTGCTTTGCTCACCCTGGGAGGGTCCGACGGGGCCTCGGGGGAATCTATGACTTCACTCTGGATTCACGAATTTGTTTTGCTAGCCAGCTCGGGAGGGTCCTTAGAGGCCTCGTGTGGGATTCATGGTGGTGTCCTGGTCCTAGGCGATGCCTGTGCGTGACTTCTTTTATAAAGTGGCCAGCTCGGGAGGGTCCTTAGAGGCCTCAGGTGGGATTCATGGTGCAAATTGATTATTTGACTGTTTGTTTCCGGAAAAGACATGTCTGGTTTTGGTTTTGAAATGATATTGGTGCATGTACTATGAAATGTGTAAGCGATTGGTTTGCCTTGATTACTTGTACTAGCGTAATTGCTAACCCCTCTAGGGACCCGTCGTGGGGAAATTCTTGTTATGGAATTCAGGTTATAATCATCCGGACGAGCAAGTGCTGGGACAGTACGAGGATGTTGGCCAGGGTCGTTGACATATGCGTTTGAGTCCTTTTATTTCTGTTATTCCATGGTCCAGAATCCGGCCCATGCTGCTCAGGACGGAGCTGACCGTTGGCTCCAGGATGTCATCAAGATGCATCCTCCTCAGTTCACGGGAGCCTCTGACCCGATTGGCTGGGAAGGGTGGATCAAGGAGATATCCAAAGTTTTTGTTGCCACCAACTGTCCCGAGGACCGTAAAGTTCCTATCGCCCAGTACTTTCTCACTGGGGATGCTACGGATTGGTGGGAGGCCGTTGGGCCCAAGGATCATGTTGCTTCATGGGCCGAATTTCAGGAATTGATGGAAACTGAATATTGCCCGTGGCCAGTTAGACAGGCTCGAGTCCATGCCTTCTATGATGCTCAACCACAGGATATTCCCGTATCCCAAGCTATTGCCGATTTTAACAAGGAGTTGAGTTATGTGAACACCCAGGTTGTCGAGGAAAGCGACACAATTTTTCATTTCTCCAGACGGATGAAACTGTCGATTCGGGACTACATGTCCGAACTTGTCTGTGCTACCCTGAAGGATTATCAGAGTCGAGCTCTTGCCTATGATATGTCGGTGACGACCAGTGCGGCGGTTCGGGAGAGTAAGAAACAGAAATCCACCGGAAATTTCTCGAGTCACAAGGGTGGAGGTCAGCACAAGTCTCAGTCTGCGAATATTCCTGGTGGTAATTCGGCTCGTTTCTCTGGGGGATATCGAGGTACTGTCAGTGCCTCCATTCGGGATATCAAATGCTTTAACTTTGGCGAGCCGGGCCATCGGAACCGGGAGTGTCCTCGTCCACCTCTGATTTGTCATACTTGTGGTCAGTCGGGCCACAAGGCTTCCTTTTGTGAGCCGGCAAGGCGGCTTCTTGGTGCTCAGACTTCTTTTCCAGCACCTATGGAGCCGAGTGTGAATCAGGGCTCATTTTCTCCGCAGCCTCCGCCGGGTGCCGGTCGAGGGAGTGGTCGGGGTCAGCCCACTAGAGGGGGAGCTTCCAGTGTTGGCTCCGCCCCCCCACATATCTATGAGATGAGAAGGGCCGATGATCCAGCGGCCACTATGGCGACAGGTACCGTTTATATCCATTCACATCCTGTCAGTGTGCTTTTTGATTCGGGTGCTACGCATTCATTCGTCTCTCTGGAGTGTGTGCGCCATTTGAGTCTTGACTGCTTATCACCCTGCGATCCTTTCATCGTTAAACTTCCTAGCGGTGATAGAATCGTCGGTGATCGAGAGGTCCGGGACTGTCCTGTGTTTATTTGTGAGAGGGCTTGGCTCTCTAATCTTATTGTTGTGAGTATTGAGGGTGAGGATTTGATTCTCGGGGATGATTGGCTCGAGCGGCATGGTGCAATCATGAACTACCGCACGAGGATCATTACCATGCTAGCCGAGGATGGCACTGAACACTCTTTCGCGGGGCGAAAAAGAAACCAGAAGCTTGTTATTAACGCCTTGAAGGCGGTGAGACTCCTGCGAAAGGGGTGTACTGGTTATTGGTGCTACGCCTTGAAGGTGGAGGATGGTGGAGTCGAGCTTTCATCGATTCCAGTCGTTATTGAGTTTCCTGATGTATTTCCTGACGAGTTACCGGGATTGCCACCGGATCGTGAGATTGAGTTTGCTATAGAGTTAGAGCCGGGCGCGGCTCCGATTTTGAAGGCGCCGTATCGCATGCACCTTCAGAGATGGCCGAGTTGAAGAAGCAGCTGCGTGAGCTTCTTGAGTCGGAATATATTCGACCGAGAGCCTCGCCTTGGGGCGCACCGGTCCTGTTTGTGCGGAAGAAGGATGGTTCACTGCGTTTGTGTATCGACTATCGTGAACTAAACAAGGTGACCATCAAGAACATATATCCTTTACCAAGGATTGACGACTTGTTCGATCAGTTACAGGGAGCTGCAGTATTCTCAAAGATTGATTTGAGATCGAGGTACTATCAGGTCCAGGTGAGAGAGTCCGATGTGCTGAAAACAGCTTTTCGGACGAAATACGGACATTATGAGTTCGTAGTTATGCCTTTCGGGTTAACTAATGCGCCGACGGTGTTCATGTAGTTGATGAACAAAGTCTTTATCGAGTATATTTGGATAAGTGCGTCGTCGTCTTCATTGACGATATTCTTATTTATTTGAGGAATGAGGAAGAGCATGCCCGTCATTTGCGGACAGTGTTAGACATTTTGATGACCGAGCAACTCTATGCGAAGTTCTCGAAATGTGAGTTCTGGCTGAAGGAAGTGATATTTATGGGTCACGTGATTTCGGTCGAGGGAGTTCGAGTGGATCCGCAGAAGATTGAGGCAGTGTTGGATTGGGCACCGCCCAAGAATGCGAAAGAGATCCGTAGCTTCTTGGGTCTGGCCGGCTACTACCGTAGGTTCGTCGAGGGTTTCTCAAAACTGGCTGGGCCGCTTACACAGTTGCTCCAGAAGTCCGAGAAGTTCGTCTGGAATGACGAGAGACAGTCGAGTTTTGAGGAGCTGAAGAGGCGTTTGACTTGAGCCCCGGTTTTAGCATTGCCGTGTGGCAACGGGGGTTTTGCTGTTTATAGTGATGCTTCGGGTCAGGGTCTTGGGTGCGTATTGATGCAGCACGGCAAGACCATTGCGTATGCGTTGAGACAGTTGAGGCCGTATGAGCTTAACTACCCTACTCACGATTTGGAGTTAGCGGCAGTTGTTTTCGTGCTCAAGATCTGGCGTCACTATCTTTTCGGCTCTGCATGTCAGATTTTTACCGATCATAAAATTCTGAAGTACATATTTACTCAGCGAGAGTTGAATATGATGCAGAGGCGGTGGTTAGAGTTGATTAAGGATATCATCCGGGCAAGGCGAACGTCGTGGGCGACGCCTTGAGTCGGAAACCAGTCTCGTTGCGAACGCTTGAGATCCTTACGTCTCTGTCTGAGATTCAGAGAGTTTTGATCGAATTAGATGTTGAGGTTCTGTTGCCTGGAACTGTCGGGCGACTTTGTGCTTTAGAGATTTCGTCGTCTCTGATCGACGAAATTAAACTGAAACAGCTGGAGGATCCGATGATTGTGCAAATCCGAGAGAATGTTCTTCAGGGAAAGTCTCCTCGGTTTGTGATTCATGACGATGGTGTGTTGAGATTCCAGAGTCGGCTGTGTGTACCGAACGACTTGGATTTGAGACAGAGTATTTTACGTGAGGCCCATGCTACGCCTTACTCCATTCATCCTGGTTCGAGTAAGATGTACAAGGACCTGAGGAGGAATTTCTGGTGGAATGATATGAAGGAGCATGTCACACAGTTTGTAGCGAGATGTTTGACTTGTCAGCAGGTCAAAATCGAGCATCAGCGACCAGCCGGGTTATTGCAGTCACTTCCCGTTCCGGAATGGAAATGGGAAGACATATCTATGGACTTCATTATGAGTTTGCCGAGATCGAGATCGGGCATGAATATGGTTTGGGTGATTGTTGATCGCCTGACCAAGTCTGTACATTTTCTGGGCATCAAGGATACTTGGGGCCCGAAGAAGTTGGCTCGTGTGTTTATTGCGCAGATTGTGAGGCTTCACGGTACTCCGAAGTCTATTGTTTCGGATCATGATGGCCGTTTTGTATCGCATTTCTGGCAGGCGGTGCATAAGGCATTGGGTACTCATTTGCATTTGAGTACCTCTTTTCATCCTCAGTCAGATGGACAGTCGGAACGCACTATCCAGACGTTTGAGGATATGTTGCGTGCTTGTGCTCTCGACTGGAGTAGCGACTGGGAGGAGCATTTGCCATTGATCGAATTCACGTACAACAATAGTTGGCATGCGTCGATTCAGATGGCACCGTATGAGGCGCTTTATGGGCGGCGTTATCGATCGCCGATTTGTTGGAACAAAGCGTCCGATTTGGTCGGGACCGAACCAGATATCGTCCTAGATACGAGGCGGAAGGTGGATTTGATTCGAGAACGGATGTTGACCGCTCAGAGTCGACATAAGTCGTATGCCGACATCCGTCGTCGACCTTTAGAATTCGAGGTGGGGGACCACGTTTTGCTAAAGGTGTTGCCGACGAAGGGAGTTTTTCGCTTCGGGAAGAAGGGAAAGTTGAGTCCGAGATTTATTGGACCCTTTGAGATTCTCGAGCGAGTCGGTGAGTTGGCATACCGTTTGGCGCTACCTCTGGCCTTGAGTCACGTTCATAGCATTTTCCATGATTTCGCAACTGAGGAAATATGTTCCGGATCCTAGTCACATCATCGACTTTGGTGAGATCGATATTGCCGAGGACATTACCTTCGAGGAGCATCCCTTAAAGATTTTGGAGCACCGTGAGAAGCGACTGAGGCATAAGATCATCCCTTTGGTCAAAGTGCAGTGGTCGAGACATGGTGTCGAGGAGGCAACTTAGTAAACTGAGGATAGCATGCGTGTTAAGTACCCCGAGTTGTTTATTTCTTAATTTTCGGGACGAAACTTGTTTTTAGAGGGGTAGAATGTAATATCCGCATTTTTCCTTTCTCTTGATATTCTCGTTTTGGTGTATTTTCGTTTTTGGCAACTCGCTCGTAACCGTATTGACAATTCGAGGATATTTAATATTGGACTTTTTGTCGTTCGAGCTTGTTTCGGACTCGTTTTACTCAATTCAGTGTTTTATGTTGTTTTCGTCGCTATTTCGGGTATTCTCGTAAATCGTCGTTCGGAACCGCCGTTTCGGGGTTGCCGATGATCCATCTCATGTTATTATGCGTGTCGTGAGATTTTGTTTGGTGTTTCGACCATGTATCGTTCATTTCAGATGTTTTGGGCCGTTATGTAATTTCCCAAAGTTTTGGGATAATTACGATGGTTGTTGTTTTCCGAACCTTTGGGTAGTCGGGAATATGTTTTCTTTTAACACTTTCATTCGTCGCCTCGAATCCTTTACGTTCGTACCATCATAAATTGTTCACAGTGTATTTCGACTATTTTCGGTACCCCCCTCTTGTTTAATTCTGGCCTGTACTCCCCAGGAAGGGATGTTACGTACGTAACACACCTTTGGTTACGTACGTAACGGCCTGTGCAAAATAGTACAGGCATTTCTGCCTTTTTGGTTACGTACGTAAGGACCTTATGGCTTACGTACATAACACAGCTTACGTACGTTAGCAAGGGGTGGCTAACGTACGTAACGCGGCCTCGGTTTATAAACCCAGGAGTTGACCGATTTCGGCCATTATCATTTCTCCTCCTCCCCATCCGACTCCTAGGCGATTTTCTTGGTGTTTTCCGGTGATTTGAAGCTTAGCGACTCCGAACCATCATCTTCTTCGAGTTTTGGAGTATTTTATCAACACCTAATCGTGTTCTTCGTCTTTAATTCGAGGTAAACTCCTAAAACCTTCTTTTAGGTAAATTGGGGGTTTTCACGTTTTCGTCCGATTCATTCCGTATGATAGATTAATTCATGATGAATATGATTAATCTTGTTGGTATTGTTGATTTTCCTACGGATTCATGGTATATTTCATGGTATTTTTGTAATCGAGAGGGTTTGGTTGTGGTCCGCCCTCGTTGTTGTTTTTATACGAATATACATGAATCGTAGGCGAGTTTTCGGGTGTATTCCAATTTCGTATTCGTTAGGATTGGTGATGATTGTGTTCTTCGAATTGTTAGGTTCGTAATTGTCGGTCCCTAGCATTTGTCGGCGTCTTTCCTTCCGTTCGTTGCGTCGTCTATTAGTCAAGGAAAGTATTTTTGGAAACCTTTATGCTTAACATGAAATGGTAATATATATTGTGTGTGGTTTTCTCACCCTGGGAGGGTCCGACGGGGCCTCGGGGGAATCTATGACTTCACTCTGGATTCACGAGTTTGTTTCGCTAGCCAGCTCGGGAGGGTCCTAAGAGGCCTCAGGTAGGATTCATGGCGGCGTCCTGGTCCTAGGCGATGCCTTTGCGTGATTTGTTTTATAAAGTGGCCAGCTCGGGAGGGTCCTTAGAGTCCTCGGGTGGGATTCATGGTGGCGTCCTGGTCCTAGGCAAATTGATTATTTGACTGTTTGATTCCGGAAAAGACATGTCTGGTTTTGGTTTTGAAATGATATTGGTGCATGTACTATGAAATGTGTAAGCGATTGGTTTGCCTTGATTACTTGTACTAGCGTATTTGCTAACCCCTCTGGGGACTCGTCGTGGGGAAATTCTTGTTATGGATTTTCAGGTTATAATCATCCGGACGAGCAAGCGCTGGGACAGTACGAGGATGTTGGCCAGGGTCGTTGATATATGCGTTTGAGTCCTTTTATTTCTGTTATTCCATTCGATATGGTTGTTGTCCACTTTTGAAACTTGTAGATTGTACTCGCGAGTACTTAGGCTTTTCTCTTCGGATTAAGATTTGTATTCGTCAACTTGTTTATGTTGCCATTGTGGATTATCCCGCCGGTTGTACCGGGCGTGTGAATTGATTTTCAATTGGATGATGTGTATTTTACTGTAGTAATTTGTGTCTAGCCTGGTGGGTCCCATGTAGGGATCCACAGCACTGTAATATACCCTGAATATCTCAGGGGTGTTGCAAAAATATCAAATTCAAAATGAACGGGTCTCGGCCCAAAATCACTTTCCATAAAACGACCTTTACAAACTGTTGGGATCTCATCCCAATTCTCATCAAATCATAGTAAACGAGAATAATATCAAGGTTCATTTTCCAACATCAAAATCCACAACCCAAGGTTTAAACACAAACAACAAATACTCTAGTGCCATTCTAGCCAAGTAAACCAAACGAACAACTTACCTCTTACACACTTAGTCGATGCATGCAATCATGAAAACCGTTCAAAATCACTCATTTCCGGGAATGCCATAATCAAATCACATTGTAAAATGCACCACAATTAACCTTTGATCCACACCTCTTTGGACCCCTACCGAGACACCGTCGGATCTAACCCATAGTGGTTAAAAGCAAAGCTCGTCGATCCACACCTCCGTGGACCCCTACCGAGACCCCGTCGGATCTAACCCGTAGTGAGCATACACACACACACGCGTTGCTCATGCAATACTAATATGTTAAGAATGTAAGCTCATCAAGAATACTTACTAGAGATGGCCACTTACCCGACACTATTATCAAACACTTCACAATACTTCTATCATGAAAATCAATCGCAACACAACAACACAATTAACACGGAATACACGATTCCATAACTTTAAACAAACAGAGGTATCATTAAAGTCTTCAACGTTCAAAATAATCAAATCAAAATCAACTCACACGAATCATTTCACGCGGGTAAACCAACCATCGTAAATCCCACACGTAAACTCTATTTGCAAGACACAAATCGTATAAGAAAATACTTGCCTCAAAACTACGATTGAAGCGAGACGACGAATGAGATATGGTCGGGCATCCCCGAACTCCTGAACGTAATCAAGCACACGCTAGCACCACGAAAACTACGAGGATAACAACGCACGAATTACCAACACCAAATAATGATCGACTCGGAATCCTCGAGTGTAATACCCGGTTGTAATCCATCCATTATCATTCAGTAATCATCATTCAGTAATTTTTTTTGCTCATTAATAATCATTCATCATTCATGATTCATTCATCTGCGTTCATTGTGGGCGTGTTGTAACCATGTATCAGTTACCGATCGTCATTTCATCTCCGTTTATGGATCAAGACGGGAGTATTATGATTATCATCGTGATTGGTAGTCTTGTGCGGGAAGTATCATTTTTGGCATGTGTTGGACTTGTTCACTTTCACATACGTGTGGTATGTCGGATCATTCATCAATCGTAGCGAGGAATCGGAGTTATCGGATTTTCACCTTGTCCAGCAACGAGTTATGGCCGTAAGGATTGTAGGTTACGGCCATAACAGGTGTTCGTTGATTTCAGGCCTTTTTGGATGAAAGGGACTTACGGCCGTAAGGTTGTGGAATACGGCCGTAAGTTGAGCAGGTACGGCCATAAGGCTTGGCCGGTTATGGCCGTACGTGTCGAGCAGGGTGCCCAGGCCTTTTTGGCCGATGGAGAGTTACGGCCGTAAGGGTTGCGGCATACGGCCGTAAGGCGAGGGAGATACGGCCGTAAGGCTTGGCCGGATACGGCCGTACGTTACAGGCAGGGTACCTGGTCATTTTCGACGAAGGGGGCTTACGCCCGTAAGATTGGCCGGATACGGCCGTATCGTCAAAGTTACGCCCGTAAGGTGTGTGGGTACGGCCGTAAGGATGTCGGCAGGTGTTTTAGACGAGGGCGAGTTACGCCCATAAGTCAGGTTCGGATACGGCCGTAAGGCTGTCGGCAGGTGATTGGACGAAGCCGAGTTACGGCCGTACGAGTTGGCTGGTTACGGCCGTAAGGCCGTTGACCTGGGATTTTACGGCCGTAAGAAGGCCGAGTTACGGCCGTAACTTCCGGCAGTTTATATGTCTCGGACGGGACTTTGAGTTCATTTTATCATTTCTTCATTTTGTTCCGAGAGAGAGAGCTTGAGGGAGATATTTAGTCATCATCAATCACTTGTGTGTTCGGATTTCATCATCTTGATTCGTTGGGAAGCTTAGATAGTCGATTTAACACGTTTTCATTGGGTCGAAGTGTTTGGATCTTCAAAGGTAATATTCTTCAACATCTCGGATTTCGATTTTATATTGAGATATGATGTTTTAGCCGTTAAAATCATGTTGTATGAAGTGATGTACGCATGATTATGGATATGTATGATTATTCATTGGATTATTGAAGGATTATTCAAGAACACTTTGAATATTAAGTTGGATTTGGGGGTTTTCGATTAATTGTTGTTGAAATCATGATTTTGGATATTCATCTTGGATTATTGATCGTATTGAAGATGTTTTGTTGGTTTGAAACACTTCTTGGGGATTTAATGTTTGTATAATTGAGGATTGATTGTAAACAAACGGAGATTGGTCACAAAGTGTTCGATATAATGCCCCAATGAACTTGGTTTAATCGTATCGACGTTTTGAGTTCGTTATATTCATGTTTGATTCGTATTTTGATCGGATTGTTGGTAATTGTATTATTCAAGGTTGTTCGAGCGACCGATATCTCAATTAGGACATTGTTCGTGGAAGGATAATTGTCACCGGTGTTGTGTAAGTTAATTCGTACTCAGTTAAAAGGATATTCATT
Organism: Orobanche coerulescens; assembly: GCA_033398695.1. Taxonomy (NCBI): domain Eukaryota; kingdom Viridiplantae; phylum Streptophyta; class Magnoliopsida; order Lamiales; family Orobanchaceae; genus Orobanche; species Orobanche coerulescens. Next base: position 85,031,937 of record CM065812.1, read on the forward strand.
CCTTTCGTTGTTGTTCATTCATAATCATAATTCATTTATAAGGTACTAACCGTTTCAAAACTTGTAATTGTCACTTAATTACTTCATTCACGAGGAACGACGGTTCCGATCATTTCATTGAGCTGTCATTCATTTCACCATCATTTCATCTTGGTGAGTCATTATACATTTTCGTTGTCACTTTTGTTATATCGTGGTATTCCGGGTCATACTGGCGTGCCGGTTGGTATGTGCAGGATCTTCATGTCGGGTACATTATAGTCGTGTGTTGGTTGGTGGCCTCACATTGGACTGTGCACACGAGTTGATGGCTTCGTGAGACTGATTAGGTACAAGACCACACGTGTATTCGATCGATACTCGTTGGTGGCTTGTGCACGGACACATTTCTATCCCGGACGTAGTGTGGCGCCATTTCGTTGAGCCGTACTGTTAGTTGATTCATATAGCATGTTTGATTGCGTATGTTTCGACAGGATATTTCATAACTTCAGATATATCATGATTGTGTATTTTCAACCCTTGAGGATTGTTGTTCTGTGTAACTGACCCCGTTTGGGGATTTTGTTTTCAGGTCATGGCAAGGCAAAAGCACGGGAATATAACGTTGATGGCAAGGAGTCCCAGTGATACTAGTAGGGGGCCCCATTCTTTTCAGTTATTCATATTGTTGTCATTTATTTTCCGCTGCAGATTTTCATTAGGATACTACGTTTCATTCAGTGTTGTGTATTTTATCTTCATATAAAATATACTAGTATTCGGTATTGTCCTAGTGTGTTGTACTTAAACTCCTCATCGGAGTAATTATTGTTGTAATGTGGTTCGGTACTACATTTACCCTGTGTAATTCATTCATTTTCATTCGCCTGGTGGGTCCCAGTCAGGAATCCACGGCACTGTAATATTCACCTAGTTTGGGGTGTTACAGAGTTAGTATCGGAGCGTGGTTTTGAATACTACCTTCCGAGTCATGTCTCATTTGAAATCATCGTCATCAGACTAGTATCATTCGACTTTCGCGTCACGTGTGACCTGTGCAAATGCCGAGCCAATCGAATCAAAGAAGCGTAAGATTTCTAACGCCATGGTATAATTTAAGCAATAATCATTCATTCATCATTCATCAATTAACAATCCTCAAACATCATCATTCATTATGATTAGGACGATCATGTTAACTCATTAATTACTCAATTCATTTCATTACTCAGTTATTGATCTGGAAGATCATATCATTAATCTTGTTATCTTGTTCAAGATACTCATTTCAAGAATTTCATCAGATAATCATGTCACCTCAGTTAATCATTCATGTAATCACTATATTAGAGCGCGTATGCTCATTTTCATCATTTCATGACGTAAATCATAATGCGGTACTCATACGAGATGTATGATTATCATTCGACCTTCCTACTTCAGTATGGAGAGAGCTGTCAGGGGATGCACGGGGAGAGGCCGCGGTGCGGGCCAAAACCCGGGGAATAATCACTCACTGTCGGGAAACCGTAACCAGGACTCCGCTCGATCGGAAGATGTTCGGGTTGATCCACTCACTTTTATGCAGGTCATGATGACCCATATGCAATTGCTTAATCGTCATTGCACCACTATGACCGAGCTAATTGAGAGAAGTCTTCCATGTGAGCCTGCTGCTAAGGAAATCGCGGAGCAACAACCTCCATCTGTCAGCAGGAAATCAACGAAGCGTAATCAGTCCGAAGGCGGTCAGTCTACCTTCAAGAAACCTCGTGCGGGCCCTACTTTTTCTGTGCGACCTCCTATGGCGCCGAAATCCGTGGAGTCTCAGTCCCGGGCGGCCAGCTCAGCCATCATCTGTTTTAATTGTGGAGAACTGGGTCATGTCAGCACCAAGTGCCTGAGGCAGACTATCACGTGCCTTAAATGCGGAATTGCTGGGCATAAGGCCCGTTTTTGCCGAAGAGACTCCAAGAATACTCCGGCAGCATTTCAGGCTCCGAAGCAGTCAGCCGTTCTGAATCAAGCTGCTCAGTTAGCGTCATTTAAAACGACACGAGCGAATAAAGTTGGAGCTCATATTCATCATACCGGAGCATCCGGTTCGGTGGCCGGCAAGTACCGGATTCATGTGATGAAGAGGATCGATGATCCGGTGGCCCGAATGATCTCAGGTATACTCGTAATTTATTTCAACCTGTGTGTACCTTTTGATACTGGTGCACCGCATTCATTCATTTTCGAATCATGTTTGAATAGACTTATTTTGGGATAGTCCTATTGCTTGTGGACGTCATACCATCGGTCTACCTGACGATGGAAGAATTTTCAGAAATCATACCGAAGTAAGCTTAATAACCGCGATTGGTTGGTGGACCTAATCGTGGTAAATTTATCTAAGGACGATGTAATATTGGGTATTAGTTGGATAGATCGTCATGATACCATCCCTAGTGTTTGTAAGCGTTTGGTCACTATCTTTCCGTCGTTGGCTGTCGAATGTGTGCTTCAGGGAGGTAATCCCCATTGTTCCAGAAGAATTATTATTATGATGGAAGCATAGAAATTCCTCAATTGAGTTGTTCAATCATTCATTGTATCATTTTAATCGATTGGCCGTTCTAAGGCAATCGAGTTGTTCAATCATTCATTGTATCATTTTCATCGATTGATCGTTCTAGGGCAATCGAAATGTTCAATCATTCGTGGTATCATTGTCATCGATTGACGATGTATTCCCAGACGAGTTACCTGGTTTGCCTTCACGAAGAGTTGTGGAATTCACGAGTGAGGTGGAGCCCGGTACGTCCCCGTTATCGAAGGCACCATACCGGATGGCCCCGACCGAAATGCAGGAGTTGAAGATTCAACTTGAGGAATTGTTCGAGAAAGGTTATCTCCGGCCGAGTTCGTCCCCGTGGGGAGCACCAGTGTTATCTGTCAAGGATAAGTATGGTTCGTTTTGTATGTGTATTAATTATCAGGAGTTGGACAAGATGATGATCAAGGATAAGTATCCTCTACCCCGCACCGAGGATCTCTTAGATCAACTTCAGGGAACTTCAGTATTTTTTTTTCAAGATCGACTTAAGATCTGGATATCATCAGTTGCGAATTCGAGAGTCGGATATTGCGAGGACGGCGTTTCAAACACGCTATGGCCATTATGAGTTTGTGGAGTTCAGTAATGCACTAATGCACCTGCGGTATTCATGGAGTTAATGAATCGGGTCTTCATCGACTTTTTGGATCAGCTCGTGGTTGTCTTTATTGATGACATTTTAATTTATTCTCGCGACTCGGAGGAGCACGAGCTTCACCTTCATCAGGTTCTCGACATGTTGAGATGAGAGGAGCTTTATGGAAAGTTTTCCATATGTGTGTTCTGGATGTCCGAGGCGACATTTCTCGGGCATGTAATTTCATCAGATGGAGTTCGTGTCGACCCTCAAAAGACGGAGGCTATCCGAGATTGGCAACCTCCGAAGAATGTTAATGAAATCCGAAGTTTCCTCGGATTAGCTGGTTAATTATCCGACCCACGACCTGGAGCTAGCAGCCGTGGTTTTCGCGTTGGAAATTTGGCGTCATTACCCTTATGGCGTCACGTGTCAGTTATTCACCAGTCACAAGAGTTGAATTATATATTTACTCAGAAGGAGTTAAATATGCGACAGAGGCGGTGGTTGGAACTAATCAAAGATTATGATATTGAGATATTTTACCACACGGGCAAGGCGAACGTTGTCGCCGATGCCTTGAGTCGTAAGTCCGTTCAGGAGCAGATGCTTACTCGTTTGACAGTTCAGAAGGAGCTTCAGCAGGAATTCCTTAGACCCGAGATTGAGGTCTGGCTTCAGCGAGTGCAAGGGCAACTTTGCATGTTAGAGATTTCATCGCCACTTGAGGAGGCAATTAGAGTAAATCAGGGTTCAGACCCATCATTGTTGCGCATCCGTGGGGATGTGGCTCAAGGGAAAGCCATGGATTTGTGGTCCACGAGAATGGACTTTTGCGATTTAAGAATCGGTTATGGGTACCGGCTAATGACGAGTTGAAAAACTCGATTTTGAGAGAAGCTCATATTACCCCTTTTTCCGTTCATCCAGGGTCTAGCAAGATGTACAAGGACTTGAAACAAAATTACTGGGGGAGTAATATGAAGCGAGAAGTCGTAGAATTTGTTTCGAGATGCTTAACCTGTCAGCAAGTCAAGATAGAACATCAGCGACCGACGGGTATGCTGAGACCTCTCCCTATTCCAGAGTGGAAGTGGGAAGACATTTCTATGGATTTCATCACGAGTTTGCCGACGAGTCATCGTGGCATGAACACAATCTGGGTGATTGTGGACCGCTTAACTAAGTCAGCTCAATTCCTTGAGATTAAGGATACGTGGGGTCCCGAGAGACTAGCCCAGTTCTTCATCAAAGAGATAGTGAGATTGCATGGTACTTCTAAGAGTATCGTTTCCGATCGTGACGGACGATTAGTGTGTTTTGGAAATCAATTCATCGTGCTATGGGAACTCAGCTTAATCTCAGTACTGCTTTTCATCCTCAGTCCGACGGATAATCAGAGAGGATTATTCAGACATTGGAGGACATGTTGAGGATATACGTCCTTGATTGGAGAGACGATTGGGAAGCCCAATTACCATTGATTGAGTTCACATACTATAATAGTTGGCATGCTTTGTTTGAGATGGCACCGTACGAGGCCTTGTACGGTCGTCGTCGTCGATCTCCCTTGTGTTGGGACTACCTATCAGAGTCAATCGGCACCGAGCCCGATATGCTTATAGCCGCCCGTGAGAAGGTAGCCTTGATCAGGAGTCGTCTGTTGACCGCTCAGAGTCGACAGAAATCATATGCAGATAATCATCGTTGACCACTAGAGTTCGAGACGGGTGACCACGTTTTGGTCAAATCATCACCGAATCGAGGTATCTTCCGTTTCGGAAAGCGGGGAAAGTTGAGTCCGAGCTTCATTGGACCGTTTGAGATTTTGGATCGAGTAGGCGAGTTAGCTTATCGATTGGCTTTACCTCCGGCGTTGAGCCGAATTCATAATGTGTTTCATGTTTCTCAGTTGCGGAAGTATGTTGTCGACCCGAGTCACATACTTTAGTTCGACGAAATCGAGATAGCGGATGATCATTCATATGAGGAGTATCCTATACGAGTTTTAGAGCGGCGAATCAAACAGTTGAGGAACAAGACGATTCCTTTGGTCAAGATTCAGTGGTCTAGACACGAAGTCGAAGAGTCTACTTGGGAAATCGAGGAGAGTATGCGGGAGGCTTATCCCGAGTTGTTTGACCCTTAGTTTCGAGGACGAAACTCTTTTTAAGGGGGGAGTATGTAATACCCGGTTGTAATCCATCCATTATCATTCAGTAATCATCAGTCAGTAATTTTTTTCGCTCATTAATAATCATTCATCATTCATCATTCATTCATTTGCGTTCATTGTGGGCGTGTTGTAACCATGTATCAGTTACCGATCGTCATTTCATCTCCGTTTATGGATCGAGACGGGAGTATTATCATTATCATCGTGATTGGTAGTCTTGTGCGGGAACTATCATTTTTGGCATGTGTTGGACTTGTTCACTTTCACATACGTGTGGTATGTCGGATCATTCATCAATCGTAGCGAGGAATCGTAGTTATCGGATTTTCACCTTGTCCAGCAACGAGTTACGGCCGTAAGGATTGTAGGTTACGGCCGTAACAGGTGTTCGTTGATTTCAGGCCTTTTTGGACGAACGGGACTTACGACCGTAAGGTTGCGGAATACGGCCGTAAGTTGAGCAGGTACGGCCGTAAGGCTTTGCCGGTTACGGCCGTACGTGTCGAGCAGGGTGCCCAGGTGTTTTTGGCCGAAGGCGAGTTACGGCCGTAAGGGTTGCGGCATACGGCCGTAAGGCAAGGGAGATACGGCCGTAAGGCTTGGCCGGATACGGCCGTACGTTACAGGCAGGGTACCTGGTCATTTTCGACGAAGGGGGCTTACGCCCGTAAGATTGGCCGGATACGGCCGTATCGTCCAAGTTACGCCCGTAAGGTGTGTGGGTACGGCCGTAAGGATGTCGGCAGGTGTTTTAGACGAGGGCGAGTTACGCCCGTAAGTCAGGTTTGGATACGGCCGTAAGGCTGTCGGCAGGTGATTGGACAAAGCCGAGTTATGGCCGTACGAGTTGGCTGGTTACGGCCGTAAGGCCGTTGACCTGGGATGTTACGGCCGTAAGAAGGCCGTGTTACGGCCGTAACTTCTGGCAGTTTATATATGTCTTAGACGGGACTTTGAGTTCATTTTCTCATTTCTTCATTTTGTTCCGAGAGAGAGAGCTTGAGGGAGATATTTAGTCATCATCAATATCTTGTGTGTTCGGATTTCATCATCTTGATTCGTTGGGAAGCTTAGATAGTCGATTTAACACGTTTTCATCGGATCGAAGTGTTTGGATCTTCAAAGGTAATATTCTTCAACATCTCGGATTTCGATTTTGTATTGAGATATGATGTTTTAGCCGTTAAAATCATGTTTTATGAAGTGATGTACGCATGATTATGGATATGTATGATTATTCATTGGATTATTGAAGGATTATTCAAGAACACTTTGAATATTAAGTTGGATTTGGGGGTTTTCGATTAATTGTTGTTGAAATCACGATTTTGGATATTCATCTTGGATTATTGATCGTATTGAAGATGTTTTGTTGGTTTGAAACACTTCTTGGGGATTTAATGTTTGTATAATTGAGGATTGATTGTAAACAAACTGAGATTGGTCACAAAGTGTTCGATATAATGCCCAAATGAACTTGGTTTAATCGTATCGACGTTTTGAGTTCGTTATATTCGTGTTTGATTCGTATTTTGATCGGATTGTTGGTAATTGTATTATTCAAGGTTGTTCGAGCGACCGATATCTCAATTAGGACGTTGTTCGTGGAAGGATAATTGTCACCGGTGTTGTGTAAGTTAATTCTTACTCAGTTAAAAAGATATTCATTCCTTTCGTTGTTGTTCATTCATAATCATAATTCATTCATAAGGTACTAACCGTTTCAAAACTTGTAATTGTCACTTAATTACTTCATTCACGAGAAACGACGGTTCCAATCATTTCATTGAGCTGTCATTCATTTCACCATCATTTCATCTTGGTGAGTCATTATTCATTTTCGTTGTCACTTTTGTTATATCGTGGTATTCCGAGTCATACTGGCGTGCCGGTTGGTATGTGTAGGATTTTCATGTCGGGCACATTATAGTCGTGTGTTGGTTGGTGGCCTCACATTAGACTGTGCACACGAGTTGATGGCTTCGTGAGACTGATTAGGTACAAGACCACACGTGTATTCGATCGATACTCATTGGTGGCTTGTGCACGGACACATTTCCATCCCGGACGTAGTGTGTCGCCATTCCGTTGAGCCGTACTGTTAGTTGATTCATATAGCATGTTTGATTGCGTATGTTTCGACAGGATATTTCATAACTTCAGATATATCATGATTGTGTATTTTCAACCCTTGAGGATTGTTGTTCTGTGTAACTGACCCCGTTTGGGGATTTTGTTTTCAGGTCATGACAAGGCAAAAGAATGGGAATATAACGTTGACAGCGAGGAGTCCCAGTGATACTAGTAGGGGCCCCCGTTCTTTTCAGTTATTCATATTGTTGTCATTTATTTTCCGCTGCAGATTTTCATTAGGATACTCCGTTTCATTCAGTGTTGTGTATTTTATCTTCATATAAAATATACTAGTATTCGGTATTGTCCTAGTGTGTTGTACTTAAACTCCTCATCGGAGTAATTATTGTTGTAATGTGGTTCGGTACTACATTTACCCTGTGTAATTCATTCATTTTCATTCGCCTGGTGGGTCCCAGTCAGGAATCCACGGCACTGTAATATTCGCCTAGTTTGGGGTGTTACAGAGTTGGTATCGGAGCGTGGTTTTGAATACTACCTTCCGAGTCATGTCTCATTTGAAATCATCGTCATCAGACTAGTATCATTCGACTTTCGCGTCACGTGTGACCTGTGCAAATGCCGAGCCAATCAGACCGAAAGAACTGTAAGATTTCTAACGCCATGGTATAATTTCTGGCAATAATCATTCATTCATCATTCATCAATTAACAATCCTCAAACATCATCATTCATTATGATTAGGACGATCATGTTAACTCATTAATTACTCAATTCATTTCATTACTCAGTTATTGATCTGGAAGATCATATCATTAATCTTGTTATCTTGTTCAAGATACCCATTTCAAGAATTTCATCAGATAATCATGTCACCTCAGTTAATCATTCATGTAATCACTGTATTAGAGCGCGTATGCTCATTTTCATCATTTCATGACGTAAATCATAATGCGGTACTCATACGAGATGTATGATTATCATTCGACCTTCCTACTTCAGTATGGAGAGAGCTGTCAGGGGATGCACGGGGAGAGGCCGCGGTGCGGGCCAAAACCCGGGGAATAATCACTCACTGTCGGGAAACCGTAACCAGGACTCCGCTCGATCGGAAGATGTTCGGGTTGATCCACTCACTTTTATGCAGGTCATGATGACCCATATGCAATTGCTTAATCGTCATTGCACCACTATGACCGAGCTAATTGAGAGAAGTCTTCCATGTGAGCCTCGCTAAGGAAATCGCGGAGCAACAACCTCCATCTGTCAGCAGGAAATCAACGAAGCGTAATCAGTCCGAAGGCGGTCAGTCTACCTTCAAGAAACCTCGTGCGGGCCCTACTTTTTCTGTGCGACCTCCTATGGCGCCGAAATCCGTGGAGTCTCAGTCCCGGGCGGCCACCACCATCATCTGTTTTAATTGTGGAGAAGTGGGTCATGTCAGCACCAAGTGCCTGAGGCAGACTATCACGTGCCTTAAATGCGGAATTGCTGGGCATAAGGCCCGTTTTTGCCGAAGAGACTCCAAGAATACTCCGGCAGCATTTCAGGCTCCGAAGCAGTCAGCCGTTCTGAATCAAGCTGCTCAGTTAGCGTCATTTAAAACGACACGAGCGAATAAAGTTGGAGCTCATATTCATCATACCGGAGCATCCGGTTCGGTGGCCGGCAAGTACCGGATTCATGTGATGAAGAGGATCGATGATCCGGTGGCCCGAATGATCTCAGGTATACTCGTAATTTATTTCAACCTGTGTGTACCTTTTGATACTGGTGCACCGCATTCATTCATTTTCGAATCATGTTTGAATAGACTTATTTTGGGATAGTCCTATTGCTTGTGGACCTCATACCATCGGTCTACCTGACGATGGAAGAATTTTCAGAAATCATACCGAAGTAAGCTTAATAACCGCGATTGGTTGGTGGACCTAATCGTGGTAAATTTATCTAAGGACGATGTAATATTGGGTATTAGTTGGATAGATCGTCATGATACCATCCCTAGTGTTTGTAAGCGTTTGGTCACTATCTTTCCGTCGTTGGCTGTCGAATGTGTGCTTCAGGGAGGTAATCCCCATTGTTCCAGAAGAATTATTATTATGATGGAAGCAGAGAAATTACTCAATTGAGTTGTTCAATCATTCATTGTATCATTTTAATCGATTGGCCGTTCTAAGGCAATCGAGTTGTTCAATCATTCATTGTATCATTTTCATCAATTGGCCGTTCTAAGGCAATCGAGTTGTTCAATCATTCATTGTATCATTTTCATCGATTGATCGTTCTAGGGCAATCGAAATGTTCAATCATTCGTGGTATCATTGTCATCGATTGACGATGTATTCCCAGACGAGTTACCTGGTTTGCCTTCACGAAGAGTTGTGGAATTCACGAGTGAGTTGGAGCCCGGTACGTCCCCGTTATCGAAGGCACCATACCGGATGGCCCCGACCGAAATGCAGGAGTTGAAGATTCAACTTGAGGAATTGTTCGAGAAAGGTTATCTCCGGCCGAGTTCGTCCCCGTGGGGAGCACCAGTGTTATCTGTCAAGGAGAAGTATGGTTCGTTTTGTATGTGTATTAATTATCAGGAGTTGAACAAGATGATGATCAAGGATAAGTATCCTCTACCCCGCACCGAGGATCTCTTAGATCAACTTCAGGGAACTTCAGTATTTTTTTTTCAAGATCGACTTAAGATCTGGATATCATCAGTTGCGAATTCGAGAGTCGGATATTGCGAGGACGGCGTTTCAAACACGCTATGGCCATTATGAGTTTGTGGAGTTCAGTAATGCACTAATGCACCTGCGGTATTCATGGAGTTAATGAATCGGGTCTTCATCGACTTTTTGGATCAGCTCGTGGTTGTCTTTATTGATGACATTTTAATTTATTCTCGCGACTCGGAGGAGCACGAGCTTCACCTTCATCAGGTTCTCGACATGTTGAGATGAGAGGAGCTTTATGGAAAGTTTTCCATATGTGTGTTCTGAATGTCCGAGGCGACATTTCTCGGGCATGTAATTTCATCAGATGGAGTTCGTGTCGACCCTCAAAAGACGGAGGCTATCCGAGATTGGCAACCTCCGAAGAATGTTAATGAAATCCGAAGTTTCCTCGGATTAGCTGGTTAATTATCCGACCCACGACCTGGAGCTAGCAGCCGTGGTTTTCGCGTTGGAAATTTGGCGTCATTACCCTTATGGCGTCACGTGTCAGTTATTCACCAGTCACAAGAGTTGAATTATATATTTACTCAGAAGGAGTTAAATATGCGACAGAGGCGGTGGTTGGAACTAATCAAAGATTATGATATTGAGATATTTTACCACACGGGCAAGGCGAACGTTGTCGCCGATGCCTTGAGTCGTAAGTCCGTTCAGGAGCAGATGCTTTCTCGTTTGACAGTTCAGAAGGAGCTTCAGCAGGAATTCCTTAGACCCGAGATTGAGGTCTGGCTTCAGCGAGTGCAAGGGCAACTTTGCATGTTAGAGATTTCATCGCCACTTGAGGAGGCAATTAGAGTAAATCAGGGTTTAGACCCATCATTGTTGCGCATCCGTGGGGATGTGGCTCAAGGGAAAGCCATGGATTTGTGGTCCACGAGAATGGACTTTTGCGATTTAAGAATCGGTTATGGGTACCGGCTAATGACGAGTTGAAAAACTCGATTTTGAGAGAAGCTCATATTACCCCTTTTTCCGCTCATCCAGTGGTCTAGCAAGATGTACAAGGACTTGAAACAAAATTACTGGGGAGTAATATGAAGCGAGAAGTCGTAGAATTTGTTTCGAGATGCTTAACTCACGGCCAAGTCAAGATAGAACATCAGCGACCGACGGGTATGCTGAGACCTCTCCCTATTCCAGAGTGGAAGTGGGAAGACATTTCTATGGATTTCATCACGAGTTTGCCGACGAGTCATCGTGGCATGAACACAATCTGGGTGATTGTGGACCGCTTAACTAAGTCAGCTCAATTCCTTGAGATTAAGGATACGTGGGGTCCCGAGAGACTAGCCCAGTTGTTCATCAAAGAGATAGTGAGATTGCATGGTACTTCTAAGAGTATCGTTTCCGATCGTGACGGACGATTAGTGTGTTTTGGAAATCAATTCATCGTGCTATGGGAACTCAGCTTAATCTCAGTACTGCTTTTCATCCTTAGTCCGACGGATAATCAGAGAGGATTATTCAGACATTGGAGGACATGTTGAGGACTTACGTCCTTGATTGGAGAGACGATTGGGAAGCCCAATTACCATTGATTGAGTTCACATACTATAATAGTTGGCATGCTTTGTTTGAGATGGCACCGTACGAGGCCTTGTACGGTCGTCGTCGTCGATCTCCCTTGTATTGGGACTACCTATCAGAGTCAATCGGCACCGAGCCCGATATGCTTATAGCCGCCCGTGAGAAGGTAGCCTTGATCAGGAGTCGTCTGTTGACCGCTCAGAGTCGACAGAAATCATATGCAGATAATCATCGTTGACCACTAGAGTTCGAGACGGGTGACCACTTTTTGGTCAAAGCATCACCGAATCGAGGTATCTTCCGTTTCGGAAAGCGGGGAAAGTTGAGTCCGAGATTCATTGGACCGTTTGAGATTTTGGATCGAGTAGGCGAGTTAGCTTATCGATTGGCTTTACCTCCGGCGTTGAGCCGAATTCATAATGTGTTTCATGTTTCTCAGTTGCGGAAGTATGTTGTCGACCCGAGTCACATACTTTAGTTCGACGAAATCGAGATAGCGGATGATCATTCATATGAGGAGTATCCTATACGAGTTTTAGAGCGGCGAATCAAACAGTTGAGGAACAAGACGATTCCTTTGGTCAAGATTCAGTGGTCTAGACACGAAGTCGAAGAGTCTACTTGGGAAATAGAGGAGAGTATGCGGGAGGCTTATCCCGAGTTGTTTGACCCTTAGTTTCGAGGACGAAACTCTTTTTAAGGGGGGAGTATGTAATACCCGGTTGTAATCCATCCATTATCATTCAGTAATCATCAGTCAGTAATTTTTTTCGCTCATTAATAATCATTCATCATTCATCATTCATTCATTTGCGTTCATTGTGGGCGTGTTGTAACCATGTATCAGTTACCGATCGTCATTTCATCTCCGTTTATGGATCGAGACGGGAGTATTATCATTATCATCGTGATTGGTAGTCTTGTGCGGGAACTATCATTTTTGGCATGTGTTGGACTTGTTCACTTTCACATACGTGTGGTATGTCGGATCATTCATCAATCGTAGCGAGGAATCGTAGTTATCGGATTTTCACCTTGTCCAGCAACGAGTTACGGCCGTAAGGATTGTAGGTTACGGCCGTAACAGGTGTTCGTTGATTTCAGGCCTTTTTGGACGAACGGTACTTACGACCGTAAGGTTGCGGAATACGGCCGTAAGTTGAGCAGGTACGGCCGTAAGGCTTGGCCGGTTACGGCCGTACGTGTCGAGCAGGGTGCCCAGGTGTTTTTGGCCGAAGGCGAGTTACGGCCGTAAGGGTTGCGGCATACGGCCGTAAGGCGAGGGAGATACGGCCGTAAGGCTTGGCCGGATACGGCCGTACGTTACAGGCAGGGTACCTGGTCATTTTCGACGAAGGGGGCTTACGCCCGTAAGATTGGACGGATACGGCCGTATCGTCCAAGTTACGCCCGTAAGGTGTGTGGGTACGGCCGTAAGGATGTCGGCAGGTGTTTTAGACGAGGGCGAGTTACGCCCGTAAGTCAGGTTTGGATACGGCCGTAAGGCTGTCGGCAGGTGATTGGACAAAGCCGAGTTATGGCCGTACGAGTTGGCTGGTTACGGCCGTAAGGCCGTTGACCTGGGATGTTACGGCCGTAAGAAGGCCGTGTTACGGCCGTAACTTCTGGCAGTTTATATATGTCTTAGACGGGACTTTGAGTTCATTTTCTCATTTCTTCATTTTGTTCCGAGAGAGAGAGCTTGAGGGAGATATTTAGTCATCATCAATATCTTGTGTGTTCGGATTTCATCATCTTGATTCGTTGGGAAGCTTAGATAGTCGATTTAACATGTTTTCATCGGATCGAAGTGTTTGGATCTTCAAAGGTAATATTCTTCAACATCTCGGATTTCGATTTTGTATTGAGATATGATGTTTTAGCCGTTAAAATCATGTTTTATGAAGTGATGTACGCATGATTATGGATATGTATGATTATTCATTGGATTATTGAAGGATTATTCAAGAACACTTTGAATATTAAGTTGGATTTGGGGGTTTTCGATTAATTGTTGTTGAAATCACGATTTTGGATATTCATCTTGGATTATTGATCGTATTGAAGATGTTTTGTTGGTTTGAAACACTTCTTGGGGATTTAATGTTTGTATAATTGAGGATTGATTGTAAACAAACTGAGATTGGTCACAAAGTGTTCGATATAATGCCCAAATGAACTTGGTTTAATCGTATCGACGTTTTGAGTTCGTTATATTCGTGTTTGATTCGTATTTTGATCGGATTGTTGGTAATTGTATTATTCAAGGTTGTTCGAGCGACCGATATCTCAATTAGGACGTTGTTCGTGGAAGGATAATTGTTACCGGTGTTGTGTAAGTTAATTCTTACTCAGTTAAAAGGATATTCATTCCTTTCGTTGTTGTTCATTCATAATCATAATTCATTCATAAGGTACTAACCGTTTCAAAACTTGTAATTGTCACTTAATTACTTCATTCACGAGAAATGACGGTTCCAATCATTTCATTGATCTGTCATTCATTTCACCATCATTTCATCTTGGTGAGTCATTATTCATTTTCGTTGTCACTTTTGTTATATCGTGGTATTCCGAGTCATACTGGCGTGCCGGTTGGTATGTGTAGGATTTTCATGTCGGGCACATTATAGTCGTGTGTTGGTTGGTGGCCTCACATTAGACTGTGCACACGAGTTGATGGCTTCGTGAGACTGATTAGGTACAAGACCACACGTGTATTCGATCGATACTCATTGGTGGCTTGTGCACGGACACATTTCCATCCCGGACGTAGTGTGGCGCCATTCCGTTGAGCCGTACTGTTAGTTGATTCATATAGCATGTTTGATTGCGTATGTTTCGACAGGATATTTCATAACTTCAGATATATCATGATTGTGTATTTTCAACCCTTGAGGATTGTTGTTCTGTGTAACTGACCCCGTTTGGGGATTTTGTTTTCAGGTCATGACAAGGCAAAAGAACGGGAATATAACGTTGACAGCGAGGAGTCCCAGTGATACTAGTAGGGGCCCCCGTTCTTTTCAGTTATTCATATTGTTGTCATTTATTTTCCGCTGCAGATTTTCATTAGGATACTCCGTTTCATTCAGTGTTGTAGTATTCGGTATTGTCCTGGTGTGTTGTACTTAAACTCCTCATCGGAGTAATTATTGTTGTAATGTGGTTGGTACTACATTTACCCTTTTTAATTCATTCATTTTCATTCGCGTGGTGGGTCCCAGTCAGGAATCCACGGCACTGTAATATTCGCCTAGTTTGGGGTGTTACATCGAGCACCTATAATCCTCTGAAAGAAACAACAAAAACAAGATCACAACGAGGACCGAGACCAACAACAATAGGAATTACATCAAGACATTGAAAGAAACTCATTGAAACATTTAATCGAACATTAAATGTTCAATGATTCCCAAGAACACTCAAATCGTCAATCGAGTTAAACCAACTCGAAGTATGGATATACAATCCATAGAATATGTTTAACAACGTCATTTAACAACAATCGATCCATCAAAAATGGATGGAAAATGAAATCAAGAACAAATCCCCCAAAAATTCGATTCGAAGGAAATCAAGAAATATACCTTGATTCGACGAAGAACAATGGATTAAATGATGTTAAATACAATAATACTACTAAGATTAATCATACCCATCATGTATTAATCAACAATACAGAACAAATCGGACAAAAACGCAAAAACCCCAAAATTTCTCAAAATAGGGTTCTAGGAAATCTCACCTTGATTCGCTGGATCAAAGGATGATATGGGATGATCAGTTAATGATATGAACTCAAGTACTTCATGGATTTGTTGTTCAACAACATGGCTTCGCCTCCTCCGAAGCTCCATCCGTGGATCGAAAGGAAGGGAAATGAAAAACGAGTGCAAATGCGACTGCTCTATCACATTTATACTGGTGCAGCCTAGCGTGCGCTAGGCTGCCGGGCTAGCGTACGCTATCGGCCCGAGCCGCAATCCAGGGACTTCGACTAGATCGCCGGCCATGTTATGCGGCGCAGCCTTCCGCCGTATCGCGGCGCTACCGGCCGGTCGTAGCGCACGCAGTGTCGACAAGAGCGCGCGCTACTTGCCGATCCACCCGAATCCGTAACCTCTTCGCTCTACTGCCTCGGCCGACTAGCACGCGCAGCCTAACCAGAAGGCGTGCGCGCTCCCGGCCGTAGCGTGCGCTACTTTCCGGCCGTACCCGTCCAGCCAGCGCCCGCAACCTCCGGCCAGTGCCCGCAACCGTCCGGCCAGTGCTCGACCACCATGACTCGACGACTCAGTTATCCGAAATCGCACGGAACGAACACAACAAAATGCTCGTGGGCAACATCATCGACCCAAAATGAATTACCATGCAACAATTAATCACACGCGACCATGAGAAGGGTCAAGACAACAAATACGAATGCGGATACCCCCAACTTCGGGTAAATTACAAAATGGCCCAAAATGCCCGAAAATCACAATACGTGATCGAATAACCAAACTGAAGTTCACAACACTTCTAATAAAGTTAAACGGACTCACAGGAAACTCGAAACAGCAGTTTCGAATGAGATTCGCAAGAATCGAACTCAAGTACGGAAAAGCCGCTTACGAACATAGAACTCAACAAAACGATACCGAAACGAACTCGGATGACAAAAAGTGCACAATTAATCATTCTCAAAATGACGATACGGTCATGAGCGATTCGTCAAAACGGACTTTCGCCGAAAAAGTAAAAATTACCGGAAATCAAAATTGTGGATATTACATAGGCATGGCTAACGTACGCACTGCATGAAACTCAACGTACACTATGGACGGTGCTTAATGTACGTAACACAGAGAACTTAACGTACGCTATGCAATATGAATTACGAATTCAAATAAATTTATTTGTTGGATTGATTCTAGAAGGCTAAAAAGCTTGCAACGGATACGTGAAGATAACGTATGCTACGAAGAGAAATTAACGTACGCTACGAAGAGAACTTAATGTAACTATGAAGAAATTTAATGTACGCTACGGAATAAACAGAAGCTACTGGACTGATTTGAACATCACATAACGTACATACCCGGAGAGGTTAGCATACGCTACAGAGCTTAACGTACGCTTCGGATGATGAATAACGTATGTAATAAAAGACGCAGACCCAACGGCTAGTTTAGGGCTTGAAGCCTATAAATACCACCTCATATGGTATTCACCATACAACAACTTCAAGCAATGTTTATATACATCAGATATCATTACATACATTGTTGTTGTTGTAATCGAGCTTAATTCATAAGAGTTCGAGTGTTTAATTCACTCAGCCGTAAATGAGAGAAAAGAAAGGAGTGTAGATTTGATTCGGTGTTATTAGGATCGTGTATCTGGCATTATTAGAATCATAATCTAAATCTAAATAAGGTTCTTCTAGTACCAATAGAAAGCTAGAAATGTTGATTCCTTAACCTATAGAAAAGGAAAACGTTTTATCTTGGACCGATATAAAGACATGATTGTAAGGGTTTATCTTGGATCGATAAAAGACAAGATTGTAACGGTTTCTCTCAGACCGATAGATGACAAGGCGGAAAGGTTTATCTTAAGCTTATAGAAAAAGATACGGAGAGAGGACGTAGGCACATTGCGGAACCTCTATATATCGTTGTGTAATTTAGATTCCGCATTTTATCTCTTCCGCAATCGCAAAAGACTTTAAAAACTCTATGCTGTACTATTTTAGTGGCGGTACCAAACTCAACAATTGGTATCAGAGTGGGTATCCCTTATAGTCGTACTACATCCAAGGAGAAAAATATCCAATGGCGCTTCACTTTGCACAGGTCGAAGGCCTCGCCTTAAACCGACCTTCATTTTTTGATGGATCAAATTGTATGACATGGAAAAAGAAAATGTCAATATTCATCCGAGCTTATGATATCGAGATTTGGAAGGTTACTTGTAACACCCCGAAAACAGCAGCTATTACAGTTCCGTGGACCCCCACTGGGACCCACCAGGCGAGACCACAACATAAACTTTAACATCCATAGACACGGTACCGAACCACGTTTATTAATCAAAACCCTGATATGGAGTATAATTTATATATGTCAACTCACACAACCGTACATAGGATCCAAATTCGATATAGACCATATGGAGATGGAAAATACCTTACAAATTATAATACATTCATCTGAAATAAAATAAAATGAAAAATCACAGTAAGACATAACAGATCATCAAAAGACTCGGGCCCCCCGAATTAGCATCCTTCAAAACCCTCTGCCGCCATCGTGCTCTTCCTGTGCCTTGCCCTTTCCTCGCCCTGAAATACAAGTATTTCGCCCAAACCACTTGGTCAGCTATACATGATAATAATTCTCATGGCATTACCCAATTCATATACATACAGATATCAAAGAAACAACCAACTACTGAATATACCCCGCAGGCGTATAAACAGTCGGTCCCAACTGTCGAACATATCCAAACATACGGATGACAAAATAATATGGCTCAAGACGGACGTCACAATATGCCCGATCCGGAAATGTGTCCGTGCACATGTCCACCCCGTATACGGAATCCATAATATACATGGGATGATGTACCTAATTAGCCTCAAGAACTACGTCTCGTGTGCACGATCTAATGCGGAAACATCCATGCATGACCATCAAGTGCCCGGCTAAAAATCCTACACATAACCAATCGGCACGCAGATATGACTCTAGAGATGTCACGATGCAACATGACAATGGAACTCAACGAATTACACTTTTATCAAAGAATCGAACAACTCACTGAAGTGACAACAAAGCTCAACGAGACCAACGGTAACAAGGGCGATAAGCTTGGGAATACAATATTCATAGAAACAATATTCGTAACTTTACTCGAATAGTTCAATTATCCTATCGAACATTCTAACGCCCCAATTACGAATTATCATATATCAATTTATTAGATTCGCCCACATATTCTAACATTAATGCCAAGCATTTGAAGTCAAGAACATTATCAATGTAATACTATGATGATTAAACATACTCTCAATTCATAAACACTTCCGATTAACGTTGAACATGTTAAAAGTTGTGTTTATTTACATTCTTCATCATCTTTCCAATGATTATGTTAAGCCAATCCAGAAATAAAATCATAACTTTAAGTTTTAAGAATAATAAGAACATCATCCTAATTTACGTCTCCTAATACACGAGGATCAACGTAAATGAATTCAGCCATTAATTCTACTGCATCATTATCACCCATAATCATTATAATCACCCTAAGAACACTATCAACATATTAATGTAGTGTTTACACCTTCTTAAATAATCAACACATTCGATTAACTTGAATATATGAAGTTTATGTTTGTGTTCTACCAAAATCCATTACTTTCCCTTGAAGAAGTTGTTCAAAACCTAGTTACATCATTTAGGATGTTTGAAGCTCTAAATATAACATCATTCAATCTTGTAATAATCATTTTCAGGGGTTTAACATAACATTTAGACAATCCATTTCATCAACTTATCAAATTCATCACGAATGTATCAATTTTGTAAGGCCAAAACATAGTTTCATATTATCTCTCAAGGATTAACTAAACATTCAAGACAAGATTATAATCTAACACCTCTAGTCATCAAGGATTCCTTATTTACATGTTCTGTGTGTCAAGATCAAAATCAACTTCATATTGTCATGTTATTAATCAGGTTTTATCTAGCATAATCAACACGACTATGCTATGAAGTTATCATACATCAAGAAGTGATGCTAACATTCCTTATATTGTTCTTCACTTAGTTTGACCATGATTCTAATAACTATCATGTTTATACTAGATTAATCTAAAATTATACGAAGTGTTTAATACTAATATCTTCACAAGCATGGATTCAATACGAGTTAAAGAAAAACCAACCTCAAAATGAAGAACAACACCAACACTTCCAACAACATACTTCAATCTCCTAATCTCCAAGCCACAATCCAAATGATGAAGCTCCAACACAAGATGGAAGGGGTAGAAATCAATTTAACAAGGTGGGGAATAGGTTTCTCAAAGGGATGGTTGAGTTGGTTTGGGCAGAAAAATGAAAGGCAAGCCATACCTTTATAACCCGAATTCAGAATTACATACGCTATAGCTAAAGATTAACGTACGTTACAAATATTACGTACGTAACCATATGAGCATTACGTACGTAATAGGTTCCCAGATGTTACTAACTCAAAATACACATGTTCTTACGTACGTTGCCAAAATGAACGTACGTAAAGCTCTGTACATTACATACGCTAAGGCATAGACATTACGTATGTAATGGCCATTGACTCGGTTTTCACGATCGACTCCCGACCACTGCCTACATGCTCGGTCCCACCACCGAAAGGTGATCTGCTGATTGATACCCTGCATTACGTAAGTTAACACAGGAGTGTTACGTAAGTAATGCTACATACATAGCGTACGTAAAGGTAAAGTATTAGCTCACACTAAGGGCAACAACAAGTAAAAAAAATGAAATTCTCCACTTAACATCTAGCAATCAACTATAGCGTGAACGACTAAGATCAATAATTCAATTTAACACAACTCCTCAATATACTCATTACAATACACACGGATATGGTATGATAATGCTCGGTTTAATCGAAGAATACAATAGTAAAGATGAGAGTTTAGGTGGATATTACATACTCCACCCTTAAAAGGAGTTTCGTCCCAGAAACTAAAGGGTAAACAACTCGGGATATCTCTCTCGCATACTATCCTCAGTTTCCCACGTAGCCTCCTCGATTCCGTGTCTTGACCATTGAATCTTCATTTAGGGGATCGCCTTGTTCCTCAACTATTTGACTCTCCTCTCAAGTGTCCGCACAGGACGTTCTTCATACGAATGGTCATCGGCTATCTCGGCCTCGTCGAATCGAATAGTGTGGCTCGGGTCAGCAACATACTTGCCCAACTGATATACATGAAATACGTTGTGAATCCGACTCAAGGCTGGTGGTAACGCCAAATGATAGGCTAGGTCGCCTACACGTTCCAAAATCTCAAACAGACCAATATACCTCGGGCTCAACTTGCCTTTCTTCCCGAATGAAAAAACGCCTCGAGTCGGGGACATTTTTACCAGTACATGATGTTGTTGCCCGAAATATTATCCGAAGATAGATATTGCTGTAATGGTCGAGCAACAGCAAATTGCGAGAGCACGTCCGAGGGAATGGAAAAACACAAGATTTGCCGGGTTTGTTAGGCCCGGGCTTGAATGCTCTCGCGAGATGTTATTAATAAGAATACGTTTGTGTACAAATATTAATGTAAGAATCTAATTACAATGAGTGTAAAATATTCTATGTATCTAGCTGTTGAGTGCTTGCCAGAAGAACTAGAGTTGCTCTGAGTTCTTGAACTGCTGGGAGTTCTGGTTTTCGTCTCTGCCGACCGTCTTTCATGGAAGAGGTGCTGAGAGAGAAGTATGTCTGAAGTGTATAGCTTTGCCAAGAGTGAAAAGCCAGATAAAGCCAAGTATGAGTTGAGCTTCTGAACTGGACGTGAACTGGTTGAAAATCCGAGAGAGTTCCAAGTGTAGGCAGCCTCCTATTTATAGGGGCTCACGTGCCCTTTTCCTGACGGGCGATCGCCTTTCATGTAATATAATAAGGGGCGATTCGTCTTTATGTCACATGGGTTGTCTGCCTTAAAGCCTGCGGCTGCTGCTGGCAGCCAGCTGTGCGGTCCAATGAGGAGCCGGCACGCGTCCTGAGTTGCTGTCATGGGCGGTCCCACTGTGCACCTTTCGGAGGGTCTGTCGGTAGGTGAGAAGATGCTGACAGGCTGTGGTCAACGATCTATGTTTTGCGGCGCCTTTTCCGGATCTGCGCATGTGGGACTCTGTTCGAGCTTCGTCCTTCGCCGACTGGACAGGTGATGGCTTCGCGTGGCATGAGACGGTCGTCATTGGTCGGTCACCAGGGGTCGATCGCCAAGTATCGAGAGACGATCACCTTAGATGTCGATCGCTCGGCACCGGGACTTGATCGGGGACCTTCGATCGGGCAATCTACCCCGGCTGCTAGGCTCTGGATCGGTCGCCCGATCTCTGAGGCGATCGCCTATTGAGACGTATAATTCTCGACACAACACAAGATCACCAACCTCAAACTTGAGTGGTCAACGACGATTATCTACATACGATTTCTGGCGGATCTGAGCCGTTAATATACGACTTTTAATCAGAGCAATCTTCTCGTGGGCTGCTAACAATATATCTGGCTCCATACGAATGGATTTAGACAAGTCGTCCCAACACAGAGGGGACCTACAACGACGGCCATACAATGCATCATAAGGTGTTATATTCATCGAGGTGTGCCAACTGTTATTATATGTGAATTCCACCAACGGTAGTTGGGCTTCCCAATCGTACTTCCAATCGAGAGCACACGCCCTCAACATATCCTCCAGAGTTTGAATAGTCCTCTCAGACTGACCGTCGGTCTCAGGATGAAATGCCGTACTGAAGTTTAAATGTGTACCCATTGCACGATGAATCGCCTTCCAGAAATGTGACACAAACCGTCCGTCACGATCTGATACAATACTCTTGGGGGTACCGTGCAGCCTCAAAATCTCTTTAATGAACAACTGGGCCAACCTCTCAGGACCCCACATATCCTTAATCTCCAAGAATTGGGATGATTTGGTCAGTCGATCCACAATCACCCAAATCATATTCATACCTCGTTGGCTCGTCGGCAAGCTAGTAATAAAATCCATCGATATGTCTTCCCACTTACACTCGAGAATCGTGAGTGGTTTCAACATGCCCACTGGTCGCTGATGCTCAATCTTGACCTGCTGACAGGTCAAACACCTCGAAATGAATTATGCAACTTCCCTTATCATGTAACCCCACTAATAATACAGCTTCAAATCCTTATACAATTTGTTCGATCCTGGGTATATGGAATATGGGGTAGCATGAGCCTCCTTCAGAATAGTGTTCCTCAACTCTTCCTCCGCCGGTACACAAACACGAATTTTGAAGCATATCAGTCCATCCTCGTGAACCATAAATCCAGGGGATTTCCCCTGATCAATTTCTCCACGAATTCTAGATAAGAATGGGTCTTTCATTTGTTTCATCCTCACTATCTCATCAAGGGACGATGAAATCTCAAGCGTGCAAAGTGGGGCAGGCACGTAGTCATTGTAACCTCGATAATTATTGTGCATGTAAAATTCAGGGTTATTATTATTAATCTAGTACGATTGCCATCTTGGAGGTGGAGCCATTTTCTTCGGCCTTACAGCTTGCCTCCTGGGTCTCCAGTTAGATTCCCAAAGTTGTTGCTGATATTATCTGGTGACCTGCTTTCACGATGGATAACGAGGCTCCTGTATCCAGTATCTAGGCGCACTGTACTATTGGAAGTACTGCTGTGCGGGCCTTTGATATTTGGGTACAACCTTCTTTCTGAACGGCTGTTGGCGCTTTTGATATGCTCGGAGAGCATGCTGTAGGTTAGGCCTTACAGGTCTGGGTGGCTGAGGATTCCACTGTCTGTGATATGACTTTTGTGGCGGAATGGCAGCCTTCGCTGTACGCTGACCAGCTATTGCCTTTGCAGGACTCGAGATTTCTTCCGATACAGAAATGGGTTCCACATCCCTGACGAACACAGTACTAGTTTTCCCTTAATTGGAGAATGCGTTGTATCCTAAGCCACTTTTATCATGAGCATGTTGACCAGTGCTTAGAATTTCTTCCATCATTTTTGATGATTTCTTGTTTTAATGTCTCATCGGTCTTTTGACTGTTTTTAAATTCATTCATCATATTTTCAAAGGTATGAGATGCATTAATGGGAATATATGATGTTGAGCTTACCTCATCATCGCTATCTTCATCGTCTTCGATATCTTTAGCCACAAAACACATGTATGCTTTATCTTCGAGTTCATCATCGGACGAGTCACTGTCAGTGACTGCGTGAAGACATTCCTCGGTCTTGGTTTAAGCGGGCGAGGCTTCTGATTCGCTGATCAGGGCCTTGAGCTTGTTCTTCCAAGCACGCCTTCTTTCGTCCTTTTCTTATTGCTCGACTTTCGGCAATTTTTGGACTTTAGGATGCGGACACTTATTCGCATAATGTCCTGATTTCCTACAATTATAACATAAATTAGAATCACCGGATGGGGAAGATGCAGAACTTACCTTATGAAAAGGATTGGGCCTGTATGCGGTCTTTCCAGACTATTTGATGAATTTCTTGAATTTGTGCATGAGTAGAGCCATTTCATCTTGTGACAGAATATCGTCGTCACTGTCAGCATTTCTGTAGGCAGATTTGGATGTGATGTGCATGCTTTTTCTCCTGTTGGATACATCGGCTAATGCTTTAGTCCTAGCAGGTGATTCTTCGGCCTTCTCTTTCCTGTCAATGTCATACTCGAAACCTTTTAGGTCAGAGAAGAGGTCAAAAGTAGATATGTCATTGAGATTACATGACACACGCATAGCTGTGGTTTTTATGTCCCATCGAGCAGGGAGTGATCTAAATAATTTCAAATTTTTCTCCTTTTGGGTATACACTTTACCCAATGCTTCAAGTTCACCGACAATGCCAGTGAATCTAAGGTCAAGTTTCTCAAGAGTTTCAGATGATTTCATTTTGAAAGATTCAAATTACTGAGTGAGTTTTGAAATCTTATTTTCTTTTAAGAGCTCAGTTCCCTCGCAAATCATCTTGAGTTTATCCCAGATTTTCTTGGCTGTCTTACAACTCTTTACCTTTGAGAATGTGCCTTTGTCGAGAGTGATAAATAGCGCATTCTTTGCTACTTTGTCGAGGTTGGCGTGCTTCCGACCATCAGTTTTCCACTGCTCGCGCTCTTTCTCGAGCATCTCGGCATGAGCTTGTCCTTCAATCCTTAGAGCAGGATTTACCTTGATGATCTTTATGGGGACTTCTTGAATGACAAAAATCATTTCTTCGTGCATGGATGCAAGATGAGCCTCCATCCTAATTCTCCAATCATTAAACTCGTTAATATAAAACATATATACTTTATTTATCAGTAAGGTATCCATGAGTAAGAATAGGAAAGACAAGACTCTTTTCTAAAGAATGTGTGATTTTAGGATCTAATTCAGTTAAAAATATGACTGATTATTTTTAGAATCAACCGCTCCGATACCACTTGTTGGCCACTAAGTATACAGAATACAGCTTGGAAAAGTGTTGGTACAACAAGCTGTACGTTTTTCAAATAAGAGTGCGTAGCGGAAGTTCGTTTAAGTGAGTTGCTGTAAATACAGCAACTAGGTTTTTCTTCTGGTAGCTTGGTGCGTACAGGGTATGTAATGTATACTTGTAAATAATCACAGTAATGAAAAGAATAAATGCATAAGGTAAATAACACATTATTTGAAGTGGTTCGAGGTAAACCCCTCTACGCCCACTGGTCCTCAACACAGGGTAAAAGTTTATTATAATCACTACATACACAACTACGCGACTTCTAATCAAACCTATCCTTGTGTCTTTCACACAGATTGATACAAAGACTGTCGCTTTCAATCGTTCACACAGATTAGTTGATGGCGTCTCTTGACTTGATTCTTCTCATACAGATTGAAGCTTCGTCCTATTCGTCCCACACAGGTCAGAATAGCTTTCTTAGTTCACACAGAAGTAGGTTTTATAACAAGGTAAAATGGTAAAGTAACTGGTTTAGAACAGCAGCTTGAACACGATTGTAACACCCCCTAACCTAGCAGCTGAACCGCAAAGGGGTCCGTGCTACTAAGTTGGGGAGTATCACGCTTTTAAACTTTGAAAACCAATAAGAAGTAGATTTGGTAATGTGAGTACTCAGGGAAATAATGCAAACCGGTATTATTTATTCAAAATATTACACAACCTTAAGTTTAATACATAACAAAACCATAACACAGTGATCTTATTAAAAACAAAACATAGTCTTCCAGCATAGGGGCGAAATAGCTGGGGAATGGCATATGGACAAGTCTCCGGCTATCAACACTGAAGAAGATAGTCAACTCCTAAACATGAGCATCATCACCTATATCATAAGAATCTAATGAGCTAATGGCTCAGTAAGATGAGACTTCTGTAATAGCAAAGTATCACGTATATCAACAAATAACTACTATATATATATATATAGTCATGTTCTTGTAAAATCCTTTCTTCGGGTACCCTTTAAGTGTGATACTCGACTGATTGTGATAGGCCATGGTTTTCGGAACCTGTTCATATAATTGGCCAATAAAAGATGTATACGGGGGTTCCCATACTGGTTTTTCAACTAATGGTATTAGCCGTATTCAACCTTTTTCATTCAGTGTGGGTTTCCTTGACCGACTTTCAGCCGCAAGTATTTGCCACCATGTGTTGGGTCCGCCGGTCCCCCGCGTCCCGTGCCTACCCGCCATCAATCAAGTACCATACTTCCTATTCTTAAACATTCTTTAACATACACATGTTATGCATGATCATTCAATAACAGACATATAAAAATATCAATCAATATATGATCCTTATGATACAGCAAGGAAAAGCCTCTTCTTACCTCAAGTCTTGTGCCTGTTGATGTGAAAAGATCAGTTTCTATGGATGGATGTGCTAAAATCCTTGAAGAAACAATCTGAAATCTCTTTGGGGACTTTTAACAAACACCTTGGAAAACTGTTAGATTTGAGCTTCTTATTTGATCGTGCTTTTTGTAGCTTTTATAATTTTTGGAAGTGAAATATTTTACGGGCGTTTTAAAGTAGAGGTTCACAGCTTCAAAGTGTTATATCATTTGTTGTTAAATACGTACGTATACATATATTTATAGGAGTTCAAAGTCGGATGAAAATCAATCTTACTCTGACAGCTGGAGGCCTTATCCAGACAGCTGGCCGAGAAGGTTCTGTCGGTCGTGACCGACCTTATCCGGACAGCTGGACAGCCTTATCCGGATGGTGGCCGAGAATCTTCTGTCGGTTGTGACCGACCTTATCCGGACAGCTGGACAGCCTTATCCGGATAGTCGCCTCGAAGCTTCTGTCGGTCGTGACCGACAGTTGTCAGTCGCCGTGTCCGGTGGTGACCGGAAAATGTCCATCAACTTGGCTCAGCCGGTTCGACTCCTTCCCGATGTCCAAATTCGATTTTTCGACCTGTTACGGACTCTTCGGAGTTAAATCTTCGATATTCTCATTAAAATAATAATTTAATATTATTTTTGCAGTATAAGTGTTCTGTAATGAAAATTTTATCGTATCAACTCATCGAGAATTTTCGAAATTACTTTCATAAATTCTAAAATAATCTTTATAATTTATTTTGAAATCTTTTCTTTTCAAATCCTTCATTTTATGTTGGAAACATATCGGTCCAAGTATTAGACAACTTGTATGAAATCCATGATCATTTGCAAAATAAATAGCATTTAATTAAGTCTTTGAATTTTTTAGGGTATTACAATTATTATTTTATAATCGTTTAGCACATCGATCTCCTTACTGAGAAACTGAGCTCCTCACTACAACAAAACATCACATAATGACTTTTTTCATGTTAGAGGAGATAATTAACATGTCGTATAAAACATAATACGAATGGGCATAGCAGTTATTCATGCTCATGAAATGTCTACTTGTATGCCATGCTTCCATAATGCATATTATGTAAATGCATTTAGGTATTAAATGGTTATTGGCTTAGGGGATAACCGGGCATTACAACGATGATCTTGGCTGATGATGTGCTGTTCTTATTGACTGAGTATATTTCTTCTCTTCAGATATAGATAGATGCTTGAAGAAATATACTTTGTTCTTGTAAGCTTTGATTCAATGATAATGACTACTCATTCGTTCGTTTGAACTTGTTCGTCGAGATTCATCAGTATAAGTACGCGTATCTTCAGTATGTGATCATTTTTTTTTGCAATGTCTATTGCATGGACTATTTATAACCTTGGAATAGATCCGTTATAAATATGTCCGTTGGCTGGGTTGGTGAGCTGAGATCCATTCTGATTGGTTGATTGACTTTCAAGAACAGGATCCAGTTTTTGCTCATTGTCTGAAGATCTTTGTAGGTTGGTATTTAAATACTTTATCCAGTCAGTATTTAAATACTTCTTTCAAATGGCGTTCTGACTTTAGCGTATAAAGTAGATTCCTTCTTCACGATCTTCAATCCTGTTGGATAAGTGTTTATCATCCTAAAACTTTCAGCCTGTATGCTGTATCCAACATAATACATTTCTTATTGCTGTTAGGTATAGGCTTCAACGTTGTAGGCTATCTCTAGGCTGTATGGAGGGTGTTGTATAGAGTTCCCAGATAGTTTCCATACTTGGCGGTATTTCGAATCCTTCGCTATATGATGGCAAATATACTTGAGATAGCTTGCTGTATGTTGACTAGATTACTTGCCGTATGTTGGTAGTGCGAAATCTTGCTGTATGTTGGCAATTATCAAAACAAGGTACAAGATTGTTTATCCCAACAAGGAGAAAACTAATAAAATGGTCAAGGCCGAAAATTTTAATCTGTATATGTTTTATATTTTTGCAGGTATAAATCCCATCGAAGGATTGTTGTTTTGTCATCATCAAAAAGAGGGAGATTGTTGGAAAATTTTATTGCACACATTCAGTTTAGAGGTTTTGATGATAAGTTGATAAACATACAAAAACAACAATGAAACAAAGAAAAACAACAATGAATCAAGAAGAAGTCGGAGATGCACGAGCTGGAAAAAAGAACATTGAATTGAAGCAAAAAATACATAACGTACGCTATGTATCATAGCTAACGTACGTAACGAAGAACCAACTAAAGACAACCGAGTATGGCAAGGCTAATATACGCACGACATGAAACTCAACGTACACTATGGACGGTGCTTAACGTACGTAACACAGAGAACTTAACGTACGCTATGCAATATGAGTTATGAATTCAAATAAATCAATATGAAGGATTGATTCTAGAAGGTCAAAAACATGCAACGGATACATGAAGATAACGTACGCTATGAAGAGAAATTAACGTACGATACGAAGAGAACTTAACGTACCTATGAAGAAAGTTAACATACGACACTGAATATACAGAAGCTACTGGACTGATTTGAACACCACATAATGTACGTAACCGGAGAGGTTAACATACGCTACAAATCTTAACATATGCTTCGGATGATGAATAACGTGCGTAATGATATGCAGAACCAACAACTAGTTTAGGGCTTGAAGCCTATAAATAACACCTCATATGGTATTCCCCATACAACAACTTCAGGCAAAGTTTATTTGCACCAGATATCATTACATACATTGTTGTTGTTGTAATCGAGCTTAATTCATAAGAGTTCGAGTGTTTAATTCACTCAACCATACACGATAGAAAATAAAGGATTGTAGATTTGATTCGGTATTATTAGGATCGTGTATCCGGCATTATTAGAATCATAATCTAAATCCAAATGAGGTTCTTATGGTACCAATAGAAAGCTAGAAAGGTTGATTCTTTAACCAATAGAAAAAGAAAATGGTTTATCTTGGACCGATATAAAGACAAGATTGTAACGGTTAATCTTGGACCGATAGAATACAAAATTGTAACGGTTTCCCTCAGACCGATAGAGGACAAGGTGGAGAGGTTTATCTTAAGCCTATAGAAAAAGATATGGAGAGAGGACGTAGGCACATTGCCGAACCTCTATATATCTTTGTGTAATTAACATTCCGTATTTTATCGCTTCCGCAATCGCAAAAGACTTTAAAAACTCTATGCTGTACTATTTTAGTGGCGGTACCAAACCCAACAATTGGTGTCAGAGTAGGTATCTTTTATAGTCGTCCTACATCTGAGGAGAAAAAGATCCAATGGCGCTTCACTTTGCACAGGTCGAAGGCCTCGCCTTAAATCGACCTCCACTTTTTGATGGATCAAATTTTATGACATGGAAAAAGAAAATGTCAATATTCATCCGAGCTTATGATATCGAGATTTGGAAGGTTATTTGCCTTGGTCAAAAGATTCCTACAAAAATAGATGGCTCTCTCAAAAGCTTCGAAGATTAAAGTGATGAGGATTGGAAAAGCGATCATCACAATTGTAAACCAACTCAATTGCTATATTGTGCTTTTAATCAGGAAGAGCATAATCGTATATCCGCATGTGATAGTGCCAAAAATTTTAGAAAATGCTAGAGGTAACACATGAAGGAACAAACCTAGTCAAAGAGACGAAGATCAATATGCTTCTCCATACTACAGCTTTTCATGATGAAAGACGAAGAGTCCATTAACAATATGCTCGACCGATTTTCGGTCATTACAAATGGACTTGCTTGTCTCGAAAAACCCTTCTCGAGTAGTGAAAAAGTCAAGAAGATATTACGATCACTACCTCGTGAATGGGATGGAACGGTTACGGCAATCATGGAATCTAAAGATCTCAATACACTGGATTTTAGCGCCATTGTAGGTTCGCTAATAAATTAGGAGATAGTCCTTAAATCAAGGAACACGAAGCCGAAATCGAAGGAAAAGTCAATAGCTTTAAAAGCTAAAAGGATGTCAAAAAATGAAGAAGATATCCCAGTTGATGATAATGATGAAGAATCGGCAGTTTATGCCAAAAACATAAATAAGTATCAAAACTTATTAAACCGGCGAGGAAAAGACATCTACAAGAATGAGTCAAAGGGATTCGATAATAATTATCGAAATTGTGGAAAACCAGGTCACTTTGCAAATAATTGTCGAGGCTCGACCTCCAAGAAGAAAGTACTAATAGCCACATGGAGTGACGAGGATGAAGAAGAAGATAATATTCAAAATAATTTCACATTCATGGCAAGGAATTAGTTTGACGATAGTGACGATGAAATATAAGTAAGTATCTCGTCTCACGATGAAATATTTAATGCTTTTAAACTATTAAATATGGATTTTCAAAATTCATTAACTGATAACAAATCCGTCAAAATGAAAAATAAATTTATGGAAGGCGAAATCTCCAAATTAAACGAAAAAGGAAAATTAATTGAAAATGAATATTCTCTTTGTATAGAAAGAGAAACTAAATTAAAGGATGATTTATTAAAAGTTCAAAACGAACTAAAAGTTTTAACGAACAAATTTTCTCTCGAAAATGAGAAATTTAAAAAATTACTTTTAGTTCAAAAATTTTCGTTAAATAAACAAGGATTATGATTCAAACAAAATGATAAAAATGATCCTTAAACTTCAAAGCACCCCAATGTGGTAAATATATAAAATTCGGCATCATATTACAAATTGTAAAAGACCAAGACGAACAATAAAAATAAACAAAATATGGATCCCAAAAGGAACCATAATACCAAACATCATCTATTTACCAAATGAAAAACGACCGAGAGTCGGTTTGATCCCTAAAATTCAAAATTAATTATTTCAAAATAATTGGTATTTAACTCACGGGGAGTTATTCTTTTAAAGGGAGATATTTTTCAGGGGGAGTTTTACCCATCTATTTTCATATTTAATTTTTCATTGATTATATGATTTTCATGCACTTATTGATAATGACAAAAAGGGGGAGAAGAATCAATAGAAAAATGAGCCGAAAAATAATAGTGGGGGAGAAGAAGCTAAAAGAAAAATATAGGAAGATGTTACGGGAGAAGTTGAAAAGAAAAGAAGGAATGATGGGGAGGAGAAAACTAACAAAATGGACAAAGCTGAAAATTTTGATCTGTATATATTTTATATTTTTGCAGGTATAAATTCCATCGAAGGATTGTTGTTTTGTCATCATCATAAAGAGGGAGATTGTTGGAACATTTTTATTCCACATATTCAATTTAGAGGTTTTGATGATATGTTTATAAACATAGAAAAACAACAATGAAACAAACAAAAACAACAATGAATCAAGAAGAAGTCGGAGATGCACGAGCTGGACAAAAGAACATTGAATTGAAGCAAAAACATACATAACGTACGCTATGTAACATATCTAACGTACGTAACAAAGACCCAGCTGAAGACAGTCGAGTATGGTGTAACACCCCCAATCCGCTCAGGGATATTACAGGCCGTAGAACCTTTCCTCAAGGATCTACCAGGCTGGTAACAACATCGAAAATCTCAACAATGCCTTTAAGACTAAAATGACTCAGTAGACCGATTTGGTCTTTCAATAAATACATAGAACTCAATCACTAACACATGCCCACGTAGGGGTCGAGTACAACACACTCCCGTATAACGGGGAAAGAATACTGCAGCGGAAAATAAAATACAACTAAACCAATATGACATCAACGGGTCTTCGTGTGATTAGTATCGTTCATCTTTCATCATCCTTCATGCCGAACCTGTGCTATGCTCCAAAACCGGAATGCAATACAGACATCCACCCCCCGAATACTCGGGGGTTAGAAAAACTCCACTGTTTTGCTAGTACAAGTATGAAATCATACGAAATGTAACAAACCAATAGAAATCACGAATCAGGTACGACAAATAATTGGAAAAGACTTCCCGAGAAGTTTTATTAATTAGAAACCATCAAAGAAGTGTTTGAAAATAAATTCTTCATATCGGAGATTTTAAAAATATAAACTTTGTTAGACCTTAAGTCCTTTAGTTGAAAATATCCAATTCAAAATGAACGGGTCTCGGCCCAAAATCACTTTCCATAAAACGATCTTTACAAACCGTTGGGATCTCATCCCAAATCTCATGAAATCACAGTACAGGAGAATAATATCAAGGTTCGTTTTCCAACATCAAACTCCACAACCCAAGGTTTAACCACAAACGACAAATACTCTAGTGCCTTCCTAGCCAAGTAAACCAAACGAACAACTTACCTCTTACACACTTAACGATGCATGCAATCATGAAAACCGTTCAAAAGCACTTATTTTTGGAAATGCCATAATCAAATCACATTGTAAAATGCACCACAATTAACCGTCGATCTACACCTCCGTGGACCCCTACCGAGACCCCGTCGGATCTAACCCGTAGTGGTTAAAAGCAAAGCTCGTGGTTAAAAGCAAGAAGCTGGTGCAAGTACAATGATTCTAGAATATGTACAACAAGTGAATAATCAACATAAATCACAGTGTCATCACAGATATTCCGGAATACCACATCACAATCATCATCACAAAACAACCTCCCGAGCTATACTGGCCCCGCATCTCGCAAGATACGCACCCCAAGAGACCTCGTCAGGCTATCTCTGGTTGTATAGCCCAAAAGAGTGATCCGTAGGGAAACGAAGCCTACCAGACCCCAGGGGACCCTCACTGTTGTACTCGGCTCACACACACTCAATCAACAATTGACACAAATCCCATTTTTACATATTCACACGAAGTACATTAAACACAATCAAAGTACTTGCCTCAATTCGAACGACACGGGAAACAACAAATGGATGGACGTACGTTCCGAACTTCCTTCAACAATTCGACCCTAACACAACGAGATACCGAATCAAAACACAACACTACGGAAACGGAAGGATTCACCCTAAGTTCTACCCTTAGGGACATTTAATCAAACACTACGAAGGCAACATAGCTCGAACCCAAACTATGGAAGGTAACTTGGGGTTAAATCCGTGAATCTTGGAGAAAAATGAAGGATTATGATTATAACATCACAATCTAGCACAAACGGAGCTAGAATAGATTAGAACCAAAGATCTCAACAAAAACTCCAAAATATGAAGAACTAGGGTTCCAGCGGATTTTACCTTGATTTGGACGGTGAAAGTTGATGAGATGTTGATAACTTGGTGTTTGGAACTCAAAATTATTTTTGGATGAAGAAATCCGACCAAAATCTGCACTCACCAATGATCAAGCATGCCCAGCCGCCGGAGGAGAAAAAGGATGGGAAGAAATGACGAATCTGAGCCTGCCCAGCATATATATACTGGGGAGAAACTAGCGCGCGCTAAGGCTAAAAATTAGCGTGCGCTAACGGGTTAGACAGGCAGTACAGAACCCACTATCTGACTTCGGTAGCGCACACTACTCAGAAATATTAGCGTGCATTATCGATCATGACTAGCACGCGCTAAACCCGGAATATAGCGTGCGCTACCTACTATCGCCCGCAGTCCAGAACAATCTGTCCTCACTGCCCTGTCGACTCAGCGCGCGCTAACCTACTAATAGCATGTGCTAGAGCGATGAAATAGAGTACGTTAGTCTGGCCATAGCGTGCGCTAACGCCCCACTCCAGAGTCCAGAAAACTCTCCAGGCCTCACTGCCCAGCAGGCCTAGCGTACGCTACTCACATGTAATATCCGCAATTTCGATTTCCGATAAATTTTTTTTCTGGTGTAAGTCCATCTTAGCAACTCTATTGTGGCCGTTTCGTCATTCCGAGAATGATGAATTCTACACTTTTTGTCATCCGAGTGTCTCAGTGTCGTTTTGTTGAATTCCGTGTTCTTAAGCGACTTTTCCACGTATGAGTTCGACTTTGTAAAATCACCATTAATTCTTGGAAACTCCAAAAATTCTGAATCTTTTCAATGTTTTAGAGCATCAAGTTAGCTTTCCAATGGTTCAATCGGTGAGTCAATCGGGGTCCGGACGAAGGAGTTATGGTCGAAATAGCTAAGGCTGCACCATGTGCCTTTTGGTGCTGGAGCGGGCTGTACCGCGGGCCGCGGCCCCTGTTGTCTGGGCCGCAGCACTAAGATGGCTGGGAGCATTTTTTTTAGCCGTGGGCCGTGGCACACTCATTCCGGGCCGCGGCACACGGGTCAGATCACCCTTTTCCAGCGGATTTTTGGAGGAAGGAAGCTCATTTCATCCTCCTCTTTGTTTCTCCTCTCCTTGGGCGATTATTGGGCGAATTCTTGGGCGATTTATCATCATCAATCTCAGAGATTTGATCCTCCTTGAGTTCTTGGTGCGAATTAACATCTTTTTGGATTCTTCATCCCAAATCTAAGGTAAATTTTTTCAACATCTTGGATTTCGATTTTTAGTTGGGATATGATGATTTGGATGTTGTAATCATGATATGTGAAGGGATATACATATGATTATGAGTTTTTATAAATTATCATTGGATTGTTGGAGGATTATTCAAGAACATGTTGGATGTTGATTTTGGAATTGGGGGTTTTGATTAGATGTTGTTGGAATCTCGAATTGTGTATTCCTATGAGAATATTGATTGTATATAAGATGTTTTGTTTGATTGAATCATTCATTGGAGGTTTGGTATCGATATAATCGAGATTGGTTGTAAACAATTGGAAGTTGTCTACAACGTGTTTGTTGAATTGCTTCAATGAGTTTGGGTATTGTTGTATCGACTTTTGAGTTGCTTGTGATCATGCTTGATTCGTATATTAAGCGAATCATTGGTAATTATGTTATTCAAGGTTGTTTCGAGGACTGATAATCAGTTTAAGGACGTTGTTCATGGAAGGACATTCTCGCCATCGATTTAAGGCAAGTTTTATACTTGTACTAGTCAATGAGATTAATGTTGTCATATATGTGTATGAATGTGTTGTATCATTCCGAGACTTAGTCTCTTCATAAGTTCATTGATATTAGGGGATCGTTCGATACGATACTCTTCGGCAATTATGCCAAATGTTTATCATTCATTAATGGCCGGTAAGGCATTGAGATATTCGTTGTTAATGTTATTATCGATCACCGGGTCGCGGTATCGATGTATCGATTGTTGTTGTTAATATTGATGTCGATCTAGACGTTGTTGTAATCATTGTTATTAATGTTGGCTTCCTGTCATTCATGTTGTATTGGCCAATTGAAGGCATTGTCGTATTCGTTCTCATCTTCGTCGTCGGTAGCCAATTAAAGGTGCCGAGGCATTCATTGTATCATTGTCATCGATTAGCCGTTCTAAGGCAATCGAGGTGCTCAATCATTCATTGTATCATTGTTATCGATTGGCCGTTCTAAGACAATCGAGGAGTTCAATCATTCGTTGTATCATTGTCATCGATTAGCCGTTCTAAGGCAATCGAGGTGCTCAATCATTCATTGTATCATTGTCATCGATTAGTCGTTCTAAGGCAATCGAGGTGTTCAATCCTTCATTGTATCATTGTCATCGATTAGCCGTTCTAAGGCAATCGAGGTGCTCAAACATTCATTATATCATTGTTATCGATTGGACGTTTTAAGGCAATCGAGGTATTGAATCATCCGTTGCATCATTGTTATCGGTTGGCCATTCTAAAGCAGTCGAGGTATTAAATTGGGGTTGTCGAGGATAGTTCCCATCCGTTGTGTCGTTGTTATCTATTGACCATTTTAAGGTAATGGAGGTATTGAATTGGGACTGCCGAGGACAGTGCCCATCCGTGAGTCATCATTATCATGTTGGCCGATTCAAGACATCACACTTTCATTCTCGTGAATTCGGTAGTCTTCGGATCGTTGCCGTTTGTGATTAATTATATTTTGGAGGCTAGTCTCGGCTAGTGCTCATTATGGGTAAGCTTGGGGCTTGAACCTTCGCGGTTGGCTTCCCAACACCTACAGTTCAGTAGGTCACGGTCGTGTTTATGATCTTATTATGGGTAAGCTTGGGGCTTGAACCTTCGCGGTTGGATTCCCAACACCTACAACTCAGTAGGTCACGGTCGTGTTTATGATCTTATTATGGGTAAGCTTAGGGCTTGAACTTTCGTGGTTGGCTTCCCAACACCTACAACTCAGTAGGTCACGGTCGTGTTTATGATCTTATTATGGGTAAGCTTGGGGCTTGAACCTTCGTGGTTGGCTTCCCAACACCTACAACTCAGTAGGTCACGGTCGTGTTTATGACCTTATTATGGGTAAACTTGGGGCTTGAACCTTCGCGGTTGGTTTCCCAACACCTACAACTCAGTAGGTCACGGTCGTGTTTATGATCTTATTATGGGTAAGCTCGGGGCTTGAACCTTCGCGGTTGGCTTCCCGACACCTATAGCTCAGTAGGTCACGGTCGTGTTTATGACCTTATTAGCCCTCATTAACTACAGCTTCGGGCTGTTCCGGTTTCATGTGATTGTGATATTTGACAGCTTCGTCTGAGTGGCTTTCAGGCCATTATGATTGTCTTGGTAATTTCATTGGAGCCTTCGGGCATTGTGATTCATAATTAATTTAGTTCTGGTTTGGTTCATGTCGTGTAATTCATTGTGGTACATTGTCACTATTTATTACCCGAGCATATGCTCGTGGATGTTGTTGTATTTTATTTTTAGCCCTGTAGGCCCATCGTTGTCATTGAAATTCCTTATCGGAATATTGTGTCGGATATCATGGTAGGGACTATGATTTTCCCTTGTTGTTTAATTTAATGTATTTGAGTCATGTTCGTCTGGTGGATCTCCTGGCGTGGGGTCCACGGCACTGTAATAACCCAATAGGATTTGGGGGTGTTACAGAAGATGGTATTAGAGCGTTTGGGTTGTGAGATACCCTGATATGTGAGTTATGTGGCTCTACCGACGCGGTAGTAGTGGGACTGTCAGGTTATGACAATCTGGACAGTCGGGTTTTGTGAGTCGTAATATTTGTACGACTGCACGAGTCATTCATTCATCGAGTCGTCGTCAGTGAAGACTAGTATCGTGAGACCTCGAAGCTTCGTATGACCTGTGTAAGGACTCGATTCTCTTTATGTTCATACATTCATCATGTCATTAATTATTCATGCTTTGTTGAAACCTATATGTGATATTAGTAATATGATTGATTCATGACTAATTGTTTTGGAGCACGTGTGACCTGTGTAAGCATTAAGGATCAACTCATTCATCAGTTAATAATCTTCAATCATCATTTTTGATCTTGTCGATCATATTAATTCATTCATCACTCAGTCAATCTCATTGCTCAGTTAATTCATTCATCATTGAGTCAATCTCATTGCCCAGTTAATTCATTCATCACTCAGTAAATCTCATTGTTCAGTTAATTCATCATCACTCAGTCAATCTCATTGTTCAGTTAATTCATTCATCACTCAGTCAATCTCATTGTTCAGTTAATTCATTCATCACTCAGTCAATCTCATTGTTCAGTTAATTTATTCATCGCTCAGTCAATCTCATTGTTCAGTTAATTCATTCATCGCTCAATCAATCTCATTGTTCAGTTAATTCATTCATCACTCAGTCAATCTCATTGCTCAGTTAATTCATTCATCACTTAGTCAATCTCATTGCTCAGTTAATTCATTCATCACCCAGTCAATCTCATTGCCCAGTTAATTCATTCATCACTCAGTCAATCTCATTGCTCAGTTAATTCATTAATCATCCAGCCCAACTCACGGTTCAGTTGTTGATCTTGTGGATCGAATTTTCGACCTTGTTAACTTGTTCAAGGTAATTATTTCAGGAATTTCATCAGATAATCATGTTACCTCACCTGATCTTTCATACGATCTTATCATATTCCGATGTAATGTCGACGGTCATTTCATTGCATCATTACTGCATTCATTGTGTTAGAGCATGTATGCTCATTATCATCATTCTGTAACGTAATCATAATGCAATCTTCAAACGGGATCTGTAATTATCATGTGATTTTCCTGCCTCGGTATGGAAAGAGCTTTCAGAGGGACATCGGACTCTGACGTCCAAGAGATCATTTCTAGTCGACTTCGTGCTGGGAGAGATTCTTCTCAGATGAAGAGTTCGACTGTTGTTTGCTTTAATTATGATTCAGCAGGGCACGTTAGTACTCGGTGTACGGTGCCAGTTATTGTCTGTTTTCTGTGTAGGAGGCCGGGACACCTACGGAAATACTGCATAAACTCTAGTGCCGATAAATCTAGAGAGGGCTCAAAAGCCTCGAGGCATTTTGTTACTACAACTCGTGCATCATCTAAAGGGTCCTATCAGGCTTCGAGAGCCAAAGGATCATATTGAGCGGTGAGTTCAGGTTTGGGTCTACCTTGAATCAATGGGACCGAGGAGATCGATGATATGGAGGATATCGATGTTGGGTACATTTGAAATGTAGCCTTGTTTTTCGGATGACTGTATAACTCAATCCGTAGTAATATATCGTGGTTGTGGATCATTTATTGTTGATCTATTTTATAATGATCGTATTTGAGAATCTTGAGATTTTGAGATCGTTTGATGCATTCCTTTTGGTGTTGTACCGAGATTTCGTGATAATCTGGGTGATTGTTCATTGTGATTCGAGACGTCGAGTCATGGGGACTTGGGCGTGCGATAGATATGGTCCCGAGGACTAAAAGTGCATTGCTGTTCTTCTTTGTAGGTGTGAATCAGCGTTTGTATGGGCAGCCGATGCTGATGAGAAGAGAGTTTTCAGTTCTGGTGTATCTCATTGAGTTTTCCTGGTGGGATATTGCTTCTCCCTACCTGTTTTAAGTTTCGGGACGAAACTTCTTTTAAGGGGGGTAGTATGTAATATCCGCAATTTCGATTTCCGATAAATTTTTTTCTGGTGTAAGTCCATATTAGCAACTCTATTGTCGCCGTTTCGTCATTCCGAGAATGATTAATTCTACACTTTTTGTCATCCGAGTTTTTCTCGGTGTCGTTCTGTTGAATTCCGTGTTCTTAATCGACTTTTCCACGTATGAGTTCGACTTTGTAAAATCACCATTAATTATTGGAAACTCCAAAAATTCTGAATCTTTTCAATATTTTAGAGCATCAAGTTATATTTCCAATGGTTCAAATAGTGAGTCAATCGGAGTCCGGACGAAGGAGTTATGGTCGAAATAGCTAAGACTGCACCATGTGCCTTTTGGTGCTGCAGCGGGCTGTACCACGGGCCGCGGCCCCAAGCTGTCCGGGCCGCGGCACTAAGATGGCTGGGAGCATTTTTTAGCCGTGGGCCACGGCACACTAAGTCCGGGCCGCGGCACACGGGTCAAATCACCCTTTTCCAGCGGATTTTTGGAGGAAGAAAGCTCATTTCATCCTCCTCTTCGTTTCTCCTCTCCTTGGGCGATTTTTGGGCGAATTCTTGGGCGATTTATCATCATCAATCTCAAAGATTTCATCCTCCTTGAGTTCTTGGTGTGGATTAACAATATCTTTTTGGATTCTTCAACCCAAATCTAAGGTAAATTTTTCAACATCTTCGATTTTGATTTTTAGTTGGGATATGATGATTTGGATGTTGTAATCATGATATGTGAAGGGATATACATATTATTATGAGTTTTTATGAATTATCATTGGATTGTTGGAGGATTATTCAAGAACATGTTGGATGTTGATTTTGGAATTGGGGGTTTCGATTAGATGTTGTTGGAATCTCGAATTGTGTATTCCTATGAGAATATTGATTGTATATAAGATGTTTTGTTGGATTGAATCATTCATTGGAGATTTGGTATCGATATAATCGAGATTGGTTGTAAACAATTGGAGGTTGTCTACAACGTGTTTGTTGAATTGCTTCAATGAGTTTGGGTATTATTGTATCGACTTTTGAGTTGGTTGTGATCATGCTTGATTCGTATATTAAGCGAATCGTTGGTAATTGTGTTATTCAAGGTTGTTTCGAGGACCGATAATCACTTTAAGGACGTTGTTCGTGGAAGGACATTCTCGCCGTCGGTTTAAGGAAAGTTTTATACTTGTACTAGTCAATGAGATTAATTTTATCATATATGTGTATGAATCTGTTGTATCATTCCGAGACTTAGTCTCTTCATAAGTTCATTGATATTAGGGGTTCGTTCGATACGATACTCTTCGGCAATTATGCCAAATGTTTATTATCATTCATTAATGGCCAGTAAGGCATTGAGATATTCGTTTTTAATGTTATTATCGATCACCGGTTTGCGGTATCGATGTATCGGTTGTTGTTGTTAATATTGATGTCGATCTAGACGTTGTTGTAATCATTGTTATTAATGTTGGCTTCCTGTCATTCATGTTGTATTGGCCAACTGAAGGCATTTTCGTATTCGTTCTCATCTTCGTCGTCAGTAGCCGATTAAAGGTGCCGAGGCATTCATTGTATCATTGTCATCGATTAGCCGTTCTAAGGCAATCGAGGTGCTCAATCATTCATTGTATCATTGTTATAGATTGGCCATTCTAAGGCAATCGAGGAGTTCAATCATTCATTGTATCATTGTCATCGATTAGCCGTTCTAAGGCA
Organism: Orobanche coerulescens; assembly: GCA_033398695.1. Classification (NCBI taxonomy): domain Eukaryota; kingdom Viridiplantae; phylum Streptophyta; class Magnoliopsida; order Lamiales; family Orobanchaceae; genus Orobanche; species Orobanche coerulescens. The sequence goes on from CM065812.1 coordinate 85,072,857, forward strand.
GTCGAGGTGCTCAATCATTCATTGTATCATTGTCATCGATTAGCCGTTCTAAGGCAATCGAGGTGCTCAACCATTCATTGTATCATTGTCATCGATTAGCCGTTCTAAGGCAATCGAGTTGCTTAATCATTCGTTGTATCATTGTTATCGATTGGCCGTTTTAAGGCAATCGAGGTATTGAATCATCCGTTGCATCATTGTTATCGGTTGGCCATTCTAAAGCAGTCGAGGTATTGAATTGGGGCTGTCGAGGATAGTTCCCATTCGTTGTGTCGTTGTTATCGATTGACCATTTTAAGGTAATCGAGGTATTGAATTAGGACCGCCGAGGACGGTGCCCATCCGTGAGTCATCATTATCATGTTGGCCGACTCAAGACAGCACACTGTCATTCTCGTGAATTCGGTAGTCTTCAGATCGTTGCCGTTTGTGATTAATTATATTTTGGAGGTTAGTCTCGGCTAGTTCTCATTATGGGTAAGCTTGGGGCTTGAACCTTCGCGGTTGGCTTCCCAACACCTATAGTTCAGTAGGTCACGGTCGTGTTTATGATCTTATTATGGGTAAGCTTGGGGCTTGAACCTTCGCGGTTGGCTTCCCAACACCTACAGCTCAGTAGGTCACGGTCGTGTTTATGATCTTATTATGGGTAAGCTTGGGGCTTGAACCTTCGCGGTTGGCTTCCCAACACCTACAACTCAGTAGGTCACGGTCGTGTTTATGATTTTATTATGGGTAAGCTTGGGGCTTGAACCTTCGCGGTTGGCTTCCCAACACCTACAACTCAGTAGGTCACGGTCGTGTTTATGATCTTATTATAGGTAAGCTTGGGGCTTGAACCTTCGCGGTTGGCCTCCCAACACCTACAACTCAGTAGGTCACGGTCGTGTTTATGATCTTATTATGGGTAAGCTTGGGGATTGAACTTTCGCGGTTGGCTTCCCGACACCTACAGCTCAGTAGGTCACGGTCGTGGTTATGACCTTATTAGCCCTCATTAATTACAACTTCGGGCTGTTCCAGTTTCATGTGATTGTGATATTTGACAGCTTCGGCTGAGTGGCTTTCAGGCCATTATGATTGTCTTGGTAATTTCATTGGAGCCTTCGGGCATTATGATTCATAATTAATTCAGTTCTAGTTTGGTTCATGTCGTGTAATTCATTGTAGTACTCTATAATTATGATTCGTCGTTGGGCATTTACGTTCTAACCTGTCGAACAGGTATTAATAGTATGCCGTGGGCATAGTGTTTCATGAATGCTCGGTTCCTACATTGGTTTGTGAGCATCTCGTATTATTATCATCATTGTACTGTTTCATTCTGCCTTTGGATGCATATCATGTTATACATGTATTTGATGTTCATTATCTGGATGACTGACCCCGTGGGGGCGGAACATGTTTTCCTGTTTTAGGTGCTTGCGAGGAGAGAGTTTAGACACAGGGGCATGATGATAGCGACGAGGCATTCGAGCGATACTAGTCCGAGTTGTTCATGTTGGTCAGTCAGTTGGAGTGTTCTCCAGTTTGTCAGTCATTGTCACTATGTATTACCCGAGCAGATGCTCGTGGATGTTGTTGTATTTTATTTTTGGCCATGTAGGCCCATCGTTGTCATTGAAATTCCTTATCGGAATATTGTGTCGGATATCATGGTAGGGACTAAGATTTTCCCTTGTTGTTTAATTTAATGTATTTTAGTCATGTTCGTCTGGTGGATCTCCTGGCGTGGGGTCCATGGCACTATAATAACCCAATAGGATTTGGGGGTGTTACATCACAAGGGTAGCGTGCGCTACTCGCCCGCTGATAGCGTGCGCTAGAAATACAGTCTAGCGCGCGTTATTGTTGCTTCCAGCATAAAATTTACAAAGATCGGCCAAAACGAACGAAATCCGAAAATCACCAAATTCCATGATTATCAACCATGAATATATCAATATTAGTCCTCATGTCCCTCAAATTCAACTAGCCACAATAGAGTAAGATAAAACCAAAATGACACGCAAAATACACGGTTATTACACCCTTACCCCCTAAAAAGAAATTTCGTCCCGAAACTTAAAATTCGAAAAGATTAGGGTGGCGGGCATGCATATTTTCTTCGGGTTCCCAGGTGGCTTCCTCAACTCCATGTTTAGACCATTGGACCTTAACCAACGGAATTACTTTCCGTCGCAACTTTTTCAGTCGGTGCTCCAATATGGATACCGATTGTTCTTCATATGTGACATCCTCATTAACTTCAATATCTTGATAGTCAATAACATGGCTGGGCTCGGGAACATACTTGCGTAGTTGCGAAACATGGAATACATTATAAACATGGCTAAGCGTTGGAGGCAACGCTAGTCGTTAAGCTACATCGCTTACCTTGTCCAGGATTTCGAAGGGGCCAATATAACGAGGACTAAGCTTCCCCTTCTTACCAAACTGAAGAACTCCACGAGTCGGCGATACTTTCAACAACACATGGTCTCCCGCCTGGAACTCTAATGGTCGACGAAGAACGTCGGCATATGACTTCTGTCGACTCTAAGCGGTCAACAACCTTTGCCGAATAATTGCGACTTTTTCCCGTGTTTGAACCACCAAGTCCGGTTCTACTCCAAGTAACTCGTACGGATCGTCCGAACAGATTGGTGAGCTACACCATCTTCCATATAATGCTTCAAACGGAGCCATCCTAATCGAACTATGCCAACTGTTACTGTACGCAAATTCAATCAATGGTAAATGAGTCTCCCATTCTTCTTTCCAATCCAACGCAAAAGCCGTCAACATGTCTTCCAGCGTTTGGATCGTCCTCTCCGACTATCGGTCTGTCTGGGGATGATGAGCGGTGCTGAAATTCAGTTTGGTACCGAGTGCTTGATGTACTGCTTGCCAGAAATGCGACACAAAACGCCCATCGCGATCAGACACTATACTTTTTGGGGTACCATGGAGTCTCACAATCTCCGCAATAAATAACCGAGCCAACCTCTCCGGTCCCCAAGTATCTGTAATGCCCAGAAAGTGTGCGGATTTGGTTAGCCAATCAACGATTACCCAAATCATATTCACTCCAGTTCGCGTCTTTGGCATTCCCACAATAAAATCCATCGCTATATCTTCCCACTTCCATTCCGTAATTGGTAGCGGTTGCAATTTACCGGCAGGTCTCTGATGCTCCGCTTTAACCTGCTGACAAGTCAAGCATTTCGACATGAACTCCGTTACATCTTTCTTCATGTTCAGCCACCAAAATTTTTTCTTCAAGTCCTTATACATTTTACTCATACCCGGATGAATCGAGTACAGAGTAGAATGTGCTTCATTCAAAATCACTTGTTTGAGATCATCCCGATTAGGTACATAAGTTCTACCTCGAAATCGAAGAACTCCGTATTCATCGATTAAGAATCCAGGAGATTTTCCTCTAACACTGCATTCCCGAAGCTGCACAATTAAGATATCATCCAACTGTTTGGACTTAATATCTTCCATCACGTAGGACGTAATCTCAAGGAAACGCAACTGTCCTTGAGTTCCGTGAGGCTAAACTTCAATTTCCAAATCAATCAACTCTCGTCTGAGCTTCGGTTGAATGGTAAGTATTTCCAACTTTTGCAACACGACTAACTTTCGGCTTAACGCATCGGCAACAACATTCGCTTTACCTGGATGGTAAAGAATGTCAAGATCATAATCTTTAATCAATTCCAACCATCTCCGCTGACACATATTGAGCTCCTTCTGCATGAATATATACTTCAAGCTCTTATGATCCGTATACACTCGACAAGAAGAACCATATAAGTAATGCCTCCAAATTTTCAACGCAAACACCACAACGGCTAACTCAAGATCATGAGTAGGATAATTCATCTCGTATGGCTTTAATTGTCGAGACATATAAGCCACTACTCTCTCATTTTGCATCAATACACATCCCAATCCTTGTTTAGAAGTATCACTATAAATAACGAAACCTTCCGTTCCTTGTGGTAAGGCTAGGATCGGACACGTAGTCAACCGCTTTTTCAACTCGTCAAAACTCTTCTGACACTCTACACTCCACTCAAATTTTTGTGTCTTCTGCAATAATAGGGTGAGCGGTCGAGCAGTTTTCGAGAATCCTTCAACAAATCGACGATAATAGCCACTAATCCCAGAAAACTCCGAACTTCCTTAACATTCCGTGGAGGCTCCCAAGCTAAGACTGCTTCAACCTTTTGAGGGTCTACTCGAATACCATCGGCTGAGATGATGTGTCCCAAAAAAGAAACTTCTCTAAGCCAGAACTCGCACTTAGAATATTTAGCATAAAGCTTATCAGCCCTCAAAATACTCAACGCGATCCTTAAGTGTTTGGCATGCTCCGTCTCACTTTTGGAATAGATTAATATATCGTCAATAAACACCACCACAAATTTATCGAGATATTAAGATAAAGGTTTTGTTCATAAGCTGCATAAATGCCGCCGGGGCATTTGTTAAACCGAATGACATAATTACAAATTCGTAATGCCCATACCTCGTTTGAAATTCTGACCTGGGGATATCCGAATCTCGAATTCACAGTTGGTAATATCCTGACCTCAAATCAATCTTGGAGAAAACCGTAGCCCCTTGTAATTGGTCAAATAAATCATCGATTCTTGGCAACGGATACTTGTTCTTGATAGTGAGTTTATTCAACTCACGATAGTCAATACATAGCCATAAGGACCCAGCTTTATTTCGTACGAACAATACCGGTGCACCCCATGGAGACACACTAAGCCGAATATAACCTTTGTCCAACAATTCACCCAATTATTTCTTCAATTCTAACATTTCCGATGGGGCCATTCTGTACGGTGCCTTGGATATTGGCGCCACATTGGGCTCTAGTTCGATGATGAACTCCACTTCACGATGTAGTGGAAATCCCGGCAAATCATCCGGAAATACGTCTGGAAATTCATTCACAACTGGAACAGAGGACAACTGTACCTTGCCAACTTCCAACTTCAACGCGTAACACCAATAACTGGTACAACCTTGTCGCAATAATTTCATCGCCTTCATGGCTCGAATAATCTTCCCAGAAGTACTAGGTTTCTGCCCTTCAAAAACGTGTTCAGTACCATCCGGCACGACTATCGAAATTATTTTCCGACGATAATCTACTATCGCTCCATGTCGATTTAACCAATCGTCACCGAGGATTAAATCCTCTCCCATCATATCGATCACAATCAAATCGGATGACCAATCTTTACTGCCAATGGTTACAGGACAATTGGCAATCTATCGATCCCCAATTATCCTTTCCCCACTTGGCAGCCCAACTATAAAAGGTTCGCATGCAGAGAGACCGTCTAGACCCAAACGATTCACACAAGACAATGATATAAAAGAATGAGTAGCTCCAGAATCAAACAATACATCTACCGGGTGCATCGAAATATAAACAATACCGAACGTAGTTGCAGTCCCTACGTCATCAGTCTGCCTCATCTCATATAATCGAGGTGGAGCTGATCCAAGACTAGGGGCATCCTTACGCTCGGTCTTACCTCTGCCACTGCCGCGTCCGACACTCGGAGTTGGATGACCTGTAACTGTGCCGGCCGGAGTAGGAGACTGTTTAGAGAAGATTCTGCCCACTGACTCACAATATAATGCGCAATGACCCTGCTTCCCACACTTAAAACAATCAATGGGGCGAGAAGTGCAACGAGAACTGATATGTTCCAGATTTCCACAATTAAAACAAACTTTAGGCACTCCTCCACTAGGCTGAGGGGAACCAATAGAAGATTGCACAGAAGGTTGAGGCCTACGCGATCCACTGCCTCGGAAACTACCAGAAAATTTCGGTTTCTTCGAGCTCGAAACTGTAGGAATCGGAACTGACACCATCTCATAAGCAAGTGCTCTATCCTGATGTTCTCTCAAAGTAGTACACCCAAGGCCCACGATATACTTTCGGACCTCCGGTTTCATCCTTGCGTCGAAATGAAGTATCTTGTCTATCTCATCCTTAACGCGATCTTGGACATACACTAACTGCTTGTTGTATGTTTTGATTGCCTCAAAAATAGGAACATCTTCGGGTTGAGCTCTGAAGAACTCACTGACTCTTGCTAACTGTACTGGCGCTGGACAATACTGAGCTTCCATCAATTCTTTAAATTCTTCCCAAGTGACATCACGGTCCTTGGGCTTAACAGCTCGCCACTAGTCCGAAGCGTCATCAACTGTCAGATATTGAGCAATCGGGACTCTCTTGGCTTCAGGACAACCAATACCATCAAAGATCTTCTCCAGCTCAACTAACCAATGATCCCAGTTTTTCGCATCACCAGAACCATCGAATCTGGGAGGGTTCATCTTCATAACTTCTTGAAGCCATCGATCCTCAACCGTCCTGCCAGTATTAATATTCTGCACCACTTGTGCCAGTTGGTGCACGTTATGACTTATTGAAGAACGTTAGGCACTTCGGCCTCCGAGCCTCCATCTGAACCTCCCGAAGGGATCGGGTCTGACCTAGTCGCAGAACGAGATGCCGATTCTAAAACGAACCTCTCGGACTCAGACACTACTACTCTGCCACGGCCTCGACCATGACCGCGTTGACGGATAGCTCTACCTCTCGGCATACTGAAGAATAAGAATGGTTCAACAAGGAAACGATTACAATAATAGATTGCACAATATTAAGGTAATTATTTCCAAAGGAAAGAAACAACCAACATCCGAAGAGTCTTCCAGCACAGGCAACACGGGGTGGTAGCATGGTAATGATATCATAGACAACAACTGACTCAATTTAACAGACCCAAAACACCGACAACCTAGGTATCCATAAACCTAGGCTCTGATACCATATTCTGTAACACCCCCGTGATTTACAGGAATATTACAGCGCCATAGATTCTTTTTAGAGAATCTACCAGGCTTGGACTAACGTAAGAACTCATTTAGTTTTTACAAACCACAACTTTATTCTTTTATTAAACAAACAAACTTCAAAATGACATACAACACAATACCAAAGACATCTCGCCCCATAGGACCACAACTGATACAACAGTTCATATCTGGTACAACAACATCACACTACAGTACCCGCGCGAGTACAAAATGTAAAACACGACCATGAACATGACAATATAACCAATAACTCAAAAAGGGGTACACGATATCAATGTTGCCTGCGAAGCTCGTGTCCGCCCTGTGCTGGCTCTTCAATTGGACCTGTACATGAATACACAAAAGTATATCCACCCCAGAGGGGGTCAGCAAGAAACCGGTGCAAGTACAATGATTATAGAATATGTGCAACAAGTGAATAATCAACATAAATCACAGTGTCGTCACAGATATTCCGGAATACCACATCACAATCATCATCACAAAACAACCTCCCGAGCTATACTGGCCCCGCATCTCGCAAGATACGCACCCCAAGAGACCTCGTCAGGCTCTCTCTGGTTGTATAGCCCAACCGAGTGATCCGTAGGGAAACGCAGCATACCGGACCCCAGGGGACCCTCACTGGTTTTACTCGGCTCACACACACTCAATCAACAATTGGCACAAATCCCATTTTTGCATATTCACACGAAGTACATTAAACACAATCAAAGTACTTGCCTCAATTCGAACGACACGAGAAACAGCGAACGGATGGACGTACGGTTCGAACTTCCTTCAACAATTCGACCCTAACACAACGAGATACCGAATCAAAACACAACACTACGGAAACGGGAGGATTCACCCTAAGTTCTACCCTTAGGGACATTTATTCAAACACTACGAAGGCAACATAGCTCGAACCCAAACTATGGAAGGTAACTTGGGGTTAAATCCGTGAATCTTGGAGAAAAACGAAGGGTTATGATTACAACATCACAATCTAGCACAAATCGGACCTAGAATAGATTAGAACCAAAGATCTCAACAAAACCCCCAAAATATGAAGAACTAGGGTTCCAGCGGATTTTACCTTGATTTGGACGGTGAAAGTTGATGAGATGTTGATAACTTGGTGTTAGGAACTCAAAATTATTGTTGGATGAAGAAATCCGACCAAAATCTGCACTCTCCAATGATCGAGCATGCCCAGCCGCCGGAGGACAAAAAGAATGGGAAGAAATGACGAATCTGAGCCTGCCCAGCATATATATATACTGGGGAGAAACTAGCGCGCGCTAAGGCTAAAAATTAGCGTGCGCTAACGGGTTAGACAGGCAGTACAGAACCCACTGTCTGACTTCGGTAGCGCGCGCTACTCAGAATTAGCGCGCATTATCAAGCATGACTAGCGCGCGCTAAACCCGGAACATAGCGTGCGCTGCCTGTTATCGCCCGCAGTCCAGAACAATCTATCCTCACTGCCCTGTCGACTCAGCGCGCAATAACCTACTAATAGCGTGCGCTAGATCGATGAAATAGCGTAGGTTAGTCTGGCCATAGTGTGCGCTAACGCCCCACTCCAGAGTCCATAAAACTCTCCAGGCCTCACTGCCCAGCAGGCCTAGCGTACGCTACTCTCAAGGGTAGTGTGCGCTACTCGCCCGCTGATAGAGTGCGCTAGAAATACAGTCTAGCGCGCGCTACTGTTGCTTCCACCATAAAATTCACAAAGATCGGCCAAAACGAACGAAGTCCGAAAATCACCAAATTCCATGATTATCAACCATGAATAAATCAATATTAGTCCTCATGTCCCTGAAATTCAACTAGTCACGATACAGTAAGATAAAACCAAAACGACACGCAAAATACACGGTTATTACACTCTGCCCCTACTGTCTCGGCCGACTAGCGCGCAGCTAACCGGCCGTAGCGTGCGCTGCCTCCCGGCCATAGCGTGCGCTACTTTCCGGCCATAGCGTGTGCTACGCCGGTTCCTGCCGCACCCGTCCGGCCAGCACCCGCAACCGTCCGGCCAGTGCCGCAACCATCCAGCCAGTGCCCGACCACCATGACTCGACGACTCGATTATCCGAAATCGCACGGAACGAACACGACAAAACGCTCGTGGGCAACATCATCGTCCCGAAACGAAATACCATGCAACAATTAATCACACGCGACCATGAAAAGGGTCAAGACAACAAATACGAATGCGGATACCTACAACTTCGGGTAAATTACAAAATGGCCCAAAACACCCGAGAATCACAATACGTGATCGAATAACCAAACCGAAGTTCACAACACTTCTAATAAAGTTAAACAGACTCACAGGAAACTCGAAACAGCAGTTTCGAACGAGATTCGCAAGAATCGAACTCAAGTGCGGAAAAGCCGCTTAAGAACACGGAACTCAACAAAATGATATCGAAACGAACTCGGATGACAAAAAGTACACAATTAATCATTCTCAAAATGACGATACGGTCATGAGCGAGTCGTCCCGAAACTTAAAACAAGTACAAAGAAGTAATATCCCGCCAGGAAAACTCAATGAGATACACAAGAAACGCGTAACTTATGCCCAACGGCGAAACGTTACAAGCAACGCAGAGGAATATACAGCGTGAAAACACGTTCCATGACGACCAACACAACGTCACCGGTAGAAACATAGTAAAACCAACAAGTGACAAGCGTCATCAATTAGATAATACAATCAAGTCAATTATCCGAACAATCACAAAACACAACGAACGAAAATCAATACGATTGACCAACCCAACGGTACATCAATCAAAACGCGAGTCAATCGCTGAACAAATACGGAATCCCACCGCTCAAGAGTTGGAAGATCGAAAACGAGACTAATTTTCCGAACTTAATGGAATTACGAAGGAGTCTGAACGTTCAACAATCTTGAAACGAGATAAAAAAAACCGAACAATCAAACGATCGAACCACAACGATCGAGACAACAAAATCGAACAATCATGTTCGAATCACCAAGAATAATAAAATTCAAACAACAACTCCAAGGTTCACATCTCGACTCGAGACAACATATGATCCGGTGAAAACAACAAGACGCATTCACGTAAGTTCCACAAGAAAGGGAATAGCAATTGAAAAGTCACAACGACAAACGAGTTATTCCGAAACAATACCACACTTGTTTGATCAACAAAAGCAAGTGGCAGTACAATATCAGAAAATGTCAACGAACATAAAGGAGTCGACAGAGTCGAAAATATAGAAGTTCATAATCCGATCCACTTCGAATAAAAGAACTAGTAGAACCAAAAGATGTTTCTTCCGAACAAGGTTCACAAGAATCGAACCGAACTCGGAAAAGTCAGAGCGATAACCAGATCGACCCAAAACAAGATCATAGCTCATTCGAATGATGAAACCAAAATATAGAACAAGTTCAGAAAGTATCAACGAATACGAGCGAGTCGATAGAATTGAGAAAGAGAAAATGCAGAATCCAAAAATAATACGGGTATTATATTCGACCTCTTCTAAAAGAAGTGTCGTCCCCGAAACTCACAACAACAAAATCAAGGTGACAACACAACAAGCAACCGACAGAAACATCCTTCAAAGGCCTCTTAATGCCGATCCTGATAACCATGCTGAAGTTCGTACCCCGGAAGACTTGGTAACCAACTCGCAAAACTGGATTCTGTGTCCCACGAGTCTGCACTTGTAATCTGCTACTGGTGGAGAAATACAATTTGCACGAACATGCCCCGGCACATTACAGATGGAACACCTCGACATACCGGAAATATAACTGCTAGGTATAGTAGAATATAACATCGCAAAACAACATACCAGAGATGCCAACTTAGCATAACATATCAACACATACTAAAGTCACAACAACCACGTATGTACACAATCATGCAAGCTCAAGTTCCAACAGCCCGCACGGGTGCGATAACACATAAATCATCGCAAAGCGACAACATTCAATACCAACATCTCACCTCTCACAGAGGGCTAATCACAACAAATGCGTGGCAAACGACTCAACTTTCACGCCACCAATTCCATCATACTCGGGAGTTAACATTCTAACGACAATGTGAATATCATACATACATTTCTGGACTGCAAACATGAATGATAGGTTTTAAAAACGAAAACCACCTTTGAAAATAATTTGAAAACACTAGTTGATCTCGAGTATCATATATAAAAAGAAGTAGTACAAACATCGTCATCGAGACTTTGAAAAACCACCTTACGTTTGAAAAAAATGAGGACACCTTTCTTTAAATTAAACTTTTTATAAATATTCGACCTTCTGGTCTAAACAATTGCATTTCTAATTCATTAAAAATATCTCAAAATATTTTTGGTCCTCAAAGTGGAATAAATTTGAAACACACAGTGGCGCTAGTAGACACCTTGAAGGTACCGCGAGAAAACAATCCATTTTAAAAGTACGTCTCAAGATTTATTTTCTAAGATACTCAAGGTTTTCAAAAATCCAATAGGCCAGAATGCCCCAAAACTCACACATACCGACGTACGCTAAAACACATCCTAGTACACGCATCAAAACGGTGAAAATCAAGACAATAAATGTCTTTTAACGGAAAATAAACGGGAAAATACCACAGTCGAAAACCCCCTAGGATTCAGAACAAAACCACTGACCCCATTCGAGGCCTCTAAGGACCCTCCCGCACTGCCTAGTGAACAAGTCGAATGCGTATAAGCACAAAGCTTCCACAAGAGGACTTGTAAAACGAGCAAATCGATTCGAAAATCATCAGCAATGGACAAAAACAACAGTAAAAAAAAGACATCAGTAGCGACGACACTCCTCGTATAAACCAAATACGAGAGTCGACTAAATACATATCGTGAAATCAAAATCCACAGAAGGATTCCATCACTTAACAAATAATCATAAAAAATAGCTCGTGTCATACGAGGCACAACACAAAGAAGGAAGACTTACACCCATAGGTCGCACGAAGATGATGATCGCCCCACGATACTAATCACGACCAACAAACTCATATGACGCGCCGCGACACGACTCAGTCAGATAAAATGTGACGAAACAAAATCAATAGACTCAACTTGACCCGACAGCCTAGGTTTCCACAACCTAAGCTCTGATACCATTTATGTAACACCCCCAATCCGCTCAGGGATATTACACGCCATAGAACCTTTCCTCGAGGATCTACCAGGTTGGTAACAACATCGAACATCTCAACAAAGCCTTTAAGACTAAAATGACTCAGTATACCGATTTGGTCTTTCAATAAATACATAGAACTCAATCACAACACATGCCCACGCAGGGGTCGAGTACAACACACTCCCGTACAATGGGGAAAGAATACTGCAGCGGAAAATAAAATACAACTAAACCAATATGACATCAACGGGTCCTCGTGTGATTAGTATCGTTCATCTTTCATCATCCTTCATGCCGACCCTATGCTATGCTCCAAAACCTGAATGCAATACAGACATCCACCCCCCGAATACTCGGGGGTTAGCAAAACTCCACTGTTTTGCTAATACAAGTATGAAATCATACGAAATGTAACAAACCAATAGAAATCACGAATCGGGTACGAAAAATAATTACAAAAGACTTCCCGAGAAGTTTTATTAATTAGAATCCATCAAAGAAGTGTTTGAAAATAAATTCCTCATCTCGGAGATTTTAAAAATAGAAACTTTGTTAGACCTTAAGTCCTTTAGTTGAAAATATCCAATTCAAAATGAACGGGTGTCGGCCCAAAATCACTTTCCATAAAACGACCTTTACAAACTGTTGGGATCTCATCCCAAATCTCATCAAATCACAGTAAATGAGAATAATATCAAGGTTCATTTTCCAACATCAAAATCCACAACCCAAGGTTTAAACACAAACGACAAATACTCTAGTGCCATCCTAGCCAAGTAAACCAAACGAACAACTTACCTCTTACACACATAATCGATGCATGCAATCATGAAAATCGTTCAAAAGTACTCATTTCAGGAAATGCCATAATCAAATCACATTGTAAAATGCACCACAATTAACCGTTGATCCACACCTCTGTGGACCCCTACCGAGGCCCCGTCGGATCTAACCCGTAGTGGTTAAAAGAAAAGCTCGTCGATCCACACCTCCGTGGACCCCTACCGAGACCCCGTCGGATCTAACCCGTAGTGAGCATACACACACGCGCGCGTTGCTCATTCAATACTAATATGCTAAGAATGTAAGCTCATCAAGAATACTTACTAGAGATGGCCACTTACCCGACACTATTATCAAACTCTTCACAATACTTCTATCATGAAAATCAATCGCAACACAACAACATAATTAACACGGAATACACGATTCCATAACTTTAAACAAGCAGAGGTATCGTTAAAGTCTTCAACGTTCAAAATAATCAAATCAAAATCAACTCACACGAATCATTTCACGCGGGTAAACCAACCATCGTAAATCCCACACGTAAACTCTATTTGCAATACACAAATCGTATAAGAAAATACTTGCCTCAAAACTACGATTGAAGCGAGACGACGAATGAGATATGGTCGGGCAGCCCCGAACTCCTGAACGTAATCAAGCACACGCTAGCACCGCGAAAACTACGAGGATAACAACGCACGAATTACCAACACCAAATAATGATCGACTCGGAATCCTCGACCACCTATAATCCTCTGGAAGAAACAACAAAAACAAGATCACAACGAGGACCGAGACCAACAACAATAGGAATTACATCAAGACATTGAAAGAAACTCATTGAAATATTTAATCGAACATTAAATGTTCAATGATTCCCAAGAACACTCAAATCGTCAATCGAGTTAAACTAACTCGAAGTATGGATATACAATCCATAGAATATGTTTAACAACATCATTTAAGAACAATCGATCCATCAAAAATGGATGGAAAACGAAATCAAGAACAAATCCCCAAAAAAGTCGATTCGAAGGAAATCAAGAAATATACCTTGATTCGATGAAGAACAATGGATTAAATGATGTTAAATACAAGAATAGTACTAATATTAATCATACCCATCATGGATTAATCAACAATACGGAACGAATCGGACAAAAATGCAAAAACCCCAAAATTTCTCAAAATAGGGTTCTAGGAAATCTCACCTTGATTCGTTGGATCAAAGGATGATATGGGATGATCAATTAATGATATGAACTCAAGAACTTCATGGATTTGTTGTTCAACAACATGGCTTCTCCTCCTCCGAAGCTCCAGTCGCGGATCGAAAAGAAGGGAAATGAAAAACGAGTGAAAATGCGACTGCTCTATCACATTTATACTGGTGCAGCCTAGCGTGCGCTAGGCTGCCGGGCTAGCGTACGCTATCGGCCCGGGCTGCAAACCAGGGACTTCCTGGACTAGACTGCTCGGCCATATAGCGTGCGCAGCCTTTCTGCCGTAGCGTGCGCTACCTTCAGGTCGTAGCGTGCGCAGTGTTCGACAGTAGCGTGCGCTACCTACCGATCTACCCGAATCCAGAACCTGTCTGCCCCTACTGTCTTGGCCGACTAGCGCGCGCAGCTAACCGGCCGTAGCGTGCGCTGCCTCCCGGCCGTAGCGTGCGCTACTTTCCGGCCGTACCCGTCCAGCCAGTGCCCGCAACCTCCGGCCAGTGCCTGCAACCGTCCGGCCAGTGCTCGACCACCATGACTCGACGACTCAATTATCCGAAATCGCACGGAACGAACACGACAAAACGCTCGTGGACAACATCATCGACCCGAATCGAAATACCATGCAACAGTTAATCAAACGCGACCATGAAAAGGGTCAAGACAACAAATACGAATGCGGATACCCCCAACTTCGGGTAAATTACAAAATGGCCCAAAATGTCCAAAAATCACAATACGTGATCGAATAACCAAACCAAAGTTCACAACACTTCTAATAAAGTTAAACGGACTCACAGGAAACTCGAAACAACAGTTTCAAACGAGATTCGCAAGAATCGAACTCAAGTACGGAAAAACCGCTTACGAACATGGAACTCAACAAAACGATACCGAAACGAACTCGGATTACAAAAAGTGCACAATTAATCATTCTCAAAATGATGATACGGTCATGAGCGAGTCGTCAAAACGGACTTTCGCCAAAAAAGTAAAAATTACCGAAAATCGAAATTGCGGATATTACATATGGCATGGATAACGTACGCACTGCATGAAACTCAACGTACACTATGGACGGTGCTTAATATACGTAACACAAAGAACTTAACGTACGCTATGCAATATGAATTACGAATTCAAATAAATTAAATTGTTGGATTGATTCTAGAAGGCCAAAAAGCTTGCAATGGATACGTGAAGATAACGTACGCTACGAAGAGAAATTAACGTACGCTACGAAGAGAACTTAACGTACATATGAAGAAATTTAATGTACGCTACGGAATAAACAGAATCTACTAGACTGATTTTAACATCACATAACGTACATACCCGGAGAGGTTAGCATACGCTACTATGCTTAACGTACGCTTCGGATGATGAATAACGTATGTAATAAAAGACGCAGACCCAACGGCTAGTTTAGGGCTTGAGGCCTATAAATACCACCTCATATGGTATTCACCATACAACAACTTCAATCAATGTTTATATACATCATATATCATTACATACATTGTTGTTGTTGTAATCGAGCTTAATTCATAAGAGTTCGAGTGTTTAATTCACTCAGCCGTAAATGAGAGAAAAGAAAGGAGTGTAGATTTGATTCGGTGTTATTAGGATCGTGTATCTGGCATTATTAGAATCATAATCTAAATCTAAATGAGGTTCTTCTAGTACCAATAGAAAGCTAGAAATGTTGTTTCCTTAACCTATAGAAAAGGGAAATGTTTTATCTTGGACCGATATAAAGACATGATTGTAAGGGTTTATCTTGGATCGATAAAAGACAAGATTGTAACGGTTTCTCTCAGACCGATAGATGACAAGGCGGAAAGGTTTATCTTAAGCTTATAGAAAAAGATACGGAGAGAGGACGTAGGCACATTGCCGAACCTCTATATATCGTTGTGTAATTTAGATTCCGCATTTTATCGCTTCCGCAATCGCAAAAGACTTTAAAAACTCTATGTTGTACTATTTTAGTGGCGGTACCAAACTCAACAATTGGTATCAGAGTGGGTATCTCTTATAGTCGTACTACATCCAAGGAGAAAAATATCCAATAGCTCTTGTAATATCCGAGATTTTTATTCTATTTAATTTGAAGTATTTTATTTTAGACCGGAAATTTCTTGGTTTTCGAGCGTTGGTATTATTTTTCTTGACAATCGATTTTGTGTTTATGGCCATATGTGGTGATTTATTGTATATTATTTTCATTTCGGATCGATGTTGTTGTCCGCGAGCGTTTCGTCGTGTTCGTTCCGTGCGTTTTTAAGAATCGAGTCGTCAGGCCACGGTAGCCGGGCGCTGGCCGGACGGTTGCGGGAGGAACCGGCACAGTAGCTGGGCTCTGGCCGGACGGGCGCGACAGGGACCGGCATAGCGTACGCTACTGCCGGGAGGCTACGCGCTAACCGCGTCAGCGCGCCTTTATCACGCCCCACCTTAAGGCAAGAGCATCGCACGCCGTCGGCCGAGCTTTGCGGACGAGCGCGCAGCATGCTCGCGCGCGTGCATGGACCGGGCCAAGCTCACAGAGGACTACCCCCCCTATAATAGGCTTAGACGGAAAAAGCCTTGTGACAGCAGTAGACATTGAAAAGCCGAGGAACCCACTCTTCAGAAAAAAGACCCTAGAAGCTTCAAGATGGAGACCAATCAATTCCAGAAGGTCAAAGAGGGTTCCAGAAGGTCAAAAATCGGGTCGGATTGCTACGGGCCGAATCGGGCCTTGGCCGGGCCGGGCCGGGACACTTCGGGCCGGGTCGGGCCGGACGTTCCAGAGGGGTCTGGGGACTCCAAGAAGACTTCTTAGAATTGTTTAGAATTGTATAGATCATTCTAGATGATGACATTCTTGTAAATACTTGGAATAGTAATGTTTTCTTGGTCATTTGCTAGACTAGGAGGATTAGTATAAATACCCCTCATTGGGACTCATTTGTAACTCACACTTGAAAAATCTGATTTGCTACAGTGCAATAAGAGAAAACCTTCCCCAAGCATTTTCCTTACTTTCCTTCCTAGCAGTCTTGTTTATTAGTAGGCTTACTACTTAGGCTTGAGACAACCTAAGAGTGCCGCACGGCGAGGACTTAGCGAGGCGCAAGTATAACCCCGTGACAATTGGTATCGGAGCCAGGTTGAGACAACCAAGGCGGATTTTCAAAGATTGCTAGATGATCGTGCAAGGAAGAATATGGCTCAATCATCCGACGTTACCCAACCCAACACTCAGGTCGAGAAGACCAAGAAGGGCAGAGACAAGTCCACCGTCGGATTGCTGCCATGGACAGTCGAGTGACTCGACTGGAGGAGGTCTACAATGAGGTTTCGAAGAGGGTGGATGACTTAGAAGAAGCTGGTGAGGAGCTGCACAACCATGTTCTTTCTACTATCAATGCTTGTGAAGGGGACATGAAGCAGGAGCTGGCCGATTTTCGGGCCATGATCTTGGCCATGCAAGAGGGCATGGAAGTTCTCAAGACGGAGATGGCAATAGTGAAGAGGGCGATTGCCAATGGAGAACATGTAGGTGCGACACCCGCACGAATTGATATCCCAAGGCCTGGGAAGTTCAACGGATCGAGAAACGCCAAGGAGATTGACAATTTCTTGTGGAACCTCGAGCAGTACTTTGGTGCCTCAAACATTCGAGATGATGACACCAAGTTACGGACGACGCCCTTGTACTTAGACGACACAGCCGTACTGTGGTGGCGGGCCAAGCAGGCCGGCATTGAGAGTGGTGTGTGCAGGATGACATCCTGGGAAGACTTCAAGGCCGAATTGAAGAGGCAATTCTATCCCGAGAATGTGGAGTTCGAGGCTCGGGGCAGGCTAAAGAGACTTAGCCACACTCGTACGATCAAAGACTATGTCAAGGAGTTCCAAGAAATTGTGTTGGAGATACCAAGCTTGACAGCGACCGACAAGCTGTTTGCATTTATGGACGGACTCAAGCCTTTTGCGAGGCAAGAGTTGGAAAGGCGCAATGTTCAGGACGTGGCAACTGCCATTGCTGTGGCCGAGGGCCTAAGGGAGTTGAAAACCAGCAATAAGCCAAGGACTTTCCGCACAGATAAAGGCAAAGGTGGGGGAGACCGCCCATCAAGGTTCAGGCCAAACAAATACTCGGGCAAGCAACCAGTGGACGAGAACGATAAGCCGAGAGGTTGTCACATTTGTCATAGTACCTCTCACCTGAAGTACAATTGCCCATTTCGGAGGAAGAAGGTCGCAACCATCCAAGAGACCACGGAGACCGAGGATGCTGATGGTGCGCACATGGGCTCATTGAGTTTGCTCAATGCTGTCAAAGCCGTTTTGGAGCCGGAGAATGGACCCAGAAAGGGGTCTATGTTCGTGGATGCCTTGATCGGAGGCACACACATCAAAGCCTTAGTGGATACAGGAGCTACGCACAACTTCATGCGGGACGGCATAGCCAAAGCATTACGACTTACCGTCACTCCAACTAATGGATCGATCAAGACAGTGAACACCCATGCTAAACAGGTGACCGGCGAAGCACGAGGAGTGAAAGCAAAGATAGGTGACTGGCAGGGAATGATCACCTTCACTGTAGTGACCATGGATGACTATGATTTGGTTCTTGGGTTACAATCGTTCGATCAGGTACGGGCTTGCATTCTTCCATTTTCAGATTCCTTAGTCATTTTGGACTCCGACACGACACAGGCCATTCCGGCCAGGAGGGAAGCGAAGGCGACAAGCACCCTTTCAGCCATGCAACTTAGTCGAGGACTGCGAAAGCAGGAAGAGACCTTCACTGCATTTTACGTTCCTGATGATGGGAACGATGTTGAAAGCAAGGATGTACCAAAGGAAGTTCAAGCCGTTTTGGAGGAGTTCCAGGACTTGATGCCCGCGGAACTACCTAAGAAGTTGCCGCCCAGACGGGATGTGGACCACAAAATTGAACTTATTTTTGATGCGAAGCCACCTTCGAGGTCACCCTATAGGATGTCACCACCGGAACTTAAGGAGCTGCAGAAGCAATTGAAAGAGTTGTTGGATTCCAAGATGATCCAACCATCCAAATCTCCTTATGGATCCCCCGTTTTGTTCCAGAAAAAGCATGATGGATCCTTACATATGTGCGTGGACTATAGGGCACTCAACAAACTGACGGTTCGCAACAAGTATCCCATTCCACTCATTGGAGAGTTGTTTGACCAACTGGGAGGTGCCAAATACTTTTCAAAGATCGACCTAAGATCCGGATATTGGCAGGTCCGGATAGCCGAAGGAGACGAACCCAAGACCGCCATGGCGACCAGGTATGGTTTGTTTGATTTCCTTGTGATGCCGTTCGGGCTTACAAATGCCCCAGCGACCTTTTGCACACTGATGAACAAGGTATTTCAACCATACATAGACAAGTTTGTTGTCGTTTATTTGGATGATATTGTCATTTACTCATCATCGATGGAGGAGCATGTAGAACACTTGCGACAGGTATTCCAAGCATTGCGGGACAATGAACTTTATGCAAAGTTGGAGAAATGCTCATTCGCCTAACAGGAAGTGACTTTTCTGGGGCACCGTATCAAAGATGGCCGCATAATGATGGATGAGGCCAAAGTGAAAGCCGTTCGATATTGGGAACCACCGACCAGCGTAACCCAACTCCGGTCATTTCTGGGACTCGTGAACTACTACCGGAAGTTCATCGAGGGATACTCTCGGATAGCAGAACCATTAACGGACCTATTGAAGAAGGACCACAAATGGGAGTGGACGGATAAGTGCCGAGAGGCCTTTGAGCGACTCAAAGGCAAAGTGACGGAGCAGCCAGTTCTTGCCTTGCCAGACCATGCCAAGGCATATGAGGTTCAGACCGATGCATCTGATTATGCCATCGGAGGAGTTTTGATGCAGCTAGGGCATCCCGTTGCCTACGAGAGCAGAAAATTGATGACACCGAGAGACGGTACTCGGTACATGAGAAGGAAATGACCGCCGTGGTACATTGCCATAGAGCTTGGAGGCATTATTTACTTGGGAGCAAGTTTGTGGTATGAACAGACAACGTAGCCACAAGTTATTTTCAAACTCAGAAAAAGCTCACACCAAAACAAGCAAGATGGCAGGAATTCCTAGCTGAGTTCGATTATACCGTGGAGTACGAGCCTGGAGTACTTAACCGAGTAGCCGATGCATTAAGCAGGAAGGCCGAGCTTGCAGCCTTGACCAAGGCCGAGGGAAGCATCAAGGACCGCATTCGCGAGGGACTGAGGCAGGACCCTTTCGCAGAAAACATCATGCAACTTGCCAGGAGCGGCAAGACAAGACGGTTCTGGGAACGAGACGAGCTACTCTTCACCAAAGGCAATCGTTTGTACGTGCCCAAATGGGGGAACTTACGGAGGGACATCATGAAGGAATGCCACGATACACTATGGGCTGGACACCCAGGTATGCACCGTAGAATGGCTTTAATTGAGAATTCTTACTTTTGGCCCAGGATGCATGAGGACTTTGAGGCATACGTCCGGACATGTCTTGTATGTCAACAAGACAAGGTGGAGCAACAACAACCTGGTGGACTACTTTAACCCTTACCCATACCGGAACACCCTTTTGAAAGCGTTTCAATGGACTTTATTTTGGCTTTGCCTAAATCGGATGGGTACGGGTCGATCATAGTTGTGGTGGACAGGTTCTCAAAATACGCAACCTTTACTCCAGCACCGGAGGATGTGACGGCTCTGGAGACGGCCAAGTTGTTCTTAAGCATTGATAGGTGGTAATTTTACCACATTTTTCTAGGATTTTATACTAGTTTTTTATCTCGTTTCGTGATTAATGTGCTCGTATTTGGCTTAATTATGATTAGTCGAGCCGTATTACGCGTTTGGGTTGGTTTTAGTGTGTTTGCAAGTTTTTAGAGCCAAAAGGACCCAAAACGAGACAAAGGACCGAGAGTCGAGTCAAACGGACGGAATAAACGGATTTTTGCAAAAGTCAGACCACCTATCGGGCCAGCTTATCGGCCGATAGGTGCGTCCGACAGGTGTTCCGAGCCCTATCGAGTGAAGTCGACCGACAGACCAACTATCGGGCCAGCCTATCGGCCGATAGGCCAGGCCGATAAATTGCTCCATGAGTTCTCGAATTTTGACGGATTGTGACTCTTTTGGATAGATTTTGTTTCCTAGATTAGTGCTAATCGGGAGTTTAACTCCCATAGGCTATATACACCTCCTTCTAGACCTAGTTTATCATTCTTTATCATCTCTTATCATCTTTAGCACACTTTTACATTTTTTTTGCAAGTTTAATTCCTTTGATACTAGAACTTTTTGCAAAGGAGCAATTATTATTGTTTTTCTACTTTTTCGGAGATTGAAGACTCAGAGTTCATCCGGACGGGTTGTAATCTCTCTTTTCATATTAATAATATGTATTCTCCATCTATTTCTTGTTTAATTTCAATTATGTCTAGCTAAATCCATTGATTGATTCTAGGGTTAGTAATTTTAATTGATGTTCACATGATGTCCCTTTGATTACCTTTTTACCTTTCATCCTAGGCTTGTGATCAAGATGTGTTAAATCTCATGTTAGATTAAAGGGCCCTTAATCGATGCATGTTAGCTAATTAATTTTGCCCGGAAGGATTAATTAATTAGTGGAAATACTTGATGCACAATATGATTTGATCTTAAGACCTGAGTGGAGTAAGATAAATCATAGATAAATAAGTTGACGCCTTTTAAGTGATTTAAATTCTTTGAGCCTTGCGGGAAAAGGGTTTAAATTAACTATCTTTCTAGGTTGCCTTGATCGGAATTCTAGATTGGCTGAGTGATTATTTCTAGGATTGAATTAAAATTTGGGGAAAAGGAATCAAGTGAATGGATTGTGTGAACTCAATTAGACGATACTACCCTAGGATCAATTAGCTATCAACTTGTGATTTTATCTTGCTAATTTGCTTTATTTGCTTGATTTAGATAATTCACTTTATTTTGCTCTCTTTGCATAATACTTGGAATTCTTATCTTATTGTTCTAGATTTTTTATTTTTAGGATTAATTGTTATTTAGTTTTTATTTTTCGATTTTTGAAGTTAGATAATTAGAAACAAACCAAATTTTCGGATTCATAAATAGCAATCAAATTTTGAGTAGAGTTACTTCCTTTATTTTCGACATATCAATTCCCTTGGGTTCGACACCTTGGAAATACTTCGAGGTTTTACAAATTTTAAAATTGATCGGATTTGAAAACCATACTACGCGAATTTTAGCGATCAATTTTTGGCGCCGTTGCCGGGGAATTGATAGAAAACTAAAAGGGATAATTCGAAAAAGAAGAGATTGTTACTTTAGGTTGTATACTATTATTATTAATATTCGATCTCGTTTCCTCACATCTTGTTTTCTCTTCCTTGTAGGCGGTGCATGATCACAAGATCCCAAGGAAAGGACTTATTTCCTTTGGATCCGGAAATCGAGAAGTCTTTGAGGAGGAAGAAGCAAGAAGCGCGAACCGAGACTATGTCTATACCTATCGTTGATACCATGGCCGGCATTGTTGACCCACCACTAGAACTCGCTCGTCCCGAGAAGATCCCTTTGAATGCCCGCTTTCGACCGAAGCTGGACGATTATCAAGAAGGAGGTTGGGGGAAGATTGATGCCAACAACTTCGAGCTTAAGCCGTCCCTCATCGCTACGGTGAAGTCTCAAACATATGGAGGAGGAGTTAATGAAGATCCAAACGCTCATCTTGAGTCGTTTTTGGACATATGTGCCACTATCAAGCAAAACGGAGTGCCTCCGGATGTCATTAAGCTCCGCCTATTCCGGTTCTCCTTAGAAGACGATGCGCTAGATTGGTACAAGAGCCTAAATCGGAAGGAAATTGGTACTTGGAGAGAGATGACTCGGTTGTTCTTAGCACAGTTCTATCCTCCCTCGAAGGTGCAAAAACAAATCAACGATATCTTGCAATTCGAGCAATATGAGGATGAACACTTATACGAGGCATGGATCCGATTTAAGAAGCTACTTCGCAAATGCCCACAACATGGAATTGACAAGGAGGAAATCTACATTCGGTTTTATCGGGGTTTGACGAGGAAGGCTAGAACAGAGTTGGACTATTCCTCGAAAGGGGGATTTCTTGCTAACGATTATGAAGAGGCCAAGAATCTCATCGAGCTAGCGGTCAACAATGATTACGAGGAGGTGACCGATAGGAAGATGACGAGAAGAAAGGTTCCATCCAGTGACGAGGACGCCTACGGTGATTTGAAGGCGAAATTTGAAAGACAACAAAAAGAGCTTGAGATGCTAAGAAAGAAGACTTTGGGAGTCAATGCAGTTTTTGAAGAGCTAAACGAGCCTATTGCAATTGAGGAGGATGTAAATTACATGCAAGGAGGAAACTTCTGGCAAGGGGGAAATAGGGGGAACTAATATCCGAACAATCGAAACCACCCTAATTTCTCCTATGCCAACCCGAACAATGCTCTTCAGCCACCACCGGGATTTAATGTGAAAAACGGGGTTATTCAAGAGCCGATTGCTAAGACACCGATGGAAGAGATGTTGGAACGGTTAGAGGCGAGTCAAAAGATTTTATTTATAAAGCGCATAAGAGGTTCGGGGCTCTCGAGCATAGTGTGACATCTATTGGAAACTCAGTGATAGCCTTGACAAAGCAGATGTCGATGGTGGAGACCCAAATGGGTCAAATGGCGAACGCCCAAGCCGGAATTCATAAGCCGGGCCATTTTCCGAGCAGTACCGAGACCAACCCGAAGACGCAACAATGCAACGCAATCGAGCTTCGGAGTGGGACAAGGTACAGTAATCATGGGGCTGAAGTTGAGGAATCTGGAAACGAGGATGTACTAGAAACGGGAGCCGAGAACGAGAAGGAAGATGAAACGCAGCAGGCCTATCGGCCAAGACTATCGGCCGATAGGCCCACCCGATACCTGCATGAATACCGAGAATTGAGCCTATCGACCCCCCTATCGGTCGAAAGGCTCCTTTAGGTTCGAATGTGAAGGATTTTGAGGTAAAAGCTCCATTTCCACAGCGATTGGCCAAGTCGAGATATGATGAAAAGCTTCAACGGTTTATCGACATGTTTCAAAAGGTGAATATCAACACTCCACTTCTAGACGCTTTGAGAGACATGCCGGGGTACGTTAAATTCTTGAAAGACGTTGTGGCAAGCAAGAGGAAGTTGGCGAAGTTTGAAACAATAAATTTGACAGAGGAGTGTAGCGCTATCATTCAAAACAAGCTCCCGCTCAAGCAGAAGGATCCGGGACATTTTACTTTGACATGCATGATTGGCGACCAAACGTTACGTAATGTGTTGTGTGATCTCGGGGCAAGCATCAATCTTATGCCTCTATCCATCTTTAAGAGGTTGAAGATTGGGGAGATGAAGCCGACTACCATTTCTCTACTCATGGCGGACCGGTCGATCTCTTATCCGAGGGGAGTTGTGGAGGATGTGTTCGTTAGAGTCCAACACTTAGTCTTCCCGGCCGATTTCGTAGTTCTTGATATGCCCGAGGACGAGAATCAACATTGATCTTTGGGAGACCATTTCTAGTGACGGGGAGAGCACTTATCGACGTCCAAGAGGGTGATCTTACCTTCCGGGTTAATGATCAAAATCTGAAAATTTCCATCTATGACGCGATGAAGAAGCCCGAGGATGCGCCCGAGGAATGTTATGAAATTGAGTCTATTATGCCGCCCTCGACCGACTTGTTGGAGCATTGCATTTCACACTCCATTTACTCACATTCCGATGTTGAAGAAATTTCCGAGGATTTGCCAAAGTATGTTCGAATGTTGGAGGCGAACGAGTTTCGATCTAATGAGAGGGACGTATGCTATCTTGATGTCAACAAACCCGTTCAAGGGGGAGTTGTCGTTGAGGACCGATCGATCGAGGTGCCGATGTTAGAACTTAAGCCGTTGCACCACGAAGAGAAGTATGTTACTTACCTCGAAGACCCAGATTGAATGAGGTATCGTCTAGCTAAAGATGTTAAACGTAGCACTTATTGGGAGGTAACCCAACGTATGTATATTAGTTCGTTTTATTCGTTTGTTTTCGATTGTTCGTTTGCGTGATTTTTGTAGTTTCTAGTTTCGTAGTAGCTTTGTTAGTTTTGTTAAGTTCTAATCCATGCACGCCGAGTTTTGGATACTTGCAGGTCTTTAATCGCCATATCCAAGCGAAAACGGGACCATGTATGCGAAATAAAAAAAGTTGAAATTTTTTTTGAGACTGACGAACCTATCGGTCAAGCCTATCGGCCGATAGGCCCGGCCGATAGGCTGAGGAAAATTAAAAAAATTAAATGTTACAAGCAGTGGTCGATAGGCAGACCCTATCGACCGATAGGTCCCGCGCGATAGTCAGGTACGTAAGTTTCTGTTGTGCCTATCGACCCAGCATATCGGCCGATAGGCCAGGCCGATAGGACATACCCGGTCCAGTATCTGCTTCGACCCGGTTGATTAATAACCCTTTTAAACACCTTAACCACCCGTTTTCTCACACACACACCTCTCGGCCGATAGAACACAAGGGGCGATTTTTTCTACTGTTCTTCCTTAAAAATTCGATCAAGGTACTTAATTTCGATACTTAATCCTCTTGTTTTTCAATTCTAAACATGTTTTGAAGCACTTTGACGGATTCTTTTTGGAGTTTTGATGAAAATCGAATTGGGGATCCACTTTTTAGGGGCTTTTGTTAGACTTTGATGTTCTGTGAATTTTATGCCCGATTGTTGATAGAATCTTGATGGAAGCATGTTATCTATGCTGGATTGTTCATGGGTACTTCGAATTGGGGGATTAATTGATGAAATTGAACGAATTTTGAAAAAACCCCCCAAATTGGAAGAACCCTAATTTCGAATTTGTTGAATTGAATTGTTAATTGGGATTGATATGAGTTGAATTGTTGATGATGATTCGAATTTTGAATGAATTAGATTGGATTGGAGAGAATTTGTCCTAATATGATCGTAGTGTGTAGTTTTGTTATTGTGGGTTGTGATTTTGATCCTTTGAATATGAAATGGGGGAGTCGAAGTTTGGGGGAGGTTGTGTGATTTGTTGATCGTAGTATATGGCTGTCGGGTCTATGATTTTGATGTTTATTGGACATTATAGGACTCTTAGTTGATATTGTGGGATTATTGGATTATGTCGACACTCGTTGAATGTCTGCATTATGAGTTGCTTATTGGATATTGATTGGATGGTTGTTTTGTAGGAACTTTGAAATGGCTGGAAATCAAAGCAAGAAGTCGAAGCCGTGTAAGGCCGGAAAGTCTAAGGCGCCACAGTGATCAGGTACACCGTTAGCAAAGCGACTCCTTTCTCTTTTCAAACTTATTCCTCCTTTGGGATGCGAAATAAGTTTGGGGGGGGGGGGGGGAGAAGTGCGGCTTTGTTAATTTCGGCACGTGTGAGTACCTTGTATGCCTTGTATCACTATTTGCTTGTGTTGGTGCCCGTTGTTTTTATTTGTGCTTCTCATATTGGTGTTGCGTGGATTTGGCTTTTGTTGCTTAGTTTTTAGATTTTTATGTTCATTTTCGTTTGGTGTGTTTGCTAGTTTCTATTTTTTAGGTCATAGTAGTTTTTTTTTTTTTTGCTTTCGTGTTTGCTTTTATTTGCTTTTCGTTGTTTGCTTTGATGCCTTGCTTGGGTAAATAGTTTTTTCTAGATTTTGGTCTACTTTGCGTAAAATTTTTTTAGATAGCCTTGCTTGTCTTAGTTTTTCTTTATTCGTGAATTTTTCATGCTTCTATTTGTGTGATACCGATGTTACGACACTGTTTTCCTCTCTGAAGAAACGGTCGAGTTTTAGTCGAGTTGTAGTCAGTTATTTCTATTTTGCATAGTATTCATTTAGGTCCAAAATTTTTCGTGATTGTAGAGGTCTTGGCAGATAAGAGACGATACATACTTGTTTTAAAATCGCCGTCAATACGTTTGGTTACATCTTCCGGATAGTGAGTCGTACTGTTTCTTTAGTCGTGTTGGCACTTAGATGGAGTTTAGAGTCGGTCAGTTTTTCCCAAAAGTCGAGATAATGTTGTTCTATGAAGGGAAGTCTAGTAACCGGGGGCATTCGCGTGACCCGTTGTTTACTCTCGCGTAAAACGACGAGCCTGATTAGACTAGTGATTTAGATATTTCACATGTGCCAATGATAGGGATCCTAGTAACCGGGGGTATTCGCGTGACCCGCTGTTTACTCTCGCGCAAAACGGCGACCTTGATTCGGACATGTGGAAATTATATATTCGAGTTGTTTCTCCGCTGTAGACGGGAACTTAGTAACTAGAAGCATCCATGTGCCCCATGAGTGTCTTTTACGTCAAACGGTTTCCTAATACATGAGAATGGAAGTTCCACCCTAGGATTTCCCCGATGAAACATCCCGAGATCCTAACCTAGTGGTCAACTCGAATCAAATTCTTGAACATATATATAAGGGAATACTGTCCGAGGTTTATTTGTTATGAAACTCGTGAAAATTGTGCCACTAGACCGTAACGGGACGAACTAGCTTGTTTATTTTAGCCTTTCATATTGACGGTCGATTTGACTCACGTTTTGTTAATCTTTGAGCCGGATTTTCTTCATGAACGAGTGATTAGATCGAACTTGATTACTTTGCGGAATCATTATTCGAGTGCGGCTCGCTTACGACACTCGGATTATTTAGAGAGAATTACAGGATAGTATTGATTAGGTTGAACACTATGAGTTGCACGATGATTCACGACATTCTTTTATTGAATTGAATTCTTTTGCTTGAGGACAAGCAAAGGCTTAAGTTTGGGGGGGTTTGATAGTTGGTAATTTTACCACATTTTTCTAGGATTTTATACTAGGTTTTTATCTCGTTTCGTGATTAATGTGCTCGTATTTGGCTTAATTATGATTAGTCGAGCCGTATTACGCGTTTGGGTTGGTTTTAGTGTGTTTGCAGGTTTTTAGAGCCAAAAGGACCCAAAACGAGACAAAGGACCGAGAGTCGAGTCAAACGGACGGAAGAAACGGATTTTTGCAAAAGTCAGACCACCTATCGGGCCAGCCTATCGGCCGATAGGTGCGTCCGACAGGTGTTCCGAGCCCTATCGAGTGAAGTCGACCGACAGACCAACTATCGGGCCAGCCTATCGGCCGATAGGCCAGGCCGATAGGCTGCTTCGCGGGTTCTCGAATTTTGACGGATTGTGACTCTTTTGGATAGATTTTGTTTCCTAGATTAGTGCTAATCGGGAGTTTAAGTCCCATAGGCTATATACACCTCCTTCTAGACCTAGTTTATCATTCTTTATCATCTCTTATCATCTTTAACACACTTTTACATTTTTTTTTGCAAGTTTAATTCCTTTGATACTAGAACTTTTTGCAAAGGAGCAATTATTATTGTTTTTCTACTTTTTCGGAGATTGAAGACTCAGAGTTCATCCGGACGGGTTGTAATCTCTCTTTTCATATTAATAATATGTATTCTCCATCTATTTCTTGTTTAATTTCAATTATGTCTAGCTAAATCCATTGATTGATTCTAGGGTTAGTAATTTTAATTGATGTTCACATGATGTCCCTTTGATTACCTTTTTACCTTTCATCCTAGGCTTGTGATCAAGATGTGTTAAATCTCATGCTAGATTAAAGGGCCCTTAATCAATGCATGTTAGCTAATTAATTTTGCCCGGAAGGATTAATTAATTAGTGGAAATACTTGATGCACAATATGATTTGATCTTAAGACCTGAGTGGAGTAAGATAAATCATAGATAAATAAGTTGACGCCTTTTAAGTGATTTAAATTCTTTGAGCCTTGCGGGAAAATGGTTTAAATTAACTATCTTTCTAGGTTGCCTTGATCGGAATTCTAGATCGGCTGAGTGATTATTTCTAGGATTGAATTAAAATTTGGGGAAAAGGAATCAAGTGAATGGATTGTGTGAACTCAATTAGACGATACTACCCTAGGATCAATTAGCTTTCAACTTGTGATTTTATCTTGCTAATTTGCTTTATTTGCTTGATTTAGATAATTCACTTTATTTTGCTCTCTTTGCATAATACTTGGAATTCTTATCTTATTGTTCTAGATTTTTTATTTTTAGGATTAATTGTTATTTAGTTTTTATTTTTCGATTTTTGAAGTTAGATAATTAGAAACAAACCAAATTTTCGGATTCCTAAATAGCAATCAAATTTTGAGTAGAGTTACTTCCTTTATTTTCGACATATCAATTCCCTTGGGTTCGACACCTTGGAAATACTTCGAGGTTTTACCAATTTTAAAATTGATCGGATTTGAAAACCATACTACGCGAATTTTAGCGATCAAGCATGTGGTAAAACATTGGGGCATTCCAAGGACAATCGTGAGTGACCGAGACCCACGTTTCACAGGGAAGTTTTGGTCGGGACTTTTCAAGATATTGGGCTCAAATTTAGCCTTCTCAACAAGTTTCCACCCACAAACGGACGGGCTGACAGAACGAGTTAATGCACTGCTTGAGTGCTACTTGCGGCACTATGTGAGTGCCAATCAACGGGACTGGGCCAACCTCTTAGACACGGCCCAATTCTCATACAATTTGCAGAAGAGTGAATCAACAGGACGCAGCCCATTCGAGCTCGCTACTGGGAGACAACCGGCGACAACGAATAACATAGCCACCGGATACTCGGGACAGAGTCCCGCGGCATATACCTTTGCTAAGTCATTACAGGAGGAATCGGACTTGGCTCGAGCATCATAGGACAAGGCAGCCAAGAAGATGAAGAAATGGGCCGATCTCAAGCGACGAGCGGTCGAGTTCAATGAAGGCAACTAAGTTATGGTGAAACTTCTCCCGCAGCAATTTAAAGCATTTCGGGCTGTGCATAAGGGACTTATCCGAAGATACGAGGGACCCTACAAGATCGAGCGGCGTGTTGGGACAGTTTCCTACCGAGTGGAACTGACGTCGAAGATAAAGATACACCCGATCTTTCATGTTAGCCAACTAAAGCCTTACCATCAGGACATGGAGGATCCGGGCCGAGCTCAGTCACATCGAGCACCTACTGCCGTGATTACCTCCTTCGACAAGGAAGTACCCGAGATCATTTCACATCGGGACGTTCGACGAAGGGGCGTGGCCCCATACACCGAGTTCTTTGTGCATTGGAAGGGACTCCCAGACACTGAAAATAGCTGGGAACATGAGGATCACCTATGGCAATTCCGGCAGAAGATTGAAGAATATCGGGACAGCATCGTGCCGAGGACGGTCACGACTTTGGTGAGGGAGAATGTCACGCCCCACCTTAAGGCAGCAGGCATCGCACAGCATCCGGGCGAAGCCTGCCGGACGGGCGCACAGCATGCTCGCGCGCGTGCATGGACCGGGCCAAGCTCAGAGAGGACTACCCCCCCTATAATAGGCTTAGACGGAAAAAGCCTTGTGACAGCAGTAGACATTGAAAAGCCGAGGAACCCACTCTTCAGAAAGAAGACCCTAGAAGCTTCAAGATGGAGACCAATCAATTCCAGAAGGTCAAAGAAGGTTCCAGAAGGTCAGAAATCGGGTCGGAATGCTACGGGCCGAATCGGGCCTTGGCCGGGCCGGGCCGGGACACTTCGGGCCGGGTCGGGCCGGACGTTCCAGAGGGGTCTGGGGACTCCAAGAAGACTTCTTAGAATTGTTTAGAATTGTATAGATCATTCTAGATGATGACATTCTTGTAAATACTTGGAATAGTAATGTTTTCTTGGTCATTTGCTAGACTAGGAGGATTAGTATAAATACCCCTCATTGGGACTCATTTGTAACTCACACTTGAAAAATCTGATTTGCTACAGTGCAATAAGAGAAAACCTTCCCCAAGCATTTTCCTTACTTTCCTTCCTAGCAGTCTTGTTTATTAGTAGGCTTACTACTTAGGCTTGAGACAACCTAAGAGTGCTGCACGACGAGGACTTAGCGAGGCGCAAGTATAACCCCGTGACAGTTGGTATTGGAGCCAGGTTGAGACAACCAAGGCGGATTTTCGAAGATTGCTAGCTGATCGTGCAAGGAAGAAGATGGCTCAATCATCCGACGTTACCCAACCCAACACTCAGGCCGAGAAGACCAAGAAGGGCAGAGACAAGTCCACCGATCGGGTTGCTGCCATGGACAGCCGAGTGACTCGACTGGAGGAGGTCTACGATGAGGTTGCGAAGAGGGTGGATGACTTAGAAGAAGCTGGTGAGGAGCTGCACAACCAGGTTCTTTCTACTATCAATGCTTGTGAAGGGGACATGAAGCAGGAGCTGGCCGATTTTCGGGCCATGATCTTGGCCATGGAAGAGGGCATGGAAGTTCTCAAGACGGAGATGGTAACAGTGAAGAGGGCGATTGCCAATGGAGAACATGTGGGTGCGACACCCGCACGAATTGACATCCCAAGGCCTGGGACGTTCAACGGATCGAGAAACGCCAAGGAGATTGACAATTTCTTGTGGAACCTGGAGCAGTACTTTGGTGCCTCAAACATTCGAGATGATGACACCAAGTTACGGACGGCGCCCTTGTACTTAGCCGACACAGCCGTACTGTGGTGGCGGACCAAGCAGGCCGACATTGAGAGTGGTGTGTGCAGGATGACATCCTGGGAAGACTTCAAGGCCGAATTGAAGAGGCAATTCTATCCCGAGAATGTGGAGTTCGAGGCTCGGGGCAGGCTAAAGAGACTTAGCCACACCCGTACGATTAAAGGCTATGTCAAGGAGTTCCAAGAAATTATGTTGGAGATACCAGGCTTGACGGCGACCGACAAGCTATTTGCATTTATGGATGGACTCAAGCCTTTTGCGAGGCAAGAGTTGGAAAGGCGCAATGTTCAGGACGTGGCAACTGCCATTGCTGTGGCCGAGGGCCTAAGGGAGTTGAAAACCAGCGATAATCCAAGGACTTTCCGCACAGATAAAGGCAAAGGTGGGGGAGACCGCCCATCAAGGTTCAGGCCAAACAAATACTCGGGCAAGCAACCAGTGGATGAGAACGATAAGCCGAGAGGTTGTCACATTTGTCATAGTACCTCTCACCTGAAGTACGATTGCCCATTTCGGAGGAAAAAGGTCGCAGCCATCCAAGAGACCACGGAGACCGAGGATGCGGATGGTGCGCACATGGGATCATTGAGTTTGCTCAATGCTGTCAAAGCCGTTGTGGAGCCGGCGAAGGGACCCAGAAAGGGGTCTATGTTCGTGGATGCCTTGATCGGAGGCACACACATCAAAGCCTTAGTGGATACAGGAGCTACGCACAACTTCATGCGGGACGGCTTAGCCAAAGCATTACGACTTACCGTCACTCCAACTAATGGATCGATCAAGACAGTGAACACCCATGCTAAACCGTGGCCGTGAAGCACGAGGAGTGAAAGCAAAGATAGGTGACTGGCAGGGAATGATCACCTTCACTGTAGTGACCATGGATGACTATGATTTGGTTCTTGGGTTACAATGGTTCAATCAGGTACGGGCTTGCATTCTTCCATTTTCAGATTCCTTAGTCATTTTGGACTCCGACAGGACACAGGCCATTCCGGCCAGGAGGGAAGCGAAGGGGACAAGCACCCTTTCACCATGCAACTTAGTCGAGGATCGCAAAGCGAGAAGAGACCTTCATCGCATTTTACGTTCGATGATGGGAACGATGTTGAAAGCAAGGATGTACCAAAGGAAGTTCAAGCCGTTTTGGAGGAGTTCCGGGGCGTGATGCCCGCAGAACTACCTAAGAAGTTGCCGCCCGGCACGGGATGTGGACCACAAAATTGAACTTATTTCCGATGCGAAGCCACCTTCGAGGACACCCTATAGGATGTCACCACCGAACTTAAGGAGGCTGCGAAGCAATTGAAAGAGTTATTGGATTCCAAGATGATCCAACCATCCAAATCTCCTTATGGATCCCCGTTTTGTTCGAAGAAGCATGATGGATCCTTACGTATGTGCGTGGACTATAGGGCACTCAACAACCGACGGTTCGCAACAAGTATCCCATTCCACTCATTGGAGAGTTGTTTGACCAACTGGGAGGTGCCAAATACTTTTCAAAGATCGACCTAAGATCCGGATATTGGCAGGTCCGGATAGCCGAAGGAGACGAACCCAAGACCGCCATGGCGACCAGGTATGGTTTGTTTGATTTCCTTGTGATGCCGTTCGGGCTTACAAATGCCCCAGCGACCTTTTGCACACTGATGAACAAGGTATTTCAACCATACATAGACAAGTTTGTTGTCGTTTATTTGGATGATATTGTCATTTACTCATCATCGATGGAGGAGCATGTAGAACACTTGCGACGGGTGTTCCAGGCATTGCGGGACAATGAACTTTATGCAAAGTTGGAGAAATGCTCATTCGCCCAACAGGAAGTGACTTTTATGGGGCACCGTATCAAAGATGGCCGCATAATGATGGATGAGGCCAAAGTGAAAGCCGTTCGAGATTGGGAACCGCCGACCAGCGTAACCCAACTCCGATCATTTCTGGGACTCGTGAACTACTACCGGAAGTTCATCGAGGGATACTCTCGGATAGCAGCACCATTAACGGACCTATTAAAGAAGGACCACAAATGGGAGTGGACAGATAAGTACCGAGAGGACTTTGAGCGACTCAAAGGTAAAGTGACGGAGCAGCCAGTTCTTGCCTTGCTAGACCATGCCAAGGCATATGAGGTTCAGACCGATGCATCTGATTATGCCATCGGAGGAGTTTTGATGCAGCTAGGGCATCCCATTGCCTACGAGAGCAGAAAATTAAATGACACCGAGAGACGGTACTCGGTACATGAGAAGGAAATGACCGCCGTGGTACATTGCCTTAGAGCTTGGAGGCATTATTTACTTGGGAGCAAGTTTGTGGTATGAACAGACAACGTAGCCACAAGTTATTTTCAAACTCAGAAGAAGCTTACACCAAAACAAGCAAGATGGCAGGAATTCCTAGCTGAGTTCGATTATACCCTGGAGTACGAGCCTGGAGTACTTAACCGAGTAGCCGATGCATTAAGCAGCAAGGCCGAGCTTGCAGCCTTGCCCAAGGCCGAGGGAAGCATCAAGGACCGCATACGCGAGGGACTGAGCCAGGACCCTTTCGCAGAAAACAGCATGCAACTTGCCAGGAGCGGCAAGACAAGACGGTTCTGGGAACGAGATGAGCTACTCTTCACCAAAGGCAATCGTTTGTACGTGCCCAAATGGGGGAACTTACGGATGGACATCATGAAGGAATGCCACGATACACTATGGGCTGGACACCCAGGTATGCACCGTACAATGGCTTTAATTGACAATTCTTACTTTTGGCCCAGGATGCGTGAGGACGTTGAGGCATACGTCCGGACATGTCTTGTATGTCAACAAGACAAGGTGGAGCAACAACAACCTGGTGGACTACTTCAACCCTTACCCATACCGGAACACACTTTTGAAAGCGTTTCAATGGACTTTATTTCGGCTTTGCCTAAATCGGATGGGTACGGGTCGATCATAGTTGTGGTGGACAGGTTCTCAAAATATGCAACTTTTACTCCAGCACCGGCGGACGTGACGGCTCTGGAGACGGCCAAGTTGTTCTTAAAGCATGTGGTAAAACATTGGGGCATTCCAAGGACAATCATGAGTGACCGAGACCCACGTTTCACAGGGAAGTTTTGGTCGGGACTTTTCAAGCTATTGGGCTCAAATTTAGCCTTCTCAACAAGTTTCCACCCACAAACGGACGGGCAGACAGAACGAGTTAATGCACTGCTTGAGTGCTACTTGCGGCACTATGTGAGTGCCAATCAACGGGACTAGGCCAAACTCTTAGACACGGCCCAATTCTCATACAATTTGCAGAAGAGTGAATCAACAGGACGCAGCCCATTCGAGCTCGCTACTGGGAGACAACCGGCGACAACGAATAACATTGCCACCGGATACTCGGGACAGAGTCCCGCGGCATATACCTTTGCTAAGTCATTACAGGAGGAATCGGACTTAGCTCGAGCATCATTGGACAAGGCAGCCAAGAAGATGAAGAAATGGGCCGATCTCAAGCGACGAGCGGTCGAGTTCAACGAAGGCGACTTAGTTATGGTGAACCTTCTCCCGCAGCAATTTAAAGCATTTTGGGCTATGCATAAGGGACTTATCTGAAGATACGAGGGACCCTACAAGATCGAGCGGCGTGGTGGGACAGTTTCCTACCGAGTAGAACTGCCGCCGAAGATAAAGATACACCCGATCTTTCATGTTATCCAACTAAAGCCTTACCATCAGGACATGGAGGATCCGGGCCGAGCTCAGTCACATCGAGCACCTACTGCCGACAAGGAAGTAGCCGAGATCATTTCACATCGGGACGTTCGACGAAGGGGTGTGGCCCCATACACCGAGTTCTTTATGCATTGGAAGGGAGTCCCAGGCACTGAAAATAGCTGGGAACATGAGGATCACCTATGGCAATTCCGGCAGAAGATTGAAGAATATCGGGACAGCATCGTGCCGAGGACGGTCACGACTTTGGTGGGGGAGAATGTCACGCCCCACCTTAAGGCAGCAGGCATCGCACAGCATCCGGCCGAAGCCTGCCGGACGGGCGCGCAGCATGCTCTCGTGCGTGCATGGATCGGGCCAAGCTCACAGAGGACTACCCCCCTATAATAGGCTTAGACGGAAAAAGCCTTATGACAGCAGTAGACATTGAAAAGCCGAGGAACCCACTCTTCAGAAAGAAGACCCTAGAAGCTTCAAGATGGAGACCAATCAATTCCAGAAGGTCAAAGAGGGTTCCAGAAGGTCAGAAATCTGGTCGGATTGCTACGGGCCGAATCGGGCCTTGGCCGGGTCGGGCTGGACGTTCCAGAGGGGTCTGGGGACTCCAAGAATTCTTAGAATTGTTTAGAATTGTATAGATCATTCTAGATGATGGCATTCTTGTAAATACTTGGAATAGTAATGTTTTCTTGGTCATGTGCTAGACTAGGAGGAATAGTATAAATACCCCTCCTTGGGACTCATTTGTAACTCACACTTGAAAAATCTGATTTGCTACAGTGCAATAAGAGAAAACCTTCCCCAAGCATTTTCCTTACTTTCCTTCCTAGCAGTCTTGTTTATTAGTAGGCTTACTCCTTAGGCTTGAGACAACCTAAGAGTGCCGCACGGTGAGGACTTAGCGAGGCGCAAGTATAACCCCGTGACAGCACGCTATGCGGCACCCAGCGCACGCTACCTGGGCCAGGCAGTGAGGCCCTGAGGTTCTGGACTCTAGAGAGTTGGCCGGTAGATATTATATGGACACAATTATTGTTGACCCTATTGCCACAATAATTTTGTTCTATCATGTCGTTTTATAGATTCTGACACACAAGTATTGTTTAAATGTGACAAGACATAAACTATCAGTCACATTATTATTTAATAAAATGACATTGGTATATTTTTTAGACACAATTTTTTAATGTTGTTATTGTTTCAGTTTTAGTGACATGTTTAATCAAAACATGTATGGTGTGGAAAAGTCGCTAAGAAGCACAAAATTCAACAAAACGACACCAAAACAAACTCGAATGACAAAAAGTACAGAATTAATCATTCTCCGAATGGCAAAACCGTACAAGGGATCCGTTAAAATGGACTCCTGCCAAAAAAAGAAATTAACTGAAAATCGAAATTGCAGATATTACATGTTTTTCTTGAGGTTTGTTGCCATGTTACATCGTGACATATCTGGAGTCATACTTGCGTGCCAATCGGTTATGTGTACGATTTGCAGGGCGGGCACGTATAGTCATGTGTAGGTTCATTACCTTCACATTGAGTTGTGCATACGAAGACGTACTTCGTGAGACTAATTAGGTACAAGACCACACGTGTATTCGATCGAAACCTGTTGGTGACTTGTGTACGGATATATTTCCGGATCGGGCATACCGTTACGTCCATCTTGAGCCATAATGATTGGTTGTTTATACTCCATGTATGATTGGGTATGTTCGACGGTGTGCCACTGGTTGTTCATACGCCCGAGGGGTATGTTCGACAATCAGGTTTGTTTCTTTGAGATCCATTGTATGTGATTTGTGTGTCATTTTGAGAATTTTATTCTCTCGAATATCTATCACTGTGGTTCTTCGTTGGTACTTCGGTCCGGGTCGGGCCGGACGTTCCAGAGGGGTCTGGGGACTCCAAGAAGACTTCTTAGAATTGTTTAGAATTGTCTAGATCATTCTAGATGATGGCATTCTTGTAAATACTTGGAATAGTAATGTTTTCTTGGTCATTTGCTAGACTAGGAGGATTAGTATAAATACCCCTCATTGGGACTCATTTGTAACTCACACTTGAAAAATCTGATTTGCTACAGTGCAATAAGTGAAAACCTTCCCCAAGCATTTTCCTTACTTTCCTTCCTAGCAGTCTTGTTTATTAGTAGGCTTACTACTTAGGCTTGAGACAACCTAAGAGTGCCGCACGGCGAGGACTTAGCGAGGCGCAAATATAACCCCGTGACAGCACGCTATGCGGCACCCAGCGCACGCTCCTTGGGCCGGGCAGTGAGGCCCTGAGGTTCTGGACTCCAGAGAGTTGGCCGGTAGCGCACGCTACGGCCGGTCGCTGCGCGCGTTAACCGGCAGACGTAGCGCACGCTGCTCGGCATCTAGCATGCGCTACCTGGGCGAGGGATAAGTCCAGGAGCCCCTGGACTGGACCATGGTCGGCCCGCTAGCGCACGCTGCCGGCACGCTAGCGCACTACCTATATAATTGACCGAGCAGCCCTGTTTCAACCCATTTTTTCATTTCATTCTTTTCTTTCCGCGGCCAGAGGTTGTGAGATCAAGGAGGCATGTTATTGAACAACAAATCCACGAAGATCCTGAGTCCATATCATTGATCGATCAATCCATAACATCCTTCAATCGACCGAATCAAGGTTAGTCTTTCCTAAAATCCAAACTTTGGGAAATTTGGGGATCTTGATAGATTTCATTTGTTCGAGCCATATGAACTTAGATTACGGATGGATAATTGTAGATTAAGTTGTATTCTATCAATTTCATCATCTTTCCACGGTTTTGTCATGTCCGATTCGTCGTTTATATGAGTTTTTAATTGACGCCTTCAAGGTGTCCGAGAAAATGCCGCTGAGGGAGATTCAGTCGTTTTGTGATGTTTTTACTCGTGTGATTGATTGTTTATTTGATAATAGGATATTAGGGACAAATTCCCTACGAAAATCTGGTGTTGAGCCCTTCCGATCGTTGTTTTCATTGGAGTTCCGTATTTTTCCAATCGACCGTATTTTCGGAGTATTCACGAGAGATTACCAAGGCAAGTACCTTGATATACGATTTGTAAATACGTAAAATCATTGTTGTCGAAGTGTATGAATTTATACGGGTGTATATATGTGTATATATATATATATGTGTGTGTATATATATATATATAGAAATATAGATTTTTAATCATTTATATGTTAAATATATGTATGTATATACGTATATTGATATATATGTCTATGTTGGTGAATGCAGAGAGATGAGTGCTAACACTAGTTGACGTACTCAACTTGGATTGATGGATGAACTATACATATAGATATAATATAGTAAGGTTATATATATATATATATGTATCCGGTTGAGTTGCGATATAAGGATATATGTGTAGTGTTGGGGTTTTACCGAAGACTTATTGTGTTGAGTCTTGATTAATAACGTGCGTGTTATTGTTTATTTGTGTGGTTATGGACTGGCGGAGAAATTGTGTGACATGATGTACTAAGTTGATAATTGTTGTGATGTTTGTCTGTGTGCTTGATGATTAAAATAATGTGGATACTTGTTGTGAGAAACGTCGTATCTGGGAACCTCTGAGGGCGGGACGTGCACTCCGGCCTGGTGTATGCTGCAATGCGCGGCTCTATATGGGTGGTGAACGCCGATGTTACCTAATGCGCGCGCAAGGGGCGGCTCTTGCAGGAGTGATCGCCGGCGCGGTTACATGTTCAATGAGCGGACAACATGATGGAGTGAACGCCGGTACACAGGTGCGCAAGGGAGGCGCCTGGCAGGCTTATTGGTTACGGGTATTTGAGTGATAGCTAAGACCCCGTTACCGAACGATGTTCGTATCTCAAATTCTTTCAACTCCCTTTTAAATGTTTGTCTTGATATAGACCGCGATTTGTGTTTTTGAAAGCTTGTTTCAACTTGTTTTTAAAGGGTTGGTATCAGGGTTAATTAACCAAGGAGGTTTGACAAAATCTCCGAGGGTTAATTAATCGGGTGTCTTGAGCAGGATATGTCGAATGAGAGATTTTGCCTTTGATTGTATTGTGGTGCTATTCTGTGTATTGGGTCGAGGACCTTGTGGAATGTTGAGATGTTTGATTTCGTGATGATGTTAGTTGGATTGGGTTGAGAACCCTGTGAGATGTTGTAATGATTTCGTTTGTGACAGTGTTATATAAATTGGGTCAAGGACCCCGAATAAGTTGACATGGTTTTCGTGTAATTGTTTTCCATATGTTGGGTCAAGGACCCGAGAGCATTGAAATTATTTCCAAAAGTATTCCCATTCGATTTTCAAAACCCCAAGACGGCCCGAGTTAATAATAATGTTTTCAAACTATCTTATCAAATTGGTTTTCCTTTTATAAAAGGGTTTTTTTTTTCAAGCTAGATCTTTTGACTCATTGGGCTTGTTTTAGAGTTTCATTGATGTTATGATCCATAAAGGGAATATGGCTATATGATTACCTTTCACCTTGTGTAAACGAATGCTTTGATGTGCTGTTTGTGGGATTGTGTGGATTATGTTAAGGCTTCGCGGCGGTTGAATTTTGTGTTGTTATTGTTTGTATATCTTGTATATTATGTACTTGCACTAGCAAAATTCCAGTTTGCTAACCCCCGAGTTTTCGGGGGGTGGGTGCCTGTTATGCGCTCAGGTTTTGGCAGCTCGGGAGTAGTCACGGGATTGGCTTGGAAGAAGATGGAAGACGACGATGCTAATCACACCAGAGTCAGAGTCTTTTCTTTTGTTTCATTTTGGTCGGTATTTCTATGTCGTTCGAGTATTCACCCTTGCATGGGTGTAGTTTTCATTTATTAAATTGAGTTGTCATTCTTTTCGGTGTTCAAGTTTATTATTGTCATTGTAATATGAATGTCATTAATTCTGAACTGGTTAATGACCTTGTCGGTCTGCTTTGTATTTAATTTTGACCCCGGTCGGTCAATCATTGAGTAGTCTTTTGGAGTTTAGCCTGGTAGATCCTTGTGATCAGGGTCTACGGCGTGTGACATTCCCAGTCGTATTCACATTTATGGTATCAGAGCTTAGGTTTGCGAAAAACCTAGGCCGTTGGGTCAAGTCCATGTCTTGTGTAAGTCGCGCGCATCATAGTTGTGATTAGTATCGTGGTTCCGACATCATCTTCCGGCAATCTGTGATGGTAAGCCTCCCGATCGTAAGTCCCCTTATATACGTATTTGATTATATTGTGCTAATGTGTTTAATGTGAACTAGGGATTGGAACTTGTTGGTTATATTATTGTTTTAGGATATAACATGCGTATGCGGTCCGAGCAGAAATGGTTATGTCGTATGCTTCGAAAGTCGACCATATTTATCTGTTTCTGCATTTTATTAGAACAAATTTATGAGTGTTAATTTTATCCACTGCGTGAGTATTTTGAGATGGCTTTTGGTATCTTGCAAGCCGAGTTTTGATATTTTGGTCTTGCATGTTTTGATAG
Organism: Orobanche coerulescens; assembly: GCA_033398695.1. Taxonomy (NCBI): domain Eukaryota; kingdom Viridiplantae; phylum Streptophyta; class Magnoliopsida; order Lamiales; family Orobanchaceae; genus Orobanche; species Orobanche coerulescens. Next base: position 85,113,804 of record CM065812.1, read on the forward strand.
TATTCTTATGACGGTATTTGATATTTTATAAATGACTTTAGTGAGTATTTGAGAATATTACCGACATCGGCCTTTTTGGCAATTTGAACATTTTTTTTAAAAAATGATTTTTAGCACAGTGGGTTCCAGACGGCCCCACGACGCTGTAGTATCACGAATATTTTAAAGTGGTGCTTTGAAATTTTCTAACATTGTGAAAAGCCATGATTTAATGTCGTCATGTTAAATGGTCACGTATCTGGGTGGAAAATTCTTTCGAATAAACATTTTGGTAGAAGAGAAAAGATTTTCAAAATTGTGGTACTTGGGACTCTAACACTTTTGAAATATTTCAAATTAGTTACAATTCAATTTTAAATTTTTTTATACATTACTCGAAAATAATTTATAGAGTCGTTATATAAACTTCCTCTTCCGAAATAAAAGACAGTATTTATGAGTCTTGGGCGCAACGTGACTAGCCCTCTTTTCCAAAAATTTGTTTTCATTAAGTGCATACATATAATGATCGTCCTCGTCGAAGGACTCGAGATTGACTTCATAAAACTTTGTGCTTTACGATAGTACTGTTATTCTAAGGATGCTAACTAAAACTCGGGTTGATAATTGTGGTATATTGTACGACTGATAAACTAATACTGTTGATCGGTGTTATCCGTATTAGTATGTCGAGCCTCGGCGGACGTAGACGTGATGATGGGAATGGAAGCGGCGAGGTGGTTCGTACGACCACGATTCATGCTACGGTGAAGGAGTATCAAGATCAAACGATATCCTATGAAATCTCCTCAGTGGTCGAGCCCACGAGCGAAGCCAAGAGACCGAGGATATCTGGGAAATTTTTGGTCGGTGAAGAGTCTAAGGCTCCCAAACCCCCACGTCGTTCGAACGCGTCGTCTTCGCGATCGGAAGTGAGCGCTGGGAATCCCAAGCCAGCATCGGTGACTCTCGGTAAGAAGGGAGGGTGCTTCAACTGCAATCGTCAGGGACATGTTCGTGCAAATTGTCCCTTTCCACTCTTGACTTGTTACCCGTGCGGGTGTGGAGGTCATCGGGAGAAGCATTGTGAGATAATTTCTGAATTGGCAAAGAATGCTACCCTATTGGCGAACAGAGCAAGTGCCCGGAGAATGTCCCGAAACCCTATGTCTCCTTCTGAAGAGCCTGACATGGGAGGATGAATATTTTGTAATATGTCCTAATCGTTGCTGTTTTGAACAATCGTGACTTTGATCGTTCTTCATTTCATTGCTCTATGTTTCCAACTCTTGTTGTTCTAAGTTTCGGGATCGAAATATCTTTTAGTAGGGGGGAGTGTATTACCCGTACTTTTCTTAGTATTTCCGTTATTGTGTGACTTTTCATTGTTGGTAATTCAATTATGATCCTCTCGACGATTTTAAACTATCTTGTTCTACTTAGCCTACCGTCCTCCGAACGAATTTCGGAGCTGTTTTGTTAAATCCCGTGGATTATTGTGGTCTTTCCATATCTGAACTAAATCCTTGCAAATTTTGTTCGAAACTATTATTCCCACGCGTGCAATTAACACTTACGAATGTGTTATGAACTTGGATGCGGTTGGTCGAGCTCGAAACATGGTTTCAGGACGTCTGAACCGTCTTGTGATTTTCTTAACTCTTGGAGTTTTTGTCTCGAAATTCATACTCCTCCACCTCGACTGATCGTGTTCACATACATTTTTATCGCTTCAACTCACGTACCAGATACTTGCTAGGTTCGTTCATTGTATTTCTAGAACCTCGCATTCGCGCATTGCTCGTGATGTTTTGGGGCTGAGCAAGTAGTTATTTCCTTGATTGTTCCGCCGCTCTCTATTTTAAGTTTCGGGACGAAACTTATTTTAAGGGGGGTAGAATGTAATATTCGAGATTTTTATTCTGATTAATTTGAAGTATTTTATTTTAGACCGGAAATTTCTCGATTTTCGAGCGTTGGTATTATTTTTCTCGACAATCGATTTTGTGTTTTTGGCCATATATGGTGATTTGTTGTATATTATTTTCATTTCGGATCGATGTTGTTGTCCGCGAGCGTTTCGTCGTGTTCGTTCCGTGCGTTTTTAAGAATCGAGTCGTCAGGCCACGGCCGGGCGGGGCGGCCACGGTTGCGGAGGAACTGCACGGTAGGCCGGCTGGCCGGACGGGCGCGGCAGGGACCGGCATAGCATACGCTACTGTCGGGAGGCTGCGCGCGCTAACCGGCAGTCTTAGCGCACGCTATGCGGCACCCAGCGCACGCTACCTGGGCCGGGCAGTGAGGCCCTGAGGTTCTAGACTCCAGAGAGTTGGCCGGTAGCGCACGCTACGGCCGGTCGCTGCGCGCGCTAATCGACAGACTTAGCGCACGCTGCTCGGCATCTAGCGCGCGCTACCTGGGCGAGGGATCAGTCCAGAAGCCTTTGGACTGGACCATGGTCGGCCCGCTAGCGCACGCTGCCGGCACGCTATAGCACGCTAGGGCGGTCTACCTATATAATTGACTGAGCAGCCCTGTTTCAACCCCTTTTTTCATTTCATTCTTTTCTTTCCGCGGCCAGAGGTTTTGAGATCAAGGAGGCATGTTATGGAACAACAAATCCACAAAGATCCTGAGTCCATATCATTGATCGATCAATCCATAACATCCTTCAATCGACCAAATCAAGGTTAGTTTTTCCTAAAATCTAAACTTTGGGAAATTTGGGGATCTTGATAGATTTCATTCGTTTGAGCCATATGAACTTAGATTACTGATGGATAATTGTAGATTAAGTTGTATTCTATCAATTTCATCATCTTTCCACGGTTTTGTCATGTCTGATTCGTCGTTTATATGAGTTTTTAATTGACGCCTTCAAGGTGTCCGAGAAAATGCCGCTGAGGGAGATTCAGTCGTTTTGTGATGTTTTTACTCGTGTGATTGATTGTTTATTTGATAATAGGATATTAGGGACGAATTCCCTACGAAAATCTGGTGTTGAGCCCTTCCAATCGTTGTTTTCATTGGAGTTCCGGATTTTTCCAATCGACCGTATTTTCGGAGTATTCGCGAGAGATTACCAAGGCAAGTACCTTGATATACGATTTGTAACTACGTGAAATCATTGTTGTCAAAGTGTATGAATTTATACGGGTGTATATATGTGTATATATATATATATATATATATATATATATATGTGTGTGTGTGCATATATATATATAGAAATATAGATTTATATACATTTATATGTTAAATATATGTATGTATATACGTATATTGATATATATGTCTACGTTGGTGAATGCCGAGAGATGAGTTCTAACACTAGTTGACGTACTCAACTTGGATTGATAGATGAACTATACTTATAGATATAATATAGTAAGGTTATATATATATATATGTATCCGGTTGAGTTGCGATATAAGGATATATGTGTAGTGTTGGGGTTTTACCGAAGACTTATTGTGTTGAGTCTTGATTAATAACGTGCGTGTTATTGTTTATTTGTGTGGTTATGGACTGGCGGAGAAATTGTGTGACATGATGTACTAAGTTGATAATTGTTGTGATGTTTGTCTGTGTGCTTGATGATTAAAATAATGTGGATACTTGTTGTGAGAAACGTCGTATCTGGGAACCTCTGAGGGCGGGACGTGCACTCCGGCCTGGTGTATGCTGCAATGCGCGGCTCTATATGGGTGGTGAACGCCGATGTTACCTAATGCGCGCGCAAGGGGCGGCTCTTGCAGGAGTGATCGCCGGCGCGGTTACATGTTCAATGAGCGGACAACATGATGGAGTGAACGCCGGTACACAGGTGCGCAAGGGAGGCGCCTGGCAGGCTTATTGGTTACGGGTATTTGAGTGATAGCTAAGACCCCGTTACCGAACGATGTTCGTATCTCAAATTCTTTCAACTCCCTTTTAAATGTTTGTCTTGATATAGACCGCAATTTGTGTTTTTGAAAGCTTGTTTCAACTTGTTTTTAAAGCGTTCGTATCAGGGTTAATTAACCAAGGAGGTTTGACGAAATCTCCGAGGGTTAATTAATCGGGGGTCTTGAGCAGGATATATCGAATGAGAGATTGTGCCTTCGATTGTATTGTGGTGCTATTCTGTGTATTGGGTCGAGGACCTTGTGGAATGTTGAGATGTTTGATTTCGTGATGATGTTAGTTGGATTGGGTTGAGAACCCTGTGAGATGTTGTAATGATTTCGTTTGTGACAGTGTTATATAAATTGGGTCGAGGACCCCGAATAGTTTACATGGTTTTCGTGTAATTGTTTTCCATATGTTGGGTCAAGGACCCGAGAGCTTTGAAATTATTTCCAAAAGTATTCCCATTCGATTTTCAAAACCCCAAGACGGCCTGAGTCAATAATAATGTTTTCAAACTATCTTATCAAATTGGTTTTCCTTTTATAAAAGGTTTTTTTTTCCAAGCTAGATCTTTTGACTCATTGGGCTTGTTTTAGAGTTTCATTGATGTTATGATCCGTAAAGGGAATATGGCTATATGATTACCTTTCACCTTGTGTAAACGAATGCTTTGATGTGCTGTTTGTGGGATTGTGTGGATTATGTTAAGGCTTCGCGGCGGTTGAATTTTGTGTTGTTATTGTTCGTATATCTTGTATATTATGTACTTGCACTAGCAAAATTCCAGTTTGGTAACCCCCGAGTTTTCGGGGGGTGGGTTGATACGATATCAACTATCCCAATCGAAGAGAAGTCAATAAAAATCGACATCAACGACGATACAAAGTTACACGCCCAGGCATCATCATACTTGGGCGAGAAGAACACGCGAATTGGAGTTACGTTATTAATCGGAACTGGAGCTACGTAAACATGACGACGAAATTAACATTGGACTCGTAATCGGTCCAAATTATGGGAGATTCGGCCGATTTAGTCCAAGATGCATGAAGATTTTTATCAAACTCTATCTTGTCCAAGATCTTGAAGATCTCCTCCCCCACACCTTTGAATTTTCGGCCAAGGCATGCTTGAAGAGACTCATCAAAGTCTTCATATCTTACACAAGATCTTGAAGATCTCCTCCCCCACACCCTTGAAATTTCGGCCGAAGCATGCTAGGAAGAAGACTTGTATTTTCGTTTTTTTCTTGTTTTTTTTATTTCCTTATCTTTGTATACTACTATATATAGTAGTTCACATTGTTGTTGTAAGCATCTTGAAAGTTATAAACATTGTATTTCTCTTGAAATATATGTTGAACGAGTTCAACAAAACTTTGGTTATTATTTCGACGCATCTCGAATTATAACTTGATCAATTCTCAATAGGTCTTGAGGAGAGATTATCTTTATCGAGTTATAGGTCTAATTCGATAAAACACATTCAATCCCATACACTACCCTACCTCACGGCCGAAACCATATAAATTCGGTCACGACCTTTTATTTTCGTTGTTACTTTGATACCTGTAAAACCGTGATAATCTTCCGTTGTATTTTATACGTTTTACGTACACTTATATACGTAATTCGTATCATAAGTGGTATCGGAGACATTCGTTTCACGATTATCGACGTTACTCAATAAGATGGCATTCACCGATGACGAAATAGCCAAATTGCGTGACGTTCTTCGAGGCTTGCCGGAGCCCCGAATCCAGGTACGACGAGGATACGACGCCATGCATGCACCACAACATGCGGATGAATTCAAGACAAGCGAACTTTCGGAGTTCGTAGGTGGCACCGATCCCGAGACTTATTTGGAATGGGAAAGGAAAATTTAACGAATGTTTGAGTTCAAGGACCTCGATGACAGGAAACGATTCAAGTACGCGATTCTCAAACTTGGAAAGGGAGCTTCCCTTTGGTTTGAACGAATGAAGACACAACGAATTCGGGTCGGTAAGGAAAAGATACGTTCGTGGGATTCTCTAAAAAAGAAACTACGTAAGAGATATGTACCGGCTACACACAAGTTAAGTTTATATCGAAAAATTTCTGACCACACACAAGGAAAGCTAAGTGTAGGAGAATACATCGAAAAGTTTGAAAACTTAACCTTGATGGGAGAACTTGAAGAGAGCGAAGAATTACGGATGTCCCGTTTCTTACGAGGCTTGAATAGAAACATTGCTAATTCCGTGGAACTCTACCCCTATTCCGACTTTGATACTTTGTGCGGACTTTGCATAAAGTTGGAAACTCAAAACAAGACAAAATTTTCAAAACCCGAATTCCCCCCTAAATTCGGAAATACCAACCTTGGCACGAGTTCTAGCTCATTTCCAAAAACTGTCACGGCAAGTCCACCCGTTACTACCATCCCAAAAACTCCTCTCACGCCAAAGGAAACAAGCTTATCTAAAGTTCGGTGTTTCAAATGTCAAGGATTTGGACACTATCAAAGTGCTTGTCCAAATCGAAGAATAGTGACGTTACGAGAAGCCATAGCCGTCCGAGAAGAGTTACTAGCCGAAGAAGAAACAATTGGAGACGTCTTTAACTTGGAAGCCAATGAAGAAGAAGAAGATTGCGAGGCATACGATGCCCCGAATTATGACACGAACCTCGTCCTTCGCATGTTACAAACGAAGGCGGCCCCGAGTGACATAGAACAACGAGATCAAATCTTTCACACGAAGTGTCGTGTCGGAGAGAAATGGTGTAGCTTGATCATTGACGGTGGAAGTTGTACGAATGTGGCGTCAAGCGAGATGGTTTCGAAGCTCGGACTAACCACTACGGCTCATCCAAGGCTGTATGCACTCTATAGGCTCGATGATGGAAATAAAGTGAGAGTATCAAGACAAGTGAAGGTCGGACTCACCATGGGTTCGTATGGTGATGATATTATATGCGATGTACTACCGATGGACGCATGTCACGTGTTGTTGGGAAGACCTTGGTTATTTGATCGGGACGTACTACATCGAGGGAGGAGCAACGAGTATGAGTTACGAGACAAAGGTAAAAAAATTGTTCTTAAACCTATGTCACCTCAAGCTATCCGAACAATGAGTTCAAAAAAAGTTGAAGGACCAAAGCTCATGATGTTCGCAAACGAAAAGGAAGTCGAACACGCCATTGACGATGGCGAACGGGTTTATTTAATAATGATCAAAGAGACCCGAAACCTTGCTACAAAATCACAACACGAAGAAGAGATAGATAGACTGTTGCACGAGCTCGCGGATGTCTTTCCTGAAGACTTGCCGGTGGGATTACCACCTATCCGCGGAATCGAACACCAAATTGATCTTATACCAGGAGCTCCATTACCGAACAAGGCGGCATATCGTTGTAATCCCGAAGAAACCAAAGAGCTACAACGTCAAATTGAAGAGCTCATGAGTCACGGATATGTCCGAGAGAGTTTAAGTCCGTGTGCGGTTCCAGTCCTACTTGGTCCAAAAAAGACGGATCATGGCGGATGTGCATTGACAGTAGAGCCGTGAATAACATCACCGTCAAGTATCGGTTCCCCATCCCGAGACTAGACGACATGTTAGACGAGTTGCATGGCTCGGTTATATTTTCAAAAGTTGATTTATGGAGCGGATACCATCAAATTCGCATGCGAGAGGGAGACGAATGGAAGACGGCATTTAAAACGAAGAATGGACTTTACGAGTGGGTCGTGATGCCATTCGGCCTCACTAATGCCCCGAGCACTTTCATGAGATTGATGAACGAGGTTCTTAAACCTTTCTTGGGGAAGTTTGTTGTCGTGTACTTAGACGACATTTTAATCTACAGTCGATCCTTAGAGGAGCATCTTGAACACTTGCGGCACGTGTTTGAAACTCTAAGGAAACAGAAACTTTATGGAAAACGGGAAAAGTGTACTTTTCTAGTCGAGAGTCTTGTCTTTCTCGGCTATGTCGTTTCTAAAGAAGGAGTTTCGGTGGATCAAGAGAATATCACGGCAATCAAGTCTTGGCCGACACCAAAAACTATCACAGAGGTACGATCATTTCATGGCCTTGCTTCTTTTTACCGACGATTCATACGGGACTTTAGTACCATCTCCAGTCCGATCACGGAGTGTCTTAAAAAAGGTACATTTGCATGGAAGGAGGCTGCCCAAAAAGCTTTTGAAAAATTAAAAGAAAAGTTATGTGAAGCACCGATTTTAACGTTGCCCGATTTTTCACAACCATTTGAGGTGGAATGCGATGCTAGTGGAGTTGGAATCGGGGCAGTACTTATTCAAGGAGGCCGGCCCATCGCCTATTTTTCAGAAAAGTTAAATGGTGCTCGAGTAAATTATTGCACTTACGACAAAGAGTTCTATGCTATCGTGAGAGCAGTAGATCATTGGAGTCACTATTTACGTTCGAAACATTTCGTGTTACATTCGGATCACGAGTCGTTAAAATACATTAACGGGCAAAACAAGCTAAGTCCAAGACATGCAAAATGGGTGGAGTTTTTGCAATCTTTTCACTTTTCATCCATGTACAAAGACGGTAAGAGTAATATAGTGGCGGATGCACTATCAAGACGGTATGCCTTACTTTCTATTCTAGACGTTCGTTTGTTGGGGTTCGAGACTTTGAAAAATCATTACATTGACGATTTGGATTTCGGAGAAATTTTTAACCGTTGTAAAACAGGTCCGTACGAAGAATTTATTTTACAGGATGGCTTTCTTTCCAAAGGTAATAAACTATGTGTGCCGAAGCATATGATTCGGGAATTACTAGTTCGGGAGGCGCACGGAGGAGGACTAGCCGGTCATTTCGGTTCGGCTAAAACCATAGAAGTTCTAAAGGAGCATTTCTTTTGGCCAAATATGTATGGTGACGTAAGCACGATCGTGAGTAAATGCGTCACTTGTCACATGATGAAAAGTTCGTTCAAGCCAAGTACATACATGCCGTTGCCAATACCTTTGCGACCGTGGGAAGATGTCTCGATGGATTTTATTGTTGCTTTACCTCGTACTCAACGGGGCAAAGACTCGATCATGGTTGTCGTCGACCGTTTTTCAAAAATGGCTCACATTATAGCATGTCACAAAACCGATGATGCAAGCAATGTGGCGGACTTATATTTCCGAGAAGTAGTTCGTTTACACGGAGTTCCAAAAACTATCGTGTCTGATCGAGATTCTAAATTCCTGAGTTACTTTTGGAATACTTTATGGAGAAAGGTGGGAACTAAACTTCTATTCAGTACATCACATCACCCACAAACCGACGAACAAACTGAAGTGACTAATCGAACCTTAGGAGCATTGTTGCGAGGATTGGTGAACAAAACACAAAAAGATTGGGACGTTAAACTTGCACATGCGGAATTCGCATACAACCGATCACCCGGTTTTGCCACGGCCCATTCACCTTTTGAAGTAGTGTACGGACTAAATCCACACATGCCATTGGATTTGATTCCCTTGCCGAGCGACGAATTGGTTCACAAAGACGCAGAATCAAAACTCAAGTCAATGATGAAGTTACATGAAAGGGTACGATATCGAATTAAAGAAGTAAATGAAATTTACAAACGGAAGTCGAACAAAAATAAAAAGTCGAGACTATTTGATGTTGGCGACTTAGTTTGGATACATTTGAGGAAAGAACGATTCCCAAACAAATGCAAGAACAAATTAATGCCAAGAGCCGAAGGTCCGTACAAAATTGTGGGAAAAGTGAACGACAACGCTTACAAAGTAGAACTTCTGGGCGAATACGGAGTACACGCAACTTTCAATGTAGGCGATCTCTCGCCTTACCTTGACGATGATGGCATTACGGAATTGAGTTCAATTCCTTTCAAAGAGGGAGGAAATGATACGATATCAACTATACCAATCGAAGAGAAGTCAATAAAAATCGACATCAACGACGATACAAAGTTACACGCCCACGCACCATCATACTTGGGCGAGAAGAACACGCGAATTGGAGTTACGTTATTAATCGGAACTGGAGTTACGTAAACATGACGACGAAATTAACATTGGACTCGGAATCGGTCCAAATTATGGGAGATTCGGCCGATTTAGTCCAAGATGCATGAAGATTTTTATCAAACTCTATCTTGTCCAAGATCTTGAAGATCTCCTCCCCCACACCTTTGAATTTTCGGCCAAGGCATGCATGAAGAGACTCATCAATGTCTTCATATCTTACACAAGATCTTGAAGATCTCCTCCCCCACACCCTTGAAATTTCGGCCGAAGCATGCTAGGAAGAAGACTTGTATTTTCGTTTTTTTCAAGTTTTTTTTATTTCCTTATCTTTGTATACTACTATATATAGTAGTTCACATTGTTGTTGTAAGCATCTTGAAAGTTATAAACATTGTATTTCTCTTGAAATATACATTGAACGAGTTCAACAAAACTTTGGTTATTATTTCGACGCGTCTCGAATTATAACTTGATCAATTCTCAATAGGTCTTGAGGAGAGATTATCTTTATCGAGTTATAGGTCTAATTCCATAAAACACATTCAATCCCATACACTACCCAACCTCACGGCCGAAACCATATAAATTCGGTCACCACCTTTTATTTTCGTTGTTACTTTGATACTTGTAAAACCGTGATAATCTTCCGTTGTATTTTATACGTTTTACGTACACTTATATACGTAATTCGTATCATGGGTGCCTGTTATGCGCTCAGGTTTTGGCAGCTCGGGAGTAGTCACGGGATTGGCTTGGAAGAAGATGGAAGACGACGATGCTAATCACACCAGAGTCAGAGTCTTTTCTTTTGTTTCATTTTGGTCGGTATTTCTCTGTCGTTCGAGTATTCACCCTTGCATGGGTGTAGTTTTCATTTATTAGATTGAGTTGTCATTCTTTTCGGTGTTCAAGTTTATTATTGTCATTGTAATATGAATGTCGTTAAGTCTGAACTGGTTAATGACCTTGTCGTTCTGCTTTGTATTTAATTTTGACCCCGGTCGGTCAATCATTGAGTAGTCTTTTGGAGTTTAGCCTGGTAGATCCTTGTGATAAGAGTCTACGGCGTGTGACATTCCCGGTCGTATTCTGGGGGTGATACAGCGCTTCACTTTGCACAGGTCGAAGGCCTCGCCTTAAACCGACCTTCATTTTTTGATGGATCAAATTGTATGACATGGAAAAAGAAAATATCAATATTCATCCGAGCTTATGATATCGAGATTTGGAAGGTTACTTGTAACACCCCGAAAAAAGCAGCTATTACAGTTCCGTGGACCCCCACTGGGACCCACCAGGCGAGACCACAACATAAAATTTAACATCCATAGACACGGTACCAAACCACGTTTATTAATCAAAACCCTGATATGGAGTATAATTCATATATGTCAACTCACACAACCGTACATAGGATCCAAATTCGATATAGACCATATGGAGATGGAAAATACCTTACAAATTATAATACATTCATCCGAAATAAAATAAAATGAAAAATCACAGTAAGACATAACAGATCATCAAAAGACTCGGGGGCCCCGAATTAGCATCCTTCAAAACCCTCTGCTGCCATCGTGCTCTTTCTGTGCCTTGCCCTTTCCTCGCCCTGAAATACAAGTATTTCGCCCAAACCACTTGGTCAGCTATACATGATAATAATTCTCATGGCATTACCCAATTCATATATATACAGATATCAAAGAAACAACCAACTAGTGAATATACCCCGCAGGCGTATAAACAGTCGGTCCCAACTGTCGAATATATCCAAACATACGAATGACCAAATAATATGGCTCAAGACGGACGTCACAATATGCCCGATCCGGAAATGTGTCCGTGCACATGACTACCCCGTATACGGAATCCAGAATATACATGGGACGATGTACCTAATTAGCCTCGAGAACTACGTCTCGTGTGCACGATCTAATGCCGAAACATCCATGCATGACCATCAAGTGCCCGGCTAAAAATCCTACACATAACCAATCGGCACGCAGATATGACTCAAAGCTCAACGAGACCAACGGTAACAAGGGCGATAAGCTTGGGAATACAATATTCATAGAAACAATATTCGTAACTTTACTCGAATAGTTCAATTATCCTATCGAACATTCTAACGCCCCAATTACGAATTGTCATATATCAATTTATTAGATTCGCCCACATATTCTAACACTAATGCCAGGCATTTGAAGTCAAGAACATTATCAATGTAATACTATGATGATTAAACATACTCTCAATTCATAAACACTTCCGATTAACGTTGAACATGTTAAAAGTTGTGTTTATTTACATTCTTCATCATCTTTCCAATGATTACGTTAAGCCTATCCAGAAATAAAATCATAACTTTAAGTTATAAGAATAATAAGAACATCATCCTAATTTACGTCTCCTAATACACGAGGATCAACGTAAATGAATTCGGCCATTAATTCTACTGCATCATTATCACCCATAATCATTATAATCGCCCTAAGAACACTATCAACATATTAATGTAGTGTTTATGTTTGTGTTCTACCAAAATCCATTACTTTCCCTTGAAGAAGTTGTTCAAAACCTAGTTACATCGTTTAGGATGTTTGAAGCTCTAAACATAACATCATTCAATCTTGTAATAATCATTTTCAGGGGTTTAACATAACATTTAGACAATCCATTTCATCAACTTATCAAATTCATCACGAATGTATCAATTTCGTAAGGCCAAAACATAGTTCCATATTATCTCTCAAGGATTAACTAAACATTCAAGACAAGATTATAACCTAACACCTCTAGTCATCAAGGATTCCTTATTTACAAGTTCTGTGTGTCAAGATCAAAATCAACTTCATATTGTCATGTTATTAATCAGGTTTTATCTAGCATAATCAACACAACTATGTTATGAAGTTATCATACATCAAGAAGTGATACTAACATTCCTTATATTGTTCTTCACTTAGTTTGAACATGATTCTAATAACTATCATGTTTATACTAGATTAATCTAAAATTATACGAAGTGTTTAATACTAATATCATCACAAGCATGGATTCAATACGAGTTAAAGAAAAACCAACCTCAAAATGAAGAACAACACCAACACTTCCAACAACACACTTCAATCTCCTAATCTCCAAGCCACAATCCAAATGATGAAGCTCCAGCACAAGATGGAATGGGTAGAAATCGATTTAACAAGGTGGGGAATCGGTTTCTCAGAGGGATGGTTGAGTTGGTTTGGGCAGAAAAATGAAAGGCAAGCCATACCTTTATAACCCGAATTCAGCATTACATACACTATAGCTAAAGATTAACGTACGTCACAAACATTACGTACGTAACCATATGAGCATTACGTACATAACAGGTTCCCAGATGTTACTAACTCAAAATACACATGTTCTTACGTACGTTGCCAAAATGAACGTACGTAAAGCTCTGTACATTACGTACGCTAAGGCATAGAGATTACGTACGTAATGGTCGTTGGCTCGATTTTCACGATCGACTCCCGACCACTGCCTACATGCTCGGTCCCACCCGCCGAAAGGTGATCTGCTGATTGATACCCTGCATTACGTAAGTTAACAAAAGAGTGTTACGTACGTAATGCTACATACATAGCGTACGTAAAGGTAAAGTATTAGTGCACACTAAGGGCAACAAGAAGTAAAAAAAATGAAATTCTCCACTTAACATCTAGCAATCAACTATAGCATAAACGACTAAGATCAACAATTCAATTTAACACAACTCCTCAATATGCTCATTACAATACACACGGATATTGTATGATAATGCTCGATTTAATCGAAGAATACAATAGTAAAAATGAGAGTTTAGGTGGATATTACATACTCCCCCCTTAAAAGGAGTTTCGTCCCTGAAACTAAGGGGTAAACAACTCGGGATATCTCTCTCGCATACTATCCTCAGTTTCCCACGTAGCCTCCTCGATTCCATGTCTTGACCATTGAATCTTCATTTAGGGGATCGCCTTGTTCCTCAACTATTTGACTCTCCTCTCAAGTGTCCGCACAGGACGTTCTTCATACGAATGGTCATCGGCTATCTCGGCCTCATCGAATCGAATAGTTTGGCTCGGGTCGGCAACATACTTGCCCAACTGATATATATGAAATACGTTGTGAATCCGACTCAAGGCTGGTGGTAACGCCAAATGATAGGCTAGGTCACCTACATGTTCCAAAATCTCAAACAGACCAATATACCTCGGGCTCAACTTGCCTCTCTTCCCGAATGAAAAAACACCTCGAGTCGGGGACATTTTTACCAGTACATGATGTTGTTGCCCGAAATATTATCCGAAGATAGATATTGCTGGAATGGTCGAGCAACAGCAAATTGCGAGAGCACGTCCGAGGGAATGGAAAAACACAAGATTTGACGGGTTTTTTAGGCCCGGGCATGAATGCTCTCGCGAGATGTTATTAATAAGAATACGTTTGAGTACAAAGACTAATTTAAGAATCTAATTACAATGAGTGTAAAAGATTCTATGTATATAGCTTTTGAGTGCTTGCCAGAAGAACTAGAGTTGCTCTGAGTTCTTGAACTGCTGGGAGTTCTGGTTTTCGTCTCTGCCGACCATCTTTCGTGGAAGTGGTGCTGAGAGAGAAGTATATCCGAAGTGTATAGCTTTGCCAAGAGTGAAAAGCCAGATAAAGCCAAGTATGAGTTGAGCTTCTGAACTGGACGTGAACTGGTTGAAAAGCCGAGAGATTTCCAAGTGTAGGCAGCCTGCTATTTATAGGGGCTCAGATGCCCTTTTCCTGATGGGCGATCGCCTTTAAAGTAATATAATAAGGGGCGATTCGTCTTTATTTCACATGGGCTGTCTGCCTTAAAGCCTGCGGCTGCTGCTGGCAGCCAGCTGTGCGGTCCAATGAGGAGCTGGCACGCGTCCTGAGTCACTGTCATGGGCGGTCCCACTATGCACCTTCCGGCGGGTCTTTCGGTAGGTGAGAAGATGCTGACAGGCTGTGGTCAACGATCTATGTTCTGCGGCGCCATTTCCGGATCTGCGCATGTGGGACTCTGTTCGAGCTTCGTCCTTCGCCGACTGGACAGGCGATGGCTTCGCGTGGCATGAGGCGGTCGTCATTGGTCGGTCACCAGGGGTCAATCGCCAAGTACCGAGAGACGATTGCCTTAGATGTCAATCGCTCGGCACCAGGACTTGACCGGGGACCTTCGATCGGGCAATCTACCCCGGCTGCTAGGCTCTGGATCGGTCGCCCGATCTCTGAGGCGATCGCCTGTTGAGACGTATAATTCTCGACACAACATATGATCACCAACCTCAAACTCGAGTGGTCGACGAAGATTATATGCATACGATTTCTGGCGGATCTGAGCCGTTAATAGACGACTCTTAATCAGAGCAATCTTCTCGTGGGCAGCTAACAACATATTTGGCTCCATACGAATGGATTTAGACAAGTCGTACCAACACAGAGGGGACCTACAACGACGTCCATACAATGCATCATAAGGTGCTATATTGATCGAGGTGTGCCAACTGTTATTATATGTGAATTCCACCAACGGTAGTTGGGATTTCCAATCGTACTTCCAATCGAGAGCACACGCCCTCAACATATCCTCTAGAGTTTGAATAGTCCTCTCAGACTGACCGTCGGTCTGAGGATGAAATGCCGTACTGAAGTTTAAATGTGTACCCATTGCACGATGAATTGCCTTCCAGAAATGTGACACAAACCGTCCGTCATGATCTGATACAATACTCTTGGGGGTACCGTGCAGCCTCAAAATCTCTTTAATGAACAACTGGGCGAACCTCTTAGGACCCCACATATCCTTAATCTCCAAGAAGTGGGATTATTACATTACGCTTTCATTTCGGGTCGTTGATGTTGTCCGCGAACTTTTCGTCGTGTTCGTTCCGTACGTTTTCGGAAATCGAGTCGTCGAGCCCTGGTGGTCGGGCACTGGTCGGACGATTGCGGGACTGACCGGACGGTCACAGGTTCTGGACGGACGATGGCTGGCACTAACCGAGCAGCGGCGAGAACCGCGTAGCGCACGCTACTGGCCGGGAGGCCTTCTGTAGCTTCTTCAGCGATCTGGCTGCCGAGTCAATCGGCCAGACGCTATCGGGCACAGGCGAGGGATTCGAGGTTACGGACTCGGGTATGATCGGCGAGTAGCGCAAGCTCTGCCGGTCATTGCGCACGCCGAGGCGGGGTAACGTATCTTTGTCGGCCGACTAGCGTACGTTACGGGATGAGCTTGCTAGTCCGAGGCTAATGAGCCGGCTAGCGCGCGCAGGCTTCCGGCCGTAGCGCACGCTAGCGGGAGTCGGGCGGACGAGTCATGGTCGGCGAATTCGTCGGTGGTGCCGGGTCATGCGGGCCATGGCCGAGAGTCTTTGGCCGTCTTGGCCGATAGCGCACGCTAGTCCGGGAAGGCTAGCGCACGCTAGTTCCGCCCGATATATAAATGATGAATGACCACTTTCTTACTCATTTTTCATTTCCTTTCTCTTCGGTCCGCGGCTGGAGCTTCGGAGAAGATGAAGCCATGTTGTTAAACAACAAATCCATGAAGTTCCTGAGTTCATATCATGGATCGATCATCGTATAACATCCTTCGATCCAGCGAATCAAGGTTAGATCTCTAGAACCCTACTTTTGGGGAGATTTGGGGATTTTCGCGGTTTTGTCCGATTCATTCGGTTTTGCTGAGTAATTCATGATGAATATGATTAATCTTGTTGGTACTCTTAGTTTCCCTACGGATTCATGGTATATTTCGTGATTTTTACGAAATCGAGAGGGTTTGGTTGTGGTCCGCCCTCGTTGTCGTTTTTATACGAATATACATGAATCGTAGGCGGGTTTCCGGGCGTATTCCAATTCCGTATTCGTTTAGAACCTGTTGTGATGGTATTCTTCGAATCGTTAGGTTCGGTTTCGATGGTTCCTAGCATTCATCGGTGACTTTCCATTCCGTTCGTTGCGTCGTCGATTATTCAAGGCAAGTATATAATTATGATTGTACGTTCTCGAATTTGAAAGTAAGAAGTATTGATGGTATGATATGAACGAACCGTTTCTACGGCATTCATATATGTATTGTTGGCATGTAATGAACGAACCGTTTTGACGGCATTCCTACATGTAACGGCGTATGATATGAACGAACCGTTTCTACGGCATTCATATACGTCTTGATATGGCACGATGAGATTTTAGTTATTCCGGAATACTAGTCTTAAATTGATGAATTGACGGTTACATTTACTTTATTGTCGAGGAGTATTGTGTTTCATATTGATGTACTTGCACTAGCTATTCGACGGCTAACCCCTTTATGGGGGAAATACATTTCATGTATTTCAGGTTCCAGGAGAGCGGACAGGTGGGTACCATGAAGATGATGGGCAAGTGTGATACTGTGTCTTGTCTCCGGTTATCTTTTTGGATTCCTCCATTCAGTGTTGTTATACTGGAATGGATTGTAAATACTCGAGTATTGTATTTCAGTTTCCTTGATGTTCCGGCCTGTGTTGCCGAGGTATTGATTTGTGCAGTGATGTATATGGTTTCATTGGTTATGGGTTTGAATACCATTTGTATCGTCTTTCTTTCCATTATATGTAGACCTTCTCGGTCAAGTTTTATAGTTCCGCGTATGTTTAGCCTTGTGTGTCCCACGGCGGGGCTCACGGCGCTGTAATATACCCTGAATAACTTGGGGGTGTTACAGAATATGGTATCAGAGCTTAGGTTTATGGATACCTAGGCTGTCGGTCTTTTGGGTCGATTGAGTCGTCATTTGCCCACAGTATCACTTACTCTGCCATCATCACAGTGCGACCGGTACTTGTAAGTCCTCTCACTCTTCTTGTATTTTCTTGACCGTTTCGTTTTCAACTT
Organism: Orobanche coerulescens; assembly: GCA_033398695.1. NCBI lineage: Eukaryota > Viridiplantae > Streptophyta > Magnoliopsida > Lamiales > Orobanchaceae > Orobanche > Orobanche coerulescens. Next base: position 85,131,624 of record CM065812.1, read on the forward strand.
GGTATTCTTTGGAATTGGTCACTTCGAGAAGGTGCGATTTGGATTATACTTCCGCACGTGTGTGCCCTTTAGAATGTTGGATGCAAGGAGAAGAAGTCGTGACTATGGTTACGGACGTGAACCCTTCCTTGAGATTTTGTCAAATTCTAATTTTGATATTAGCGTGTATCGGTTTTGTGTTGAGACTTTGTTTGGGAGTCGCATGTTAGTACCACGGGAGATCATCGACTTCACAGACCTGTAAGTATGTTGTTTGGATTATTCGATGATTCTTGGTTATCTTGGTGATTTTGGATTTATATGTTGGATAATTGTGCTTGAGGATGATGTGAACGTATGACAATGTTGCTGAATGCGTATATGTATTCATTGTGCCGTATGATCGTTTGGTATGTCGAGATGTTGGTAGAGAATAGCGGAAAATGGCTAAGTACAGCTACGTTAGCGCATGCTACAAGGTATGCCTAGTGCGCGCTAAGATATATACTTAGCGTACGCTACGGTGCATACTTAGCGCACGCTAAGAGATTCGGTTACGTACGCTAAGGAGGACCCCTAACGTACGTAACGACTTGCTGGGTTAGTTTCGGAAGGTGGCCGACAGGGAGGCCCAGGTTGATTTTTATATTCAGTTAGCGCACACTAACGCATGTTGGTTAGCGCACGCTAACACCAGATCGCCAATAATGGAATCTTAGCTTTCGGCGGGTGGACCCGGCCATGTTCGATGCGTGTCCAGATAAGGTCAACGAATGCTTGTCGTGTAGAGCTAGCGCACGCTAAAACCGTATGATTAGCGCACGCTAATTCCATATCGGTCAAAGGAATCCCGATAATCGCGGATGCTTTCGGCATGTGGGGGCACGATACTGTAGCAAGTCAACGACGATTAGCGCACGTTAAGGTCGAAGAATAGCGCACGCTACTGAGCATCTCACTGTATCAAGTCAACGCCTGTTAGCGTACGCTAATGCATGGGCATTACGTACGTTAGATGAATTTCGAAGCAATGTAGTAGCTTCTGGACTGCCCGATAGCGCACGCTATCAAGAAAGGATAGCGCACGCTAGTCATGTAGCGCACGCTAAATATAAGGTCTAGCGCGCGCTAGTGATGTGTTTTATAGAGAGGATAGACGAGTGCTGAGAGGCATTTTGTCCATTCTCCTTCCTTCAGTCAATAGAGAGAACCTTGGGAAGTACTTGAAGTTCCTAAACATTGAGAGATGATTCTCTCAAACAAGATTAAGATGGAGAGCTCGGATTTAAGTATTGTTCTTGAAGTTTTTGATGATTCTTGGAATGGAGTTCAAGTTATTCTTCTTCGTGGTTCGTCCATACATGGTAGTCCTCGTGTCCCTTTGATAGTGGTTCATTTTTTTTTAGGATTACTACTTGGGAGGGAGTATGTTGGGAATCGTGTATTTTGATGTTCGTCTTATTTTAATGAAAATGCATAAATTGGACTGTACTTTTATCCGCTGCGTGAGTATTTCGAAAGGTCTTTTGGTATTTTGCCAACTGAATTTTATTTTGTAAAACCGATTCCCTAAACTGAGTTTTTGACATTTTGGCCGTGATCGTTTTGACGGTATTTGGAAAATGATTTTTTTTCTTAATATTTGAAAAATATTACCGTCATCGGTCTTTTTAGCATTTTTGAAATGATGTGGAAAAATTGTGCTTAGCCTGGTAAATCCTTGTGAGAAGGGTTTACGGCGTGTAACATTCCCAGGAGGATCTGGGGTGTTACAATTGTGGTATCATGTGATAATGTTATACGAGATTTATTGGAATTGTAATAAGAGATTTCGGATGTTGATATGATTATTGAGACCTTCTTCATATGGTGATGACAGTATTGTTGCGAGTCTTAAGGTTGTATGAATGGCATGACGAAGAAAATGGTAACATGGAGATATATACCTCGGATATGTTGTTCTGAATGGGATTTCGGATTTTTCGTGTTCTTGAAGAACTCTTGAATTATACGAAGTGATGAATTTTTTTTAGAATTGTTGATGTTTTGAAAATGAATATGGAATATTCATATATAGAGCTAAACTATGTGTTTGATATAATATTCGTATAGGAATACGAATGTGATTATGAGTTCGATGAGACTATTATTCATCTCCGAATTTGGAAGCCCATACGTATGGAGCAAATGTTCAAGTCGAATGATTGGACTATTTGATAACCTTTTTAGTAGGATTATCTATTGTTTTGAACCAGTCGGATGATTCGAAATGATGACGGTCATAAGTAAATTTTAACGATGGATTTACGAGAAGGGAACCTTATAAATCCGAACTTAAGAATTGAGTTTGGAACATTTAGACCCTTATTATTGGTCCTCATTTGTTGCTGATATGATCATCATATTTCGACTCGTATTGTGGACAGGATGTGTAAGTGTCTGAGTTGGATTGTTCAGACTGTGATTAGTCGAGATATGGTGAAACGATTGAGTTTGTGGTTTGGTGGTATTGATATTGGTCGTCATCGAACCTGTTGATTATTAATCCTTCATTTTACAATAAGATATGATGTTTGATCGTGAATTATGACTGTTGTGTTGCGGTTAAGGTTGAAGGGTTCATAGAATAACTTGGTCGAGACTGAGATATTCGTAAGACGAAATCAACTGAATTGGTAACAGTTCGTTGTATTGATATCGAGGCAAGTTTTATACTCGTACTAATCAATGAGACTAATGTTACCGTGTAGGTGTACGAATGTGTGAATCATTTCAAGACTTGGTCTCCTTATGATTGTTTTGATATCAGGGGATCGTTTGATACGACACCCGTCGACAAATCATGCCAAATTTTATTGTTGTTCGTAAACGGCCGATTGAAGGCATTGATGTATTCGAATTTCATCTTCATTATCGGTAACTGATTTAAGTGTGCCGAGACATCCGTTGTACCGTTGTTATCGAGTTGCCGTTCTAAGGTAACCGAAGTATTGAATTGGGACTGTCGAAGATAGTTCCCATCCGTCGACTCGTTATCGATTGGTCGTTCGAAGACAATCGAGATATTGAATGGGGATCGCCGAGGATAGTGCCCATCTGTGAGTTATTATTGTTGTGTTGGCCAACTCAGGGCAGCACACTATTATTCTGGTGAACTCGATAACTTTGTGATCGTTGAGGGTGGAGGATTTCCCGAATTGTGGTGTTGTGGTTATTGCCGTGTTAATCGGTCCTTAGGGAATTCTGATCCCAGGATGGTTGTTTTGAATATCGTTGGTCGTGTCGATCTTTCATTATTCGTGTGTCATCGTTCACTTGGTGAGTCGTATGATCCGTATTGGATGTTTTATCCCTTGAGTTTCGTTGTCATGTTGTATCGTGGCATATCGGGAATCATGTCTGCGTGCCGATTGGTTATGTGTAGGATTTTTAGCCAGGCACTCGATGGTCATGCGTGGATGTTTCCGCATTGGACCGTGCACACGAGACGTAGTTCTTGAGGCTAATTAGGTACATTGTCACACGTATATTCTGGATTCCGTATACAGGGTGGACATGTGCACGGACACATTTCCGGATCGGGCGTACTGTGATGTCCCTCTTGAGCTTTATTGTTTGATCGTTCGTAGTCCATGTTGTATTGGATATGTCCGACGATTTGCGACTGGCTGTTCATACGCCGAGGGGTATGTCCGACAGTCAGGTTGGTTTCTTTGAGATCTATTTTGTGATGATTCACAGCTTTGGGCTGTTCGGCTTTCAGGCCATTGTGATGTATGGGTATTTCCGTTGGAGCCTTCGGGCATTGTGAATTCGTATCTTTTTCGGCATTGGTTTGGTTTACCTTCGGGTAATGTATTGTTGTGTTCTATATTGATGACTCGCCGTTTGGGCGTAAGTTTTCGGTTCTTGTGTATCTCGTTGAGTTTTTCCTGGCGGAATATTTCTTCTCCCTACCTGTTTTAAGTTTCGGGACGAAACTTCTTTTAAGGAGGGTAGAATGTAATACCCGTAATTTTGATTCCCGGTAATTTTCTATTTTTGGCGGAAGTCCGTTTTGACAACTCGCTTGGGACCGTTTAGTCACCCTGAGAATGATTAATTCTACACTTTTTGACATCCGAGTTCGTTTCGGTATTGTTTTGTTGAGTTCCGTGCTTTTCAGCGACTTTTCCGCGCTTGAGTTCGATTCTTGCGAATCTCGTTCTAAACTGCTGTTTCGAGTTTCCCGTAAGTCCGTTTAACCTTGTTAGAAGTGTTGTGAACTTCGGTTTGGTTATTCGATCGCGTATCGTGATTTTCGGGCGTTATGGGCCGTTTTGTAATTTACCCAAAGTTATGGGTATTCTATCTGTATTCGTTGTCTCGACTCTTTTCTCGGTCGCGTATGAGTAATTATTACATTACGCTTTCATTTCGGGTCGTTGATGTTGTCCGCGAACTTTTCGTCGTGTTCGTTAAATGCGTTTGAATCGAGTCGTCGAGCCACAGTGGTCGGGCCTTTGGTCGGACGATTGCGGGGTAGCCAGGACGGTCACGAGTTACGGCCGGACGATGGCCGGGCCCGACCGGCGAGCACGCGAGAACCGCGTAGCGCGCCTTCTGGCCGGGGCTGCAGCTAGCCTTCTTCAGCGCGCGCCGCCATGTCAGTCGGCCATCTGTGCCTCGAGCACAGGCGAGAGGGATTCTGAGGTTCTGGACTCGGGTAGGATCGGCAGGTAGTGCATGCTACTGCCGGTCGTTGCGCACGCTGACCGGCAGGGGTAACGTACGCTGTCGGCCGACTAGCGTACGTTACCGGGATGAGCTTGCTAGTCCAGAGGCTACTGGACAGGTCGGCTAGCGCGCGCAGGCTTCCGGCCGTAGCGCACGCTAGCGGGAGTCGGGCGGACGAGTCATGGTCGGCAGAATTGGTCGGTGGTGCCGGGTCATGCGGGCCATGGCCGAGAGTGCTGGGCCGATACTGGCCGATAGCGCATGCTAGTCCGGGAAGGCTAGCACACGCTAGTTCCGGCCCAGTATATAAATGACAGAACAGCCACTTTCTCACTCATTTTTCATTTCCTTTCTCTTCGGTCCGCGGCTGGAGCTTCGGAGAAGATGAAGCCATGTTGTTAAACAACAAATCCATGAAGTTCCTGAGTTCATATCATGGATCGATCATCGTATAACATCCTTCGATCCAGCGAATCAAGGTTAGATCTCTAGAACCCTACTTTTGGGGAGATTTGGGGATTTTCGCGGTTTTGTCCGATTCATTCGGTTTTGCTGAGTAATTCATGATGAATATGATTAATCTTGTTGGTACTCTTAGTTTCCCTACGGATTCATGGTATATTTCGTGATTTTTACGAAATCGAGAGGGTTTGGTTGTGGTCCGCCCTCGTTGTCGTTTTTATACGAATATACATGAATCGTAGGCGGGTTTCCGGGCGTATTCCAATTCCGTATTCGTTTAGAACCTGTTGTGATGGTATTCTTCGAATCGTTAGGTTCGGTTTCGATGTTTCCTAGCATTCGTCGGTGACTTTCCATTCCGTTCGTTGCGTCGTCGATTATTCAAGGCAAGTATATAATTATGATTGTACGTTCTCGAATTTGAAAGTAAGAAGTATTGATGGTATGATATGAATGAACCATTTCTACGGCATTCATATATGTATTGTTGGCATGTAATGAATGAACCGTTTTGACGGCATTCCTACATGTAACGGCGTATGATATGAACGAACCGTTTCTACGGCATTCATATACGTCTTGATATGGCACGATGAGATTTTAGTTATTCCGGAATACTAGTCTTAAATTGATGAATTGACGGTTACATTTACTTTATTGTCGAGGAGTATTGTGTTTCATATTGATGTACTTGCACTAGCTATTCGACGGCTAACCCCTTTATGGGGGAAATACGTTTCATGTATTTCATGTTCCAGGAGAGCGGACAGGTGGGTACCGGGTCGGCATGAAGATGATGGGCAAGTGTGATACTGTGTCTTGTCTCCGGTTATCTTTTTGGATTCCTCCATTCAGTGTTGTTGTACTGGAATGGATTGTAAATACTCGAGTATTGTATTTCAGTTTCCTTGATGTTCCGGCCTGTGTTGCCGAGGTATTGATTTGTGCAGTGATGTATATGGTTTCATTGGTTATGGGTTTGAATACCATTTGTATCGTCTTTCTTTCCATTGTATGTAGACCTTCTCGGTCAGGTTTTATAGTTCCGCGTATGTTTAGCCTTGTGTGTCCCACGGCGGGGCTCACGGCGCTGTAATATACCCTGAATAACTTGGGGGTGTTACACACTCCATCTGCTGATATTACATATCCAAGAAAAATAACTTCAGGCATCTAGAATTCACACTTAGAAAATTTTCCATAGAGTTGTTCCCGCCTTAACGCATTGAGAACCTGACGGAGGTGATACTCATGCTCTTCATGGTCACGAGAGTAAATCGGAATATTGTCAATAAAAACGACTACAAAACGATCCAAATAATTAATAAAAACTCGATTCATCAATTCCATGAACATTGCTGGTGCATTAGTCAGTCCGAATAGCATGACAACGAACTCATAATGCCCCTAATGAGTACGAAAAGTTGTCTTCGGAATGTTAGACTCTCGAATCCTCAACTGATGATACCCGGATCTTAAGTCGATCTTGGAAAATTCAGCGGTGCCTTAGAGCTGATCCAGCAAATCATCAATACGAGGTAATGGATATTTGTTCTTGATTGTTACCTTTTTCAGCTCACGGTAATCAATACACAAACGCAGAGAGCCGTCTTTCTTCCGTACAAACAACACTAGACCTCCCCAAGGGGATGTACTAGGTCGAATATAGCCTTTCTCAGTCAACTCCTCAAGCTGTCTCTTCAAATCCTGCATCTCGGTCGGTGCCATACAATACGGTGCTTTCGAAAGCGGGGATGTTCCTGGCTCCAACTCAATGATGAATTCTACCTCCCGATGTGGGGGTAATCCTGGCAAATCATCTGGAAATACATATGGGTAGTCTCGGACTACTGGAATATCGGGCAACTCAACTAGTCGGTCGGTTGTCTTGGTCATGTAGCATCAATAACCAACACAACCTTGATTCAGCAGTTTTACTGCCTTCATTACGCTAATGACTCTCCCGGAATGACTGGGATTATCACCCTGAAAAATACACTCAACACCATCATCAGCTCTGACGGTTACTATTCACTTACGGACGCTAAGTATGGCATCATGACGATGTATCCAATCGATACCCAATATCACATCATCTTTAGGTAAATCGACCACAATCAAGTCTCACAACCACTCAAGGTCGTTCATGCGAATCGGACAGTTCTGTATTTCACGATTCCCAGCAATTCTTCTACTATCGGGTAGACCAATGACATAAGGTTCACAATCGGTAACATGATCTAATTGCAAATGACTCAAACAAGAAGTAGACAAAAATAAGTGAGAAGCACAGGTATCAAGAAGGTCACAAACGGGTTGAGAGTGAATCTCGAGGGTACCTGCAATCATGCTGGCTTCGGGATCGTCGGCCTTCTTCATCTCATAGTCTCTGGGTTTTGCAACTCCGGTACTAGGTGTACGAGCTTGATTTCCTTGGCCCATCCCTTTGTTTGCTCCGGTAGTCTGATAAGAAGCGGGCGGAGGTACACGGTCCTGGACAGAAGATTGTACTGGAGCAAGAGATGCTACTGGAGCACGCCTGGGTCCACCCCTGCAATATCGAGCTCGATGTCCATTCTTCCCACAAGTGTGGCAGGCGACAGCCGGCTTCGGGGATTTGGAGATGATGTGTCCCTGGTCCCTACAGTTATAGCATATGATAGGTGAGCTGATCGCTCGAGTGTGCGACACGGTTGTCTTCGACGCTGCAGTGGCCGTTCATAAGGGTTCGGTACTGACTGGGGCTTCTGGAATGTCCCTCGGTTACTGTCTGCCTGGGTCTGGTTTCTGGATCTCTTGTTGGAGGACTGAGGCTGCTTCTTGGAAATCTCATTCGCAGTGAGTTCGTATTCCAGGGCTTTCTCGATGAATTCTGGTAGGGTCGTACAGTGGTGATTGAGCAACTTCATCCTCATTCGGGGTTTAAGCCTCTTGAGGAAATATTTGATCTTATCAGCTTCCGAACGAACAACTGACGTAGCAAAAGGAAGAAGTTCCTGGAATTTCTCGGCGATAGCTAGCACATCCTCGTCCTCAGATGGATCGGGGTTTAACAACTCTGATAATTTGGTCTCACGGAGGGGTGCGGGATAGTAACGGTCTAGCATAAGATTCTTGAATTCCTCCCAAGTACTCGCGCCATCAGCAGGCCTCACAGAAAGCCACCAAGTATGGGCACCCTTGCTAAGGTAGTAAGCCGCCACAGTAACTCGGCCTCTTCTGGGCATTCCACCATTTCAAAGAGCTTCTCAAAATGCTCTATCTAGTATACTATGTTGGCAGGCTCAGAAGAGCCTTCAAAGGTCTGAGGCCGTCATTGCGATATGACATTAATGATCCGGCTCACATTTCGTCCGTGCACCGGAGGCGGAGGCTGCTGTCCGTGCTGTTGTCCATTTGTAGCATTCCTCTACATAGCTTCCATCATCTGACCCATTTGGGTCATCTGGGTCATCATACCCTGCATAATCACATAAGGGTCGGCGTGGGCACCCTCATGCCGTTCGGTGTGGTGGGACTAGCTCCTATTAGGTGAATCACTCCCCACCGAGCTTTGTCCCCCATTCGTACGTGTGTTAGCGCGTGGCCTCAACCCCCCCTGCTACGTCCTCTCAAATTATGTTCCATACTGAAATGGACAAACAATAATCGTAAGCACAGTTCAATTTACATTCTTACAGCCATATTATGAATCTATTCTAATTTAATAGGAAAAAAAATGGGACTACATAAATAATTGCGAGTATCACACAAAATATCATATCGATATTAAATCTAAACAGTTTCGATTACATACTCAATGTAGGATTTCCTCAGAAAATCAAACAAGTGAATCTCACCACACATTCTCGAATGCTAAGATTGGCAAAGAGATTGGTTCGTCATCAATAGTATGCCAGTAATCAAATCATGGCTCATGAGAAACATACCGTATTTTATGGGCCAGGCGCTTGCACAGGTCACACGTGGCACGAAGGCTTTCTTGATGCTAGTTCGATCTATAATGACTCAAAAGAAAAAGACTCTCTGATACCATCTTCTGTAACACCCTGAAAACGTCGGCTATTACAGTGCCGTGGACCCCCACTGGGACCCACCAGACGAGACCACAATATAAACTTGAACATCCATAGACGCGGTACCGAACCACGTTTATTTATCAAAACCCTGATATGGAATATAATTCATATATGTCAACTCACACAACCGTACACAGGATCCAAATTCGGTATAGACCATATGGAGATGGAAAATACCTTACAAATTATAATACATTCATCCGAAATAAAATAAAATGAAAAATCATAGTAAGACATAACCAAACATCAAAAGACTCGCCCCCCTCGAATTAGCATCCTTCAAAACCCTCTGCCGCCATCGTGCTCTTCTTGTGCCTTGCTTTTTCCTCGCCCTGAAATAGAAGTATTTCGCCCAAACCACAGGGTCAACTATCTATACTACTTAAAATTTATCCCCTTTAATTTAATGTGGAAGGGGGTTTGTGCACAAAGTAAAGGTTATCCCCCTAAATATTTATCAATTTATTCCGAAAATGTTTTCTCTCACATTATTTTCACCGCAAGAAATTATATTGATCAAAATAAATAATGCCAAACTAACTGTAAAAATTTCTGAAACTATATATATTTTCTTCTCTTGGCTTATGTGTTTACTCTGTTTATCAACTGTCGAAGACTTTGTCCAATTAACCTTACCACTATATAGTTGGTATATGTTAATAATTATATATGTCAGAAAATCATCATCTAATGTTTCTGATGCATTAATGTTGAAATAGTACAAATTTTCATTTATGATAAACTCATCTTGAATGCTCCTAGGTATGGAACACCAAAGGGCTGCGATTTTTCACCCTCAAAGAATACGAATCACTCTTACCATATATGATTATTAATATAGAACAATAAAATAGTATACATTAGTATTCAACGGTACCTCATATTTAAGTCCTCATATTCTAGAGAATCCAAATATACACCACGAGCACCTAAAGCTTCCAAGTTCAACATCATGGTATGGTTCTTTACCATTACCCGCCTCAAATGCTGACAAAACCCAAAAAGCAACCTCGAAAATGCATAATCTTCACCTGCCTGTTGCACAAACCACAAACGCATACAGTCATGCAATTTAGAAGATCCAGAAACATTCATCAAGTTCTCTAACAACTCAAAATTTGCCATTGGAATATATATATATATCAAACTACAAATGGTTTTATAATTTGCTATGGCAAAAGGGCCAAATAAATAGGCAAAAAAAAAAATTATGTAACTTATTCATATTAAAAGATTACATATGAAGAGACTATTTTAATTGTAACTTTTAATGTAAATAAACTAATTTAAATACAAAAGTTATGATAAACATCACAATGCAAATGCACCTTCTAATACACAAGGTGATTAAATTGAACTTTTAAATGATAGTATAAATTACAAGATGGTTAAATTTTAGCTATGAAAACTTAGATACAATCGGTGCATCGCACGGGTTGAATAAACCAAAAACAACCCCGGAGCAACACACGGGCTAGTAAAGCTTCATTTCATATAACTAATTATATAGACTAAAATAAAAGGATAATAACAATAAAAAAACATATAAACTTCTCTAAAAGGCATTTATATTCCGCCATCTGCTCATTCAACCGTCTGCCACAACATTACGTACAAAACACGTAGATATTCAACCAAAGACCGTGCATCGCACGGGTTGGATAATGCCTCGTACATGGTAATAATTCTCATGGAATTATACAATTCATATACATACGGATATCAAAGAAACAACCGACTACTAAATATTGTAATACTCCCAAAATCATCCGGGAATATTACAGTGCCGTGGGCCCCGCGCCAGAACCTACCAGGCTAAAAACCATTCAAAAAACGTTCAAAAATGCCAAAAGCTGATGACGGTAATATTTTGCAAATACTCAAATATTTTCAAAAACATAGTTCTCAAATACCATCATCAAATACTATTTGAAAATACAAGGTGAAATGCCAAATCTCGACAGTTTCAAAATGTACGCCAAGCCACCACTTAAACGTACTGACAAAATAGTTAGGAAAAAGGATTAACGAAATAACACAAGTTTACGAAATACCCAAAAATGCCATTTTGAAAGTTATACATGAGTTAGTAAAAATACCGGAAAGCCATTTTAAAATACACATGCAGCGGAAAAAGACACAGTTCAAAATACACATTTGCAGCGGAACTAAAAGAACCAGTCAAAATACTCGGCTCTCCAAAACATGCCACAACCATTATCATCCGGGAAGCTCATCCCTTCACGACCGCTACTAGATCGATATCCGAGTACCTAAAAATAAAGCCCACGACGAGGTGAGCCACAATACTCAACAATTATATCGATCACATCATCATAAATAATTACATACCAATGTAATAACAATGTAAGAATACTACTAATGTAATCTTACCGTCATAACCTTACCAACCCATAGCAATCCATACCAAATCAATCCTTAACATATTCCAAATTTCGCATTCTCAAATGACGAAGTGAACTCAACTACAACCATCTGTACTGTATCACAACAATACTCAAAAATCATCAAAACATCATCATAACTCATAAGTGTGGAATGAACCATATGTGCCAAATCTTGTCCATCGGATTGCGCCGTCAAATCTCAATATGGAATAGAAACCAATAACACACAATATATCTGTAGATCAACTACTACCAAATAGTGATAACAAATCCCGAAACATTGACGTACAGTCCGAATGCTTATACGATCAATAACAATGATCAACCAATACATCAACCGAGAATATCATCAACATGATAAAATCCATTACGAATAACAAAGGATCGACGATAACCGAGAATACCATCAACATGATAAACTCCGACACGATCAACGAAGGATCAACAATAACCAAGAATGCCCTCAACATGATAAACTCTAACACGATCAACAATAACCGAAAATACCCTCAACAAGGTAAACTCGAAACGATAAAAAATAATTGATCTCAAATAAATAACCCCGACTATAGAGCATACCCCTTTGGCGTATGATCAACCAGTCACAAACCGTCGAACATACCCAACCATAATGGAGGATGGACGACCAATCAATATGGCTCAAAGATGGACGTCATAGTACGCCCGATCCGGAAATGTGTCTGTGCACATGTCTACCCCGTATATGGAATCCAGGATATACGTGGGACATGTACATAATTATCCTCATAAACTACGTCTCGTGTGCACGGTCCAATGCGGAAATATCAACACATGACCATAGTGTGCCCAGCTTAAAATCCTACACAATAACCAATCGGCACGCAGATATGACTCCAGATATGTCATGATGCAACATGACAACGAAACTCAAAGAACCACATATCCAATAAGGATCAAAAGACTAATCGAAGTGAATAATGACACACGGATAATGAAAGATCGACACGACCGACAATATCCAAACAACAATCCTGGGATCATCATCCCCAATGAATGATCAACATGATCAACGATCTCAACCCTACCGTCCTGGGATCAACATCCCTCAACGAACAACCAAATACGAATCTCATTATACGAACATCAACATACAACAATTCATCAGAATAATTATCCTCATAACTGAACAATACTTAAATTACCTCAAAGCTGAAGACAATATCCTTTCCATGAACAAACCATCATCCCGACAATTTACATTTATAATATCATTGCTATATGAATTATAAAGGAAATGAAAGTGAAACCATTCATTAAATATTATAAACTGAACAAGTATAAACTTTCCTTGATACCGATACGACAAAGTCATTTACCAATTCCATTGCCTTTGTCTACGAGCTCCTCAGCCCCGACCAAAAGCAATTTACGAACTCTTCAGCCTCAACCGCAACACAACGGTCATAATCAGAGATAAATTATCACAACCTATTGCAATAATCGATTAACACACATTTAATAATAATCAACAACTGATATAACCAACCAATCAAACTCAACGGCTCAACAATACCTCGATCATATACAAAACCGAACAATACAACCCAAATAATTACGAACTCATAACCACAACACGATATACCACACTGTCTGCCTACTTAGCGCATGTTAAACACATAACATAGCATGCGCTAATGGTCACCAGTTAGCGTGCGTTAAGCCAGTTAGCAAGCGTGCACTAATGACATGCAGTTGCATGCATTCCAAGCATCGACTAACACCTTGCGGCTACGAATCCGAATATAAAGGAAATCGTATCATATAATTCAAGAGTTCTTCAAGAACATGAAATATCCGAAATAACGTTCAGAACGACATAATCCGATGTATATATCATCATGTTATCACTTTCTTTATCATGCAATTCACATAACCTCAAGAATCGCAACAAAACCACCATAACCATCATCATATGAAGAAGATATCAACAACATCAACATCCGAAAATGAGGAGAGGGATTAACCCATATATCTCAATAAGACGAACAACACCATACAAAACCACATGAATCATATCAATATCCGCATATCAACAATAACATCAATATAGTTCGGTAATCCAATTCAAAATCATACTTATCAACTCATTAATATGATAACCATAAACTCAAGAACACCAATATTCAATCCCCAAAACGAAATCCAAAGTGAAGGTTAATTACCTCTTTGAAGAAAAGGATTGATTATCAAGGTTGAATCCGTTTCCAATCATTTCCAAGCTCTAAATGTTGATGAGGACGATCAACTCCATCATAATCCAGTATTTGGAACCTCAAGACTCTCTCTATGAACTCCATTCCAAGAACCATTAATAATTTCAAGAACAAAGCTTTGAATCCATGCTCTCCATCTTAATGTTGTTAAAAAGGATCATCTCTCAGAGTTTAGGATCTTCGAGTATCCTCCCAAGGCTCTCTCTATCGAGTGAAAGGAAAGAAATGGACGAAATGCCTCTTAACACCTGTCTGTAACCTTTTATAAAGTACATTACTAGCGTGCGCTAAACCTTATATTTAGCATGCGCTACAACCCTAGCATGCGCTCTCCTTCCTTGATAGCGTGCGCTATCGGGCAGTCCTGAGGCTACTGCCTTGCTTCGCACAATGCTTTACGTACGTAGAATCCAAGCCATAGCATATGTAACATAGTGTTGACTTGCTACAGTAAAAAGTTCATTAGCGTACTCTATTCATCACCCATAGCGTGCACTAATCATAGTTGACTCGGCACACTGCACCTACCCTGAAGATTCTTGTGTCCCACATGCCGAAAGCACCCGCGATTACCGGGATTCCCTCTGACCGATCTGAAATTAGCTTACACTAACCTTAGGATTTAGCGTGCGCTAGTCCTTCATAGTAAACATCCGTTAACCTTATCGGAACATGCGACGAAAGTGGCCGGGTCCACACGTAGATTTCCTCTGGTGTGTTCTGCACTAGCGCACGCTATTCTTGGCCTTTAACGTGCGCTAAGCCTGCACATTAGCGTACGTGACCTACTCATATAGACGACCTCCCGAAGCTAAATACTCACTAGGCGCTCGACGCCACAAATTGTCATACTTAACAGCAATCTACGGAGATTGACTGTTCACTTATAACTTAATTCACTGCATTATATTTTGAAACTTATACCATCCATAAATGATAAATTTCAAAGGTGGGAGTAAAATAGTATATATTTCAAAATAATTATATACGTATAATTTCAGAAAATATAGTCAACCCAACTCACTGAGAATTCATTATTCTCACCCCAATTTGTATTGTTTTTCAAAAACCCCACTAGATGAGGAGACCCAAGAAGATGACGAGACGAATGCTGATGACCAGTGAAGATCGTCGTTGAAGAACTGTCAAGACATAAGTATTAGAATGTTGAAATAAATGCTCCTTTCTTGTATCAATAAAGTATTCTGATCTCCACTGTACTCTTTGAACTTTATGTAACTATTCCGCTGTACTCATGAATGTTTATTTCATCGAATAACCAGACTTAGTTCACCGGGCTAAGATCTGGCATTTGAATGCTCTACTGTAATTCTATTATAACAAACATTATTTAATTACGTTAGGTGTCGCATTCTCGTCCAACCCCGGTGTGGGGGCGTGACGTAAGGACTCATTTTTATCATTTTGTTTGAATCATAATCCTTGTTTATTTAACGAATTTGAACTGAAAGTAATTTTTCAAATTTCTCATTTTCGAGGGAAAATTTGTTCGTTAAATCTATTAGTTCATTTTGAAGTTTTAATAAATCATCCTTTAATTTATTTTCTCTTTCTAAACATAGAGAATATTCATTTTCAATTAATTTTCCTTTTTCATTTAATTTGGAGATTTCGTCTTCCAAAAATTTATTTTTCATTTTGAGGGATTTGTTATCAATTAATGAATTTTGAAAATCCGTATTTAATAGTTTGAAAGCAATAAACAGTTCATCGTGAGACGAGGTACTTACCTAGCTTTCATCGTCGCTATCGTCAAACGAACTCCTTGCCATGAATGTGAGATTATTTTGAATATTATCTTCTTCTTCATCCTCGTCACTCCATGTGGCTATTAGCACTTCCTTTTTGGAAGTCGAGCCTCGATAATTCTTTGCAAAGTGGCCTGGGTTTTTACAATTTCGATAATTATTGTTCAATCTCTCTGACTCGTTCGTGTAGATGTCTTTTCTTTGCCGGTTTAATAAGTTTTGATACTTATTTATGTTTTTGGCATAAAATGCCGATTCTTCCTCATTATCATCAACTGGGATATCTTCTTCATTTTTTGACATCTCTTTAGCTTTTAAAGCTATTGACTTTTCCTTCGGTTTTGGCTTCGTGTTCCTTGATTTAAGGACTATCTCCTAATTTATTAGCGAACCTACAATGGCGCTAAAATCCAGTGTATTGAGATCTTTAGATTCCATGATTGCTGTAACCATTTCGTCCCCTTCACGAGGTAATGATCGTAATATCTTCCTGACTTTTTCACTACTCGAGAAGGGTTTTCCGAAACAAGCAAGTCTATTTGTAATGACCGAAAATCGGTCGAGCATATTGTTAATGGACTCTTCGTCTTTCATTATGAAAAGCTCGTAATATGGAGAAGCATATTGATCTTCGTCTCCTAGACTTGGTTCGTTCCTTCATGTGTTACCTCTAGCACTTTTCAAATTTCTTTAGCACTATCAGATGAGGATATACGATTATGCTCTTCCGGATTAAGAGCACAATATAGCAATTGAGTTGCTTTACAATTGTGATGATCGCTTTTCCAATCCTCATCATTATAATCTTCGAAGCTTTTGAGAGAGCCATCCATTTTTGTAGGAATCTTTGGGCCAAGGCAAATAATGTAATACCCACCTAAACTCTCGTCTTTACTATTGTATTCTTCGATGAAATCGAGCATAGTCATACCATATCCGTATTTATTGTAATGAGTATATTGAGGAGTTATGTTAAATTGAATTGTTGATCTTAGTCGTTCACGCTATAGTTGATTGTTAGATGTTAAGTTGAGAATTTCATTTTTTTTACTTGTTGTTGCCCTTAGTGTGCGCTAATACTTTACCTTTATGTACGCTAAGTACGTAGCATTACGTACGTAACACTCCTATGTTAACGTACGTAATGCGGGATATAAATCAGCAGATCACCTTTCGGCGGGTGGGACCGAGCGTGTAGGCAGTGGTCGGGAGTCGATTGTGACAGCCGAGTCATCGGCCATTACGTACATAATAGCTATGCCTTAGCGTACGTAATGTATAGAGCTTTACGTACGTTCATGTTGGCAACGTACATAAGAACATATGTATTTTGAGTCAGTAACATCTGGGAACCTGTTATGTACGTAATGCTCATAAGGTTATGTGCGTAATGTTTGTAACGTATGTTAATCTTTAGCTATAGCATACGTAATGCTGAATTCGGGTTATTAAGGTATGGCTTGCATTTCATTTTTCTGCCCAAACCAACGCAACCATCCCTCTGAGAAACCGATTCCCCACCTTGTCCAATCGATTTCTACCCCTTCCATATTGTGTTGGAGCTTCATCACTTGGATTGTGGCTTGGAGATTAGGAGATTGAGTTCTTCGAAGTGTTGGTGTTGTTCTTAATTTTGAGGTTGGTTTTTCTTTAACTCATATTGAATCCATGCTTGTGATGATATTAGTATTAAACACTTCGTATAATGTTAGATTAATCTAGTATAAACATGATAGTTGTTAGAATCATGTTCAAACTAAGTGAAGAACAATATAAGGAATGTTAGTATCACTTCTTCATGTATGATAACTTCATAGCATAGTTGTGTTGATTATGTTGGATAAAACCTTATTAATAACATGACAATAGGAAGTTGATTTTGATCTTGACACTTAGAACTTGTAAGTAAGGAATCGTTGATGACTAGAGGTGTTAGATTATAATCTTGTCTTGAATGTTTAGTTAATCCTTGAGAGATAATATGGAACTATGTTTTGGCCTTACGAAATTGATACATTCATGATGAATTTGACAAGTTGATGAAATGGATTGTCTAAATTTTATGTTAAACCCCTGAAAATGATTATTACAAGATTGAATGATGTTATACTTAGAGCTTCAAACATCCTAAACGATGTAATTAGGTTTTGAGCAACTTCTTCAAGGGAAAGTAATGGATTTTGGTAGAACACAAACATAACCTTCATATATTCAAGTTAATCGAATGTGTTGATAATTTTAAGGTGTTAACCACTACATTAATATGTTGATAGTGTTCTTAGGACGATTATAACAATTATGGGTGATCATGATGTGGTACAATTAATGGCCGAATTCAATTACGTTGATCCTCGTGTATTAGGAGACATAAATTAGGATAATGTTCTTATTATGCTTAAAACTTAAAGTTATGATTTCATTTCTGGATTGGCTTAACGTAATTATTGGAAAGATGATGAAGAATGTAAATAAACACAACTTTTAACATGTTCAATGTTAATCAGAAGTGTTGATGAATTGAGAGTATGTTTAATCATCATAGTATTACATTGATAATGTTCTTGACTTCAAATGCTTGGCATTAATATTAAAATATGTGGGCGAATCTAATAAACTTGATATATGATAATTCGTAATTGGGGCATTAGAATGTTCGATAGGATAGTTGAACTATTCGAGTAAAGTTACGAATATTGTTTCTATGAATTAATACCATTATCGTACGAATGTGTTGTTGAATGAATTACGTTTATTTCAAGGTTGCTTGTTCAAGTGAGTATTGTTAGACGAAGATACCATTCGTTTGTTCATTCAAAGAAAGATTATTCATCTACGGAATTGAGGCAAGTTATCTTGCTTGGTTATAATTTTTGTTGAATTGTTGTGATTATTATGCGTTTCGTGTATATGAAATATTTTGTGAATCTATGATTCATGATGTGGTGATCTCTTTGATCGTGTTACTGTTTGTGGCGGGATTGTATTCCCAAGCTTATCGCCCTTGTTACCGTTGGTCTCGTTGAGATTTGTTGTCACTTCAGTGAGTTGTTCGATTCTTTGATAAAAGTGTAATTCATTGAGTTTCGTTGTCATGTTGCATCATGACATCTCTGGAATCATATCTCTGTGCCGATTGGTTATGTGTAGGATTTTTAGCCGGGCACTTGATGGTCATGCGTGGATGTTTCCGCATTAGATCTTAGACACGAGATGTAGTTCGTGAGGAAATTTGGGACTCTAGAGGTGGCCCCTACAACTCAAGAGGTGGCCCCCAGATTTCAGGTGGGCTCTCGATTTCGTATGGGCTCAAGAGGTGGCCCCCGTCTGCCGACATGGCACTTTGCCCCGATAGGATTAGAGGCGGATCTGTCTGTGGCACTTTGTTTGTATGGCACTTAGTTCCCGGTTAGATGTGAGTATACGTTAGTCACATTGCGGTGAATGCACATGATATGGTCAGAGTCATATATCCAATACATAGCGTAAATTGATTATACGAATGCGATTTGGAGTTTATTCGTGGCACGAGATTTTATGAATTATGGTTCCGTTATTGACATATATTTGGAATATAATTGTGATTATTGATTCCAGACTTGATAAATTCCAATCTTTGATTTTTTGTTTAAATTTTCCCAATTTACGGTTACGCCCATAATTCTTGCGAAACGGATTATTATACCCATGAAGTTTGGTTTTCGTCACGGATGGTGACGAAACTTATGGGAGAGTTCATGTTGAACTGGGAACTTCTGTGTTTGAGTGAACTTTCCAGAATTTTCAGTTTCTGACTGATTTCTAGAATTTTCAGTTTTGCCCCAAAACTATTTAAAATGTCGTTTTGACCCCAAAACCCAAAATTTACTCCTATTGTTATAGGGTTTTTTTGATATAATATTTATCCTTTGATAATTAACATTCTGGTCCATATAGCTGGAAATTTATCTAATAATTCCATTTTTATTGAAATTTACTAATTAACCTCAATTTTACCAATTATTGCATTTTAGCCCCAAATCTTGAAACGACTTCCGCTCTCTACGAAATTTTAAGATTAGAATATTTATTTCTATATAAGATATGTCTTCAGTCCATAAGGTGAACTTTTTACTTTGGTTCCAAATTTTTGAGGAATTTATCATTTGACCCCCTTATTTTGTCTTAATTTACACTTTTGGGTCCGTAGACACCGGAAATGGATTCCGATTACTACGAAGTTTTTAGGACAGAGGCTAAACGTGTTATTATGTCCACTTTGATGTTCCAAACCGAAATATACGGATTTTATTTAGTAGTTTCACCATTTTGATGGATTTACACAATCTTCGTGTTTTTGCCGATTTTAACCCGTTGACTTAGAAAATGATTTACGTTTCTTATAAAATTTTAAGGGTAGGTGATTAACAAGTGAATATATTGTAATTTCTGACCTTAAGTCATATTACATCCCTTTTTTTTGTAATAATTTTCAGAATTTTTTTTTTATCTTCACTTAATTCTTGTTTTGTGTTCGTTTTGATCATCCCATTTTTGCTAGGCCACAAATTAAACATCCAACTTCACATGATCATATAACACAAATATAATTCTTCAAACATAATTTCCAGAATATAAAGGATGACAAAATCATACTTAATTGATAAGAAGTTTTGGGACATTTTACTTAAATAATCAAAATTGGCTAATTTCGCATGCAACAAGCTATAAACCATTATGCATGCTATTAGTATGAGAAATGTGGACTATATGAACTTCATGGAAGGGACATGCATCTTTGTTTAAGATAAATTACATATTAAAGTGAGAAGAATAGTTTTACCCACTTTAGTTCTTGAAGTGGTGAAAAGATCTAAGTCTTTGAACTAGTTGCACCAACCTCTTCTTTGCCTCTCCTCTTTTTATTTTGACCAATGTAGGCCACACCATGGATGATGAATATGTGGTTTAAGTTAGTGTTTGTAAGATATATCTAGGTGTATATATATATATATATATATATATATATATATATATATATATATATATATATATATATATATATATTGAAGTTACATATAGATAGTGAAATTACCTCCTTAAGTTGAACCTTTCTTCTTCTCTTCTTTTCTTCTTCTTCTCTTCCTTTTTTCTTCTTCTTGATTTCAGCCTCCTGTCTCCCTTACTCTCTCTAATTTTCAGATTTTGTTTGTGTAAGGGTGAAAGGAATGAGGGTGTTTGATTTTTAAAAGTGTTTAATGGGGTTGGGAGGTGGAATACTTGGGAAGAGAAAATGTTAGACATTGAGTCTTGCATGAGGGACAAGGATTTCCCTGCCCCCAAGTGTTCTTGGCCGTGGCTTGTGTGTGTGTGTGTGTCATTATATATTTTTTTTTTGTATTTTAGGTGTATATAGATATAGGTATTAAATATGTATTGAATGAAGTGGCTAGTGATTAAATTGGGCTTTAAATTGTGATTCCAAGCCTTAGGGGTTTTATTTAGTTTGAGCTTGAGTCTTATGGTGTGTTTATGTGTATATGTGTTTATATACATGGCCCATTAGGAATTTTATGTTCCCACTTCAAATTTTAATTAATTTGATTATTTGGTTCATAAAATAATTTAGGAATAAATGAGTAGAACAAATGAAACTAGATGTAGATTAAAATAATTGTTATTGGAGTACATCATGATTTAACAATTATACATGTAGTAAACTATCGAGTTTTAGGGGGTTTTACATCCTCCCCTCCTTAAATAATTTGGTCCCCAAATTCCTACTCAAATAATTCGGGATACGATTTCTTCATTTCTTCCTCAGCTTCCCACGTCGCATCTTCCTCTCTGTTGTGATTCGACCAGACGACTTTAACTAAAGGAATTCACTTCTTCCTCAATTCGTGGACTTGCCGGTCGAGGATTTTGATTGGATTTTCTTCATAAGACAAGTTATCCTTGATCGGCGGAATGTCGGAAGTAAGAATGTGCATTGGGTCTGGATGATACTTCTTTAGTCTCGAAACATGGAAAACGTCGTGCATTCCAGACAGGTTGGGTGGTAGTTCCAATCGGTACGCCAGTCGTCCAATCCTTTCCGTGATTTTGAATGGTCCTACATATCGGGGACTTAACTTTCCTCCTTTTCTTGATACTATCAAACCTTTCCATGGTGTTAACCTCAGGAAGACTTGATCTCCTACTTCAATTCTAGATCCTTCCGACGTTGATCGGCGTAACTCTTCTGTCTGTTTTGCGCTGTGCGGATCCTATCCTTGATTAGTCATACTTTATCTATGGCTTCCTTCACCAAATCTGTGCTCATTGCTGAAGGTTCTGTTCGTTGAGTCTTCGGCATCCATTGGTCATCGATTTCCCAAAGGAGCGGGGATCGACACTTCCTCCCATACAGAGCTTCATAAGGTGCCATAACGATTGTCGCTTGGAAACTGTTGTTGTATGCAAACTCGGCTAATGGCAGGTGGTGATCCCAATTTCCTTGAAAGTCCAGTACGCAAGCTCGTAACATGTCTTCAAGGGTTTGAATGGTTCGTTCAGATTGCCCGTCGGTCTGGGGATGCGCACTTGTGCTGAAGCTTAAGGAAGTTCCTAATTCCTTATGAAAGACTTTCCAAAAACGAGATACGAATCTAGGGTCTCTGTCCGATACTATGTCTGTTGGCACTCCAGCTTTTGCAAACTGTCGTCCTTTTTAACCGGCACGAAATGTGATGATTTCGTCAGTCTATCTATGATCACCCAAATTGTAGCACCCCAAACTAGGCGGATAGTACAGTGCCGTGGACCCCCGACTGGGACCCACCAGGCGAATGAAAACTGATGAATTAAGTAATATAATTGTAGTACCAAACCACATTATATTACCAAATACTCCGATGAGGAGTTTAAGTACAATACACCAGTACAATACAGAATACTAGTATATTTTATATGAAGATAAAATACACCACCCTGAATAAATAAACATCTCAAACGAAATTTGCAGCGGAAATACAAATGAAGAGAAATGAGAATGACTGAAATGACTGAAATAACCGGAATGACTGGGGTCCCCTACTAGTATCAGTGGGACTCTTCGCCGTCAACATGCTCTTCCCGTGCCTTTGCCTTGCCGTGACCTGAAAACAAAATCCCCCAACGGGGTCAGTTACACAAAACAACAATCCTCAAGGGTTGAAAATACACAATCATGATATATCTGAAGTCATGAAATATCATTAGTTATGAATTACGCTGAAGAGGAGTATTATAGTACGCCCGTAATGTTCTGTGCAAGTGTACAAGACAAATGACCGGACACACCGGTCCTTGAACCTAATTAGTCTCACGGAGGTAAGCGTTACCGTGTGCACGGTCCAATGTATCGGTGAACCCAATACATGACCATCGTGTGCCCGACTAAAAATTCCACACATCCGCACCCGGCCACGCAATATGAACCCAGAAGGTCATATGAACGAGAATGACCACATTGAATATCAATGAATAATAATTCGACAAGGTCAAGAATGACTCACCGAGATGAAAATAATAGTGAAGTGATTGATAACTCAATGAAGTGATTGGAACCGTCGTTCCTCGTGAATAAAATGATTGTTCGACAATTACAAGTCTCAATACGGTTAATACAATGGTGAATGAGTTATGATTATGAATGAACAACAACAAAAGGAATGAATATCCTTTTAACCAAGTAAGAATTAACTTACACAACACCGGTGACAATTATCCTTTCATGAACAACGTCCTAATTGAGATATCGGTCACTCGAACAACCTTGAATAACACAATTACCAACAATCCATTCAACATACGAATCAAGCACGAATATAACGAACTCAAAACGCCGATACGACTAAACCAAGTTGATTGGGGCATTATATCGAACACTTTGTGGCCAAACTTCGATTGTTTACAACCAAACCTCAATAATACCAACATCAAATCCTCAAGAAGTGTTTCAAACCAACAAAACATCTTCAATACGATCAATAATCCAATATGAATATTCAAATTCGTGATTACAACAACGATTAATCAAAAACCCCCAAATCCAACTCAATATTCAAAGTGTTCTTGAATAATCCTTCAATAATCCAATGAATGATCAAACATATCCATAATCATGCGTATATCACTTCATACAACATGATTTTAATATCCAAAACATCATATCTCAATACAAAATCGAAATCCAAGATGTTGAAAAAATTACCTCTTGAAGATCCAAGCACTTTGATCCGAAGAACACACGTTAGATCGACTATCCGGGCTTCACGATCGAAAGGAGATGAAGAAAACCAAGCACTCAAGTGATAGATGATGGAAAGTCTCCCCCCTCAAGCCCTCTCTCTCGTATAGGTTGAAGAAATGGGAAGAAATGAGTTTTTCCACACAAAAATCGCAATTATAGTGCTGACTACACTCTGTGCCGCGGCCCGGCCGAAGTGTGCCGCAACACAGGGCCAAAACTGCCCCCTAGTGATCGGCAGCTTGCCGCGGCCCGGACGAGTGTGCCGCGGCCCCCAGTACAGACGGGTTGGCCAGAAAAATGCAATATGAGTGTGCCGTGGTCCGGACGAGTGTGCCGCGGCAGTGAATCGGCAGTGTGCCGCGGCCCTGCCGGCATGAGCCGCGGCCCACGGCACAGGCTGCTCAGCCAAAACTGGAAAATGTGTGTGCCGCGACGCACACTCCTTGTGCCGCCGCGGCCCACACCCCCCTTGGGTCCTAAAAAGATGAAAAATGATGCGGGAAGAGAATAAAAGCAATAGGAATCAATATTTGGGAAACAATAACACGAAATGGAAGTACGGAAACCCCAAAACGGTGGTTCCAAGCAATGATTAGAAGGGTTCGCCCAACAAAACACAATTTGAACAATGAGGAGAATAGAAATGACATGAACTCCAAATGTCAACATCGGCTAATGAATCAATTACAACAATCGAGATAATACTCTTGTCTTGTTTCCCGAGTAAGGTTGAAACAATGAACAATATCGATACACAACTCGAAGTTATTCCGAACGGTGAACACAGATAAATGCTTATTATCAAGTGAAAAACTACATAGTGACAATTACCGAATGAAATTACTGAATGATAATGACTGAATTACAACCGGGTATTACATACACCCCCCCTTAAAAGAGTTTCGTCCCCGAAACTAAGGGCCAAACAACTCGAGATAACTCTCCCGCATACTATCCTCGGTTTCCCAAGTAGCCTCTTCGACTCCGTGTCTAGACCACTGAATTTTAACCAAAGGAATCGCCTTATTCCTCAACTGTTTGATTCGCCGCTCTAAGACTCGTATGGGATGCTCCTCATACGAATGATCATCCGCGATCTCAATTTAGTCGAACTGAAGTATGTGACTCGGGTCGGCAACATACTTCCGTAGTTGAGATACGTGAAACACATTATGAATTCGGCTCAACGCCGGAGGTAAGGCCAATCGATAAGCTAGCTCGCCTACTCGTTCCAAACTCTCAAACGGTCCAATAAATCTCGGACTCAACTTCCCCCGTTTTCCGAAACGGAAAATACCTCGACTCGGGGATACCTTGACCAAAACGTGGTCACCCATTTCGAACTCTAGTGGTCGACGACGATTGTCTGCATAAGATTTCTGTCGACTCTGAGCGGTCAAAAAACGACTCCTGATCAAAATTACCTTCTCACGGGCGGCTATAAGCATATCGGGCTCAGTGCCGATTGATTCTGATAAGTCGTCCCAACACAAAGGAGATCGACAACGACGACCGTACAAG
The DNA here is from genome assembly GCA_033398695.1 of Orobanche coerulescens. NCBI lineage: Eukaryota > Viridiplantae > Streptophyta > Magnoliopsida > Lamiales > Orobanchaceae > Orobanche > Orobanche coerulescens. Next base: position 85,157,064 of record CM065812.1, read on the forward strand.
GCTTCATAAGGTGCCACCTTAATCGAAGCATGCCAACTATTATTATACGTGAACTCTCTCAATGGTAGTTGGGCTTCCCAATCGTCTTTCCAATCGAGAACGCATGCCCTCAACATGTCATCTAATGTCTGAATAGTCCTCTCTGATTGCCCGTCGGACTGAGGATGAAAGGCAGTACTGAGATTAAGCTGAGTTCCCATAACACGATGAACTGATTTCCAAAAATGAGACACAAACCGTCCGTCACGATCGGAAATGATACTTTTAGGAGTACCGTGCAGTCTCACTATCTCTTTGATGAATAACTGGGCAACTCTCTCAGGACCCCAAGTATCCTTAATCTCGAGAAAGTGAGCTGACTTAGTTAAGCCGTCCACAATCACCCAGATCGTATTCATGCCACGACGACTCGTTGGCAAACTCGTGATGAAATCTATAGAAATGTCTTCCCACTTCCATTCTGGAATAGGGAGAGGTTTCAGAATACCCGTCGGTCGCTGATGTTCAATCTTGACTTGTTGACAGGTTAAGCATCTCGAAACAAATTCTGTGACTTCTCGCTTCATATTACTCCACCAGTAATTTTGTTTCAAGTCTTTGTACATCTTGCTAGACCCCGGATGAACAGAATAAGGGGTAGCATGAGCTTCTCTCAAAATCGAGTTTTTCAACTCGTCATTCGCTGGTACGCACCTCGTGGACCACGAATCCAGTGGCTTTCCCCTGAGACACATCCTCACGGATGCGCAACAAGGATGGGTCAGAACCCTGATTCTCTCTGATTGCCTCCTGAAGTGGCGATGAAATCTCTAACATGCAAAGTTGCCCTTGTACTCGGTGAAGCCAGACCTCGATCTCGGGTCTAAGGAATTCCTGCTGAAGATCCTTCTGAACTGTTAAACGAGCAAGCATCTGCTCCTGAATGGACTTACGACTCAAGGCGTCGGCGACAACATTCGCCTTGCCCGGGTGGTAAAGGATCTCGATATCATAATCTTTGATTAGTTCCAACCACCGCCTCTATCGCATATTTAACTCCTTCTGAGTAAATATATACTTCAAACTCTTGTGATCGGTGAAAATCTGACAAGTAACGCCATAAAGGTAATGACGCCAAATTTTCAAAGCGAACACCACGGCTGCTAGCTCCAGGTTGTGGGTCGGATAATTAACCTCGTAAGGTCTCAATTGCCGCGAAGCATAGGCAATAACCTTCCCATTCTGCATGAGTACACATCCGAGACCCTACCCGGACGCATCACTATAAACCAGAAATCCTTCCGTCCCTTGCGGCAAGGAAAGTACAGGTGCTGAAATCAACCGGCTCTTGAGTTCCTCAAAACTCCGTTGACACGCATCGGACCACGTGTATTTCATATCCTTTCTCAAAAGGTTCATCATTGGTTGAGCGATTTTAGAAAATCCTTCCACAAACCGCCGATAATAACCGGCTAATCCGAGAAAGCTGCGGATTTCCTTAACATTCTTTGGAGGTAACCAATCTTGGATAGCCTCCGTCTTCTGAGGATCAACACGCACTCCATCTGATGAAATTACATGCCCGAGAAAAGTCACTTCGGACATCCAGAACTCACATTTGTAAAATTTTCCATAAAGTTGCTCTCGTCTTAACACGTCGAGAACCTGATGAAGATGAACCTCGTGTTCCTCTCGGTCACGAGAATAAATCAAAATGTCATCGATGAAGACAACAACAAACTGATCCAAAAAGTCGATGAAAATCCGATTCATTAACTCCATGAATACCGCAGGTGCATTAGTTAGCCCGAACGACATAACTACGAACTCATAATGACCATAGCGTGTACGAAACGCTGTCCTTGCGATGTCCGACTCTCGAATTCGCAACTGATGATATCCAGATCTTAGGTCGATCTTGGAAAATATTGACGCTCCCTGAAGGTGATCTAAGAGATCATCAATACGGGGTAAGGGATACTTATTCTTGATTATCACCCTGTTCAACTCCCGATAATCAATACACAAACGAAATGAACCATCCTTCTTCTTGATAAACAACACTGGTGCTCCCCACGGGGACGCACTCGGTCGGATATAACCTTTCTCGAATAATTCCTAAAGTTGATTTTTCAACTCCTGCATTTCAGTCAGGGCCATCCGGTACGGTGCCTTCGATATTGGAGATGTACCAGGCTCCAACTCAATCGTGAATTCCACATCTCTCTGTGGAGGCAAACCAGGTAACTCATCTGGGAATACGTCGGCATATTCTCTCACTACCGGAATATCCGCCAACTTTATTGATGATTTCTTGGTTTTAATCATATAGCACCAATAACCAATACACCCCTGATTGAGTAATCTCACTGCTTTCATCAAATTAATAACTCTTCCAGAACAACTGGGATTACCTCCCTGAAACACACATTCGACCCCATCGTCTGAAATGATAGTGACCATACGCTTACGGACACTAATGATGGCATCATGACGATCCATCCAATCAATACCCAAGATGACGTCGTCTCTCAGCAAATCTACTACGATTAGGTCCGCTGGCCATACACGGCCATGAAGCTGAATCGGACAATTCTGAATCTCACGATTTTCGATAATTCGTCTACCATCAGGTAGACCAATGACATAAGGCTCACAACTAGTAGCACTACCCAGACGTAGTCTACTCAAACATGACTCGGAAATGAATGAATGCGATGCACCAGTATCAAAAAGGGTACACACAGATTGAGATAGAATATCGAGTGTACCTGATATCATCTGGGCCTCTGGATCATCGGTCTTCTTCATCTCATAAATTCGGGGCTTGCTAGTCCCGGCACCGGACGCTCCCGTCTGCTGGCTATAGGCTCCACCTTTATTCGCTCCTGTCGTTTTAAACGACGCTGACTGAGTAGCTTGATTCTGAATGGCTGACTGCTTCGGGGCCTGAGATGATGTCGGAGTAGGTTTGGAGTCCCTATGGCAAAAACAGGCCTTATGCCCAGCAATCCCGCAATTATGGCACGTGATAGTCTGCCTCGGGCATTTGGTGCTGACGTGACCCGGTTCTCCACAATTGAAATAGGTGGTGGTTGAGCTGGCCGCTCGGGACTGAGACTCCGCATGTTTCGGTGTCATAGGAGGTCATTCAGAAAAAGTAGAGCCCACACGAGGCTTCTTGAAAGTGTCCTAACTGTCGTCGGACTGATTACGGTTTTTAGACTTCTTGCCAGTAGATGAAGTTTGATTCTTAGCAATTTCCTTAGCGGTAAGCTCATACGTAAGAGCTTTCTCGATGAATTCGGCCAGAGTGATGCAATGATGATTAAGCAACTGTAGTCTCATACGAGGTTTTAGCCTCTTGCTGAAATACTTAATCTTATCCGCCTCGGAATGAATGATAGATGAGGCGAACGGAAGAAGTTCCTGAAATTTCTCGGCAATGGCGAGAACATCCTCGTCTGCTGAGGGGTCGGGAGTGAGTAATTCTGACAGCTTGGCCTCTCTGAGTGGGGCCGGATAATACCTCTCCATCATGAGAGTCTTGAATTGATCCCAAGTACATGATTCGTCGGTGGGCTTCAACGATAACCACCAAGAATGAGCACTCTTACCCAGGTAGTAAGCCGCAACTGAAACTTTGTGTCTTTCGGGACACTCTACCATAGCAAATAACTTCTCAAAATGTTCGAGCCAATGAACAATATCCGCCGGATCAGATGAGCCTTTAAAAGTAGGTGGCCTTTGGCGAGAGATGTCGCCGATGATATTACTCACATTCCTCTCTTGCCTCTGAGGTGGCGGCGGAGGAGCCTGTTGATTTTGATTAGCTGAGTTATGCATCATCTCCATCAGTTGTGCCATCTGAGTCATTTGGGCCATCATGCCCTGCATAAAAGCGAGTGGGTCAACCCGAACACCTTCTGACTGAGTTGTGCCCTAGGTACGACTCCCCGATAGTGAATGATCACGTCCAGGTGAATGAGTGGCAGCATCGCTGCTTGATGAATTAGCATTATTTCTTGCGTTCGCCTATGTATTCACACGAGCTCTCAGGATTCGGCCTGCACCGCGGCCTCGTCCTCCGCGTCCTCTGCCTGCTCTCTCCATACTGAAGTAGGAAAATCACATGATGATTATATCTCTCGCATGAATATCACGTTATGATTATGTCATGAGATGATGAAAATGAGCATACACGCTCTAACACAGTGATTGCATGAATGATTAACTGAGACGACATGATTATCTGGTGAAATTCTTGAAATGACTATCTTGAACAAGTTAACAAGATTAATGATATGATCTTCCATATCAACAACTGAGTAGTGAAATGAATTGAGTGATTAATGAGTTAACATGACCGTCCTGGTCAAAATGAAAATGATGATTGAGGATTGTTAACTGATGAATTATGAATGAATGATTATTGCCATAAATTATACCATGGCGTTAGAAATCTTACAGTTCTTGGTCTGATTGGCTCGGCATTTGCAGAGGTCACACGTGACGCGAAAGTCCAATGATACTAGTCCGATGACGATGATTTCAAACGAGACATGACTCGGAGGGTAGTATTCAAAACCACTCTCCGATACCAACTCTGTAACACCCCAAACTAGGCGGATAGTACAGTGCCGTGGACCCCCGACTCGGACCCACCAGGCGAATGAAAACTGATGAATTAAGTAATTTAATTGTAGTACCGAACCACATTATATTACCAAATACTCCGATGAGGAGTTTAAGTACAATACACTAGGACAATACAGAATACTAGTATATTTTATATGAAGATAAAAAACACCACCCTGAATAAATAAACATCTCAAACGAAATTTGCAGCGGAAATACAAATGAAGAGAAATAAGAATGACTGAAATGACTTAAATAACCGGAATGGCTGGGGTCCCCTACTAGTATCACTGGGACTCTTCGCCGTCAACATGCTCTTCCTGTGCCTTTGCCTTGCCGTGACCTGAAAACAAAATCCCCCAACGGGGTCAGGTACACAGAACAACAATCCTCAAGGGTTCAAAATACACAATCATGATATATCTGAAGTCATGAAATAACCTTAGTTATGAATTACGCTGAAGAGGAGTATTATAGTACGCCCGTAATGTTCTGTGCAAGTGTACAAGACGAATGACCGGACACACCCGTCCTTGTACCTAATTAGTCTCACGGAGGTAAGCATTACCGTGTGCACGGTCCAATGTATCGGTGAACCCAATACATGACCATCGTGTGCCTGACTAAAAATTCCACACATCCGCACCCGGCCACGCAATATGAACCCAGAAGGTCATATGAACGAGAATGACCACAATGAATATCAATGAATAATAATTCGACAAGGTCAAGAATGACTCACCGAGATGAAAATAATAGTGAAGTGATTGATAACTCAACGAAGTGATTGGAACCGTCGTTCCTCGTGAATGAAATGATTGTTCGACAATTATAAGTCTCAATACGGTTAATACAATGATGAATGAGTTATGATTATGAATGAACAACAACAAAATGAATGAATATCCTTTTAACCGAGTAAGAATTAACTTACACAACACCGGTGACAATTATCCTTCCACGAACAACGTCCTAATTGAGATATCGGTCGCTCGAACAACCTTGAATAACACAATTACCAACAATCCGTTCAACATACGAATCAAACACGAATATAACGAACTCAAAACGTCGATACGACTAAACCAAGTTCATTGGGGCATTATATCGAACACTTTGTGGCCAAACTTCGATTGTTTACAACCAAACCTCAATAATACTAACATCAAATCCTCAAGAAGTGTTTCAAACCAACAAAACATCTTCAATACGATCAATAATCCAATATGAATATTCAAATTCGTGATTACAACAACGATTAATCGAAAACCCCAAATCCAACTCAATATTCAAAGTGTTCTTGAATAATCCTTCAATAATCCAATGAATGATCAAACATATCCATAATCATGCGTATATCACTTCATACAACATGATTTTAATATCCAAAACATCATATCTCAATACAAAATCGAAATCCAAGATGTTGAAAATATTACCTCTTGAAGATCCAAGCACTTTGATCCGAAGAACACGCGTTAGATCGACTATCCGGGCTTCACGATCGAAAGGAGATGAAGAAAACCAAACTCAAGTGATAGATGATGGAAAGTCTCCCCCCTCAATCCCTCTCTCTCGTATAGGTTGAAGAAATGGGAAGAAATGAGTTGTTCCACACAAAAATCGCAATTATAGTGCTGACTACACTGTGTGCCGCGGCCCGGCCGAAGTGTGCCGCGACACAGGGCCAAAAATGCCCCCCAGTGATCGGCAGCTTGCCGCGGCCCGGACGAGTGTGCCGCGGCAGTGACTCGGCAGTGTGCCGCAGCCCTGTCGGCATGAGCCGCGGCCCCCGGTACAGACGGGTTGGCCAAAAAAATGCAACATGAGTGTGCCGCAGTCCGGACGAGTGTGCCGCGGCAGTGACTCGGCAGTGTGTCGCGGCCCTGCCGACATGAGCCGCGGCCCACGGTACAAGCTGCTCGGCCAAAATTGGAAAATGTGTGTGCCGCGGCGCACACTCCTTGTGCCGCCGCGGCCCACACCCCCCTTGGGTCCTAAAAAGATGAAAAATGATCCGGGAAGAGAATAAAATCAATAGGAATCAATATTTGGGAAACAATAACACGAAATGGAAGTACGGAAACCCCAAAACGGTGGTTCCAAGCAATGATTACAAGGGTTCGCCCAACAAAACACAATTTGAACAATGAGGAGATTAGAAATGACATGAACTCCAAATGTCAACATCGGCTAATGAATCAATTACAACAATCGAGATAATACTCTTGTCTCGTTTCCCGAGTAAGGTTGAAACAATGAATAATATCGATACACAACACGAAGTTATTCGGAACGGTGAACACAGATGAATGCTTATTATCAAGTGAAAAACTACATAGTGACAATTACCGAATTAAATTACTGAATGATAATGACTGAATTACAACCGGGTATTACATACACCCCCCCTAAAAGAGTTTCGTCCCCGAAACTAAGGGCCAAACAACTCGAGATAACTCTCCCGCATACTATCCTCGGTTTCCCAAGTAGCCTCTTCGACTCCGTGTCTAGACCACTGAATTTTAACCAAAGGAATCGCCTTATTCCTCAACTGTTTGATTCGCCGCTCTAAGACTCGTATGGGATGCTCCTCATACGAATGATCATCCGCGATCTCGATTTCGTCGAACTAAAGTATGTGACTCAGGTCGACAACATACTTCCGTAGTTGAGAGACGTGAAACACATTATGAATTCGGCTCAACGCCGGAGGTAAGGCCAATCGATAAGCTAGCTCGCCTACTCGTTCCAAAATCTCAAACGGTCCAATAAATCTCAGACTCAACTTCCCCCATTTTCCGAAATGGAAAATACCTCGACTCGGGGATACCTTGACCAAAACGTGGTCACCCGTCTCGAACTCTAGTGGTCGACGATGATTGTGTGCATAAGATTTCTGTCGACTCTGAGCGGTCAACAAACGACTCCTGATCAAAATTACCTTCTCACGGGCGGCTATAAGCATATTAGGCTCAGTGCCGATTGATTCTGATAAGTCGTCCCAACACAAAGGAGATCGACAACGATGACCGTACAAGGCTTCATAAGGTGCCACCTTAATCGAAGCATGCCAACTATTATTATACGTGAACTCGATCAATGGTAGTTGGGCTTCCTAATCGTCTTTCCAATCGAGGACGCATGCCCTCAACATGTCATCTAATGTCTGAATAGTCCTCTCTGATTGCCCGTCGGACTGAGGATGAAAGGCGGTACTGAGATTAAGCTAAGTTCCCATAGCACGATGAACTGATTTCCAAAAATGAGACACAAACCGTCCGTCACGATCGGAAACGATACTTTTAGGAGTACCGTGCAGTCTCACTATCTCTTTGATGAATAACTGGGCAAGTCTCTCGGGACCCCAAGTATCCTTAATCTCGAGAAAGTGAGCTGACTTAGTTAAGCCGTCCACAATCACCGAGATCGTATTCATGCCACGACGACTCGTTGGCAAACTCGTGATGAAATCGAAAGAAATGTCTTCCCACTTCCATTCTGGAATAGGGAGAGGTTTCAGAATACCCGTCGGTCGCTGATGTTCAATCTTGACTTGTTGACAGGTTAAGCATCTCGAAACAAATTCTGCGACTTCTCGCTTCATATTACTCCACTAGTAATTTTGTTTCAAGTCTTTGTACATCTTGCTAGACCCCGGATGAACAGAATAAGGGGTAGCATGAGCTTCTCTCAAAATCGAGTTTTTCAACTCATCATTCGCTGGTACGCACAACCGATTCTTAAATCTCAAAAGTCCATCCTCGTGGACCACGAATCTAGGGGCTTTCCCCTGAGCCACATCCTCACGGATGCGCAACAAGGATGGGTCAGAACCCTGATTCTCTCTGATTTCCTCCTGAAGTGGTGATGAAATATCTAACATGCAAAGTTGCCCTTATACTCGCTGAAGCCAGACCTTGATCTCGGGTCTAAGGAATTCCTGCTGAAGCTCCTTGTGAACTGTTAAACGAGCAAGCATCTGCTCCTAAACGGACTTACGACTCAAGGCGTCGGCGACAACGTTCACCTTGCCCGGGTGGTAAAGGATCTCGATATCATAATATTTGATTAGTTCCAACCACCGCCTCTATCGCATATTTAACTCCTTCTGAGTAAATATATACTTCAAACTCTTGTGATCGGTGAATATCTGACAAGTAACGCCATAAAGGTAATGACGCCAAATTTTCAAAGCGAACACCACGGCTGCTAGCTCCAGGTCGTGGGTCAGATAATTAACCTCGTAAGGTCTCAATTGCCGCGAAGCATAAGCAATAACCTTCCCATTCTGCATGAGTACACATCCGAGACCCTGCCCGGACGCATCACTATAAACCAGAAATCCTTCCATCCCTTGCGGCAAGGAAAGTACAGGTGCTGAAATCAACCGGCTCTTGAGTTCCTCAAAACTCCGTTGACACGCGTCGGACCACGTGTATTTCTTATCCTTTCGCAAAAGGTTCATCATTGGTTGAGCGATTTTAGAAAATCCTTCCACAAACCGCCGATAATAACCGGCTAATCCGAGAAAGCTTCGGATTTCCTTAACATTCTTCGGAGGTAACCAATCTTGGATAGCCTCCGTCTTCTGAGGATCAACACGCACTCCATCTGATGAAATTACATGCCCGAGAAAAGTCACTTCGGACATCCAGAACTCACATTTGGAAAATTTTCCATAAAGTTGCTCTCGTCTTAACACGTCGAGAACCTGATGAAGATGAACCTCGTGTTCCTCTCGGTCACGAGAATAAATCAAAATGTCATCGATGAAGACAACAACAAACTGATCCAAAAAGTCGATGAAAATCCGATTCATTAACTCCATGAATACCGCAGGTGCATTAGTTAGCCCGAACGGCATAACTACGAACTCATAATGACCATAGCGTGTACGAAACGCTGTCCTTGCGATGTCCGACTCTCGAATTCGCAACTGATGATATCCAGATCTTAGGTCGATCTTGGAAAATAATGACGCTCCCTGAAGTTGATCTAAGAGATCATCAATACGGGGTAAGGGATACTTATTCTTGATTGTCACCCTGTTCAACTCCCGATAATCAGTACACAAACGAAATGAACCATCCTTCTTCTTGACAAACAACACTGGTGCTCCCGACGGGGATGGACTCGGTCGGATATAACCTTTCTCGAATAATTCCTCAAGTTGATTTTTCAACTCCTGCATTTCAGTCGGGGCCATCCGGTACGGTGCCTTCGATATTGGAGATGTACCAGGCTCCAACTCAATCGTGAATTCCACATCTCTCTGTGGAGGCAAACCAGGTAACTCATCTGGGAATACGTCGGCATATTCTCTCACTACCGGAATATCCGCCAACTTTATTGATGATTTCTCGGTTTTAGTCATATAGCACCAATAACCAATACACCCCTGATTGAGTAATCTCACTGCTTTCATCAAATTAATAACTCTTCCAGAACAACTGGGATTACCTCCCTGAAACACACATTCGACCCCATCGTCTGAAATGATAGTGACCATACGCTTACGGACACTAATGATAGCATCATGACGATCCATCTAATCAATACCCAAGATGACGTCGTCTCTCGGCAAATCTACTACGATTAGATCCGCTGGCCATACACGGCCATGAAGCTGAATCGGACAATTCTGAATCTCACGATTTCCGATAATTCATCTACCATCAGGTAGACCAATGACATAAGGCTCACAACTAGTAGCACTACCCAGACGTAGTCTACTCAAACATGACTCGGAAATGAATGAATGTGATGCACCAGTATCAAAAAGGGTACACACAGATTGAGATAGAATATCGAGTGTACCTGAGATCATCCGGGCCTCTGGATCATCGGTCTTCTTCATCTCATAAATTCGGGGCTTGCTAGTCCCGGCACCGGACGCTCCCGTCTGCTGGCTATAGGCTCCACCTTTATTCGCTCCTGTCGTTTTAAACGACGCTGACTGAGTAGCTTGATTCTGAACGGCTGACTGCTTCGGGGCCTGAGATGACGTCGGAGTAGGTTTGGAGTCCCTATGGCAAAAACGGGCCTTATGCCCAGCAATCCCGCAATTATGGCACGTGATAGTCTGCCTCGGGCATTTGGTGCTGACGTGACCCAGTTCTCCACAATTGAAACAGGTGATGGTTGGGATGGCCGCTCGGGACTGAGACTCCGCAGGTTTCGGTGTCATAGGAGGTCGTTCAGAAAAAGTAGAGCCCACACGAGGCTTCTTGAAAGTGTCCTGACTGTCGTCGGACTGATTACGGTTTTTAGACTTCTTGCCAGTAGATGAAGTTTGATTCTTAGCAATTTCCTTAGCGGTAAGCTCATACGTAAGAGCTTTCTCGATGAATTCGGACAGAGTGGTTCAATGATGATTAAGCAACTGTAGTCTCATACGAGGTTTTAGCCTCTTGCTGAAATACCTAATCTTATCCGTCTCGGCAATGGCGAGAACATCCTCGTCTGCTGAGGGGTCGGGAGTGAGTAATTCTGACAGCTTGGCCTCTCTGAGTGGGGCCGGATAATACCTCTCCATCATGAGAGTCTTGAATTGATCCCAAGTACATGATTCGTCAGTGGGCTTCAACGATAACCACCAAGAATGAGCGCTCTTACCCAGGTAGTAAGCCGCAAGTGAAACTTTGTGTCCTTCGGAACACTCTACCATAGCAAATAACTTCTCGAAATGTTCGAGCCAATGAACAATATCCGCCGGCTCAGATGAGCCTTCAAAAGTAGGTGGCCTTTGGCGAGAGATGTCGCCGATGATACTACTCACATTCCTCTCTTGCCTCTGAGGTGGCGGCGGGGGAGCCTGTTGATTTTGATTAGCTGAGTTATGCATCGTCTCCATCAGTTGTGCCATCTGAGTCATTTGGGCCATCATGCCCTGCATAAAAGCGAGTGGGTCAACCCGAACACCTTCTGACTGAGCTGTCCCCCGGGTACGACTCCCCGATAGTGAATGATCACGTCCAGGTGAATGAGTGGCAGCGTCGCTGCTTGATGAATTGGCATTATTTCTTGCGTTCGCCTATGTATTCACACGAGCTCTCAGGATTCGGCCCGCACGGCGGCCTCGTCCTCCGCGTCCTCTGCCTGCTCTCTCCATACTGAAGTTGGAAAATCACATGATGATTATATCTCTCGCATGAATATCACGTTATTATTATGTCATGAGATGATGAAAATGAGCATACACGCTCTAACACAGTGATTGCATGAATGATTAACTGAGACGACATGATTATCTGGTGAAATTCTTGAAATGACTATCTTGAACAAGTTAACAAGATTAATGATATGATCTTCCATATCAACAACTGAGTAATGAAATGAATTGAGTGATTAATGAGTTAACATGACCGTCCTGGTCAAAATGAAAATGATGATTGAGGATTGTTAACTGATGAATTATGAATGAATGATTATTGCCATAAATTATACCATGGCATTAGAAATCTTACAGTTCTTGGTCTGATTGGCTCGGCATTTGCACAGGTCACACGTGATGCGAAAGTCTAATGATACTAGTCCGATGACGATGATTTCAAACGAGACATGACTCGGAGGGTAGTATTCGAAACCACTCTCCGATACCAACTCTGTAACACCCCAAACTAGGTGGATAGTACAGTGCCATGGACCCCCGACTGGGACCCACCAGGCGAATGAAAACTGATGAATTAAGTAATATAATTGTAGTACCGAACCACATTATATTACCAAATACTCCGATGAGGAGTTTAAGTACAATACACCAGGACAATACAGAATACTAGTATATTTTATATGAAGATAAAATACACCACCCTGAATAAATAAACATCTCAAATGGAATTTGCAGCGGAAATACAAATGAAGAGAAATAAGAATGACTGAAATGACTGAAATAACCGGAATGGCTGGGGTCCCCTACTAGTATCACTGGGACTCTTCGCCGTCAACATGCTCTTCCCGTGCCTTTGCCTTGCCATGACCTGAAAACAAAATCCCCCAACGGGGTCAGGTACATAGAACAACAATCCTCAAGGGTTGAAAATACACAATCAGGATATATCTGAAGTCATGAAATAACCTTAGTTATGAATTACGCTGAAGAGAAGTATTATAGTACGCCCGTAATGTTCTGTGCAAGTGTACATGACGAATGACCGGACACACCCGTCCTTGTACCTAATTAGTCTCACGGAGGTAAGCGTTACCGTGTGCACGGTCCAATGTATCGGTGAACCCAATACATGACCATCGTGTGCCCGACTAAAAATTCCACACATCCGCACCCGGCCACGCAATATGAACCCAGAAGGTCATATGAACGAGAATGACCACAATGAATATCAATGAATAATAATTCGACAAGGTCAAGAATGACTCACCGATATGAACCCAATTACAAGTCTCAATACGGTTAATACAATGATGAATGAGTTATGATTATGAATGAACAACAACAAAAGGAATGAATATCCTTTTAACCGAGTAAGAATTAACTTACACAACACCGGTGACAATTATCCTTCCACGAACAACGTCCTAATTGAGATATCGGTCGCTCAAACAACCTTGAATAACACAATTACCAACAATCCGTTCAACATACGAATCAAACACGAATATAACAAACTCAAAACGTCGATACGACTAAACCAAGTTCATTGGGGCATTATATCGAACACTTTGTGGCCAAACTTCGATTGTTTACAACCAAACCTCAATAATACCAACATCAAATCCTCAAGAAGTGTTTCAAACCAACAAAGCATCTTAAATACGATCAATAATCCAATATGAATATTCAAATTCGTGATTACAACAACGATTAATCGAAAACCCCCCAAATCCAACTCAATATTCAAAGTGTTCTTGAATAATCCTTCAATAATCCAATGAATGATCAAACATATCCATAATCATGCATATATCACTTCATACAACATGGTTTTAACATCCAAAACATCATATCTCAATACAAAATTGAAATCCAAGATGTTTAAAAAATTACCTCTTGAAGATCCAAGCACTTTGATCCGAAGAACACGCATTAGATCGACTATCCGGGCTTCACGATCGAAAGGAGATGAAGAAAACCAAGCACTCAAGTGATAGATGATGGAAAGTCTCCCCCCTCAAGCCTTCTCTCTCATATAGGTTGAAGAAATGGGAAGAAATGAGTTGTTCCACACAAAAATCGCAATTATAGTGCTGACTGCACTGTGTGCCGCGGCCTGGCCGAAGTGTGCCGCGGCACAGGGCGAAAACTGCCCCCTAGTGATCGGCAGCGTGCTGCGGCCCGGACGAGTGTGCCGCGGCAGTGACTCGGCAGTGTGTCGCGGCCCTGTCGGCATGAGCCGCGGCCCCCGGTACAGACGGGTTGGCCAGAAAAATGCAACATGAGTGTGCCGCGGCCCGGACGAGTGTGCCGCGGCAGTAACTCGGCAATGTGCCGCGGCCCTGCCGGCATGAGCCGCGGCCCATGGTACAGGCTGCTCGTCCAAAACTGGAAAATGTGTGTGCCGCGGCGCACACTCCTTGTGCCGCGGCCCACACCCCCCTTAGGTCCTAAAAAGATGAAAAATGATCCGGGAAGAGAATAAAAGCAATAGGAATTAATATTTGGGAAACAATAACACGAAATGGAAGTACGGAAACCCCAAAACGGTGGTTCCAAGCAATGATTACAAGGGTTCGCCCAACAAAACATAATTTGAACAATGAGGAGATTAGAAATGACATAAACTCCAAAAGTCAACATCGGCTAATGAATCAATTACAACAATCAAGATAATACTCTTGTCTCGTTTCTCAAGTAAGGTTGAAATAATGAACAATATCGATACACAACTCGAAGTTATTCCGAACGGTGAACATAGATGAATGCTTATTATCAAGTGAAAAACTACATAGTGACAATTACCGAATGAAATTACTGAATGATAATGACTGAATTACAACCGGGTATTACACAAATGGTGTTATAACCTCCTCTTGTGGTCGGTAAATCCGTGATAAAATCTATGGTTACCATTTCCCATTTCCATTCAGGGACTTCTAGTGGCTGTAGTAGTCCTGAGGGTCACTGATGCTCAGCTTTGACTCTCTGACATGTGAGGCATCGCGCCAAGAATTCTGCCACTTGGTTCTTCATGTTCACCCACCAAAAGTGTTTCTTCAATTCTCGGTACATCTTGTTACCTCCTCGGTGTATCGTATATCTCGAGCAATGAGCTTCCTAGAGAATTTATCATTTGAGCTCCTCGTCGTGAGGTATGCCTAATCGTCCCTTAATCCTTACAATTCCATCCTTGGTAATTGTAAATTCAGGTTTCTCGCCCTTAGCGATCTTGTCCTTAAACTCTTGAAGTTTTGGATCTCTCTCTTGGACTAATCGAATATCGTTCAATAGATTCGATTTAACTGTGAGGTTGGCGCAATTTAAACGAGTACCTTCATGAATGGGTTTTAGGTAGCTCAGTTCCTTGAGAGCTTGCCATTCTCGAACCATGAGTCGGGCTACTCTAGCCTTTCTACTTAGGGCATCGGCCACGACATTTGCTTTCCCTGGGTGGTGTTGAATTTCACAATGGTAATCTTCTAAAAGCTCTACCCATCTTCTCTGTCGGAGATTAACTTCCTTTTGAGAAAATAGGTACTTGAGACTTTTATGACCCGTAAACACGGTGAATTCAACGCCATATAAATGATGTCGCCATTTCTTTAAGGCGAATACTATTTCAGCATGTTCGAGGTCGTGTGTTGGATAATTCTTCTCGTGCGTCTTGAGTTTCCTGGAAGCATACGCGATAACTTTACCATTCTGCATCAGAACAGCACCGAGCCCATCCCTTGAGGCGTCACTATATACCACAAATCCTTGGGTTCCTTCTGGAAGTGTCAGTATAGGTGCGGTGGTAAGTCTCTTCTTGAGTTCCTGGAAACTTGACTCGCATTTATCCGTCCATTCAAATTTTACTTGTTTCTGGGTTAGCCGGGTGAGGGGTCCCGCTATCTTCGAGAAGTCTTTGATGAATTTACGGTAGTAGCCCGCAAGTCCAAGAAAGCTTCAAATCTCAGTTACACTTTCTGGCCTCTTCCAATCCATAATAGTTTCTATTTTAGATGGATCAACTGCAACCCATTCTCCAGAAATAATATGGCCTAGAAATGCCACTTCCCGCAACCAAAATTCACACTTGCTGTACTTGGCGTACAACTTGTGCTGCCTTAGTGTATCCAACACTAGTTTAAGATGACTCTCGTGATCTTTTTCCGACTTAGAGTACACGAGTATGTCATCGATGAAAATTACTACGAACTAGTCGAGATATGGTTGAAATACTCTGTGCATTAAATCCATAAATGCCGTAGGAGCATTCGTGAGTCCAAAAGGCATCACTACGAACTCGTAGTGGCCGTATCTAGTTTGGAATGCAGTTTTAGGAACATCTTCATTCCTAATCTTTAACTGGTAGTATCCTTGTTGAAGATCGAACTTGGAATACACCGTAGCTGCTTGGAGTTGTTCAAACAACTCATCTATCCTTGGGAGAGGATACTTATTATTTAACTGTAACGCTGTTGAGTTCACGGTAATCTATGCAAAGCCTCAATGTTCCGTCCTTCTTTTTGACAAATAATACCGGAGCTCCCCATGGTGATACACTGGGCTGCACAAAACCCACGTCGAGTAATTTCTGCAGTTGGACCTTCAACTCTTGTAGCTCCAGTGGTGCCATTCAGTATGGTGCCTTTGCAATGGGTGACTTCCCAGGCATGATTTCGATATTGAATTCAACTTCTTAGTTAGGTGGTAGGGAGGTCAATTCTTCGGGAAATACGTCAGTGTATTCGGATACCACACGTATAGTTTCCATGCCCGAATTACTCATGGGTTTGTTGATGATGAAGGCTAAAAATCCAATCGCCCCTTTGGCAACTGCCTTACTAGCTTTGATAGTTGATATTATAGGTGCTAGGTTGACTCTAGCGTCTCCAATTAATTCCACTGTTGGCTTGTTAGGTTCGCAAAACCTAACTATTTTAGAATGAGAATCTAATTGTGCGTAGTGTTTAGATAGCCAATCCATACCAAGTATAAGGTCATACTCAAGTATGGGAAGAAGTATTAGGTCAGCAAGGAAGCATTGACCCTCAACTACAACTTCACAATTCCTAAATACCGAATCCGTTTCCTGGCTTGCACCCATATGTGTGGACACCTCTAAGCTTACACGCAGTGATTCCTTATATACATTCAGTTTTTATGCGTAATGGGGTGCAACAAAATAATATGATGATCTTGGATCTAATAATGCATACGCAGATTGGTTTGACACAAGAAATGTACCTTCTACCACGTCTGTCGCATTAGGAGCTTCTTGTCCAGCTAAGGCAAAAACTCTCGCTGGTGCTTTCCCTTTGCCCTTGCGATCATCTTTCTTGGCCACATTTTTCTGCTGATTGTTGTCTGGTGTCTCCCACTTCGGGCATTCTCTAGTCTGATGCTGATTATCTCCAAAGCGCAGGCACCTCCCTTGTTTCTTCCAGCAGTCCTCGGGTTTATGCCCCATCTTATTACAGTGTGGACAGGGCGGTAGATTGTTCACAGGCCTCTTTTCGGTGTTCTGGCCAGAAGTCTTGCGTTGGAATTTCTGGGGTGGTCTGGATGATAGGTTTGGTGCGGTTCTCTTAAACTTCCCAGCGGTGCGCTCCTTCGCTTGTCCCAGACATGTCATCCCACTTTCGATTGGGGTTGCAGCTTCGACTGCTTCAGCCATAGTCGTTACTCTCACTGGCAGCAGACTCTGTTGCAAAGAAAACCTCAATCCTCAGGTAAACTTGTACAGCTTATCCTCCTCTGTGCTTACTAGTCTTGGTGCGAACTTGGAGATTCGGTTGAACTGTGACTCATACTGAGCTACAGTCAAAGATCCTTGCTTCAGATGATAAAATTCATCTCGACGAGCCTCTCTAGCTGCTGCTGAGACGTACTGGGTCCAAAAATCAGTTAAGAAATTGACCCAAGTTCTGGCACGATCCTCTCTTAGTCAGCGGGCATTAACGATCTTCCACCAATCATGCGCGGCAGCCTCGAGTCGAAACGCATCCAACGTTATACGTTGATCATCTATGTACTGGGATGCATTGAATATGCTTTCCATCCTTTCTACCCATAATTCTGCCTTGATGTCATCTGGTTCTCCGTCAAACATTGGCGGACTGAAACGTAAGAATCTCTCCAACATGCGGTCTTGTGTGCCTCCCATAGTCCGATTGTTGTCAGCTTGTTGTTGCAGGAAGTTTGTCAGTTGGGTTGGTGCTTGTGCTATGACATCATTTACAGCTCCTCCTTCGTTATTGCGTTGGTCTTGTTGTCCATCACGGTTAACTCGCGGGCATCCTCTATGTCTATCAGCCATCTGTAGCGGCTAATGATTTTTATAGTTAGCTTAGTTCGAGTTGTAAATACAGGGAATTTGAATGTGCACACATTATATTAAATCATTATTATCGTAGAATATGAAAGTTGCATAATAATAATTAATGCATTCTAATAGTTTGCTGAGACATAGAAAACTACATTTTGTGATAAAGATAATTAGAAACTTAACCTACTTAATCGTCGTCCAAAATACCATAGACCAAACAGTAAGTACATCACATCGTTATCATAATCAATTAAACATCATGACGAGATCGTAGAAAGAACATCCTCAATCCTCTCCCGGCTCCATCGGCTCCTCCTCGGGGTCCTCCTCCTCAGATCTAGAGGATGCTGCAGACGTCCCTCCGAGTGGTGTGATCATCAACTCAGGAATAAGCTCAGTCAGCTTGGCCATGTGACCTTTCATCGCATTAGAAAACTCCATATGTCGCTGGCGCTCTGAAGCCAAGGTGCCCTCAAGCGCCTCCACGTGGGAACTAAACTGGGAGCATGCGTGCTGAAGGTTCTGAATGACGGCCTCCTGCATTTTCACGTAATTATTTCGCTCATGCAATGCTATCTCCAAGCTCCGACACTCCTCTCGACGAAATCCGAGTATCTGCATCGCCTCATCTCTCTGGCCGCGGTACATGCCAGTCTCCTGCCTAGTTCCAATCAGCTCCTCGGTCAGGGTCTGAATTCTTTGTTCGAGCGACTCGATTCGATCCTGGTCTCTTAGCTTCGCCTAAGCTGATGCCTTGACTCTCTCTCCAGTGGGTAGCTTGCTCCTCCAAGAGCTTCAGCTTCTCGGTCAGGCGCACGACCTCAACGACCATCTCCATTTCGAAATACATACCTACCAAACCAAGTTCTAAGTCAGTATTTCGTAAAAATCTAATGTCCGATATAAACTCTATTAAGCATGAATAATCATCAAGGCAGTGAACTTAATGATTCAACGAATATGCTTATGTGACACTAGCAATCAAGGAATATTAACACCTAATTTTAGAAGAGTAAGGAGGTTCAATGGATTTCAGATAAACCGATAAGTAACATATACTATATCCATTTCAAGAGTTCAATAGAGGAGTTTATTCAATCGGGAAATGCTACGGATACTTGATCAAGTATCTTAGCCGATGACTTAGGAACTTTTCAATATGACTATGTATATTCCAAGTGAATTGAGACAAGCTGAAAGAGGTTTTTAATGGAAGTTGACTCGAGAAATCTACTTTAGGTCTCAATCTTATGGTTCACTTCGTCCTAGGTGGAATTCCCATCTAAGTCCGAAGAATCTTATCCTGGAAAAGCTCGATGTAAGTTTCCTTCTTACAAACCGAGCTCTGATACCACATCTGTCACACCCCCACACCGGGGTTGGACGAGAACACGACAGCTAACATAATTAAATAACGTTTGTGATAATAGAATTACAGTAGAGCATTCAAATGCCAGATCTTAGCCCGTGAACTAAGTCTTGTTATTCGATGAAATAAACATTCATGAGTACAACGGAATAGTTACATAAAGTTCAAAGAGTACAGTGGAGATCAGAATTCTTTATTGATACAAGAATAAAAAAGAGCATTTATTTCAACATTCTAATACTTATGTCTCGACAGTTCTTCAACGACGATCTTCACTGGTCATCAGCATTCGTCTCGTCATCTTCTTGGGTCTTCTCATCTAGTGGGGTTTTAGAAAAACAATACAAATTGGGGTGAGAATAATGGATTCTCAGTGAGTTGGGTTGAGTATATTTTCTGAAATTATACGTATATAATTATTTTGAAATATATACTATTTTACTCCCACCTTTGAAAATTTATCATTTATGGATGGTATAAGTTTCAAAATATAATGCAATGAATTAAGTTATGAGTGAACAGTCAATCTCCGTAGATTGCTGTTAAGTATGACAATTTGTGGCGTCGAGCGCCTAGTGAGTATTTAGCTTCGGGAGGTCGTCTATATGAGTAGGTCCCTCGGCCTTCTTATAACATCTTAGACCGTTATCAGTGTTTGGCCTTTGACTATCACCACGACCTTTGGTTTAATGACCGTAGCCTTGGGCGTTTGTCGGACCGTCACTATAACTTTGGCCTTTGAGGTTATCGCTCTCACGCTTGGTGACGTGCTTCCTTATCTCTTATCTGGGCTCGGCATGTCCTTAATTGTGGGTCAGTGCCCGAATCATACCATAATCACGATTATACCCTAAGTCTACGACTCAGTCACCTCCGGAACACTCCGTCCATTGGCTTCAAGGGAATAGGAAATGACGGTAGCCTTGTTCATGAACCGCAGCCGTGCTGCTCGATCCAAGACATGGTCTAACTGTCCCTGACGCAAATTTGGGACTCTAGAGGTGGCCCCTACAACTCAAGAGGTGGCCCCCAGATTTCAGGTTGGCTCTCGGTTTCGTATGGGCTCAAGAGGTGGCCCCCGTCTGCCGACGTGGCACTTTGCCCCGATAGGATTAGAGGCTGATCTGTCTGTGGCACTTTGTTTGTATGGCACTTAGTTCCCGATTAGATGTGAGTATACGTTAGTCACATTTTGGTGTATGCACATGATATGGTCAGAGTCATATATCCAATACTTAGCGTAAATTGATTATACGATTGCGATTTGGAGTTTATTCGTGGCACGAGTTTTTATGAATTATGGTTCCGTTATTGACATATCTTTGGAATATAATTGTGATTATTGATTCCAGACTTGATAAATTCCAATCTTTGATTTTTAGTTTAAATTTTCCGAATTTACGGTTATGCCCATAATTCTTGCGAAACGGATTATTATACCCATGAGGTTTGGTTTTCGTCACGGATGGTGACGAAACTTATGGGAGAGTTCATGTTGAACTGGGAACTTTTTTGTTTGAGTGAACTTTCCAGAATTTTCAGTTTCTGACTGATTTTCTAGAATTTTCAGTTTTGCCCCAAAACTATTTAAAATGTCGTTTTGACCCCAAAACCCAAAATTTACTCCTATTGTTATAGGGTTTTTTTTTGATATAATATTTATCCTTTGATAATTAACATTCTGGTCCATAGACCTGGAGATTTATCTTATAATTTCATTTTTATTGAAATTTACTAATTGACCCCAATTTTACCAATTATTGCATTTTAGCCCCAAATCTTGAATCGACTTCCGCTCTCTACGAAATTTTAAGGTTAGAATATTTATTTCTATATAAGTTATGTCTTCAGTCCAGAAGGTGAACTTTTTACTTTGGTTCCAAATTTTTGAGGAATTTATCATTTGGCCCCCTTATTTTGTCTTAATTTACACCTTTGGGTCCGTAGACACCGGAAATGGATTCCAATGTTATTATGTCCACTTTGATGTTCCAAACTGAAATATACGGATTTTATTTAGTAGTTTCACCATTTTGATGGATTTACACAATCTTCGTGTTTTTGCCGATTTTAACCCGTTGACTTAGAAAATGATTTACGTTTCTTATAAAATTTTAAGGGTAGGTCATTAACAAGTGAATATATTGTAATTTCTGACCTTAAGTCAGATTACATCCCTTTTTTTTGTAATAATTTTCATAATTTTTTTTTATCTTCACTTAATTCTTGTTTTGTGTTCGTTTTGATCATCCCATTTTTGCTAGGCCACAAATTAAACATCCAACTTCACATGATCATATAACACAAATATACTTCTCCAAACATAACTTCCAGAATATAAAGGAAGACAAAATTATACTAAATTGATAAGAAGTTTTGGGACATTTCACTTAAATCATCAAAATTGGCTAATTTCGCATGCAACAAGCTATAAACCATTATACATGCTATTAGTATGAGAAAAGTAGACTATATGAACTTCATGAAAGGGACATGCATCTTTGTTTAAGATAAATTGCATATTAAAGTGAGAAGAATAGTTTTACCCACTTTAGTTCTTGAAGTGGTGAAAAGATCTAAGTCTTTGAACTAGTTGCACCAACCTCTTCTTTGCCTCTCCTCTTTTTATTTTGACCAATGTAGGCCACACTATGGATGATGAATATGTGGTTTAAGTTAGTGTATGTAAGATATATCTAGGTGTATATATATATATATATATATATATATTGAAGTTACATATAGATAGTGAAATTACCTCCTTAAGTTGAACCTTTCTTCTTCTCTTCTTTTCTTCTTCTTCTCTTCCTTTTTTTTTCTTCTTGATTTCAGCCTCCTCTCTCCCTTACTCTCTCTAATTTTCAGATTTTGTTTATGTAAGAGTGAAAGGAATGAGGGTGTTTGATTTTTAAAAGGGTTTAATGGGATTGGGAGGTGGAATACATGGGAAGAGAAAATATAAGACATTGAGTCTTGCATGGGGGACAAGGACTCCCCTCTTCCCAAGTGTTCTTGGCCATGGCTTGTGTGTGTGTGTGTGTGTGTGTGTGTGTGTGTGTGTGTCATTATATTATTTTTTTTTTGTATTTTAGGTGTATATAGATATAGGTATTAAGTATGTGTTAAATGAAGTGGCTAGTGATTAAATTGGGCTTTAAATTATGATTCCAAGCCTTAGGGGTTTTATTTAGTTTGGGTTTGACTCTTATGGTGTGTTTATGTATATATGTGTTGATACACATGGCCCATTACGAATTTTATGTTCCCACTTCAAATTTTAATTAATTTGATTATTTGGTTCATAAAATAATTTACGAATAAATGAGTAAAACAAATGAAAGTAGATGTAGATTAAAACAATTGTTATTGGAGTACATCAAGATTTAACAATTATACATGTAGTAAACTATCGAGTTTTAGGGGGTTTTACACCTTAAACTTCAAAATACCCAAATGTGGTAAATATATAAAAATCGGGAATCATATTACAAATTGTAAAAGCCCAAGACGAATGATAAAAAAATATGGATCCCAAAAGGAACCATAATACCAAACATCATCTATTTACCAAATGAAAAACGACCAAGAGTCGGTTGGATCGCTAAAATTCAAAATTAATTATTTCAAAATAATTGGTATTTAACTCACGGGGAGTTATTTTTTTAAAGAGAGACATTTTTCAGGGGAGCTTTACCCATTTCTTTTCATATTTAATTTTTCATTGATTATATGATTTTCATGCACGTTTTGCTAATGACAAAAAGGGGGAGAAGAATGAAGAGAAAGAAAAATGAGCCAAAAAATAATAGTGGAAGAGAAGAAACGAAAAGAGAAATATACGAAGATATTACGGGAGAAGTTGAAATGAAAAGAAGGAAT
This sequence comes from Orobanche coerulescens, assembly GCA_033398695.1. NCBI lineage: Eukaryota > Viridiplantae > Streptophyta > Magnoliopsida > Lamiales > Orobanchaceae > Orobanche > Orobanche coerulescens. Next base: position 85,180,359 of record CM065812.1, read on the forward strand.
GATGGGGAGGAAAAAACTAACAAAACGGACAAAGCCGAAAATTTTGATCTGTATATGTTTTATATTTTTGTAGGTATAAATCCCATCGAAGGATTGTTGTTTTGTCATCATCAAAAAGGGGGAGATTGTTGGAACATTTTATTCCACATATTCAATTTAGAGATTTTGTTGATAAGTTGATAAACATAGAAAAACAATAATGAAACAAACAAAAACAACAATGAATCAAGAAGAAGTCGAAGATGCACGAGCTAGACAAAAGAACATTGAATTGAAGCAAAAACATACGTAACATACACTATGTAACATAGCTAACGTACGTAACGAAGACCCAGCTGAAGACAGCTGAGTATGGCATGGCCAACATATGCACTGCATAAAACTCAACGTACACTATGGACGGTGCTTAATGTATGTAACACAGAGAACTTAACGTACGCTATGCAATATAAACGAATTCAAATAAATCAATTTGTTGGATTGATTCTAGAAGGTCAAAAAGCTTGCAACGGATACGTGAAGATAACGTATGCTACGAAGAGAAATGAACGTACGCTACGAAGAGAACTTAACGTACATATGAAGAAAGTTAACGTACGCAACGAAATAGACAGAAGCTACTAGACTAATTTGAACATCACATAACGTACGTAACCGGCGAGGTTAACATACGCTACAGAGCTTAACGTACGCTTCAGATGATGAATATCATACGTTATGAAAGATGCAGAACCAACGGCTAGTTTAGGACTTGAAGCCTATAAATACCACCTCATGTGGTATTCACCATACAAAAACTTCAAGCAATGTTTATATACATCAGATATCATTACATACATTGTTTTTGTTGTTGTAATCAAGCTTAATTCATAAGAGTTCGAGTGTTTAATACACTCAGCCGTACACGAGAGAAAAGAAAGGAGTGTAGATTTGATTCGGTGTTATTAGGATCCTGTATCTCGCATTATTAGAATCATAATTTAAATCCAAATGAGGTTCTACTATGTAACACCCCCAATCCGCTCAGGGATATTACACGCCGTAGAACCTTTCCTCAAGGTTCTACCAGGCTCGTAACAAAACCGAAAAACTCAACAACGCCTTTAAGGCTAAAATGACTCAGTAGACCGATTTGGTCTTTCAATAAATACATACAACTCAATTACAATACATGCCCATGCAGGGGTCGAATACAACACACTCCCGTACAATGGGGAAAGAAAACTGCAGCGGAAATAAAATACAACTAAACCAATATGACATTAAACGGGTCCTCGGGTGGTTAGTATCGTTCATCTTTCACCATCCTTCGTGCCGACCATGTGTTATGCTCCCAAACCTGAATGCAAAAACAGACATCCACCCCCCGAATAATCGGGGGTTAGCAAAACTCCACTGTTTTGCTAGTGCAAGAACAAAGTGCAAATACGAGCCATACAATTCACATTCCACGAATAACAATAACCAGGAATCCTCAAAGATCCAAATGTAACGAAAAGTACTTCCCGAGGCATGAGTTTGGCTAAAACATTCCAAAACCGAAAGATCACAAGTCAAAGGAAACAATTTATAAAATAGTTTATAATGCCATCGAGAGTTTTAATAGAAAACAATTTAGGATTTCAGAATCCTTCTCTTACCAAAAATCAACAGGGGTCACAACCTAAAGGTTTTATTTTCGCAAATAGAAAACCGACAACAATCCACAGGGCCAGAGCCCAACATCACGTGTCCTCGATGGATATAAAAATCAACAAAACATAATCGCGCAGGCGCATCACCTAGGACCGGGACGAAGCCAAAAATCCCACTCAAGGCCTCGAAGGACCCTCCCGAGCTGGCTAGCGAAACAAATCAAACATATCTCACGGTTGGATCAATCGCCTGTTGCATCCTGTCCACATGATCGCATGCCATGTGCCACCGTAGATTATCTCAGGCTCTCACGGTTAGATCAATCACTTGTTGCATCCTGACCACATGATCACGTGCCATGTGTCATAGTAGACCTTCAACCATATCCACACATTCACACAAATAACATATCACATCAATAATATCCAAGTAATTCACTCAATGGCAACAAACACAATACACGACGCAATGGTCAAATTACAACGCACCAATAAGAGATAATATATATATACATATATATTATCAAAGCACAATGACAACACCAAGTGTATTCATAGTAATTCACGTAACCATCCACGAACACAATGTCCACAAAACACGCGCGTTTTGAAATAGGGCCTTTAACAAGGCTAACCGAATCTATGAACGTGAGATTCAAATGATCAAATAAACACAAGGAGTCGATCACTAATTATCATATTCATAAAACAAGAATTGTATGGACAAGGTACTTGCCTCGAGTAATCACAAACGCGAAGAATCGACCGAAGTAGGTTGGCACGAACCGATTACGAACCCGCCGACTCCACCGAACGCTAACCCGCGACAATAAACTACGGACAACAATAATAACAATGAAAATGAATTCCAAAGTACGACCCAAAGTCGCTGAATTCAAATAACAAACGACGAAAGTTCAAGGGTTTCCCCCAAACGGCCAAGAACACAAATCGACGGACCAAAACATGAAAATGGAATTCCAAACCGAAATATGGATATACAATCCGTAGGATATGTTTAACAACATCATTTTACAACAATTGGTTCGTCAAAAATGGATAGAAAACGAAATCAAGAACAAAACTCCCAAAAAGTCAACTCTAGGGATTCAAGAAAAATACCTTGATTCGGTGAAGAACAATGAATTAGATGATGTTATAATCACCTAGGATACTCCAAAACACCTTGGATGGAGTAGAAATCGGCTAGGAGCCCAAACCCTAGTCGCCCTCGTCTCAACCCGCGGAGGAAGAAGAATAAATGAAGAAAAATGAAGAGTAATGACTGTTGTCCAGTTTATATACTGGACAGCTTAGCGTGTGCTAATACTACCTGATTAGCGTGCGCTATCGAAGCATCAGAACAAAATGTTCTTCCAAAACGTACAGTTAGCGCGGGCTAGCTACAAATGTTAGCGTGCGCTAACGAGACCCCCAGACCCAGTCCAGTAGCTCCTGGACTGCCCTGAAGTACCGGATAGCGCGCGCTATCCTCCCCCCCAGCGTGCGCTACCAATGCACCCTAGCGCGCGCTATGTTACCAAATAGCGTGCGCTAACCAACGTTCTAACCCAGTCCAGTAGCCTCTGGACTGTTTCTGCACCACCCGTTAGCGCGCGCTAACGGCAACACTTAGCGTGCGCTAACTTTGGCAACCTAGCGCGCGCTAGCCACAAAGCGTAGCATGCGCTAACAACTCAGAGAGATAGCAACAGAACAACTCAGAAATGGGCATAACAACATACCCATAACTTTCGGAAATTACAAAACAGCCTTAAATGTCCGATATATCACGATACGACAACGAATAACTAAACCGAAGCTCACAACACGTATAACAACGTTAAATGAACTTACGAGAAACCCGAAACGACAGTTTCGTACGAGATCCGCAAGAATCGAACTCAAGCACGGGAAAGTCGCTTAAGAACACGGAACTCAACAAAACGACACCGAAACAAACTCGGATGACAAAAGTGCAGAACTAAATACTCTCAGAATGACGAAACGGTCACGAGCGAGTCGTCAAAACGGACTCCGGCCGAAAAAAGAAATTTACCGAAAATTGAAAATTGCGGATATTACATTCTACCCTCCTTAAAAGAAGTTTCGTCCCGAAACTTAAAATAAGTAGGGAGGAGCAACATCCCGCCAAGAAAAATCAACGAGATACACAAGAAATGCGTAACTTTCATCCATCGGCGAAACGTTACAAGCAACGCAAAGGAATATACGGCGTGAAAACGCGCTCCACGACGACCAACACAATGCCATCGGTAAAAACATAATAAAACCAACAAGTGACAAGCGTCATCAAACAGATAATATTATCAAGTCAATTATCCGAACATTCACAAAGCACAAAGTACCTAATACAAGGAAACACGCACAATCGAGAAAACAGAAAGTAAACACAAACGATCCACTAGGGCAATCATAAACAATTCAGACTACGCTGAAATCCTCAAAACCACACTAGGCATCTCCTTGTCCTTTCGGAGCAGAGACGCAACCTCGATCCCCAAATCTCTCAGCTACCGTCTCGCAATGTACGGCTCGGTGACCCACCTGGCCGCACTTGAAACAGCTGACTAACGGTGAACGACAATTCTTCGCAGTATGGCCTGCTCGACTACAGTTATAACATATCTTCGAGCTGCTCACATTACTCACTGCAGGGGTACTACTCCTCTGATCACGCGATCTAGGAACCATCTTGGGATGACAAAACGAAGTCCCAACCTCAAGGGGCCCACTCATCTGATTTCATAAAAAGTTCCCAGCGATTTTCTATTTCTTCGAGTCAGACATACTCTCGGTCGATAATCTGGATAGCTCATAGGCTAACGCTCTATTCTGATAATCTCTCAAGGAAGTACAAGCGAGACCTGCCATGTACTGATGAATATCCGGCTTCATCCGCCTACTAAAATGACAAATCTTGTCCTCCTCTGTCCTTACTTGATTCTGCACATAGCCGAGCTGTTTGCTAAAATCAATAATAGCTAGAGACAGCGGTACATCGTGCGGTTTCGCCGAAAATAATTCATTAATCTTATGATTTCTGATCGGCTCCGGACAAAACTCATCTCTCATGAATCTCTGGAACTCTGCCCATGTGACAACATGATCCTTAGGCTTAACAGCCTCCCACCAGCTAGCGGCATCTTTGTCGAAAATATACTGAGCTACCGGGACCTTACGTTCTTCTGGACAATCAACTATCTCGAATATCTTTTCCAACTGGAAAAGCCAACCATCCCAGCCTAAAGCATCTGCAGCACCAGCGAAACAAGGGGGATTCATACGAATCACTTCTGGAAGCCACTGATTTGCACCAGTGTGTTGGGTCACATCTGTAACACGCTGAACTGCCTGAGTCAACTGAGTCATCTGTGTGTCTACCTGCTGTAAAATAGTAGTGACACCGATACCGATATCATCACCGGCAGAATGATCTCCACCACGCGTCCGATCGCCACGACCACGACCTCGGCCCCTCGGCATACTGAATAAGTAACCACTCAGCACAACAGAAAATCATAACACATAACATATACAACGATTACCATCGTAAGGCAACACACACATTAATATCACAGCAACGACGGCATCGTTCGGCGACATCAACGACTCGAACGATGACCAATGCACAATTACAAAACATCACGAAACAACCACGTATGTACGCAATCATACAAACTCCAGTTCCAATAGCTCGCACAAGTGCGATAACACACAAATCATCACAAAGCGACAACATTCAATACCAACATCTCACCTCTCACAGAGGGCTAATCACAACAAATGCGTGGCAAACGACTCAACATTCACGCCACCAATTCCATCATACTCGGGAGCTAACATTCTAACGACAATGTGAATATCAAACATACATTCCTGGACTGTAAATAGGAATGATAGGTTTTAAAAACGAAAACTACCTTTGAAAAAGAAAGATTCTGGAAACACTAGTTGATCTTGAGTACCACCTTTCAAAAAGTAGTACAAACACCATTATCGAGACTTTGAAAATCATCTTGCGTTTGAACAAAAATGAGGACACTTTCATTTTAGTGAAAAACTTTCAGAATATTCGACCCTCGGGTCTAAGTAAAAGTGTTTCTAAAACAATGAAAATATCTCAAAACATTTTGGTCCTCGAGGTAGAAGAATTTTAAACATATTGTGGCACCTTGGATGTACCACGAGAAAATAATTCATTTTAAAAGTACGTCTCGAAATTTATTTTCTAAGATACTCAAGGTTTTCAAAGATAATTCAATGGGCTAGAATGCCCAAAAATTTCTGTAATTACACGGAACATTATAGCGCCGTGGGTCCCGCGCGGAATCCACCAAGATAAAACCATTTACAAAACGCCAAAAGGCCGATGATGGTAATATTTCAAAAACTCACGAAAGCCACTTACCAAAATACTAAATACCTTCATAAGAATTTCACCAAAATGATCAAGGCCATAATGCCAAAAACTCGGTTAAGGGAATCGGTTTTCGAAATAAAACTCATTTGGTAAAATACCGAAATCCATTACAAAAGAACTCACGCAGCGGATAAAAGAAACACAGTCCAACATGCACAATCCAGCAACACTACTCCTCATATGAACGAAATATGAGAGCCAAATAACCACATATCACGAAATCAAAATCCACAGAAGGATTCCATCACTTAATGTATAATCATATAAGTAACTCGCATTAGACGAGGCACAATCATAAAGAAGGGAGACTTACATCCACAGGTCGCACGAAGATGATGATCGCCCCACGATACTAATCACGACCAACAAACTCAGATGACGCGTCGCGACACGACTCAGTCAGACAAAATCCGACGAGACAAAACTCAACAGACACCACTAAACCCGACAGCCTAGGTTTCCACAACCTAAGCTCCGATACCATTTATGTAACACCCCCAATCCGCTCAGGGATATTACACGCCGTAGAACCTTTCCTCAAGGTTCTACCAGGATGGTAACAAAACCGAACAACTCAACAACGCCTTTAAGGCTAAAATGACTCAGTAGACCGATTTGGTCTTTCAATAAATACATACAACTCAATTACAATACATGCCCACGTAGGGGTCGAATACAACACACTCCCGTACAACGGGGAAAGAAAACTACAGCGGAAATAAAATACAACTAAACCAATATGACATTAAATGGGTCCTCGTGTGATTAGTATCGTTCATCTTTCACCATCCTTCGTGCCGACCATGTGTTATGCTCCCAAACCTGAATGCAAAAACAGACATCCACCCCCCGCATACTCGGGGGTTAGCAAAACTCCACTATTTTGCTAGTGCAAGAACAAAGTGCAAATACGAGCCATACAATTCACATTCCAAGAATAACAATAACTAGGAATCCTCAAAGATCCAAACGTAACGAAAAGTACTTCCCGAGGCATGAGTTTGGCTAAGACATTCCAAAACCGAAAGATCACAAATCAAGGAAAACAATTTATAAAACAGTTTAAAATGCCATCGAGAGTTTTAATAGAAAAAAATTTAGGATTTCAGAATCCTTCTCTTACCAAAAATCAACAGGGGTCACAACCCAAAGGTTTTGTTTTCGCAAATAGAAAACCGACAACAATCCACAGGGCCAGAGCCCAACATCACGTGTCCGCGACGGACATAAAAATCAACAAAACATAATCGCGCACGCGCATCGCCTAGGACCGGGACGAAGCCACAAATCCCACTCGAGGCCTCGAAGGACCCTCCCGAGCTGGCTAGCGAAACAAATCACACACATCTCACGGTTGGATCAATCGCTTGTTGCATCCTGGCCACATGATCGCATGCCATGTGCCACCGTAGATTATCTCAGGCTCTCATGGTTGGATCAATCACTTGTTGCATCCTGACCACATGATCACGTGCCATGTTTCACCGTAGACCTTCAACCATATCCACACATTCACACAAATAACATATCACATCAATAATATCCAAGTAATTCACTCAGTGGCAACAAACACAATACACGACGTAATGGTCAAATTACAACGCACCAATAAGAGATAATATATATATATATATTATCAAAGCACAACGACAACACCAAGTGTATTCATAGTAATTCACGTAACCATCCACGAACACAATGTCCACAAAACACACGCGTTTTGAAAGAGGGCCTTTAACAAGGCTAACTGAATCTATGAAAGTGAGATTCAAACGATCAAATAAACACAAGGAGACGATCACTAATTATCATATTCATAAAACAAGAATTGTATGGACAAGGTACTTGCCTCGAGTAATCACAAACGCGAAGAATCGACCGAAGTAGGTTGGCACGAACCGACCACGAACCCGCCGACTCAACCGAACTCTAACCCGCGACAATAAACTACGGACAACAATAACAACAATGAAAATGAATTCCAAAGTACGACCCAAATTCGCTGAATTCAAAGAACAAACGACGAAAGTTCAACGTTTTCCCCCAAACAGCCAAGAACGCAAATCGACCGACCAAAACATGAAAATGGAATTCCAAACCGAAATATGGATATACAATCCATAGGATATGTTTAACAACATCATTTGGCAACAAATGGTTCGTCAAAAATGGATAGAAAACGAAATCAAGAACAAAACTCCCAAAAAGTCAACTCTAGGGATTCAAGAAAAATACCTTGATTCGGTGAAGAACAATGGATTAGATGATGTTATAATCACCTAGGATACTCCAAAACACCTTGGATGGAGTAGAAATCGGCCAGGAGCCCAAGCCCTAGTCGCCCTCGTCTGAACCCGCGGAGGAAGAAGAACAAATGAAGAAAAATGAAGAGTAATGACTGCTGTCCAGTTTATATACTGGACAGCTTAGCGTGCGCTAATACTACCTGATTAGCGTGCGCTATCGAAGCATCAGAACAAAACGTTCTGCCAAAATGTACAGTTAGCGCGCGCTAGCTACAAATGTTAACGTGCGCTAACGAGACCCCGAGACCCAGTCCAGTAGCTCCTGGACTGCCCTGAAGTACCGGATAGCGCGCGCTATCCTCCCCCCAGCGTGCGCTACCAATGCACCCTAGCGCGCGCTATGTTACCAAATAACGTGCACTAACCAACGTTCTAACCCAGTCCAGTAGCCTCTAGACTGTTTCTACACCACCCGTTAGCGCGCGCTAATGGCAACAATTAGCGTGCGCTAACTTCGGCAAGCTAGCGCGCGCTAGCCGCAAAGCGTAGCGTGCGCTAACAACTCAGAGAGACAGCAACAGAACATCTCAGAAATAGGCATGACGACATACCCACAACTTTGGGAAATTACAAAACAACCCCAAATGTCCGAAAAATCACGATACGACAACGAATAACCAAACCGAAGCTCACAACACGTATAAAAACGTTAAATGAACTTACGAGAAACCCGAAACGACAGTTTCGAATGAGATTCGCAAGAATCGAACTCAAGCGCGGGAAAGTCGCTTAAGAACACGGAACTCAAAAAAACGACACCGAAACGAACTCGGATGACAGAAAGTGCAGAACTAAATACTCTCATAATGACGAAACGGTCACGAGCGAGTCGTCAAAACGTGTAACACCCCCAGATTTTACCGGAAATATTACAGCGCCGTGGACCCCGAGATGGAACCCACAAGGCTAAAAGAAATTTTCGCAGACATTAACAAATGCCCAAGAGGCCAACGACGGTACTATCTTTAAAAGTGCACAAAGAGTTATAAAATCCATTTATCAAAAACCGCTATAAAAACTCATTTGAAATCGCAAGGCTAAACGGCCGACACTCAAAAGTTTAGAAAACGATTTCCAAAGTAATCTCAGTTACCAAATACTGAAAGAGCATTTCAAAAGACTCACGCAGCCGAAAAACACCAACCATAAAGATACTCTAGCAGCGGAATACAAGAACCAATCAAGAAACTCAATGCACAAAATATGTCCTAGCCAGTATCCTCCGGGAAGCTCATCTCTTCACGACCGCTACAAGCTCGATACTCCAAGAACCTAAAAAGAAATCCCACGACAGGGTCAGCCATAATATCCAATAATGATAACCGTCACATCACATTAATAATTACATACCAATGAGAATACAACATAAGTACGACCAACGTAATCTTACCGCCATAACTTTGCTTACTCAAGTAATTCTCATCAGAATAACCATTATCACATTTCACATCCTGTACTCGATTAACCAATAAACTCGAACATAATATATGTATTGTACCTCAAACAATACTAAAGGTTCTCAAACTATCATAACCAATTCACGATATGGAAAAGTACCAGTTCTGACCAATACAATCCATCAGATAGCATCATCAATCCCAAAACGATAATCGATTGTCCATCACAAGACGAATACCAAAGGAAATACGGAACATACCTCGAGATATGAAGTGCCACGACAATCATATCAGTCTAATCCGAGATCAGATCAATGCAATACGGACACGGTCCTAACACAAGACCTACAAATGTATACTCATATGACCACGTCAATATGATCACAATAATAACAATCATGTATACTCAATGGAAATCTGACGATCCAGCGCCCTTAGCATAGATCCCTTTGTTGATCCTATCAGATCAGCATAAGGTGGATAACCAACAATACACATATGAACAACAACACATGATAAAATCAATTATGCGAATTCACAAGATTCCATCAACACAATACTGGTAATCCAACGATCCAGTGCCCTCAGCATAGATCCCCATGATGATCCCGTCGAACCAACGCATGGTGGAAAACCTGTCCAACGATCCAGCGCCCTCAGCATAGATCCCCATGATGATCCCGTCGAACCAACGCATGGTGGACATTCGATCCAGCGCCCTCAGCATAGATCCTCATGATCCCATTATTGGAATATAAAACGCAGCGGAAGCGAGTTGGTGATGATAATTTAATAAAAGGTTTTATAAACTAACCAACATAAAAACCGGATCTATTTAGGCTTGTCAACTAATTAACTAAACAGATTAATAAATAATTAAATAAATATATTTACGCATGAGAGTCGGTAATTTTACCTTTGACGCGAAGTGGTAGAATAATCCCCTCTTTGGTCGATTTGTCCTTCTTCGTGTTCCTCTCCGATCTTCTTGTATTTCTACCTCAAGATCTTCTAGAGTATATCCCGCCTACGTCCGGATGTCGTGTGGGCAACAATCTACCGGATTACTTAGAGTGCAAAAAAGGAATCGGCCGAAACTTCTCAAGAAACTTATGATTTTTGTTCTCTCTATTTTTCTTGAATATTTTGAGTATTTTAGAAAAATATTGTGTTTAACCAAATTGTGGAATCCAAGACACAAGTCAAGATCCACAATTAAAACACACACAGAAAAATCGATTTCTTGGGCAAAAATTAATGTAATAATCGGCCATCCCAAGTCTCCTATTTATAGGTGTTTGGGCTACTCTAGGGACCTTAAGGAGGATATGGTAAGGACTCCCAATAGATATCTTCCTTCCATTATTAGGACTCTTCCTAATATGACGACTCTATTAATATCAACTTAGTCCACTAATAAGTTAATATTGCACTTCCTACCAAAATCCCAAACTACAAAATTAGGCTCCTTTTAAATTAATTATTTCCCGTGTTTAAGATATTCCATGTCCATTAATTAATTTAAGCTACTGACAGCTTTTAATTAATTAATGTATTATACATGAGTAAACCACTCGACCTTTTTTATTATATCGGAAAATTAATTCCACCTGCAGGGTTTGATATAATAATCCTTTCGAGTGCCTCAAGGGACATGATCAACCCAACTGGTCGGGACACGATTTCTAGCTATAATATTAATTATCATATAAATAATAATATTGCCCAAAATATCGAGCATATTGAGTCAATCATTGTGGCTCTCACCCATGATAAATCAAAGCAATAAATATCAAATATATATAATTAAATATTAATCACTAGAATTAAGAAATAATAATTATCCGAGATGTACGTTCTTCTTATAGTCAGTAGAGAAGAATCTATCTCACCTCGATCCTGTTCAACGTATAATGAATACGCTAATATATGTTAATGGTCAAGACCAACCAATCCCAAGCATATACTACAACCTCTCACATAACGATCTAATGTTACATAGGTTGTGAACTAAATATTGCTATATAAGGAACCGATAATGTGATCTTCTGTGTGACACTACACACCACATTATCTACAATATAAAGTAAATTAGACTGCATTTGCATAACCATAGCGTGAATAAATATGCAAAACATGTGATAAATAAATTAAATATTCTCATAGATAAAGACCGGGAAATTAGGTAATACAAGCATAAAGTATGCTTTGACATATACAACCCTAACAATCTCCCACTTATACTCAAAGCATGCTTTTGAAGTATACTATCTAGACTATGTCTATCTATCTCCCACTTATACTCAAAGCAATGCTGCCATACATCTCAACCCCATTCCTTCCACATGCCCTTCAAATAATTTTGAGGGCAACCCTTTCGTGAAAGGATCAGCTAGGTTGTCTTCAGATGCTATCTTGGAGACAATGATCTTCCTTCTCTTCACAAAATCTTGAATGATATGATATTTGCGCTTGATATGTTTGCTTTCTTTGTGGGCTCGTAGTTCCTTCGAATTTGCAACAGCACCGGTATTATCACAATACAGTGTAATACTCCTGGGCAAATTAGGAATCACCCCCAAATCCTTTAGGAAGTACTTGAGCCATACCGCCTCTTTAGCTGCCTCTGAGGCTGCTACATATTCGGCTTCCATGGTAGAGTCCGCTATGCATTTCTGTTTCACACTCCTCCAACTTATGGCTCCACCTCCCAAAGTGAAAACATATCCTAAGTTGATTTGAATTTTCTTTGTCCGCCCGAAATCCGAGTCGGTGTAACCCAAAGGACAAAGCGTATCGATTGATATACAAGCATATGCTCCTAGTCCTTCTCGGTACTTGAGTATATGCTTGACGGAATCCAATGTCCCGATCTGGGTTCGACGATATCTCGCCACCATGCCTACGGCTTGACGGATATCGGGCCTAGTGCAAAGCATAGCATACATGAGGCTTCCCACCGCCGAAGCATAAGGGACCGACTTCATGTCATCTATCTCCTTCGTGTCTTAGGACACATAGCCTTAGATAGTTGAATTCCATGTCTGTAAGGTACGAAACCTTTCTTGGAATTCTCCATGCTAAACCGCTTTAGCACCGTATCGATATAGGATGCCTGAGATAAGCACAACATCCTTTTCTTGCGATCTCAAAAGATCTTAATACCAAGGATGTGTCCAGCTTCTCCCAAATCCTTCATATCGAACTGCTCAGATATCCATACCCTTACGTCTGATAATACCTTCACATTGTTTCCAATTAGAAGTATATCATCTACATATAGTACAAGAAACACCAGCACGTTTCCATCACACTTTTTGTATACACAAACCTCACTAGGACACTGTTCAAAACCATACGATTGAATGACATCATCAAATTGCATGTTCCAAGACCTTGATGCTTGCTTAAGACCATAAATGGCTCTCTTAAGCTTGCACACTAAGTGCTCCTCTCCTTCAGCAATGAATCCTTCAGGTTGGCGCATATAGATTTCCTTATCAAGACTTCCATTCAAGAACGCAGTCTTGACATCCATCTGCCAAATCTCCATATCCAAATGCGCAGCTATAGCTAAGAGAATCCGGATCGATTTAAGCATGGCTACTGGCGAAAAGGTTTCATCGTAGTCGATGCCCTCTTTCTGAGTGTAACCTTTCGCAACAAGCTTTGCTTTGTAGGTTTCAACCTTCCCTTTCGATCCTCTCTTACGCTTGTAGACCCACTTACTTCCGATGGGTTTTACCCCATTGGGTATTTCTACTAGCTCCCACACTTGGTTAGAATCCATAGATCCCATTTCAGATTCCATTGTTGTTTTCCAGGATTCAGCATCCTTGTCTTGAACTGCCTGTTTGTACGTACATGGATCCGTTTCATCCTGGTCCGGGGAGTGGTCCGAAGATGCTCCCACGCCGATGAAACGTTCGGGTTGACGAACAACCCTCCCACTACGACGAGGCGTGTCCTTAGTTTGCGTATCCACAATAGTGTCAATACGTGGTATACTAGGTGTTTGCACAATTGGTATTGTCGAAATCTCGCCCCTAAGTTCTTCTAGAATGACCTCACTCCTAGGATTGTGGCTTATCACATAGTCCTCCTCTAAGAACCGGGCATTGGGGCTAACAATGACCTTCTGGTCTTTAGTACTGTAGAATAAGCCACCCTTCGTTCCCTTAGGATATCCTACAAACACTCGTACTTATGTACGAGATGCCAACTTATCAGCTTCCTTATTCAGCACGTGTGCTGGAGAACCCCAAATCCGAACATGTCCTAGACTGGGCTTGCGCCCATTCCACAGTTCTGTGGGTGTTTTTGTAACTGATTTCGAAGGCACCAAGTTTAGAATGTACGCCACTGTTTCCAAGGCGTATCCCCAAAACAAAATAGGCAAATCAGAATAACTCATCATTGACCTAACCATCTCTAATAAAGTACAATTCCTTCGTTCAGCAACACCATTTTGTTGTGGTGTACCAGGCGCTGTGAGCTGGGAAGTAATCACCTCATGTGCCAAGAAATCCAAAAACTCTCCACTAAGGTATTCGCCACCACGATCAGATCGTAGTGACTTGATACTCTGCCCATGACGCTTCTCCGTTTCAGCCTTGAATTCTTTGAACTTATCAAAAGATTCAGACTTACGTCGCATCAAATAGATGTATCCATATCTCGAATAATCATCTATAAACGTGATGAAGTATTCGAAACCACCCTTAGCCTGGATGTTCATTGGACCACATACATCGGTATGAACCAATTCCAACACCTTTTGTGCACGATTTCCTTTGCTTTGAAAAGCCCTTTTAGTCATTTTACCGTCCGCATGTGATTCGCAGGTTGGAAATGACTCAACTTGGAGCGAATCCAATGGGCCATTGCTCACCAATCTTTGAATCCTTCTAAGGTTAATATGACCCAATCGTAAATGCCACAAATATGTTGGATTTATGCTCGAAAGTTCCTTTCTTTTATTAGGATTAGTCAAAGAATTAAGCGATTTATAATTATGCAAGGGAGTCAAAAGATTGATGATATAAAGTTCTTCATTATAAGTACTCCCGCAAATATATTCACCATTTCTTTTAATAATTGCATTATCTTCAAAAGAAACTGAATATCCATCACGATGCAATTTAGAAACTTAAATCAAATTCATTCTAAAATTGGGTACTAATAATACATTATTAAGAACTAAAATCCTATCATCAACTTTTAGCTGCACGACTCCCACTGCAACAGCCTTCAGCCTGGAATAGTCGCCCCAGCTTATTGTAATCTCATCCGCACTAAGTACCTTGGTTACTTGGAACCCCTGCGAGTCATAACAAACATGATCAGTGGAGCCCGAATCCACTATCCACGAAGTGATGGAACAGGCACCCAAACATGTTTTGACTACTAGTGCATGAGACGTACCTTTCTTAGGGCAGTCACTCTTGAAATGTCCTTTTAGACCGCAGTTGAAGCACTTGCCCTTCGGCTTTTTGTTCGCTTCCGGCTGAGGAGCCTTTGACTGAGGAGCCTTACCCTTAGCTTTGAAGGTCGCCACTTGCTTCTGGCCAACCTGCTTTTTCTTCTTTCCCCATTTAGGTTTTGAGAAGCAGCACCGGTTGCCGCAAGAATTTGATGATAACCTTGTTTGAAGAGACCTTCGGCAGATTGAAGCTCTGTCAGAAGTTCCGCCAATGTGTAAGTCCTACGATTCATATTGTAGTTGAGGCGAAACTGCTCAAAGCTTCTTGGTAAACTGCCCAAGATAATATCGACCTGCGATTCCGCATCGATAGTGGCCCCAGATGCTCGGCCTGTTCAAATGAGACATCATTTTAAGAACGTGATCCCTTACTGGGGTCCCTTCAGACATCTGAGTTGTCATCAAAACCCTCATCGCATTTTGCCTAGCCGCCCGGTTCTGATGACCAAACATCTCAGTGAGATTTTTCATCATTTCCGCGGCCGAGCCCATCGTCTGATGCTGATGCTGCAATACATTTGTCAATGAAGCCAAAATGTAACAGCGAGCCATCTCATCAGACTTTTTCCATTTCCGGAATTCAGCCAACTCTTCAGGAGTGGCATCCGGTTCTAGTTCCAAAGGACTCTCCCCAGCTAAAACAAACTTATGCCCCTCGGCAGTCAAGACAATATCAAGATTTCTTTTCCAGTCGGCAAAGTTAGTGCCATCAAGTTTGTTTTCTTTGAGAATAACAGCTAGTGGATTGAAAGACATCTGAGAATAAAATTAAAACACCATTCATCACATAATTCGACGCAAAATATATTGAAAAAACCTTAAAACAATATATATGCAATCAACCAACACCTTGAAAAACCGCACATGCAAGACACGATAGTGTGGACGTTTACATATACTTTTCAAGTAGATTTTGACGTCTTTAATTTTACTATCTAGCCAAGACACATTTTGACAAGTAAAATTAATAGTTGGTTCCTCCTGGCCATGTATTTATTTAACATAGACTCCGATGGGGAGCTTATTAATTAATACATCTAAGTGAACACCATAATTTAACAAACCTTAGAATATTATTTAATGATAATAGTCCTACAGATGGAGAGGTCCTATCATAAAAAAATAATATTCACCTTTTTGTTATCAAATTTGAAGTTTAAAACCAGTGAGCCAATAATTTAGCACATCCGATGTGGAGGAAGACTCTAATGTTAACGCGCATGCTAATTATTTCACAATTTAAACCAATTATGGAGGCCAATTTGATTTTGAAAAATCAATTTTAAAATCACTTAGTTGTTTTGAAAAATTAAGGTTTTTAATTTTCTCGTCCTAACATGCAAGGAAACATATCACGCATACATCCATACATGCCATACATCAAAACAATAAAAACCAACAAATATTAAAATTGGACAATTATATCCAATTATCATGGCTTATTATTCCTCGTTTTGAATAACGAGAAAATCCTCGGCTCGTTTGCTCCAACTGCTTCAAGCATCTCGCGAAAAAACGAATTGAACGACCCGAACCGGACGACTTGACTCTTGCCATTGCCCGACCTGTGCCGGCTCCCAGGCCATTGCCGGCTCCACGACCAGCCTTGACTAGCCGAGCCGCTGCTGGTGGCCGACTCACGGCCAAGCCTGCTGCTGGTGGCCGAGTCACGGCCGAGCCTGCTGCTGGTGGCCGAGTCCCGATCGGCATGCTGCTGGTCTCGGTCGGTTCGTCTGATCGGGACTCCTCTTCGCGCTGGACTTCTTTTTTTTTCATACTTTGAGTGTTCCAACTCGATTACAATTTTATTCAAAATAAAATACATCGAATTTACATCAAATTATAAGAAAAATAAATCCTATTCTACCCGTGGATTTTCTCACGGGAAAAACTTATACATGCCACAAAACGGGCCAAATTACCAAAACGCGTAAATAATTAAAAAAAACATCACATAGCCATGATAATTGGATCATATTTTCTTGCAAGACAAATTTTAGCAAAATATTCCAAAAAATCATATTATACGAATATTTAATTGCTAGCATATTAATCACCAAATTAATTAAATTGAACAGAACCTAAAAACCTTGCTCCGATACCAATTGTTGGAATATAAAACGCAGCGGAAGCGAGTTGGTGATGATAATTTAATAAAAGGTTTTATAAACTAACCAACGTAAAAACCGGATCTATTTAGGCATGTCAACTAATTAACTAAACAGATTAATAAACAATTAAATAAACATATTTACGTATGGGAGTTGGTAATTTTACCTTTGACGCGAAGTGGTAGAATAATCCCCTCTTTGGTCGATTTGTCCTTCTTCGTGTTCCTCTCCGATCTTCTTGTATTTCTACCTCAAGATCTTCTAGAGTATATCCAGCCTACGTCCGGATGTCGTGTGGGCAACAATCTACCGGATTACTTGGAGTGCAAAAAAAGAATCGGCCGAAACTTCTCAAGAAACTTACGATTTTTGTTCTCTCTATTTTTCTTGAATATTTTGAGTATTTTAGAAAAATATTGTGGTTAACCAAATTGTGGAATCCAAGACGCAAGTCAAGATCCACAATTAAAACACACATAGAAAAATCGATTTCTTGGGCAAAAATTAATGTAATAATCGGCCATCCCAAGTCTCCTATTTATAGGTGTTTGGGCTACTCTAGGGACCTTAAGGAGGATATGGTAAGGACTCCCAATAGATATCTTCCTTCCATTATTAGGACTCTTCCTAATATGAAGACTCTATTAATATCAACTTAGTCCACTAATAAGTTAACATTTCACTTCCTACCAAAATCCCAAATTACGAAATTGGGCTCCTTTTAAATTAATTATTTCCCGTATTTAAGATATTCCATTACCATTAATTAATTTAAGCTACTGACAGCTTTTAATTAATTAATGTATTATACATGAGTATACCACTCGACCTTTATTATTATATCGGAAAATTAATTCCACCTGCAGGGTTTGATATAATAATCATTTCGAGTGCCTCAAGGGACATGATCAACCCGACTGGTCGGGACACGATTTCTAGCTATAATATTAATTAACATATAAATAATAATATTGCCCAAAATATCGAGCATATTGAGTCAATCATTGTGGCTCTCACCCATGATAAATCAAAGCAATAAATATTAAATATATATAATTAAATATTAATCACTAGAATTAAGAAATAATAATTATCCGAGATGTACGTTCTTATAGTCAGTACAGAAGAATCTATCTCACCTCGATCCTGTTCAACGTATAACGAATACGCTAATATATGCTAATGGTCAAGACCAACCAATCTCAAGCATATACTACAACCTCTCACATAATGGTCTAATATTACATAGGTTGTGAACTAAATATTACTATATAAGGAACCGATAATGTGATCTTCTGTGTGACACTACACACCACATTATCTACAATATAAAGTAAATTAGACTGCATTTGCATAATCATAGCATGAATAAATATGCAAAACATGTGATAAATGAATTAAATATTCTCATAGATAAAGACCTGGAAATTAGGTAATACAAGCATAAAGTATGCTTTGACGTATACAACCCTAACACCCATCGGATCATTTACAACATAAACAATACAATTATGCATACACATATGCAAATCAATATGTTCATCAACATGAACAACAGAACATGAACGACAATATGACAAATCCACTAAGACGACCTCATGTTCGACAACATGAATGACAATATGCATGATCAAATCGCTAACACTAACTGAATCGATATAAGATACTTGCCCCGAGTCCTTCGGGAGAAATATCGATATCAAACCATCACCGACGATTATCCGCGATGCTCGGCGATCCAAACGTACCATGGACTACAGATACTCATATCCTCGTCTTTACCATAATGTAACCTCGATACCCGAATATGCCAATAACCGAAATAAATCATATACATTATGATTAAACTCCCGGAATCGGAATGACAACATATAATCATTGCTATATGCATTATAAACGAAATGAAACTGAAACCATTCATTAAACATTATAACTGAGCAAGTAATAACTTGCCTCGATACCGATACGATGATGATGAAGCCGCTACCAGTCACAATGCCTTCGTCTACGAGCTCCTCGGCCCCGACCGAAGAAATTCACGAACATACTCGAACACGACAGCAACATACGGTTCCAATCACCGATCAATAATCTCAACCTATCGAAGTAATCAAATAACACATATCCGATAACAATTAACAACCGACACAACCAACCAAATCATCTCAACGATTCAACGATATCTACAATACAAACTACAACTCGATGATCATAATCAATCAATACAACCGATCAATAAACACAACGGTTCCACAACTATCCTGATTAACCACAAGTCCGAATAATCCAATTCAAACAATTACGAATTCACAACCACAATGCGATTTCGGATACGAGCGTAAAGGAAATCATATTCGACGAACAATCACAATCTTTTCGGATTCCAAATTGATATCATGATTCGCATTTCATTAAGAACATATGAATTCTACCACTACAACCAACGAATATTCGATCTTCATATATAAAAATACCGATAATTCAATATACGATCGTCTTGCAATGTTAAATTCATCAAAAGTTCCTCAAGAACACTAATGGATTCGAAATCATGTTCATGACCATTAAAACAACATAATTCGATATCCTTTAACATGAAGATAATCTTTTAAACACGAATCAACAAGATTCCTTGTTGTTCATATTTGGTAAATTCATAGAACAATTTACCGGTTATTATCATGAATAATCATATTCCAAAGTCATCCGTAACCTTTCCAATTTCCAGTTCTTATTGACATATATAATTCAATAGTTCTTCAAGAACACGAATTATCCGAATTCACGTTCATGATCCATAAAATGACATAATCCGATGTGTTATAACATCTAAAAATCCTTATTCATCATGTTCTTCGACATACAATTCATATAACTTCAAGAATCACAATAGCACCACCATAATCGTTACCATACGAAGTAACCAACGACAAAACATCAAAAATCCGAATTGAAGAAGGGAATTACATCAACATATCTCTTGAATTCCATCCAAAACAATACGAAACATATCAATACTCATATATTGATAACAACATTAACTTAGTTCGGTATTCCAACTCGTTATCATGCTCATCAACTCGAATATATGATAATTATCAACTCAAGAACATCAATAATCAATCCAAATGAAATCCAAAGAGTGAAGAACTATTACCTTGTATAGACGAACCATGAAGGAGAACAATCAACTTCATTCCAAGAATCATCAATAATTTCAAGAACAAGACTTTAATCCATGTTCCTCAGCCTAATCTTTGTTAAAGATCATCATCTCTCAGTATTTGGGACCTCAAACTTCTCTCTAAAAACTCTCTCTCTCGATTGAAAGGAATGAATGGACGAAATGAAGGATAATGCCCAACTACACATATATATACTGTATATTATTAACGTGCGCTAACATCTCATGTTTAGCGTGCACAACAACCTTAGCGTGCGCTAACTGACTTTGTTAGCGTGCGCTATTGCAGTCCAGAGGCTACTGTCTGGCTTCGTAAACTAGCTTACATATGTAATGCCCATGTATTAACGTACGTAAAACATCATGTCTAGCGTACGCAAGTCCTTTCCCTTAGCGTGCGCTATCCGAAGTTGACTTACTACAGCCTTCACCTACCCCGAATATGGTCGTGACCCCACATGCCGAAAGCAACCAATAAAGCCAAGATTCCCTGTTGACCGATCTGATATTAGCGTGCGCTAACAACAGGCATTAGCATGCGCTAATGCTTTCCGACAAACATCAGTTGACTACTCAGAACATGCGCCGAAAGTGGCCTGGTACACACATAGATTCCTCCTGATCTGTTCTACACTAGCGTAGCTAAGTTATGTCCGTAGCGTGTGCTAAACCTTCACGATAGCGTGCGCTACTCGTGATTATTAGCGTGCGCTAATAATGTTACACTTAGCCATTTCCAACTTTTCTCGTCTGTCTCGACATACTGGATAAGTTTATATGCCGCACTATATTCTCTAATACAATTGTCGATCAAGTACGACAATTATACCGATACTGACATCTCAATCCTTCATTTATTTTATCTATATTGTACAGATTCCATGTTGTACAATATAACTCGGATAAAATAATATTAAACAACGATAGTAGAAGTTCCGGATATTACATACTACACCACTTAAAATAAGTTTCGTCCTCGAATCTTGCAATCCGTCATAGAAAAACAAGCAAACCGTTCAACCAAAATATTCCGAAACCATCACGACAACGATCAATCATCATTATTACCGAATAACCAAAATAGCGCGAAGTCGACGATCTCTTGAGATACTAGCAAGTGACTTCACTGTAAAGCCTCAATACGCTTACAATAACAATTCCATGAGTCTCAGCAAAATATATCATCTTCAGATGAAATAATCTATCTGTTTCAAACCTTGTCTGCCTGATCGCACAATCAAATCCCAATCCAGATACAAATCAATAATACACGATACAACTGTGAAACAACTGTCCAAAACAATGACAACAGATCCCGAAATATCGACACAACGTCCGAACGCCCATACGATCGTTAACAATGATCAATCAACAAATTAGCCGAGAATATCATCGACATGATAAACTCTAATACGACCATCCAAAGCTCAAAACACAATCGAGAATATCATCATCATGATAAACTCCAATATGACAAACGAACGATCAACGATAATCGAGAATACCTTCACACGGTAAACTCCAACACGGTCAACACAGAACCACAGAAACAGATATACGAAAGAATAACATCCTCAAAATGACACACCAATCACATACAGTGTATCTCAATAAACATACCCGACTGGTGAGCATACCCCTTGGCGTACGAACAACCAATCGCAAATTGATGAACATATCAATTCATACAAGGAGTGGGAACGACCACTCATTGTCCAAAACAACCAGTATGGGGTCACCATTCCCAAATCTACACTTACAAAGAAATCATTCAAAAATCACTATGGTAAAATCGCGCTACTACCGTACCAATGGAATCACATAGCACATATGTCCCGATTTAACGAAATCCAAAGTTCCAAAATTACATCCTGTGCATCGATCTACAATACGCAGCATATTTCTCTTATCTGATCGACCAACAGATCATCTCTGGATAACCAAACTAACAGACTAAAATTCGAATCTCTATTCATCGCTCCATACTGATGTATTATCCAGTTCGTGAGTCACGTTTAAAACTCCGCAATGTTATGCACTATGCACTAAATGCGTATGTATATCGATCATATTTTCAAAACCAGTTTGAAATCATATATCTCGTCAAGAAGACAAATTTTCGAAAGTTCTTTCAAAAATTTCAAAACTCAAAAACATAAATTTTGGTAAGACCACAAAATCAATTTTCGAAAAATTAAATCGGCTCGCTGGTGCCAAGTATTCGATAATAGTTTTCCTTCGAATCCATACGATTTTGAAGTTTAAAAATGAAAACTATGTAAATGATTGACCACATCCATATTCCTGTATACCAATCCGGCTCGTCACAAATTCCACTGACATTCCATCGGAAAACTACACGATTAATTCCAAAATCTCAATATATAGACTCTGATAAAAACTCCTCCTCCACATACTACTCGCAACGTCAATCCTTAATCCATCCTGAATCACCTCAAATATGATACGACAAAACATTGAAACAAATCAATAAATCAAACACAACGAAAGACTTCTCGAGAAGTTCCATTTGAACAAGTAACATAGGTAAATGATTGGTAAAGTGTTTTACAAATATCGGGAGTTTTTGAAAACAGAAAAGTCTTTTGAACATTAGGGTCTCAGCCCGTATCTCGTTCCGCATTACAAGAAGTTTAAAAAGTAGAAAACTCTTTTAGGACTCCAAGTCCTGAGTTATAAAACCATTTCAAAATCAATTGGGTCTCGACCCAAAAATCATTTTCCGTAAAACATATATTTTGAAAAGTATCATTTTCAAATGCTCAAAAGCAGTTCATATATCACAAAATGAACTAACATGACTACATGTTCTTCTCAACAATCTATAGTCCTTCTCCCGAATACACAATTCCGTTCCAAAACTCAACCGATATATTGATTTCCAAAAATCATGGCGTCTCAAGATCATCAATCATGTCCCAACTCTATCATCTCATACTGTGAAGCATAATATCTTTCTGAATCTCAAACCATATCTACTTAGAACGGCAATAAATCTCAATGAAATTCAAAAATCCAAATACTTACAGATCGTGAAGCCGACGATTCCCCGTGATACTGGCACATGTCTCGACTCAAGAAAATACTCGACACAAATATTTTCAAAACACACGTTTTGCAAACTCGGTTCAACTTGAGAACACAACACATCTCTTTCAAGAGAATCTTGTTAACACCATTTGGAAAAGTTTACAACAAGCCTAGTACTATACTAGCAAATCCCATAACGCACAAGCCTGAGTGAACAACAAAGACTCACGGCTCTAATATTAGTCAATTGACAACTCAAATGACACGACAAAATGCGACCCAACTCGACCCAAATGCCTAGGTTTTCTCAACGTAAGCTCCGATACCATATTCTGTAACACCCCCAGATTTAACCGGAAATATTACAGCGCTGTGGACCCTGAGATGGAACCCACAAGGCTAAAAGAAATTTTCGCAGACATTAACAAATGCCCAAGAGGCCAACGACGGTACTATCTTTAAAAATGCACAAAGACTTATAAAATCCATTTATCAAAAACCGTTGTAAAAACTCATTTGAAATCGCAAGGCCAAACGGCCGACACTCAAAAGTTTAGAAAACGATTTCCAAAGTAATCTCAGTTACCAGATACTGAAAGAGCATTTCAAAAGACTCACGCAGCGGAAAAAGACCAACCATAAAGATACTCTAGCAGCGGAATACAAGAACCAATCAAGAAACTCAATGCACAAAACATGTCCTAGCCAGTATCCTCCGGGAAGCTCATCTCTTCACGACCGCTACAAGCTCAATACTCCAAGAACCTAAAAAGAAATCCCACGACGGGGTCAGCCATAATGTCCAACAATGATAACCGTCACATCACATTAATAATTACATACCAATGAGAATACAACATAAGAATACGACCAACATAATCTTACCGCCATAACTTTGCTTACTCAAGTAATTCTCATCAGAATAACCATTATCACATTTCACATCCTGTACTCGATTAACCAATAAACTCGAACATAATATATGTATTGTACCTCAAAGAATACTAAAGGTTCTCAAACTATCATAACCAATTCACGATATGGAAAAGTACCAGTTCTGACCAATACAA
Source organism: Orobanche coerulescens (assembly GCA_033398695.1). NCBI lineage: Eukaryota > Viridiplantae > Streptophyta > Magnoliopsida > Lamiales > Orobanchaceae > Orobanche > Orobanche coerulescens. Next base: position 85,205,038 of record CM065812.1, read on the forward strand.
TCCATCGGATAGCATCATCAATCCCAAAACGATAATCGATTGTCCATCACAAGACGAATACCAAAGGAAATACGGAACATACCTCGAGATATGAAGTGCCACGACAATCATATCAGTCCAATACGAGATCAGATCAATGCAATACGGACACGGTCCTAACACAAGACCTACAAATGTATACTCATATGACCACGTCAATATGATCACAACAATAACAATCATGTATACTCAATGGAAATCCGACGATCCATCGCCCTCAGCATAGATCCCTTTGTTGATCCTATCAGATCAGCATAAGGTGGATAACCAACAATACACATATGAACAACAACACATGATAAAATCAATGATGCGAATTCACAAGATTCCATCAACACAATACTGGTAATCCAACGATCCAGCGCCCTCAGCATAGATCCCCATGATGATCCCGTCGAACCAACGCATGGTGGAAAACCTGTCCAACGATCTAGCGCCCTCAGCATAGATCCCCATGATGATCACGTCGAACCAACGCATGGTGGACATCCGATCCAGCGCCCTCAGCATAGATCCTCATGATCCCATCGGATCGTTTACAACATAAACAATACAATTATGCATACACATATGCAAATCAATATGTTCATCAACATGAACAACAGAACATGAACGACAATATGACAAATCCACTAAGACGACCTCATGTTCGACAACATGAATGACAATATGCATGATCAAATCACTAACACTAACTGAATCGATATAAGATACTTGCCCCGAGTCCTTCGGGAGAAATATCGATATCAAACCATCACCGACGATTATCCGCGATGCTCGGCGATCCAAACGTACCATGGACTACAGATACTCATATCCTCGTCTTTACCATAATGTAACCTCGATACCCGAATATGCCAATAACCAAAATAAATCATATACGTTATGATTAAACTCCCGGAATCCGAATGACAACATATAATCATTGCTATATGCATTATAAACGAAATGAAACTGAAACCATTCATTAAACATTATAACTGAGCAAGTAATAACTTGCCTCGATACCGATACGATGATGATGAAGCCGCTACCAGTCACAATGCCTTCGTCTACGAGCTCCTCGGCCCCGACCGAAGAAATTCACGAACATACTCGAACACGACAGCAACATACGGTTCCAATCACCGATCAATAATCTCAACCTATCGAAGTAATCAAATAACACATATCCGATAACAATTAACAACCGACACGACCAACCAAATCATCTCAATGATTCAACGATATCTACAATACAAACTACAACTCGATGATCATAATCAATCAATACAACCGATCAATAAGCCCAACGGTTCCACAACTATCCTGATTAACCACAAGTTCGAATAATCCAATTCAAACAATTACGAATTCACAACCACAATGCGATTTCGGATACGAGCGTAAAGGAAATCATATTCGACGAACAATCACAATCTTTTTGGATTCCAAATTGATATCATGATTCGTATTTCATTAACAACATACGAATTCTACCACTACAACCAACGAATATTCGATCTTCATATATAAAAATACCGATAATTCAATATACGATCGTCTTGCTATGTTAAATTCATCAAAAGTTCCTCAAGAACACTAAGGGATTCGAACTCATGTTCATGACCATTAAAACAACATAATTCGATATCCTTTAACATGAAGATAATCTTTTAAACACGAATCAACAAGATTCCTTCTTGTTCATAATTGGTAAATTCATAGAACAATTTACCGGTTATTATCATGAATAATCATATTCCAAAGTCATCTGTAACCTTTCCAATTTCCAGTTCTTATTCATAACAATCATGACATATATAATTCAATAGTTCTTCAAGAACACGAATTATCCGAATTCACGTTTATGATCCATAAAATGACATAATCCGATGTGTTGTAACATCTAAAAATCCTTATTCATCATGTTCTTCGACATACAATTCATATAACTTCAAGAATCACAATAGCACCACCATAATCGTTACCATACGAAGTAACCAACGACAAAACATCAAAAATACGAATTGAAGAAGGGAATTACATCAACATATCTCTTGAATTCCATCCAAAACAATACGAAACATATCAATACTCATATATTGATAACAACATTAACTTAGTTCGGTAATCCAACTCGTTATCATGCTCATCAACTCGAATATATGATAATTATCAACTCAAGAACATCAATAATCAATCCAAACGAAATCCAAAGAGTGAAGAACTATTACCTTGTATAGACGAACCATGAAGGAGAACAATCAACTTCATTCCAAGAATCATCAATAATTTCAAGAACAAGACTTTAATCCATGTTCCTCAGCCTAATCTTTGTTAAAGATCATCATCTCTCAGTGTTTGGGACTTCAAACTTCTCTCTAAAAACTCTCTCTCTCGATTGAAAGGAAGGAATGGACGAAATGAAGGATAATGCCCAACTACACATATATATACTGTATATTATTAACGTGCGCTAACATCTCATGTTTAGCGTGCGCAACAGTCTTAGCGTGCGCTAACTGACTTTGTTAGCATGCGCTATCGCAGTCCAGAGGCTACTGTCTGGCTTCGTACACTAGCTTACTGTAACACCCCCAATCCACTCAGGGATATTACATGCCGTACACCCTCTCCTCGAGGATCTACGAGGCTGATAACTAAAATCAAACATCTAAACATCGCCTTTAAGGCTAAAATAACTCGGTAGACCGATTTGGTCTTTCAACAATAACATATAACTCAATCCCAAACACATACCCACGCAGGGGTCAAAATATAATAAACTCCCGAACAACGGGGAAAAGATACTGCAGCGGAAAAGCAAAATACAACTAGACTAATACGACATCAACGGATCCTCGTGTGATTAGTATCGTTCATCTTTCATCATCCTTCGTGCCGACCCTATGTTATGCTCCAAAACCTGAATGCAAAAATAGACATCCACCCCCCGAATAATCGGGGGTTAGCAAAACTCCACTGTTTTGCTAGTGCAAGAACAAAGTGCAAATACGAGCCATACAATTCACATTCCACGAATAACAATAACCAGGAAATCCTCAAAGATCCAAACGTAAAGAAAAAGTACTTCCTGAGGCAAGAGTTTGGGTAAATATTTCCAAAATCGAAAGATCACAAATAAAGGGAAACAATTTATAAACAGTTTAAAATGTCATCGAGAGTTTTAATAGAAAACAATTTAGGATTTCTGAATCCTTCTCTTTCCAAAAATCAACAGGGTCACAGCCTAAAGGTTTTGTTTTTCACAAATGAAACCAATAACAATACACAAGGTTAAAACCCACGTCACGCGTCCTCGACGGACATAAAATACACACGCACCCGTGAAGTTTCACTCGTGAATCCAGGGCGAAACCATTGGACTCCCTCCGTGGCCCCGTCGAACCCTCCCGAGGTGAGCAAACCGATTCACAAAACATACACACCAAGTTGTGAAGTTTTTACTCGTGAACCCAGAGTGAAGTCATAGATTCCCCCGAGGCCCCATCGGACCGTCCCAGGGTGAGCAAAATACATTCACTAAACATACACGCACAGGCATCGCCTAGGACGAGGACGCCACCATGAATCCCACCCGAGGCCTCTAAGGACCCTCCCGAGCTGGCTAGCGAAACAATCAAGCACAGGCATCGCCTAGGACCAGGACGCCACCATGAATCCCACCCGAGGCCTCTAAGGACCCTCCCGAGCTGGCTAGCGAAACAATCAAGCAAAAATAATATATCACACCAAGTATATCCAAAACAACTCAACAAGAGGCATCAAACACCTAGCAAAACAACACGTCAAACCATAACGCATCGAAAGGAGATAATATATGTACACACGCATTATCAAGCGCAACATCAACACCAAACATATCCGTAAGATTCACATACTCGTTCACGAAATACACTAATCACAAAACACACACGGTTTTGAAAGAGGGCCTTTAACGAGGCTAGCCAATTCTTTTGAAAACTCATTTCAAACAAATAAACAAACACACCAAGACGATCACCAATTATCATATCCACAAAACAAGAATAGTATGGACAAGGTACTTGTCTTGAACAACCACAACGCGGAGAATCGACCGAAGTAGGTTGGCACGAACCGACTACGAACCCACCGACTCCACCGAACTCCAACTCGCGATATTAAACTACGGAGGACAATAACAACAATGAAAATGAATTCCATAGCACGACTCAAAGCCATTGAATTCAAAGAATGAATGACGAAAGTTCAAGTGTTTTCCCCAAAACGGCCAAGAACACGATTTGTCCCGACAAAACACGAAAACGGAATTCCAAGTTGAAATATGGATATACAATCCATAGAATATGTTTAACAACATCATTTAACCACAATCGATCCGTCAAAAACGGATGGAAAGCGAGATCGAGAACAAATCCCCCAAAAAGTTGATTCGAAAGAAATCAAGAAATATACTTCGATTCGACGAAGAACAATGGATTAAATGATGTTAAACACAAGAATACTACCAAGATTAATAATACCCATCATGAATTAATCAACAACATGGAACGAATCGGACAAAAATGCAAAAACCCCCAAATTCACGAAATTAGGGTTCTAAGGAAGATTACCTTGATTCGCTGGATCAAAGGATGATAACGGACGATTGATTGATGTTATGAACTCAAGAACTTCATGTATTTGTTGACAAACAACATGGATCGAATGCCCGACAGTAGCGTGCGCTACCTGCCGATCGTCCCCGAGTCCAGTACTCCAGTAACCCTCTGCCCAGCCCGATAGCGTACGCTGGGACAGCCGATAGCGTGCGCTACACCTGCCGGTTAGCGCGCGTAGCCTTCCGGCCGTAGCGTGCGCTACTCCGGTTCCTGCCGCACCCGTCCGGCCGCTGCCCGCAATCGTTCGGCCAGGACCCGCCACCGTCCGGCCAGCTGTTCAGCCGCCAAGACCCGACGACTCGATTTCCGAAAACGCACGAAACGAACACGACGAAAAGTTCGCGGACGACATCAACGACCCGAAATGAAAACATAATGCAATAATTAATCATACGCGACCAAGAAACGGGTCGAGACAACAATTACAAATACGGATACCCGTAACTTTGGATAAATTACAAAATGGCCCAAAACGCCCGAAAATCACGATACGTGATCGAATAACCAAACCGAAGTTCACAACACGTCTAACAAAGTTAAACAGGCTTACGGGAAACTCGAAACAGCAGTTTCGAACGAGATTCGCAAGAATCGAACTCAAGTGCGGAAAAGTCGCTAAAAAGCATGAAACTCCACAAAACGACACCGAACGAACTCGGATGTCAAAAAGTGTAGAATTAATAATTCTCAGAATGACGAAACGGTCATGAGCGAGTTGTCAAAACGGACTTCGGCCGAAAAAAGAAATTTATCAAAAATCGAAAATTACGGGTATTACATTCTACCCTCCTTAAAAGAAGTTTCGTCCCGAAACTTAAAACAAGTAGGGAGAAGCAATATTCCCTGCCAGGAAAACTCGACGAGATACGCAAAAACTGAAAACTCGCGCTCGACGGCGAAACGCTGCAAGAAACGCAAAGAGACATACGGCGTGAAAACACGCTCCACGACGACCAACACAACGCCACCGGTAGAAACATAATAAAACCAATAAGTGACAAGCGCCATCAAACAGATAGTACAATCAAGTCGATTATCCGAACAGTCACAAAACACACGAACGAAAATCAATACGATTGACCAACCCAACGGTTCATCAATCAAAACGCAAGCCAAACGCTGAACAAATACGGAATTCCACCGCCTAAGGGTTGGAAGATCGAAAACGAGACTAATTTCCCGAACTAAAGAGAATTACGAAGGAGCCTGAACATTCACTAGTCACGGAACGAGATCAACAAAAACCGAACAATCAAACGATCGAACCACAATGATCGAGACAACAAAAATCGAACAATCATGTTTGAATCACGAAGAACAATAAAATTCAAACAACAACTCCCAGGATGATCTGGTGAGAACAACAAGACATGCATTCCCATAAGATCCATAGGAAAGGGAATAGCGATTGAAAAGTCACAACGACAAACGAGTTATTCCGAAACAATACCACACTCGTTCGATCAACAAAAGCAAGGGGCAGGACAAGCTCAGAAATGTCAACGAACATAATGAGTCGACAAAGTCGAAAACACAAGAGTTCCAAATCCGATCCACTTCGAATAAAAGAACTAATAGAACCAGATGATGTCACTCCCGAACAAGGTTCACAAGAATCGAACCGAACCCGAAAAAGTCACAGCGATAACCAGATCGACCCGCAATAAGATCACAGCTCGTTCGGACGATGAAACCGAAATACAGAACAAGTTCATAAAGTATCAAAGAACATGGGCGAATCGATAGACTGGAGAAAGAGAAAATACCGAAGTCAAAATAGTACGGGTATTACCTTCGTCCTCGTCCACGAAATTCACAAAAACGGGAGCAAGGTAACAAGACATTAAACAACCGACACATAACGGAACCATCACCGATGCACACGGTCATACTAAACCAAGCTCTAGCAGCTCGCACATGCACGACAACGCAGAAATCACCACGAGGCGACAACATTCAACACCAACATCCCGCCTCTCACAGAGGGCTAACACGACAAATGTGTGGAAAGCGACTCAACGCTCACACCGCCAATTCGATCATACTCGGGAGCAAACATCATAATGAGAACGCGAACATCATACATATATACCCAGCCCTTAAACGGGAATGGATAGGTTTTAAAAACGAAAACCTCATTTTGAAAATAATATTAGAAGAACACCGGTTGATCTTGAGTATCATCTTTCAAAAAAAATACAAACGTGAAACATCGTTATCGAGACTTTGGAAAACCATCTCGCATTTGTTAAAAAAAGAGGACACTTTTTGTTAGTGAAAAACTTTAAGAATATTCGACCCTCGGGTCTAAATAAAAGTGTTTCTAAAACATTGAAAATATCTCAAAACATTTTGGTCCTCGAGGTAGAAGAATTTTAAAACATGTTGTGGCACCTTGGATGTACCACGAGAAAGTAATTCATTTTAAAAGTACGTCTCGAAATTTATTTTCTAAGATACTCAAGGTTTTCAAAGATAATTCAATGGGCTAGAATGCCCAAAAATTTCAGGTAATTACACAAAACTTTATAGCGCCGTGGGTTCCGCGCCGGAACTCAGCACGCTAAAAACCATTTACAACGTCAAAAAGGCCGATGACGGTAATATTTCAAAAACTCACAAAAGCCATTTACAAAATACTAAATACCGTCATAAGAATTTCGCCAAAGCGATCAAGGCCATAACGCCAAAAACTCGGTTAAGGGAATCGGTTTTTGAAATAAATCTCAGTCGGTAAAATACCGAAAGTCATTACAAAAGAACTCACGCAGCGGATAAAAGAAATACGGTTCAACATGCACAATCCAGCAACACTACTCCTCATATGAACGAAATATGAGAGTCAAATAACCACATATCATGAAATCAAAATCCATAAGAGGATTCCGTCACTTAACAAATAATCATAAAAATAGCTCGTGTCACACGAGGCACAACACAAAGAAGGGAGACTTACATCCATAGGTCGCACGAAGATGATGATCGCCCCACGATACTAATCACGACCAACAAACTCAGACGACGCGTCGCGACACGACTCAGTCAGACAAAATCCGACGAGACAAAACTCAATAAACACCACTAACCCGACAGCCTAGGTTTCCACAACCTAAGCTCCGATACCATTTATGTAACACCCCCAATCCACTCAGGGATATTACACGCCGTAGACCCTATCCTCGAGGATCTACCAGGCTGATAACTAAAATCAAACAACTAAACATCGCCTTTAAGGCTAAAATGACTCGGTAGACCGATTTGGTCTTTCAACAATAACATATAAGTCAATCCCAAACACATACCCACGCAGGGGTCAAAATACAATAAACTCCCGTACAATGGGGAAAAGATTCTGCAGCGGAAAAGAAAATACAACTAGACCAATACGACATCAACGGATCCTCGTGTGATTAGTATCGTTCATCTTTCATCATCCTTCGTGCCGACCCTGTGTTATGCTCCAAAACCTGAATGCAAAAATAGACATCCACCCCCCGAATACTCGGGGGTTAGCAAAACTCCACTGTTTTGCTAGTGCAAGAACAAAGTGCAAATACGAGCCATACAATTCACATTCCACGAATAACAACAACCAGGAAATCCTCAAAGATCCAAACGTAAAGAAAAAGTACTTCCCGAGGCAAGAGTTTGGGTAAATATTTCCAAAACCGAAAGATCACAAATAAAGGGAAACAATTTATAAACAGTTTAAAATGTCATCGAGAGTTTTAATAGAAAACAATTTAGGATTTCTGAATCCTTCTCTTTCCAAAAATCAACAGGGTCACAGCCCAAAGGTTTTGTTTTTCACAAATGAAACCAATAACAATACACAAGGTTAAAACCCACGAGTAGCGTGCGCTACCTGCCGATCGTCCCCGAGTCCAGTACTCCAGTAACCCTCGCGGCCCGATAAGCGTCTGGCCGGATAAATAAGCGTGCGCTACACCTGCCGGTTAGCACGCGCAGCCTTCCGGTCGTAGCGTGCGCTACGCCGGTTCCTGCCGAACCCGTCCGGCCGGTGCCCGCAATCGTTCGGCCAGGACCCGCCACCGTCCGGCCAGCTGTTCAGCCGCCAAGACCCGACGACTCGATTTCCGAAAACGCACGGAACGAGCACGACGAAAAGTTCGCGGACGACATCAACGACCCGAAATGAAAACATAATGCAATAATTAATCATACGCGACCAAGAAACGGGTCGAGACAACAATTACAGATACGGATACCCGTAACTTTGGGTAAATTACAAAATGGCCCAAAACGCCCGAAAATCACGATACGTGATCGAATAACCAAACCGAAGTTCACAACACGTCTAACAAAGTTAAACGGACTTACGGGAAACTCGAAACAGCAGTTTCGAACGAGATTCGCAAGAATCGAACTCAAGTGCGGAAAAGTCGCTAAAAGCACGGAACTCAACAAAACGACACCGAACGAACTCGGATGTCAAAAAGTGTAGAATTAATCATTCTCAGAATGACAAAACGGTCATGAGCGAGTCATCAAAATGGACTTCGGCCGAAAAAAGAAATTTACCGAAAATCAAAAATTACGGGTATTACACTTACGTACGTAATGTCCATGCATTAACGTACGTAAAACATCATGTCTAGCGTACGCAAGTCCTTTCCCTTAGCGTGCGCTATCCGAAGTTGACTTACTACAGCCTGCACCTACCCCGACTATGCTCGTGACCCCACATGCCGAAAGCAACCAATAAAGCCAAGATTCCCTGTTGACCGATCTGATATTAGCGTGCGCTAACAACAGGCATTAGAGTGCGCTAATGCTTTCCGAAAAACATCAGTTGACTACTCATAACATGCGCCGAAAGTGGCCTGGTCCACACATAGATTCCTCCTGATCTGTTCTACACTAGCGTACGCTAAGTTATGTCCGTAGCGTGTGCTAAACCTTCACCATAGCGTGCGCTACTCGTGATTATTAGCATGCGCTAAAAATGTTACACTTAGCCATTTCCAACTTTTCTCGTCCGTCTCGACATACTGGATATGTATACATGCCACACTATATTCTCTAATACAATTGTCGATCAAGTACGAGAATTATACCGATACTGACATCTCAATCCTTCATTTATTTTATCTATATTGTACAGATTCCATGCTGTACAATATAACTCGGATAAAATAATATTAAACAACGGTAGTAGAAGTTCCAGATATTACAAAACGGACTCCGGCCGAAAAAAGAAATTTACCGAAAATCGAAAATTGCGGATATTACATTCTAGTACAAATAGAAAGCTAGAAAGGTTGATTCCTTAACCAACAGAAAAGGAAAACGGTTTATCTTGGACCGATATAAAGACAAGATTGTACCGGTTAATCTTGGACCGATAAAACACAAGATTGTAACGGTTTCCCTCAGACCAATAGAGGACAAGGCGGAAAGGTTTATCTTAAGCTTACAGAAAAAGATACAGAGAGAGGACGTACGCATATTACCGAACCTCTATATATTGTTGTGTAATTTACATTCCGTACTTTATCACTTCCGTAATAGCAAAAGACTTTAAAAACTCTATGTTGTACTATTTTAGTGGCGGTGCCAAACTCAACAATTGGTATCAGAGTGGGTATCTCTTATACATCCGAGGAGAAAAAGATACAATGGCGCTTCACTTTGCACAGGTCGAAGGCCTCGCCTTAAATCGACCTCCATTTTTTGATGGATCAAATTGTATGACATGGAAAAAGAAAATGTCAATATTCATCCAAATTTATGTTATCAAGATTTTGAAGCTTATTTTCCTTGGTCTAAAGATTCCTACGAAAATGGATGGCTCTCTCAAAAGATTCGAAGATTATAGTGATGAGGATTGGAAATGTGATCATCACAATTGTATAACAACTCAATTGCTATATTGTGCTCTTAATCCGGAAGAGCATAATTGTATATCCTCATGCGATAGTGCCAAAGAAATTTGAAAAATGCTAGAGGTAACACATGAAGGAACGAACCAAGTCAAGGAGACGAAGATCAATATGCTTCTCCATACTACGAGCTTTTCATGATGAAACATGAAGAGTCCATTAACAATATGCTCGACCGATTTTCGGTCATTACAAATGGACTTGCCTATCTCGAAAAACCCTTCTCGAGTAGTGAAAAAGTCAAGAAGATATTACGATCACTACCTCGTGAATGGGACGGAACGGTTACGGCAATCATGGAATCTACAGATCTCAATACACTAGATTTTAGCACCATTGCCGGTTCGCTAATAAATTAGGAGATTGTCCTTAAATCAAGGAACACGAAGCCGAAACCGAAGGAAAAGTCAATAGCTTTAAAAGCTAAAAAGATGTCAAAAAATGAAGAATATATCCCAGTTGATGATAATGATAAAGAATCGGCAGTTTTGCCAAAAACATAAATAAGTATCAAAACTTATTAAACCGGTGAAGAAAAGACTTCTACACGAACGAGTCAAAGAGATTCGACAATAATTATCAAAATTATGGAAAACCAGGCCACTTTGCAAAGAATTATCGAGGCTCTACCTCCAAGAAGGAAGTACTAATAGCCACATGGAGTGACGAGGATGAAGAAGAAGATAATATTCAAAATAATTTCACATTCATGGAAAGAAGTTCGTTTGACGATAACGACAATGAAAGTTAAGTAAGTATCTCATCTCACGATGAATTATTTAATGCTTTCAAACTATTAAATACGGATTTTCAAAATTCATTAACTTATAACAAATTCCTCAAAATGAAAAATAAATTTTTGGAAGACGAAATCTGCAAATTAAACGAAAAAGGAAAATTAATTGAAAATGAATATTCTCTCTGTTTAGAAAGAGAAAATAAATTAAAGGATGATTTATTAAAAGTTCAAAATGGACTAAAAGATTTAACGAACAAATTTTCTCTCGAGAACGAGAAATTTGAAAAATTACTTTCAGTTAAAAAATTTCGTTAAATAAACAAGGATTATGATTCAAACAAAATGATAAAAATGATCCTTAAACTTCAAAATACCACAATGTGATAAATATATGAAAATCGGACATTATATTACAAATTGTAAAAGCCCAAGAAGAACGATAAAAATAAAAAAAATATGGATCCCAAAAAGAACCATAATACCAAACATCATTTATTTACCAAATGAAGAATGACTGAGAGTAGGTTGGATCCCCAAAATTCAAAATTAATTATTTCAAAATAATTGGTATTTAACTCACGAGGAGTTATTTTTTTAAAGGGAGATATTTTTGAGGGGGAGTTTTACCCATTTCTTTTCATATTTAATTTTTCATTGTTTATATGATTTTTCATGCACTTTTTGCTAATGACAAAAAGGGGAAGAAGAATCAAGAGAAAAATGAGCCGAAAAATAATAGTGGAGGAGAAGCTAAAAGAAAAATATACAAAGATGTTACGGGATAAGTTGAAAAGAAAAGAAGGAATGATGGGGAGGAGAAAACTAACAAAACGGACAATGCCGTAATTTTGATATGTATATGTTTTATATTTTTGCAGGTATAAATTCCATCTAAGGATTGTTGTTTTGTCATCATCAAATAGAGGGAGATTGTTGGAATATTTTATTACACATATTCAATTTAGAGGTTTTGATGATAAGTTGATAAACATCGAAAAACAACAATGAAACAAACAAAAAGAACAACGAATCAAGAAGAAGTCGGAGATGCACGAGCTGGACAAAAGAATATTGAATTGAAGCAAAAACATACATAACATACGCTATGTAACATAGCTAACGTATGTAACAAAGACCCAGCTGAAGACAACTGAGTATGGCATGGCTAACGTACGCACTGCATGAAACTCAACGTACACTATGGATGGTGCTTAATGTACGTAACACAGAGAACTTAACGTACGCTATGCAATATGAATTACGAATTCAAATAAATTATTTTGTTGGATTGATTCTAGAAGGTCAAAAATCTTGCAACGGATACGTGAAGATAACGTACGCTATGAAGAGAAATTATTGTACGCTACAAAGAGAACCTAACGTACCTATGAAGAAAGTTAACGTACGATACAGAATAAACAGAAGCTACTGGACTGATTTGAACATCACATAACGTACATAAATGGAGAGGTTAATATATATATATATATATACATATATATTATCAAAGCACAACGACAACACCAAGTGTATTCATAGTAATTCACGTAACCATCCACGAACACAATGTCCACAAAAGACGCGCGTTTTGAAATAGGGCCTTTAACAAGGCTAACCGAATCTATGAACGTGAGATTCAAATGATCAAATAAACACAAGGAGTCGATCACTAATTATCATATTCATAAAACAAGAATTGTATGGACAAGGTACTTGCCTCGAGTAATCACAAACGCGAAGAATCGACCGAAGTAGGTTGGCACGAACCGATTACGAACCCGCCGACTCCACCGAACGCTAACCCACGACAATAAACTACGGACAACAATAATAACAATGAAAATGAATTCCAAAGTACGACCCAAAGTCGCTGAATTCAAATAACAAACGACGAAAGTTCAAGGGTTTCCCCCAAACGGCCAAGAACGCAAATCGACGGACCAAAACATGAAAATGGAATTCCAAACCGAAATATGGATATACAATCCGTAGGATATGTTTAACAACATCATTTTACAACAATTGGTTCGTCAAAAATGGATAGAAAATGAAATCAAGAACAAAACTCCCAAAAAGTCAACTCTAGGGATTCAAGAAAAATACCTTGATTCGGTGAAGAACAATGAATTAGATGATGTTATAATCACCTAGGATACTCCAAAACACCTTGGATGGAGTAGAAATCGGCTAGGAGCCCAAGCCCTAGTCGCCCTCGTCTCAACCCGCGGAGGAAGAAGAATAAATGAAGAAAAATGAAGAGTAATGACTGCTGTCCAGTTTATATACTGGACAGCTTAGCGTGCGCTAATACTACCTGATTAGCGTGCGCTATCGAAGCATCAGAACAAAATGTTCTTCCAAAACGTACAGTTAGCGCGGGCTAGCTACAAATGTTAGCGTGCGCTAACAAGATCCCCAGACCCAGTCCAGTAGCTCCTGGACTGCCCTGAAGTACCGGATAGCGCGCGCTATCCTCCCCCCCAGCGTGCGCTACCAATGCACCCTAGCGCGCGCTATGTTACCAAATAGCGTGCGCTAACCAATGTTCTAACTTGATCCGGTAGCCTGCGGTACATTTACCACCGTTAGCGCGCGCTAACGGCAACACTTAACGTGCGCTAACTTTGGCAACCTAGCGCGCGCTAGCCACAAAGCGTAGCGTGCGCTAACAACTCAGAGAGATAGCAACAGAACATCTCAGAAATGGGCATAACAACATACCCATAACTTTCGGAAATTACAAAACAGCCCTAAATGTCCGATATATCACGATACGACAATGAATAACTAAACCGAAGCTCACAACACGTATAACAACGTTAAATGAACTTACGAGAAACCCGAAACGACAGTTTTGTACGAGATCCGCAAGAATCGAACTCAAGCACGGGAAAGTCGCTTAAGAACACGGAACTCAACAAAACGACACCGAAACAAACTCGGATGACAAAAAGTGCAGAACTAAATACTCTCAGAATGACGAAACGGTCACGAGCGAGTCGTCAAAACGGACTCCGGCCGAAAAAAGAAATTTACCGAAAATTGAAAATTGCGGATATTACATTCTACCCTCCTTAAAAGAAGTTTCGTCCCGAAACTTAAAATAAGTAGGGAGGAGCAACATCCCGCCAAGAAAAAACAACGAGATACACAAGAAATGCGTAACTTTCATCCATCGGCGAAACGTTACAAGCAACGCAAAGGAATATACGGCGTGAAAACGCGCTCCACGACGACCAACACAATGCCATCGGTAAAAACATAATAAAACCAACAAGTGACAAGCGTCATCAAACAGATAATATTATCAAGTCAATTATCCGAACATTCACAAAGCACAAAGTACCTATTACAAGGAAACACGCACAATCGAGAAAACAGAAAGTAAACACAAACGATCCACTAGGGCAATCATAAACAATTCAGACTACGCTGAAATCCTCAAAACCACACTAGGCATCTCCTTGTCCTTTCGGAGCAGAGACGCAACCTCGATCCCCAAATCTCTCAGCTACCATCTCGCAATGTACGGCTCGGTGACCCACCTGGCCGCACTTGAAACAGCTGACTAACGGTGAACGACAATTCTTCGCAGTATGGCCTGCTCGACTACAGTTATAACATATCTTCGAGCTGCTCACATTACTCACTGCAGGGGTACTACTCCTCTGATCACGCGATCTAGGAACCATCTTGGGATGACAAAACGAAGTCCCAACCTCAAGGGGCCCACTCATCTGATTTCCTAAAAAGTTCCCAGCGATTTTCTATTTCTTCGAGTCAGACATACTCTCGGTCGATAATCTGGATAGCTCATAGGCTAACGCTCTATTCTGATAATCTCTCAAGGAAGTACAAGCGAGACCTGCCATGTACTGATGAATATCCGGCTTCATCCGCCTACTAAAATGACAAATCTTGTCCTCCTCTGTCCTTACTTGATTCTGCACATAGCCGAGCTGTTTGCTAAAATCAATAATAGCTTGAGACAGCGGTACATCGTGCGGTTTCGCCGAAAAGAATTCATTAATCTTATGATTTCTGATCGGCTCCGGACAAAACTCATCTCTCATGAATCTCTGGAACTCTGCCCATGTGACAACATGATCCTTAGGCTTAACAGCCTCCCACCAGCTAGCGGCATCTTTGTCGAAAATATACTGAGCTACCGTGACCTTACGTTCTTCTGGACAATCAACTATCTCGAATATCTTTTCCAACTGGAAAAGCCAACCATCCCAGCCTAAAGCATCTGCAGCACCAGCGAAACAAGGGGGATTCATACGAATCACTTCTGGAAGCCACTGATTTGCACCAGTGTGTTGGGTCACATCTGTAACACGCTGAACTGCCTGAGTCAACTGAGTCATCTTTGTGTCTACCTGCTGTAAAATAGTAGTGACACCGATACCGATATCATCACCGGCAGCATGATCTCCACCACGCGTCCGATCGCCACGACCACGACCTCGGCCCCTCGGCATACTGAATAAGTAACCACTCAGCACAACAGAAAATCATAACACATAACATATACAACGATTACCATCGTAAGGCAACACACACATTAATATCACAGCAACGACGGCATCGTTCGGCGACATCAACGACTCGAACGATGACCAATGCACAATTACAAAACATCACGAAACAACCACGTATGTACACAATCATACAAACTCCAGTTACAATAGCTCGCACAAGTGCGATAACACACAAATCATCACAAAGCGACAACATTCAATACCAACATCTCACCTCTCACAGAGGGCTAATCACAACAAATGCGTGGCAAACGACTCAACATTCACGCCACCAATTCCATCATACTCGGGAGCTAACATTCTAACGACAATGTGAATATCATACATACATTCCTGGACTGTAAATAGGAATGATAGGTTTTAAAAACGAAAACTACCTTTGAAAAAGAAAGATTCTGGAAACACTAGTTGATCTTGAGTACCACCTTTCAAAAAGTAGTACAAACACCATTATCGAGACTTTGAAAATCATCTTGCGTTTGAACAAAAATGAGGACACTTTCCTTTTAGTGAAAAACTTTCAGAATATTCGACCCTCGGGTCTAAGTAAAAGTGTTTCTAAAACAATGAAAATATCTCAAAACATTTTGGTCCTCGAGGTAGAAGAATTTTAAACATATTGTGGCACCTTGGATGTACCACGAGAAAATAATTCATTTTAAAAGTACGTCTCGAAATTTATTTTCTAAGATACTCAAGGTTTTCAAAGATAATTCAATGGGCTAGAATGCCCAAAAAAATTTCAGGTAATTACACGGAACATTATAGCGCCGTGGGTCCCGCGCCGGAATCCACCAAGATAAAACCATTTACAAAAACGCCAAAAAGGCCGATGATGGTAATATTTCAAAAACTCACGAAAGCCATTTACCAAAATACTAAATACCTTCATAAGAATTTCACCAAAATGATCAAGGCCATAATGCCAAAAACTCGGTTAAGGGAATCGGTTTTCGAAATAAAACTCATTTGGTAAAATACCGAAATCCATTACAAAAGAACTCACGCAGCGGATAAAAGAAACACAGTCCAACATGCACAATCCAGCAACACTACACCTCATATGAACGAAATATGAGAGCCAAATAACCACATATCACGAAATCAAAATCCACAGAAGGATTCCATCACTTAATGTATAATCATATAAGTAACTCGCATTAGACGAGGCACAATCATAAAGAAGGGAGACTTACATCCACAGGTCGCACGAAGATGATGATCGCCCCACGATACTAATCACGACCAACAAACTCAGATGATGCGTCGCGACACGACTCAGTCAGACAGAATCCGACGAGACAAAACTCAACAGAAACCACTAAACCCGACAGCCTAGGTTTCCACAACCTAAGCTCCGATACCATTTATGTAACACCCCCAATCCGCTCAGGGATGTTACACGCCGTAGAACCTTTCCTCAAGGTTCTACCAGGATGGTAACAAAACCGAACAACTCAACAACGCCTTTAAGGCTAAAATGACTCAGTAGACCGATTTGGTCTTTCAATAAATACATACAACTCAATTACAATACATGCCCACGTAGGGGTCGAATACAACACACTCCCGTACAACGGGGAAAGAAAACTACAGCGGAAATAAAATACAACTAAACCAATATGACATTAAACGGGTCCTCGTGTGATTAGTATCATTCATCTTTCACCATCCTTCGTGCCGACCATGTGTTATGCTCCCAAACCTGAATGCAAAAACAGACATCCACCCCCCGAATACTCGGGGGTTAGCAAAACTCCACTATTTTGCTAGTGCAAGAACAAAGTGCAAATACGAGCCATACAATTCACATTCCAAGAATAACAATAACCAGGAATCCTCAAAGATCCAAACGTAACGAAAAGTACTTCCCGAGGCATGAGTTTGGCTAAGACATTCCAAAACCGAAAGATCACAAATCAAGGAAAACAATTTATAAAACAGTTTAAAATGCCATCGAGAGTTTTAATAGAAAAAAAATTTAGGATTTCAGAATCCTTCTCTTACCAAAAATCAACAGGGGTCACAACCCAAAGGTTTTGTTTTCGCAAATAGAAAACCGACAACAATCCACAGGGCCAGAGCCCAACATCACGTGTTCGCGACGGACATAAAAATCAACAAAACATAATCGCGCACGCGCATCGCCTAGGACCGGGATGAAGCCACAAATCCCACTCGAGGCCTCGAAGGACCCTCCCGAGCTGGCTAGCGAAACAAATCACACACATCTCACGGTTGGATCAATCGCTTGTTGCATCCTGGCCACATGATCGCATGCCATGTGCCACCGTAGATTATCTCAGGCTCTCATGGTTGGATCAATCACTTGTTGCATCCTGACCACATGATCACGTGCCATGTTTCACCGTAGACCTTCAACCATATCCACACATTCACACAAATAACATATCACATCAATAATATCCAAGTAATTCACTCAATGGCAACAAACACAATACACGACGTAATGGTCAAATTACAACGCACCAATAAGAGATAATATATATATATATATATATATTATCAAAGCACAACGACAACACCAAGTGTATTCATAGTAATTCACGTAACCATCCACGAACACAATGTCCACAAAACACACGCGTTTTGAAAGAGGGCCTTTAACAAGGCTAACTGAATCTATGAAAGTGAGATTCAAACGATCAAATAAACACAAGGAGACGATCACTAATTATCATATTCATAAAACAAGAATTGTATGGACAAGGTACTTGCCTCGAGTAATCACAAACGCGAAGAATCGACCGAAGTAGGTTGGCACGAACCGACCACGAACCCGCCGACTCAACCGAACTCTAACCCGCGACAATAAACTACGGACAACAATAACAACAATGAAAATGAATTCCAAAGTACGACCCAAATTCGCTGAATTCAAAGGACAAACGACGAAAGTTCAACGTTTTCCCCCAAACAGCCAAGAACGCAAATCGACCGACCAAAACATGAAAATGGAATTCCAAACCGAAATATGGATATACAATCCATAGGATATGTTTAACAACATCATTTGGCAACAATTGGTTCGTCAAAAATGGATAGAAAACGAAATCAAGAACAAAACTCCCAAAAAGTCAACTCTAGGGATTCAAGAAAAATACCTTGATTCGGTGAAGAACAATGGATTAGATGATGTTATAATCACCTAGGATACTCCAAAACACCTTGGATGGAGTAGAAATCGGCCAGGAGCCCAAGCCCTAGTCGCCCTCGTCTGAACCCGCGGAGGAAGAAGAACAAATGAAGAAAAATGAAGAGTAATGACTGCTGTCCAGTTTATATACTGGACAGCTTAGCGTGCGCTAATACTACCTGATTAGCGTGCGCTATCGAAGCATCAGAACAAAACGTTCTGCCAAAATGTACAGTTAGCGCGCGCTAGCTACAAATGTTAACGTGCGCTAACGAGACCCCGAGACCCAGTCCAGTAGCTCCTGGACTGCCCTGAAGTACCGGATAGCGCGCGCTATCCTCCCCCCAGCGTGCGCTACCAATGCACCCTAGCGCGCGCTATGTTACCAAATAGCGTGCACTAACCAACGTTCTAACCCAGTCCTGTAGCCTCTGGACTGTTTCTACACCACCCGTTAGCGCGCGCTAATGGCAACAATTAGCGTGCGCTAACTTCGGCAAGCTAGCGCGCGCTAGCCGCAAAGCGTAGCGTGCGCTAACAACTCAGAGAGACAGCAACAGAACATCTCAGAAATAGGCATGACGACATACCCACAACTTTGGGAAATTACAAAACAGCCCCAAATGTCCGAAAAATCACGATACGACAACGAATAACCAAACCGAAGCTCACAACACGTATAAAAACGTTAAATGAACTTACGAGAAACCCGAAACGACAGTTTCGAATGAGATTCGCAAGAATCGAACTCAAGCGCGGGAAAGTCGCTTAAGAACACGGAACTCAAAAAAACGACACCGAAACGAACTCGGATGACAGAAAGTGCAGAACTAAATACTCTCATAATGACGAAACGGTCACGAGCGAGTCGTCAAAACGTGTAACACCCCCAGATTTTACCGGAAATATTACAGCGCCGTGGACCCCGAGATGGAACCCACAAGGCTAAAAGAAATTTTCGCAGACATTAACAAATGCCCAAGAGGCCAACGACGGTACTATCTTTAAAAGTGCACAAAGAGTTATAAAATCCATTTATCAAAAACCGCTATAAAAACTCATTTGAAATCGCAAGGCCAAACGGCCGACACTCAAAAGTTTAGAAAACGATTTCCAAAGTAATCTCAGTTACCAAATACTGAAAGAGCATTTCAAAAGACTCACGCAGCCGAAAAACACCAACCATAAAGATACTCTAGCAGCGGAATACAAGAACCAATCAAGAAACTCAATGCACAAAATATGTCCTAGCCAGTATCCTCCGGGAAGCTCATCTCTTCACGACCGCTACAAGCTCGATACTCCAAGAACCTAAAAAGAAATCCCACGACAGGGTCAGCCATAATATCCAATAATGATAACCGTCACATCACATTAATAATTACATACCAATGAGAATACAACATAAGTACGACCAACGTAATCTTACCGCCATAAATTTGCTTACTCAAGTAATTCTCATCAGAATAACCATTATCACATTTCACATCCTGTACTCGATTAACCAATAAACTCGAACATAATATATGTATTGTACCTCAAACAATACTAAAGGTTCTCAAACTATCATAACCAATTCACGATATGGAAAAGTACCAGTTCTGACCAATATAATCCATCAGATAGCATCATCAATCCCAAAACGATAATCGATTGTCCATCACAAGACGAATACCAAAGGAAATACGGAACATACCTCGAGATATGAAGTGCCACGACAATCATATCAGTCTAATCCGAGATCAGATCAATGCAATACGGACACGGTCCTAACACAAGACCTACAAATATATACTCATATGACCACGTCAATATGATCACAATAATAATAATCATGTATACTCAATGGAAATCTGACGATCCAGCGCCCTTAGCATAGATCCCTTTGTTGATCCTATCAGATCAGCATAAGGTGGATAACCAACAATACACATATGAACAACAACACATGATAAAATCAATTATGCGAATTCACAAGATTCCATCAACACAATACTGGTAATCCAACGATCCAGTGCCCTCGGCATAGATCCCCATGATGATCCCGTCGAACCAACGCATGGTGGAAAACCTGTCCAACGATCCAGCGCCCTCAGCATAGATCCCCATGATGATCCCGTCGAACCAACGCATGGTGGACATTCGATCCAGCGCCCTCAGCATAGATCCTCATGATCCCATTATTGGAATATAAAACGCAGCGGAAGCGAGTTGGTGATGATAATTTAATAAAAGGTTTTATAAACTAACCAACGTAAAAACCGGATCTATTTAGGCTTGTCAACTAATTAACTAAACAGATTAATAAATAATTAAATAAATATATTTACGCATGAGAGTCGGTAATTTTACCTTTGACGCGAAGTGGTAGAATAATCCCCTCTTTGGTCGATTTGTCCTTCTTCGTGTTCCTCTCCGATCTTCTTGTATTTCTACCTCAAGATCTTATAGAGTATATCCCGCCTACGTCCGGATGTCGTGTGGGCAACAATCTACCGGATTACTTAGAGTGCAAAAAAGGAATCGGCCGAAACTTCTCAAGAAACTTATGATTTTTGTTCTCTCTATTTTTCTTGAATATTTTGAGTATTTTAGAAAAATATTGTGTTTAACCAAATTGTGGAATCCAAGACACAAGTTAAGATCCACAATTAAAACACACACAGAAAAATTGATTTCTTGGGCAAAAATTAATGTAATAATCGGCCATCCCAAGTCTCCTATTTATAGGTGTTTGGGCTACTCTAGGGACCTTAAGGAGGATATGGTAAGGACTCCCAATAGATATCTTCCTTCCATTATTAGGACTCTTCCTAATATGACGACTCTATTAATATCAACTTAGTCCACTAATAAGTTAATATTGCACTTCCTACCAAAATCCCAAATTACAAAATTAGGCTCCTTTTAAATTAATTATTTCCCGTGTTTAAGATATTCCATGTCCATTAATTAATTTAAGCTACTGACAGCTTTTAATTAATTAATGTATTATACATGAGTAAACCACTCGACCTTTTTTATTATATCGGAAAATTAATTCCACCTGCAGGGTTTGATATAATAATCATTTCGAGTGCCTCAAGGGACATGATCAACCCGACTGGTCGGGACACGATTTCTAGCTATAATATTAATTATCATATAAATAATAATATTGCCCAAAATATCGAGCATATTGAGTCAATCATTGTGGCTCTCACCCATGACAAATCAAAGCAATAAATATCAAATATATATAATTAAATATTATTCACTAGAATTAAGAAATAATAATTATCCGAGATGTACGTTCTTCTTATAGTCAGTACAGAAGAATCTATCTCACCTCGATCCTGTTCAACGTATAATGAATACGCTAATATATGTTAATGGTCAAGACCAACCAATCCCAAGCATATACTACAACCTCTCACATAACGATCTAATGTTACATAGGTTGTGAACTAAATATTACTATATAAGGAACCGATAATGTGATCTTCTGTGTGACACTACACACCACATTATCTACAATATAAAGTAAATTAGACTGCATTTGCATAACCATAGCGTGAATAAATATGCAAAACATGTGATAAATAAATTAAATATTCTCATAGATAAAGACCGGGAAATTAGGTAATACAAGCATAAAGTATGCTTTGACATATACAACCCTAACTATCTCCCACTTATACTCAAAGCATGCTTTTGAAGTATACTATCTAGACTATGTCTATCTATCTCCCACTTATACTCAAAGCAATGCTGCCATACATCTCAACCCCATTCCTTCCACATGCCCTTCAAATAATTTTGAGGGCAACCCTTTCGTGAAAGGATCAGCTAGGTTGTCTTCAGATGCTATCTTGGAGACAATGATCTTCCTTCTCTTCACAAAATCTTGAATGATATGATATTTGCGCTTGATATGTTTGCTTTCTTTGTGGGCTCGTAGTTCCTTCGAATTTGCAACAGCACCGGTATTATCACAATACAGTGTAATACTCCTGGGCAAATTAGGAATCACCCCCAAATCCTTTAGGAAGTACTTGAGCCATACCGCCTCTTTAGCTGCCTCTGAGGCTGCTACATATTCGGCTTCCATGGTAGAGTCCGCTATGCATTTCTGCTTCACACTCCTCCAACTTATGGCTCCACCTCCCAAAGTGAAAACATATCCGGAAGTTGATTTCGAATTTTCTTTGCCCGCACTGAAATCCGAGTCAGTGTAACCCAAAGGACAAAGCGTATCTGATTGATATACAAGTATATGCTCCCTAGTCCTTCTCAGGTACTTGAGTATATGCTTGACAGCAATCCAATGTCCCGGTCCTGGGTTCGACTGATATCTCGCCACCATGCCTACAGCTTGACAGATATCAGGCCTAGTGCAAAGCATAGCATACATGAGGCTTCCCACTGCCGAAGCATAAGGGACCAGCTTCATGTCATCTATCTCCTTCTGTGTCTTAGGACACATAGCCTTAGATAGTTGAATTCCATGTCTGTAAGGTACGAAACCTTTCTTGGAATTCTCCATGCTAAACCGCTTTAGCACCGTATCGATATAGGATGCCTGAGATAAGCACAACATCCTTTTCTTGCGATCTCAAAAGATCTTAATACCAAGGATGTGTCCAGCTTCTCCCAAATCCTTCATATCGAACTGCTCAGATAGCCATACCCTTACGTCTGATAATACCTTCACATTGTTTCCAATTAGAAGTATATCATCTACATATAGTACAAGAAACACCAGCACGTTTCCATCACACTTTTTGTATACACAAACCTCACTAGGACACTGTTCAAAACCATACGATTGAATGACATCATCAAATCGCATGTTCCAAGACCTTGATGCTTGCTTAAGACCATAAATGGCTCTCTTAAGCTTGCACACTAAGTGCTCCTCTCCTTCAGCAATGAATCCTTCAGGTTGGCGCATATAGATTTCCTTATCAAGACTTCCGTTCAAGAACGCAGTCTTGACATCCATCTGCCAAATCTCCATATCCAAATGCGCAGCTATAGCTAAGAGAATCCGGATCGATTTAAGCAAGGCTACTGGCGAAAAGGTTTCATTGTAGTCGATGCCCTCTTTCTGAGTGTAACCTTTCGCAACAAGCTTTGCTTTGTAGGTTTCAACCTTCCCTTTCGATCCTCTCTTACGCTTGTAGACCCACTTACTTCCGATGGGTTTTACCCCATTGGGTATTTCTACTAGCTCCCACACTTGGTTAGAATCCATAGATCCCATTTCAGATTCCATTGTTGTTTTCCAGGATTCAGCATCCTTGTCTTGAACTGCCTGTTTGTACGTACATGGATCCGTTTCATCCTGGTCTGGGGAGTGGTCCGAAGATGCTCCCACGCCGATGAAACGTTCGGGTTGACGAACAACCCTCCCACTACGACGAGGCGTGTCCTTAGTTTGCGTATCCACAATAGTGTCAATACGTGGTATACTAAGTGTTTGCACAATTGGTATTGTCGAAATCTCGCCCCTAAGTTCTTCTAGAATGACCTCACTCCTAGGCTTGTGGCTTATCACATAGTCCTCCTCTAAGAACCGGGCATTGGGGCTAACAATGACCTTCTGGTCTTTAGGACTGTAGAATAAGCCACCCTTCGTTCCCTTAGGATATCCTACAAACACTCGTACTTATGTACGAGATGCCAACTTATCAGCTTCCTTATTCAAAGACGTGTCTTTGGAGAACTAAATCCGAACATGTCTAGATGGCTTGCGCCCATTCCACGATTACGTGGGTGTTTTTATGCGATTTGAAGGCACCAAGTTTAGAATGTACGCCACTGTTTTCCAAGGCGTATCCCCAAAACAAAATAGGCAATCGAATAACTCATCATTGACCTAACCATCTCTAATAAAGTACAATTCCTTCGTTCAAGAACACCATTTTGTTGTGGTGTACCAGTATTTGTGGTAGGAAGTAATCACCTCATGTGCCAAGAAATCCAAAACTCTCCACTAAGGTATTCGCCACCACGATCAGATCGTAGTGACTTGATACTCGCCCATGGCCTTCTCCGTTTCACCTTGAATTCTTTGAACTTATCAAAAGATTCGGACTTACGTCGCATCAAATAGATGTATCCATATCTCGAATAATCATCTATAAACGTGATGAAGTATTCGAAACCACCCTTAGCACGGATGTTCATTGGACCACATACATCGGTATGAACCAATTCCAACACCTTTTGTGCACGATTTCCTTTGCTTTGAAAAGCCCTTTTAGTCATTTTACCTTCCAGACGATTCGCAGTTGGAAATGACTCAACTTGGAGCGAATCGATGGGCCATTGCTCACCAATCTTTGAATCCTTCTAAGGTTAATATGACCCAATCGTAAATGCCACAAATATGTTGGATTTATGCTCGAAAGTTCCTTTCTTTTATTAGGATTAGTCAAAGAATTAAGCGATTTATAATTATGCAAGGAGTGCGGCATTGATGATATAAAGTTCTTCATTATAAGTACTCCCGCAAATATATTCACCATTTCTTTTAATAATTGCATTATCTTCAAAAGAAACTGAATATCCATCACGATGCAATTTAGAAACGAAATCAAATTCATTCTAAAATCGGGTACTAATAATACATTATTAAGAACTAAAATCCTATCATCAACTTTTAGCCGCACGACTCCCACTTTATGACCTTGACTGGAATAGTCGCCCCGACTTATTGTAATCTCATCCGCACTAAGTACCTTGGTTACTTGGAACCCTGAGTCATAACAAACATGATCGGTGGGCCGAATCCACTATCCACGAAGTGATGGAACAGCACCCAAACATGTTTTGACTACTAGTGCATGAGACGTACCTTTCTTAGGGCGATCACTCTTGAAATGTCCTTTCGGACCCAGATTGAAGCACTTGCCCTTTGGCTTTTTGTTCGCTTCCGGCTGAGGAGCCTTTGACTGAGGAGCCTTGCCCTTAGCTTTGAAGGTCGCCACTTGCTTCTGGCCAACCTGCTTTTTCTTCTTTCCCCATTTGGGTTTTGAAGAAGCAGCACCGGTTGCCGCAAGAATTTGATGATAACCTTGTTTGAAGAGACCTTCGGCAGATTGAAGCTCTGTCAGAAGTTCCGCCAGTGTGTAAGTCCTACGATTCATATTGTAGTTGAGGCGGAAATGCTCAAAGCTTCTTGGTAAACTGCCCAAGATAATATCGACCTGCGATTCCGCATCGATAGTGGCCCCCAGTATGCTCAGTTCGTTCAAATGAGACATCATTTTAAGAACGTGATCCCTTACTGGGGTCCCTTTAGACATCTGAGTTGTCATCAAAACCCTCATCGCATTTTGCCTAGTCGCCTGGTTCTGATGACCAAACATCTCAGTGAGATTTTTCATCATTTCCGCGGCCGAGCCCATCGTCACGATCTGCGTCTTTAATACATTTGTCAATGAAGCCAAAATGTAACAATGAGCCATCTCATCGGACTTTTTCCATTTCCGAATTCAGCCAACTCTTCAGAGTGGCATCCGGTTCTAGTTCCAAAGGACTCTCCCGATTAAAACAAACTTATGCCCCTCGGCGATCAAGACAATATCAAGATTTCTTTTCCATCGGCAAAGTTAGTGCCATCAAGTTTGTTTTCTTTGAGAATAACAGCTAGTGGATTGAAAGACATCTGAGAATAAAATTAAAACACCATTCATCACATAATTCGACGCAAAATATATTGAAAAAACCTTAAAACAATATATATGCAATCAACCAACACCTTGAAAAACCGCACATGCAAGACACGATAGTGTGGACGTTTACATATACTTTTCAAGTAGATTTTGACGTCTTTAATTTTACTATCTAGCCAAGACACATTTTGACAAGTAAAATTAATAGTTGGTTCCTCCTGGCCATGTATTTATTTAACATAGACTCCGATGGGGAGCTTATTAATTAATACATCTAAGTGAACACCATAATTTAACAAACCTTAGAATATTATTTAATGATAATAGTCCTACAGATGGAGAGGTCCTATCATAAAAAAATAATATTCACCTTTTTGTTATCAAATTTGAAGTTTAAAACCAGTGAGCCAATAATTTAGCACATCCGATGTGGAGGAAGACTCTAATGTTAACGCGCATGCTAATTATTTCACAATTTAAACCAATTATGGAGGCCAATTTGATTTTGAAAAATCAATTTTAAAATCACTTAGTTGTTTTGAAAAATTAAGGTTTTTAATTTTCGTCTAACATGCAAGGAAACATATCACGCATACATCCATACATGCCATACATCAAAACAATAAAAACCAACAAATATTAAAATTGGACAATTATATCCAAATATCATTGCATATTATTCCTCGGTTTGAATAAAGAGAAAATCTACCACTCGTATGATCCAACTGCTTCAAGAAACTCGCGAAAAAACGAATAGAACGACCCGAACCGGACGACTTGACTTCTGCGCCCATTGCCCAGCCTGTGCCGGCTCCCCGGCCATTGCCGGCTCCACGACCGCCCTTGACTGGCCGAGCGGCTGCTGGTGGCCGACTCTCGGCCGAGCCTGCTGCTGGTGGCCGAGTCACGGCCGAGCTGCTCTTGGTGGCGAGTCCCGATCGGCATCTTTCTTGGTCTCGATCGGTTCGTCGATCGGGACTCCTCTTGTATTTGGACTTCTTTTTTTTTCATACTTTGAGTGTTCCAACTCGATTACAATTTTATTCAAAATAAAATACATCGAATTTACATCAAATTATAAGAAAAATAAATCCTATTCTACCCGTGGATTTTCTCACGGGAAAAACTTATACATGCCACAAAACGGGCCAAATTACCAAAACGCGTAAATAATTAAAAAAAACATCACATAGCCAAGATAATTGGATCATATTTTCCTGCAAGACAAATTTTAGCAAAATATTCCAAAAAATCATACTATACGAATATTTAATTGCTAGCATATTAATAACCAAATTAATTAAATTGAACAGAACCTAAAAACCTTGCTCCGATACCAATTGTTAGAATATAAAACGCAGCGGAAGCGAGTTGGTGATGATAATTTAATAAAAGGTTTTATAAACTAACCAACGTAAAAACCGGATCTATTTAGGCATGTCAACTAATTAACTAAACAGATCAATAAACAATTAAATAAACATATTTACGTATGGGAGTTGGTAATTTTACCTTTGACGCGAAGTGGTAGAATAATCCCTTCTTTGGTCGATTTGTCCTTCTTCGTGTTCCTCTCCGATCTTCTTGTATTTCTACCTCAAGATCTTCTAGAGTATATCCAGCCTACGTCCGGATGTCGTGTGGGCAACAATCTACCGGATTACTTGGAGTGCAAAAAAAGAATCGGCCGAAACTTCTCAAGAAACTTACGATTTTTGTTCTCTCTATTTTCCTTGAATATTTTGAGTATTTTAGAAAAATATTGTGGTTAACCAAATTGTGGAATCCAAGACGCAAGTCAAGATCCACAATTAAAACACACATAGAAAAATCGATTTCTTGGGCAAAAATTAATGTAATAATCGGCCATCCCAAGTCTCCTATTTATAGGTGTTTGGGCTACTCTAGGGACCTTAAGGAGGATATGGTAAGGACTCCCAATAGATATCTTCCTTCCATTATTAGGACTCTTCCTAATATGAAGACTCTATTAATATCAACTCAGTCCACTAATAAGTTAATATTTCACTTCCTACCAAAATCCCAAATTACGAAATTGGGCTCCTTTTAAATTAATTATTTCCCGTATTTAAGATATTCCATTACCATTAATTAATTTAAGCTACTGACAGCTTTTAATTAATTAATGTATTATACATGAGTATACCACTCGACCTTTATTATTATATCGGAAAATTAATTCCACCTGCAGGGTTTGATATAATAATCATTTCGAGTGCCTCAAGGGACATGATCAACCCGATTTGGTGGACACGATTTCTAGCTATAATATTAATTAACATATAAATAATAATATTGCCCAAAATATCGAGCATATTGAGTCAATCATTGTGGCTCTCACCCATGATAAATCAAAGCAATAAATATTAAATATATATAATTAAATATTAATCACTAGAATTAAGAAATAATAATTATCCGAGATGTACGTTCTTATAGTCAGTACAGAAGAATCTATCTCACCTCGATCCTGTTCAACGTATAACGAATACGCTAATATATGCTAATGGTCAAGACCAACCAATCTCAAGCATATACTACAACCTCTCACATAATGGTCTAATATTACATAGGTTGTGAACTAAATATTACTATATAAGGAACCGATAATGTGATCTTCTGTGGGACACTACACACCACATTATCTACAATATAAAGTAAATTAGACTGCATTTGCATAATCATAGCATGAATAAATATGCAAAACATGTGATAAATGAATTAAATATTCTCATAGATAAAGACCTGGAAATTAGGTAATACAAGCATAAAGTATGCTTTGACGTATACAACCCTAACACCCATCGGATCATTTACAACATAAACAATACAATTATGCATACACATATGCAAATCAATATGTTCATCAACATGAACAACAGAACATGAACGACAATATGACAAATCCACTAAGACGACCTCATGTTCGACAACATGAATGACAATATGCATGATCAAATCACTAACACTAACTGAATCGATATAAGATACTTGCCCCGAGTCCTTCGGGAGAAATATCGATATCAAACCATCACCGACGATTATCCGCGATGCTCGGCGATCCAAACGTACCATGGACTACAGATACTCATATCCTCGTCTTTACCATAATGTAACCTCGATACCCGAATATGCCAATAACCGAAATAAATCATATACATTATGATTAAACTCCCGGAATCGGAATGACAACATATAATCATTGCTATATGCATTATAAACGAAATGAAACTGAAACCATTCATTAAACATTATAACTGAGCAAGTAATAACTTGCCTCGATACCGATACGATGATGATGAAGCCGCTACCAGTCACAATGCCTTCGTCTACGAGCTCCTCGGCCCCGACCGAAGCAATTCACGAAGATACTCGAACACGACAGCAACATACGGTTCCAATCACCGATCAATAATCTCAACCTATCGAAGTAATCAAATAACACATATCCGATAACAATTAACAACCGACACAACCAACCAAATCATCTCAACGATTCAACGATATCTACAATACAAACTACAACTCGATGATCATAATCAATCAATACAACCGATCAATAAACACAACGGTTCCACAACTATCCTGATTAACCACAAGTCCGAATAATCCAATTCAAACAATTACGAATTCACAACCACAATGCGATTTCGGATACGAGCGTAAAGGAAATCATATTCGACGAACAATCACAATCTTTTCGGATTCCAAATTGATATCATGATTCGCATTTCATTAAGAACATATGAATTCTACCACTACAACCAACGAATATTCGATCTTCATATATAAAAATACCGATAATTCAATATACGATCGTCTTGCAATGTTAAATTCATCAAAAGTTCCTCAAGAACACTAATGGATTCGAAATCATGTTCATGACCATTAAAACAACATAATTCGATATCCTTTAACATGAAGATAATCTTTTAAACACGAATCAACAAGATTCCTTCTTGTTCATATTTGGTAAATTCATAGAACAATTTACCGGTTATTATCATGAATAATCATATTCCAAAGTCATCCGTAACCTTTCCAATTTCTAGTTCTTATTGACATATATAATTCAATAGTTCTTCAAGAACACGAATTATCCGAATTCACGTTCATGATCCATAAAATGACATAATCCGATGTGTTATAACATCTAAAAATCCTTATTCATCATGTTCTTCGACATACAATTCATATAACTTCAAGAATCACAATAGCACCACCATAATCGTTACCATACGAAGTAACCAACGACAAAACATCAAAAATCCGAATTGAAGAAGGGAATTACATCAACATATCTCTTGAATTCCATCCAAAACAATACGAAACATATCAATACTCATATATTGATAACAACATTAACTTAGTTCGGTATTCCAACTCGTTATCATGCTCATCAACTCGAATATATGATAATTATCAACTCAAGAACATCAATAATCAATCCAAATGAAATCCAAAGAGTGAAGAACTATTACCTTGTATAGACGAACCATGAAGGAGAACAATCAACTTCATTCCAAGAATCATCAATAATTTCAAGAACAAGACTTTAATCCATGTTCCTCAGCCTAATCTTTGTTAAAGATCATCATCTCTCAGTATTTGGGACCTCAAACTTCTCTCTAAAAACTCTCTCTCGATTGAAAGGAAGGAATGGACGAAATGAAGGATAATGCCCAACTACACATATATATACTGTATATTATTAACGTGCGCTAACATCTCATGTTTAGCGTGCGCTACAACCTTAGCGTGCGCTAACTGACTTTGTTAGCGTGCGCTATTGCAGTCCAGAGGCTACTGTCTGGCTTCGTAAACTAGCTTACATACGTAATGCCCATGTGTTAACGTACGTAAAACATCATGTCTAGCGTACGCAAGTCCTTTCCCTTAGCGTGCGCTATCCGAAGTTGACTTACTACAGCCTTCACCTACCCCGAATATGATCGTGACCCCACATGCCGAAAGCAACCAATAAAGCCAAGATTCCCTGTTGACCGATCTAATATTAGCGTGCGCTAACAACAGGCATTAGCATGTGCTAATGCTTTCCGACAAACATCAGTTGACTACTCAGAACATGCGCCGAAAGTGGCCTGGTACACACATAGATTCCTCGATACATTACGCACTAGCGTAGCTAAGTTATGTCCGTAGCGTGTGCTAAACCTTCACGATAGCGTGCGCTACTCGTGATTATTAGCGTGCGCTAATAATGTTACACTTAGCCATTTCCAACTTTTCTCGTCCGTCTCGACATACTGGATACGATTATATGCCGCACTATATTCTCTAATACAATTGTCGATCAAGTACGACAATTATACCGATACTGACATCTCAATCCTTCATTTATTTTATCTATATTGTACAGATTCCATGTTGTACAATATAACTCGGATAAAATAATATTAAACAACGATAGTAGAAGTTCCGGATATTACATACTACACCACTTAAAATAAGTTTCGTCCTCGAAACTTGCAATCCGTCATAGAAAAACAAGCAAACCGTTCAACCAAAATATTCCGAAACCATCACGACAACGATCAATCATCATTATTACCGAATAACCAAAATAGCGCGAAGTCGACGATCTCTTGAGATACTAGCAAGTGACTTCACTGTAAAGCCTCAATACGCTTACAATAACAATTCCATGAGTCTCAGCAAAATATATCATCTTCGGATGAAATAATCTATCTGTTTCAAACCTTATGCACTTTGATCGCACAATCAAATCCCAATCCAGATACAAATCAATAATACGATACAAGTGAAACAAGCTGTCAAAACAATGACAACATATCCCGAAATATCGACACAACGTCCGAACGCCCATACGATCGTTAACAATGATCAATCAACAAATTAGCCGAGAATATCATCGACATGATAAACTCTAATACGACCATCCAAAGCTCAAAACACAATCGAGAATATCATCATCATGATAAACTCCAATATGACAAACGAACGATCAACGATAATCGAGAATACCTTCACACGGTAAACTCCAACACGGTCAACACAGAACCACAGAAACAGATATACGAAAGAATAACATCCTCAAAATGACACACCAATCACATACAGTGTATCTCAATAAACATACCCGACTGGTGAGCATACCCCTTGGCGTACGAACAACCAATCGCAAATTGATGAACATATCAATTCATACAAGGAGTGGGAACGACCACTCATTGTCCAAAACAACCGGTATGGGGTCACCATTCCCAAATCTACACTTACAAAGAAATCATTCAAAAATCACTATGGTAAAATCGCGCTACTACCGTACCAATGGAATCACATAGCACATATGTCCCGATTTAACGAAATCCAAAGTTCCAAAATTACATCCTGTGCATCGATCTACAATACGCAGCATATTTCTCTTATCTGATCGACCAACAGATCATCTCTGGATAACCAAACTAACAGACTAAAATTCGAATCTCTATTCATCGCTCCATACTGATGTATTATCTAGTTCGTGAGTCACGTTTAAAACTCCGCGATGTTATGCACTTTGCACTAAATGCATATGTATATCGATCATATTTTCAAAACCAGTTTGAAATCATATATCTCGTCAAGAAGACAAATTTTCGAAACTTCTTTCAAAAATTTCAAAACTCAAAAACATAAATTTTGGTAAGACCACAAAATCAATTTTCGAAAAATTAAATCGGCTCGCTGGTGCCAAGTATTCGATAATAGTTTTCCTTCGAATCCATACGATTTTGAAGTTTAAAAATGAAAACTATGTAAATGATTGACCACATCCATATTCCTGTATACCAATCCGGCTCGTCACAAATTCCACTGACATTCCATCGGAAAACTACACGATTAATTCCAAAATCTCAATATATAGACTCTGATAAAAACTCCTCCTCCACATACTACTCGCAACGTCAATCCTTAATCCATCCTGAATCACCTCAAATATGATACGACAAAACATTGAAACAAATCAATAAATCAAACACAACGAAAGACTTCTCGAGAAGTTCCATTTGAACAAGTAACATAGGTAAATGATTGGTAAAGTGTTTTACAAATATCGGGAGTTTTTGAAAACAGAAAAGTCTTTTGAACATTAGGGTCTCAGCCCGTATCTCGTTCCGCATTACAAGAAGTTTAAAAAGTAGAAAACTCTTTTAGGACTCCAAGTCCTGAGTTATAAAACCATTTCAAAATCAATTGGGTCTCGACCCAAAAATCATTTTCCGTAAAACATATATTTTGAAAAGTATCATTTTCAAATGCTCAAAAGCGATTCATATATCACAAAATGAACTAACATGACTACATGTTCTTCTCAACAATCTATAGTCCTTCTCCGAATACACAATTAGTTTCCAAAACTCAACCGATATATTGATTTCCAAAAATCATGGCGTCTCAAGATCATCAATCATGTCCCAACTCTATCATCTCATCTTTGTGAAGCATAATATCTTTTGAATCTCAAACCATATCTACTTAGAACGGCAATAAATCTCAATGAAATTCAAAATCCAAATACTTACGGATCGTGAAGCCGACGATTCCCCGTAATCTTGGCACATGTCTCGACTCAAGAAAATACTCGACACAAATATTTTCAAAACACACGTTTTGCAAACTCGGTTCAACTTGAGAACACAACACATCTCTTTCAAGAGAATCTTGTTAACACCATTTGGAAAAGTTTACAACAAGCCTAGTACTATACTGGCAAATCCCATAACGCACAAGCCTGAGTGAACAACAAAGACTCACGGCTCTAATATTAGTCAATTGACAACTCAAATGACACGACAAAACGCGACCCAACTCGACCCAAATGCCTAGGTTTTCTCAACGTAAGCTCCGATACCATATTCTGTAACACCCCCAGATTTAACCGGAAATATTACAGCGCTGTGGACCCTGAGATGGAACCCACAAGCCTAAAAGAAATTTTCGCAGACATTAACAAATGCCCAAGAGGCCAACGATGGTACTATCTTTAAAAATGCACAAAGACTTATAAAATCCATTTATCAAAAACCGTTGTAAAAACTCGTTTGAAATCGCAAGGCCAAACGGCCGACACTCAAAAGTTTAGAAAACGATTTCCAAAGTAATCTCAGTTACCAGATACTGAAAGAGCATTTCAAAAGACTCACGCAGCGGAAAAAGACCAACCATAAAGATACTCTAGCAGCGGAATACAAGAACCAATCAAGAAACTCAATGCACAAAACATGTCCTAGCCAGTATCCTCCGGGAAGCTCATCTCTTCACGACCGCTACAAGCTCAATACTCCAAGAACCTAAAAAGAAATCCCACGACGGGGTCAGCCATAATGTCCAACAATGATAACCGTCACATCACATTAATAATTACATACCAATGAGAATACAACATAAGAATACGACCAACGTAATCTTACCGCCATAACTTTGCTTACTCAAGTAATTCTCATCAGAATAACCATTATCACATTTCACATCCTGTACTCGATTAACCAATAAACTCGAACATAATATATGTATTGTACCTCAAACAATACTAAAGGTTCTCAAACTATCATAACCAATTCACGATATGGAAAAGTACCAGTTCTGACCAATACAATCCATCGGATAGCATCATCAATCCCAAAACGATAATCGATTGTCCATCACAAGACGAATACCAAAGGAAATACGGAACATACCTCGAGATATGAAGTGCCACGACAATCATATCAGTCTAATACGAGATCAGATCAATGCAATACGGACACGGTCCTAACACAAGACCTACAAATGTATACTCATATGACCACGTCAATATGATCACAACAATAACAATCATGTATACTCAATGGAAATCTGACGATCCAGCGCCCTTAGCATAGATCCCTTTGTTGATCCTATCAGATCAGCATAAGGTGGATAACCAACAATACACATATGAACAACAACACATGATAAAATCAATGATGCGAATTTACAAGATTCCATCAACACAATACTGGTAATCCAACGATCCAGCGCCCTTAGCATAGATCCCCATGATGATCCCGTCGAACCAACGCATGGTGGAAAACCTGTCCAACGATCCAGCGCCCTCAGCATAGATCCCCATGATGATCACGTCGAACCAACGCATGGTGGACA
Source organism: Orobanche coerulescens (assembly GCA_033398695.1). Classification (NCBI taxonomy): domain Eukaryota; kingdom Viridiplantae; phylum Streptophyta; class Magnoliopsida; order Lamiales; family Orobanchaceae; genus Orobanche; species Orobanche coerulescens. The sequence goes on from CM065812.1 coordinate 85,240,895, forward strand.
TCCGATCCAGCGCCCTCAGCATAGATCCTCATGATCCCATCGGATCGTTTACAACATAAACAATACAATTATGCATACACATATGCAAATCAATATGTTCATCAACATGAACAACAGAACATGAACGACAATATGACAAATCCACTAAGACGACCTCATGTTCGACAACATGAATGACAATATGCATGATCAAATCACTAACACTAACTGAATCGATATAAGATACTTGCCCCGAGTCCTTCGGGAGAAATATCGATATCAAACCATCACCGACGATTATCCGCGATGCTCGGCGATCCAAACGTACCATGGACTACAGATACTCATATCCTCGTCTTTACCATAATGTAACCTCGATACCCGAATATGCCAATAACCAAAATAAATCATATACATTATGATTAAACTCCCGGAATCGGAATGACAACATATAATCATTGCTATATGCATTATAAACGAAATGAAACTGAAACCATTCATTAAACATTATAACTGAGCAAGTAATAACTTGCCTCGATACCGATACGATGATGATGAAGCCGCTACCAGTCACAATGCCTTCGTCTACGAGCTCCTCGTCCCCGACCGAAGAAATTCACGAACATACTCGAACACGACAGCAACATACGGTTCCAATCACCGATCAATAATCTCAACCTATCGAAGTAATCAAATAACACATATCCGATAACAATTAACAACCGACACGACCAACCAAATCATCTCAATGATTCAACGACATCTACAATACAAACTACAACTCGATGATCATAATCAATCAATACAACCGATCAATAAACCCAACGGTTCCACAACTATCCTGATTAACCACAAGTTCGAATAATCCAATTCAAACAATTACGAATTCACAACCACAATGCGATTTCGGATACGAGCGTAAAGGAAATCATATTCGACGAACAATCACAATCTTTTTGGATTCCAAATTGATATCATGATTCGTATTTCATTAACAACATACGAATTCTACCACTACAACCAACGAATATTCGATCTTCATATATAAAAATACCGATAATTCAATATACGATCGTCTTGCTATGTTAAATTCATCAAAAGTTCCTCAAGAACACTAAGGGATTCGAACTCATGTTCATGACCATTAAAACAACATAATTCGATATCCTTTAACATGAAGATAATCTTTTAAACACGAATCAACAAGATTCCTTCTTGTTCATATTTGGTAAATTCATAGAACAATTTACCGGTTATTATCATGAATAATCATATTCCAAAGTTATCTGTAACCTTTCTAATTTCCAGTTCTTATTCATAACAATCATGACATATATAATTCAATAGTTCTTCAAGAACACGAATTATCCGAATTCACGTTTATGATCCATAAAATGACATAATCCGATGTGTTGTAACATCTAAAAATCCTTATTCATCATGTTCTTCGACATACAATTCATATAACTTCAAGAATTACAATAGCACCACCATAATCGTTACCATACGAAGTAACCAACGACAAAACATCAAAAATACGAATTGAAGAAGGCAATTACATCAACATATCTCTTGAATTCCATCCAAAACAATACGAAACATATCAATACTCATATATTGATAACAACATTAACTTAGTTCGGTAATCCAACTCGTTATCATGCTCATCAAATCCAATATATGATAATTATCAACTCAAGAACATCAATAATCAATCCAAACGAAATCCAAAGAGTGAAGAACTATTACCTTGTATAGACGAACCATGAAGGAGAACAATCAACTTCATTCCAAGAATCATCAATAATTTCAAGAACAAGACTTTAATCCATGTTCCTCAGCCTAATCTTTGTTAAAGATCATCATCTCTCAGTGTTTGGGACTTCAAACTTCTCTCTAAAAACTCTCTCTCTCGATTGAAAGGAAGGAATGGACGAAATGAAGGATAATGCCCAACTACACATATATATACTGTATATTATTAACGTGCGCTAACATCTCATGTTTAGCGTGCGCAACAGTCTTAGCGTGCGCTAACTGACTTTGTTAGCATGCGCTATCGCGATCCGAGAGGCTACCGTGCGGCCGTACACTAGCTTACTGTAACACCCCCAATCCACTCAGGGATATTACATGCCGTAGACCCTCTCCTCGAGGATCTACGAGGCTGATAACTAAAATCAAACATCTAAACATCGCCTTTAAGGCTAAAATAACTCGGTAGACCGATTTGGTCTTTCAACAATAACATATAACTCAATCCCAAACACATACCCACGCAGGGGTCAAAATATAATAAACTCCCGAACAACGGGGAAAAGATCTGCGGCGGAAAAGCAAAATACAACTAGACTAATACGACATCAACGGATCCTCGTGTGATTAGTATCGTTCATCTTTCATCATCCTTCGTGCCGACCCTATGTTATGCTCCAAAACCTGAATGCAAAAATAGACATCCACCCCCCGAATAATCGGGGGTTAGCAAAACTCCACTGTTTTGCTAGTGCAAGAACAAAGTGCAAATATGAGCCATACAATTCACATTCCACGAATAACAATAACCAGGAAATCCTCAAAGATCCAAACGTAAAGAAAAAGTACTTCCTGAGGCAAGAGTTTGGGTAAATATTTCCAAAATCGAAAGATCACAAATAAAGGGAAACAATTTATAAACAGTTTAAAATGTCATCGAGAGTTTTAATAGAAAACAATTTAGGATTTCTGAATCCTTCTCTTTCCAAAAATCAACAGGGTCACAGCCCAAAGGTTTTGTTTTTCACAAATGAAACCAATAACAATACACAAGGTTAAAACCCACGTCACGCGTCCTCGACGGACATAAAATACACACGCACCCGTGAAGTTTCACTCGTGAATCCAGGGCGAAACCATTGGACTCCCTCCGTGGCCCCGTCGAACCCTCCCGAGGTGAGCAAACACATTCACAAAACATACACACCAAGTTGTGAAGTTTTTACTCGTGAACCCAGAGTGAAGTCATAGATTCCCCCGAGGCCCCATCGGACCGTCCCAGGGTGAGCAAAATACATTCACTAAACATACACGCACAGGCATCGCCTAGGACGAGGACGCCACCATGAATCCCACCCGAGGCCTCTAAGGACCCTCCCGAGCTGGCTAGCGAAACAATCAAGCACATGCATCGCCTAGGACCAGGACGCCACCATGAATCCCACCCGAGGCCTCTAAGGACCCTCCCGAGCTGGCTAGCGAAACAATCAAGCACAAATAATATATCACACCAAGTATATCCAAAACAACTCAACAAGAGGCATCAACCACCTAGCAAAACAACACGTCAAACCATAACGCATCGAAAGGAGATAATATATGTACACACGCATTATCAAGCGCAACATCAACACCAAACATATCCGTAAGATTCACATACTCGTTCACGAAATACACTAATCACAAAACACACACGGTTTTGAAAGAGGGCCTTTAACGAGGCTAGCCAATTCTTTTGAAAACTCATTTCAAACAAATAAACAAACACACCAAGACGATCACCAATTATCATATCCACAAAACAAGAATAGTATGGACAAGGTACTTGTCTTGAACAACCACAACGCGGAGAATCGACCGAAGTAGGTTGGCACGAACCGACTACGAACCCACCGACTCCACCGAACTCCAACTCGCGATAATAAACTACGGAGGACAATAACAACAATGAAAATGAATTCCATAGCACGACTCAAAGCCATTGAATTCAAAGAATGAATGACGAAAGTTCAAGTGTTTTCCCAAGCGGCCAAGAACACGATTTGTCCCGACAAAACACGAAAACGGAATTCCAAGTTGAAATATGGATATACAATCCATAGAATATGTTTAACAACATCATTTAACCACAATCGATCCGTCAAAAACGGATGGAAAGCGAGATCGAGAACAAATCCCCGAAAAGTTGATTGAAAGAAATCGAAATATACTTGATTCGACGAAGAACAATGGATTAAATGATGTTAAACACAAGAATACTACCAAGATTAATAATACCCATCATGAATTAATCAACAACATGGAGCGAATCGGACAAAAATGCAAAAACCCCAAATTCACGAAATTAGGGTTCTAAGGAAGATTACCTTGATTCGCTGGATCAAAGGATGATAACGGACGATTGATTGATGTTATGAACTCAAGAACTTCATGTATTTGTTGACAAACAACATGGATCGAATGCCCGACAGTAGCGTGCGCTACCTGCCGATCGTCCCCGAGTCCAGTACTCCAGTAACCCTCTGCCCGATGGCGTCTGGCAGGGCGGCCGATAAGCGTCGCTACACTGCCGGTTAGCGCGCGTAGCCTTCCGGCCGTAGCGTGCGCTACTCCGGTTCTGCCGCACCCGTCCGGCCGGTGCCACTGTCGTTCGGCGGGACCCGCCGTCCGGCCGGTGTTGCCGCCAAGACCCGACGACTTCGATTTAAGCGCCTGAAGCGAACACGGCGAAAAGTTCGCGGGCGACATCAACGACCGAAATGAAAACATAATGCAATAATTAATCATACGCGACCAAGAAGCGGGTCGAGACAACAATTACAAATACGGATACGTAACTTTGGATAAATTACAAAATGGCCCAAAACGCCCGAAAATCACGATACGTGATCGAATAACCAAACCGAAGTTCACAACACGTCTAACAAAGTTAAAAACGGGCTTACGGGAAACTCGAAGCAATGATTTGAGCGAGATTCGCAAGAATCGAACTCAAGTGCGGAAAAGTCGCTAAAAGCATGAAACTCCACAAAAGCGACACGAGCGAACTCGGATGTCAAAAGTGTAGAATTAATAATTCTCGGAATGGCCAAGAAACGGTCATGAGCGAGTTGTCAAAAGCGGACTTGGCCGAAAAAGAAATTTATCAAAATCGAAAATTACGGGTATTACATTCTACCCTCCTTAAAAGAAGTTTCGTCCGAAACTTAAAACAAGTAGGGAGAAGCAATATTCCTGCCGGGAAAACTTCGACGAGATACGCCCGAAAACTTCGCTCGGCGGCGGCTTGCAAGCCAAGAAACGCAAAGAGACATACGGCGTGAAAACACGCTCCACGACGACCAACACAACGCCACCGGTAGAAACATAATAAAACCAATAAGTGACAAGCGCTATCAAATAGATAGTACAATCAAGTCGATTATGCGAACAGTCACAAAACACACGAACGAAAATCAATACGATTGACCAACCCAACGGTTCATCAATCAAAACGCAAGCCAAACGCTGAACAAATACGGAATTCCACCGCCTAAGGGTTGGAAGATCGAAAACGAGACTAATTTCCCGAACTAAAGGGAATTACGAAGGAGCCTGAACATTCACCAGTCACGGAACGAGATCAACAAAAACCGAACAATCAAACGATCGAACCACAATGATCGAGACAACAAAAATCGAACAATCATGTTTGAATCACGAAGAACAATAAAATTCAAACAACAACTCCCAGGATGATCTGGTGAGAACAACAAGACATGCATTCCCATAAGATCCATAGGAAAGGGAATAGCGATTGAAAAGTCACAACAACAAACGAGTTATTCCGAAACAATACCACACTCGTTCGATCAACAAAAGCAAGGGGCAGGACAAGCTCAGAAATGTCAACGAACATAATGAGTCGACAAAGTCGAAAACACAAGAGTTCCAAATCCGATCCACTTCGAATAAAAGAACTAATAGAACCAGATGATGTCACTCCCGAACAAGGTTCACAAGAATCGAACCGAACCCGAAAAAGTCACAGCGATAACCAGATCGACCCGCAATAAGATCACAGCTCGTTCGGACGATGAAACCGAAATACAGAACAAGTTCATAAAGTATCAAAGAACATGGGCGAATCGATAGACTGGAGAAAGAGAAAATACCGAAGTCAAAATAGTACGGGTATTACCTTCGTCCTCGTCCACGAAATTCACAAAAACGGGAGCAAGGTAACAAGACATTAAACAACCGATACATAACGGAACCATCACCGATGCACACGGTCATACTAAACCAAGCTCTAGCAGCTCGCACATGCACGACAACGCAGAAATCACCACGAGGCGACAACATTCAACACCAACATCCCGCCTCTCACAGAGGGCTAACACGACAAATGTGTGGAAAGCGACTCAACGCTCACACCGCCAATTCGATCATACTCGGGAGCAAACATCATAATGAGAACGCGAACATCATACATATATACCCAGCCCTTAAACGGGAATGGATAGGTTTTAAAAACGAAAACCTCATTTTGAAAATAATATTAGAAGAACACCGGTTGATCTTGAGTATCATCTTTCAAAAAAAATACAAACGTGAAACATCGTTATCGAGACTTTGGAAAACCATCTCGCATTTGTTAAAAAAAGAGGACACTTTTTGTTAGTGAAAAACTTTAAGAATATTCGACCCTCGGGTCTAAATAAAAGTGTTTCTAAAACATTGAAAATATCTCAAAACATTTTGGTCCTCGAGGTAGAAGAATTTTAAAACATGTTGTGGCACCTTGGATGTACCACGAGAAAGTAATTTATTTTAAAAGTACGTCTCGAAATTTATTTTCTAAGATACTCAAGGTTTTCAAAGATAATTCAATGGGCTAGAATGCCCAAAAATTTCAGGTAATTACACAAAACTTTATAGCGCCGTGGGTTCCGCGCCGGAACTCAGCACGCTAAAAACCATTTACAACGTCAAAAAGGCCGATGACGGTAATATTTCAAAAACTCACAAAAGCCATTTACAAAATACTAAATACCGTCATAAGAATTTCGCCAAAGCGATCAAGGCCATAACGCCAAAAACTCGGTTAAGGGAATCGGTTTTTGAAATAAATCTCAGTCGGTAAAATACCGAAAGTCATTACAAAAGAACTCACGCAGCGGATAAAAGAAATACGGTTCAACATGCACAATCCAGCAACACTACTCCTCATATGAACGAAATATGAGAGTCAAATAACCACATATCATGAAATCAAAATCCATAAGAGGATTAGTCACTTAACAAATAATCATAAAAATAGCTCGTGTCACACGAGGCACAACACAAAGAAGGGAGACTTACATCCATAGGTCGCACGAAGATGATGATCGCCCCACGATACTAATCACGACCAACAAACTCAGACGACGCGTCGCGACACGACTCAGTCAGACAAAATCCGACGAGACAAAACTCAATAAACACCACTAACCCGACAGCCTAGGTTTCCACAACCTAAGCTCCGATACCATTTATGTAACACCCCCAATCCACTCAGGGATATTACACGCCGTAGACCCTCTCCTCGAGGATCTACCAGGCTGATAACTAAAATCAAACATCTAAACATCGCCTTTAAGGCTAAAATGACTCGGTAGACCGATTTGGTCTTTCAACAATAACATATAAGTCAATCCCAAACACATACCCACGCAGGGGTCAAAATACAATAAACTCCCGTACAATGGGGAAAAGATTCTGCAGCGGAAAAGAAAATACAACTAGACCAATACGACATCAACGGATCCTCGTGTGATTAGTATCGTTCATCTTTCATCATCCTTCGTGCCGACCCTGTGTTATGCTCCAAACACGAATGCAAAAATAGACATCCACCCCGAATACTCGGGGTTAGCAAACTCCTTTGTTTTGCTAGTGCGAAACAAAGTGCAAATACGAGCCATACAATTCACATTCCACGAATAACAACAACCAGGAAATCCTCAAAGATCCAAACGTAAAGAAAAAGTACTTCCCGAGGCAAGAGTTTGGGTAAATATTTCCAAAACCGAAAGATCACAAATAAAGGGAAACAATTTATAAACAGTTTAAAATGTCATCGAGAGTTTTAATAGAAAACAATTTAGGATTTCTGAATCCTTCTCTTTCCAAAAATCAACAGGGTCACAGCCCAAAGGTTTTGTTTTTCACAAATGAAACCAATAACAATACACAAGGTTAAAACCCACGAGTAGCGTGCGCTACCTGCCGATCGTCCCCGAGTCCAGTACTCCAGTAACCCTCTGCCCAGCCCGATAGCGTCTGTTGGGGCCGATAAGCGTCGCTACACTGCCGGTTAGCCGCAGCGACCTTGGCCGTAGCATGCGCTACGCCGGTTCTGCCGAACCGTCCGGCCGGTGCCCTGTCGTTCGGCCGAGACCCGCCACCGTCCGGCCGGTATTCGGCCCGAGACCCGGCGACTCGATTTAAGCGCACGCAGGCGAGCGGCGAAAAGTTCGCGGACGACATCAACGACCGAAATGAAAACATAATGCAATAATTAATCATACGCGACCAAGAAAGCGGGTCGAGACAACAATTACGGATACGGATACCGTAACTTTGGGTAAATTACAAAATGGCCCAAAGCGCGAAAATCACGATCGTGAGCGAATAACCAAACCGAAGTTCACAACACGTCTAACAAAGTTAAACGGACTTACGGGAAACTTCGAAGCAATGATTTGAGCGAGATTCGCAAGAATCGAACTCAAGTGCGGAAAAGTCGCTAAAAAGCACGGAACTCAACAAAACGACACCGAACGAACTCGGATGTCAAAAAGTGTAGAATTAATCATTCTCAGAATGACAAAACGGTCATGAGCGAGTCGTCAAAACGGACTTCGGCCGAAAAAAGAAATTTACCGAAAATCGAAAATTACGGGTATTACACTTATGTACGTAATGTCCATGCATTAACGTACGTAAAACATCATGTCTAGCGTACGCAAGTCCTTTCCCTTAGCGTGCGCTATCCGAAGTTGACTTACTACAGCCTGCACCTACCCCGACTATGCTCGTGACCCCACATGCCGAAAGCAACCAATAAAGCCAAGATTCCCTGTTGACCGATCTGATATTAGCGTGCGCTAACAACAGGCATTAGAGTGCGCTAATGCTTTCCGAAAAACATCAGTTGACTACTCATAACATGCGCCGAAAGTGGCCTGGTCCACACATAGATTCCTCCTGATGCATTACGCACTAGCGTACGCTAAGTTATGTCCGTAGCGTGTGCTAAACCTTCACCATAGCGTGCGCTACTCGTGATTATTAGCATGCGCTAATAATGTTACACTTAGCCATTTCCAACTTTTCTCGTCCGTCTCGACATACTGGATATGTATACATGCCACACTATATTCTCTAATACAATTGTCGATCAAGTACGAGAATTATACCGATATCTTGACATCTCAATCCTTCATTTATTTTATCTATATTATCTGATTCCATCTTTGTACAATATAACTAGGATAAAATAATATTAAACAACGGTAGTAGAAGTTCCAGATATTACAAAACGGACTCCGGCCGAAAAAAGAAATTTACCGAAAATCGAAAATTGCGGATATTACATTCTAGTACAAATAGAAAGCTAGAAAGGTTGATTCCTTAACCAACAGAAAAGGAAAACGGTTTATCTTGGACCGATATAAAGACAAGATTGTACCGGTTAATCTTGGACCGATAAAACACAAGATTGTAACGGTTTCCCTCAGACCAATAGAGGACAAGGCGGAAAGGTTTATCTTAAGCTTACAGAAAAAGATATAGAGAGAGGACGTACGCATATTACCGAACCTCTATATATTGTTGTGTAATTTACATTCCGTACTTTATCACTTCCGTAATCGCAAAAGACTTTAAAAACTCTATGCTGTACTATTTTAGTGGCGGTGCCAAACTCAACAATTGGTATCAGAGTGGGTATCTCTTATACATCCGAGGAGAAAAAGATCCAATGGCGCTTCACTTTGCACAGGTCGAAGGCCTCGCCTTAAATCGACCTCCAGTTTTTGATGGATCAAATTGTATGACATGGAAAAAGAAAATGTCAATATTCATCCAAATTTATGTTATCAAGATTTTGAAGCTTATTTGCCTTGGTCTAAAGATTCCTACGAAAATGGATGGCTCTCTCAAAAGATTCGAAGATTATAGTGATGAGGATTGGAAAAGTGATCATCACAATTGTATAACAACTCAATTGCTATATTGTGCTCTTAATCCGGAAGAGCATAATTGTATATCCTCATGCGATAGTGCCAAAGAAATTTGAAAAATGCTAGAGGTAACACATGAAGGAACGAACCAAGTCAAGGAGACGAAGATCAATATGGTTCTCCATACTACGAGCTTTTCATGATGAAACATGAAGAGTCCATTAACAATATGCTCGACCGATTTTCGGTCATTACAAATGGACTTGCCTATCTCGAAAAACCCTTCTCGAGTAGTGAAAAAGTCAAGAAGATATTACGATCACTACCTCGTGAATGTGACGGAACGGTTACGGCAATCATGGAATCTACAGATCTCAATACACTAGATTTTAGCACCATTGCCGGTTCGCTAATAAATTAGGAGATTGTCCTTAAATCAAGGAACACGAAGCCGAAACCGAAGGAAAAGTCAATAGCTTTAAAAGCTAAAAAGATGTCAAAAAATGAAGAATATATCCCAGTTGATGATAATGATAAAGAATCGGCTGTTTTGCCAAAAACATAAATAAGTATCAAAACTTATTAAACCGGTGAAGAAAAGACTTCTACACGAACGAGTCAAAGAGATTCGACAATAATTATCAAAATTATGGAAAACCAGGCCACTTTGCAAAGAATTATCGAGGCTCTACCTCCAAGAAGGAAGTACTAATAGCCACATGGAGTGACGAGGATGAAGAAGAAGATAATATTCAAAATAATTTCACATTCATGGAAAGAAGTTCGTTTGACGATAACGACAATGAAAGTTAAGTAAGTATCTCATCTCACGATGAATTATTTAATGCTTTCAAACTATTAAATACGGATTTTCAAAATTCGTTAACTTATAACAAATTCCTCAAAATGAAAAATAAATTTTTGGAAGACGAAATCTGCAAATTAAACGAAAAAGGAAAATTAATTGAAAATGAATATTCTCTCTGTTTAGAAAGAGAAAATAAATTAAAGGATGATTTATTAAAAGTTCAAAATGGACTAAAAGATTTAACGAACAAATTTTCTCTCGAGAACGAGAAATTTGAAAAATTACTTTCAGTTAAAAAATTTCGTTAAATAAACAAGGATTATGATTCCACAATGTGATAAATATATGAAAATCGGACATTATATTACAAATTGTAAAAGCCCAAGAAGAACGATAAAAATAAAAAAAATATGGATCCCAAAAAGAACCATAATACCAAACATCATTTATTTACCAAATGAAGAATGACTGAGAGTAGGTTGGATCCCCAAAATTCAAAATTAATTATTTCAAAATAATTGGTATTTAACTCACGAGGAGTTATTTTTTTAAAGGGAGATATTTTTGAGGGGGAGTTTTACCCATTTCTTTTCATATTTAATTTTTCATTGTTTATATGATTTTTCATGCACTTTTTGCTAATGACAAAAAGGGGAAGAAGAATCAAGAGAAAAATGAGCCGAAAAATAATAGTGGAGGAGAAGAAGCTAAAAGAAAAATATACAAAGATGTTACGGGATAAGTTGAAAAGAAAAGAAGGAATGATGGGGAGGAGAAAACTAACAAAACGGACAATGCCGTAATTTTGATATGTATATGTTTTATATTTTTGCAGGTATAAATTCCATCTAAGGATTGTTGTTTTGTCATCATCAAAAAGAGGGAGATTGTTAGAATATTTTATTACACATATTCAATTTAGAGGTTTTGATGATAAGTTGATAAACATCGAAAAACAACAATGAAACAAACAAAAACAACAACGAATCAAGAAGAAGTCGGAGATGCACGAGCTGGACAAAAGAATATTGAATTGAAGCAAAAACATACATAACATACGCTATGTAACATAGCTAACGAATGTAACAAAGACCCAGCTGAAGACAACTGAGTATGGCATGGCTAACGTACGCACTGCATGAAACTCAACGTACACTATGGATGGTGCTTAATGTACGTAACACATAGAACTTAACGTACGCTATGCAATATGAATTACGAATTCAAATAAATTATTTTGTTGGATTGATTCTAGAAGGTCAAAAATCTTGCAACGGATACGTGAAGATAACGTACGCTATGAAGAGAAATTATTGTACGCTACAAAGAGAACCTAACGTACCTATGAAGAAAGTTAACGTACGATACAGAATAAACAGAAGCTACTGGACTGATTTGAACATCACATAACGTACATAAATGGAGAGGTTAACATACGCTACAGAGCTTAACGTACGCTTCAGATGATGAATAACGTACGTAATGAGAGATGCAGACCCAACGTCTACTTTAGGGCTTGAAGCCTATAAATACCACCTCATATGGTATTCACCATACAATAACTTCAGGCAATGTTTATATACATCAGATATTATTACATACATTTTTGTTGTTGTAATCGAGCTTAATTCATAAGAGTTCGAGTGTTTAATTTACTCAGCCGTATACGAGACAAAATAAAGGAGTGTAGATTGATTCGGTGTTATTAGGATCGTGTATCCGGCATTATTAGAATCATAATATAAATACAAATGAGGTTCTTCTAGTACCAATAGAAAGCTATAAAGGTTGATTCCTTAACTAATAGAAAAGGAAAACGGTTTATCTTGGACCGATATAAAGACAAGATTGTAACGGTTTATCTTAGACCGATAGAAGACAAGATTGTAACTATTTCTCTCAGACCGATAGATGACAAGGCGGAAAGGTTTATCTTAAGACTATATAAAAAGATACGGAGAGAGGACGTAGGCACATTGCCGAACCTCTATATATCGTTGTGTAGTTTACATTCCGCATTTTATTGCTTCCGCAATCGCAAAAGACTTTAAAAACTCCATGTTGTACTATTTTAGTGGCGGTACCAAACTCAACAATTGGTATCAGAGTGGGTATCTCTTATACATCCAAGGAGAAAAAGATCCAATGGCGCTTCAATTTGCACAGGTCGAAGGCCTCGCCTTAAACCGACCTCCATTTTTTTATGGATCAAATTGTATGACATGGAAAAAGATAATGTCAATATTCATCCGAGCTTATGATATCGAGATTTGGAAGGTTATTTGCCTTGGCCTAAAGATTCCTACAAAAATGGATGGCTCTCTCAAAATCTTCGAAGATTATAGTGATGAGTATTGGAAAAGCGATCATCACAAATGTAAAGCAACTCAATTGCTATATTGTGCTCTTAATCCGGAAGAGCATAATCTTATATCCTCATGTGATAGTGCCAAATAAATTCGGAAAATGCTAGAGGTAACACATCAAGGAATGAACCAAGTCAAGGAGACGAAGATCAATATGCTTCTCTATACTACGAGCTTTTCATGATGAAAGACGAAGAGTCCATTAACAATATGCTCGACCAATTTTCGGTCATTACAAATGGATTTGCTTGTTTCGGAAAACCCTTCTCGAGTAGTGAAAAAGTCAAGAAGATATTACGATCATTACCTCGATGGGACGGAACTGTTACGGCAATCATGGAATCTAAAGATCTCAATACACTGGATTTTAGTGCCATTGTCGGTTCGCTAATAAATCAGGAGAGAGTCCTTAAATCAAGGAACCGAAGCTGAAACCGAAGGAAAAGTCAGTAGCTTTAAAAGCTAAAAAGAAGTCAAAAAATGAAGAAGATATCCCAATTGATGATGATGATGAAGAATCGGCATTTTATGCCAAAAACGTAAGTAAGTATCAAAACTTATTAAACCGGCGGAGAAAAGACATCTGCACGAACGAGTCAAAGAAATTCGACAATAATTATCGAAATTGTGGTAAAAACCAGGCCACTTTGCAAAGAATTGTCGAGGCTCGACCTCAAGAAGGAATTACTAATAGCCACGTGGAGTGACGAAGATGAAGAAGAAGATCATATGCAAAATAATCTCACATTCATGACAAGGAGTTCATTTGACGATAGCAACGACGAAATCCAGGTAAGTACCTCGTCTCACGATGAACTATTTAATACTTTCAAACTATTAAATATGGATTTTCAAAATTTGTTAATTGATATCAAATCCCTCAAAATGAAAAATAAATTTTTGGAAGACGAAATCTCCAAATTAATCGAAAAGGAAAATTAATTGAAAATGAATATTCTCTTTATTGAGAAAGAAAAAATAAATTAAAGGATGATTTATTAAAAGTTCAAAATGAACTAAAAGATTTAACAAACAAATTTTCTCTTGAAAACGATAAATTTGAAAAATTACTTTCACTTAAAAAAATTTCGTTAAATAAACAAGGATTATGATTCAAACAAAATGATAAAAATGAATCCTTAAACTTTAAAATACCCCAATGTGGTAAATATATAAAAATCAGGCATCATATTACCAATTGTAAAAGCCCAAGACGAATGATAAAAATAAAAAAAAAATACGGATCCCAAAAGGAACCATAATACCAAACATCATCTATTTACCAAATGAAAAACGACCGAGAGTCGATTGGATCCCTAAAATTCAAAATTAATTACTTCAAAATAATTGGTATTTAACTCACGGGGAGTTATTTTTTTAAAGGGAGATATTTTTCAGGGAGAGTTTTACCCATTTCTTTTCAGATTTAATTTTTCATTTTTTATATGATTTTCATGCACTTTTTGCTAATGTCAAAAGGGGGAGAAGAATGAAGAGAAAAATGAGCCTAAAAATAATAGTGGGGGGGAATAAGCTAAAAGAGAAATATACGAAGATGTTACGGGAGAAGTTGAAAAGAAAAGAAGGAATGATGGGGAGGAGAAAACTAACAAAATGAACAAAGCCAAAATTTTTGATTTGTATATGTTTTATATTTTTGCAGGCATAAATCTCATCGAAGGATTGTTGTTTTGCCATCATCAAAAAGTGGTAGATCGTTGGAACATTTTATTCCACACATTCAATTTAGAGGTTTCGATGAGAAGTTGATAAACATAAAAAACAACAATGAAACAAAGAAAACAACAATGAATCAAGAAGAAGTCGGAGATGCACGAGCTGGACAAAAGAACATTGAATTGAAGCAAAAACATACATAATGTACGCTATGTAACATAGCTAACATACGTAACAAAGACCCAGCTGAAGACAGCTGAGTATGGCATGGCTAACGTACACACTGCATGAAACTCAACGTACACTATGGACGGTGCTTAATGTACGTAACACAGAGAACTTAACGTACGCTACGCAATATGAATTACGAATTCAAAAAAATTAATTTGTTGGGTTGATTGTAGAAGGTCAAAAAGCTTGCAATGGATACGCGAAGATAACGTACGCTATGAAGGGAAATTAATGTACGATACGAAGAGAACTTAACGTACCTATGAAGAAAGTTAACATACGCTACAGAATAAACAGAAGCTACTGGACTGATGTGAACATCATGTATCGTACGTAACCGGAGAGGTTAACATACACTTCAGATGATGAATAACATATGTAATAAAAGATGCAGACCCAACGGCTAGTTTAGCGCTTGAAGCCTATAAATACCACCTCATATGGTATTCACCATACACCAACTTCAGGCAATGTTTATATACATCAGATATCATTACATACATTTTTATTGTTGTAATCGAGCTTAATTCATAAGAGTTCGAGTGTTTAATTCACTCATCCATGTACGAGAGAAAAGAAAGGAGTGTAGATTTGATTCGGTGTTATTAGTATCGTGTATCCGGCATTATTAGAATCATAATCTAAATCTAAATGAGGTTCTTCTAGTACCAATAGAAAGCTATAAAGGTTGATTCCTTAACCAATAGAAAAGGAAAACGGTTTATCTTGGACCGATAAAAAGACAAGATTGTAACGGTTTATCTTAGACCGATAGAAGACAAGATTGTAATGGTTTCACTCAGACCGATAGATGACAAAGCGGAAAGGTTTATCTTAAGCCTATAGAAAAAGATATGGAGAGAGGACGTAGGCATATTGCCGAACCTCTATATATCATTGTGTAGTTTACATTCCGCATTTTATTGCTTCCTCAATCGCAAAAGACTTTAAGAACTCTATGCTGTACTATTTTAGTGGCGGTACCAAAATCAACAATTGGTATCAGAGTGGTTATCTCTTATACATCCGAGGAGAAAAAGCTCCAATGGCGCTTCAATTTGCACAGGTCGAAGGCCTCGCCTTAAACCGACCTCCATTTTTTGATGGATCAAATTGTATGACATGGAAAAAGAAAATGTCAATATTCATCCGAGCTTATGATATCGAGATTTGGAAGGTCATTTGCCTTGGCCTAAAGGTTCCTACAAAAATGGATGGCTGTCTCAAAAGCTTCGAATATTATAGTGATGAGGATTGGAAAAGCGAGCATCACAATTGTAAAGCAACTTAATTGCTATATTGTGCTCTTAATCCAAAAGAGCATAATCTTATATCCTCATGTGATAGTGCCAAAGAAATTTGGAAAATGCTTGAGGTAACACATGTAGGAATGAACCAAGTCAAGGAGCTGAATATCAATATGCTTCTCTATACTACGAGCTTTTCATGATGAAAGACGAAGAGTCCATTAACAATATGCTCGATCGATTTTTGGTCATTACAAATGGACTTGCTTGTTTCGGAAAACTCTTCTCGAGTAGTGTGTAGCACCCCAAACTAGGCGGATATTACAGTACCGTGGACCCCCAACTGGGACCCACCAGGTGGATGAAACTTAATGAATTAAATAATATAATTATAGTACTGAACCACATTATATCATCAATTACTCCGATGAGTAGTTTCAAGTACAACAAACCCAGGATAATATAGAATACGTGTATATTTTATATGAAGATAAAATATACAACACTGAATGAAAATGAATATCCAAACGGAAAATCTGCAGCGGAAATATAAATGAAGAAACATGAATGACTGAAAAAGGACTGGAGCCCCCTACTAGTATCATTGGGACTCCTCGCCGTCTATGTTCTCTTCCCGTGCTTTAGCCTTCCCATGACCTGAAAACAACATCCCCCAACGGGGTCAGTTACACAGAACAACAATCCTCAAGAGTTGAATAAACACAATCATGATATATCTTAATTATCAATTTAAGCTGAAGAGAGGCATCATAGTACACCCGTAATGGTATGTGTGAGTGCAGAAGACGAGTGTCCGGACACACCCGCCCTTCTACCTAATTAGTCTCACAGAGGTGCATTACCGTGTGCACAGTCCATTGTGTCAGTGAACCCGATCACATGACTATCATGTACCCGACTAAAAATTCCACACATCCCCATCCGGCCATGCAATATGAACCCAGAAGGCCACCAGAATGAAAATAACCAGTGAGTAATAGTGAATAACAATACAACAAAGGACAAGAAAGACTCACGGAGATGGAATAATAATAACATGAATGATATCTCATTGAAATGATTGGAACCGTCGTTCCTCGTGAATGAAATGATTATTTGACAATTACAAGTCTCAATACGGTTAATACATTATGAATGAGTTATGATTTTGAATGAACAACAACGAAAGGAATGAGTATCCTTTTAACCGAGCAAGAATTAACTTACTCAACACCGGTGAAGAATGTCCCTCCTCGAACAAACGTCTTAAAAGAGATGTCGGTAGCTCGAACAACCTTGAATAACACAATTACCAATAATCCACTTAATAAACGATTCAAACATGATCACAACCCACTTCAAAAGTCGATACACCAATATCCAAACTCATTGGGGCATTATGACAAACACTTGGCAAACATTCATCCTTTGATTATAATCAACCCCAACTATATCGGAACCAAACTCCAAAATGAGTAGTTCAATCCCACAAAACACCTTCAATGATATCAATAATCCAATATGAATTCACAACTCAAGGTTACGACAACTATAATCGGAAACCCCAAAAAATAACCAAAGTCAACATCAAGGGTTCTTGATTAGTTCTCCAAATATTCATCAAATCGGAAAAACACATCAATAAATCGGTAGGAATGAATGTATCCAAGATAGATAATCCATATCAAACATATTCCAACATAATAGTAAGCTTACACGAAGAGATCGGAGGGAAAAATACTCAAAATCCGAAATTCTACATCCAAGAGATCATTACCTTGATTTGATGTGTTGGAGAGGATGAAATGATGATTAATCCGAATGATAAGCTTGAAGATGATGATAGATGGATTCAGCTCGAAGAAATCTCTCCAATATATACTGGTCCCAGCTTAGCGCACGCTATGTCCTAATGTATAGCGTGTGCTAACAGGTTAACCAGACAGTCCAGTGAGCTCTGACTGCCTCTTTAGCGTACGCTACAAACTTGGTAGCGTGTGCTAACGTCTTCCCGATAGCGTGCGTTAACCCAAAAAGTTAGCGTGCGCTAACTGATATCTGATGCCCAGTGACTGAAGTCCAGAACCTCCTGTTCTCTGAATCTGCACGTGATAGCTTACGCTACACCCAAGACTCAGCGTGCGCTACTACACCATTAGCGTACGCTAATATCAACTCATAGCGTACGCTATAAATTATTCCAATTCAGTCTAGTACCCACTGGACTATGCCTGATCGACCTTAGCGCGCGCTACACTGATAGCATAGCGTGCGCTATCCAAACTCACTAGCGTGCGCTACTTACCATTCGTAGCGTGTGCTACTACAACTCAACTGCAGTCCAATGCCTTCTGGACTGTCTGCCTGAACCACGTTCGCGTGCGCTAATACTGAGAGGTAGCGTGTGCTAGCCGTACTCAATTAGCGTGAGCTAAAGAGAGTACGTAGCGTGCGCTACTCCTCACACACAGCCCAATACGACGATGGCAAATATGATAATCATGGTCCGATCCTCCAACCAGGTAGGAAAACGAATAATAACTGATACACGATACAAATACTCTGAACGATGAATACAATGATTGAATATGAATGATGAATGATTATTAATGAGTGAAAATTACTGAGTGACAATTACTGAATGCTAATTACTGAATGATAATGACTGAATTACAACCGGGTATTACATACATCCCCCCTTAAAAGAGTTTCGTCCCCGAATCTAAGGGTCAAACAACTCGGGATAACTCCCCCGGATGATATCCTCGGTTTCCCAGGTAGCTTCTTAGACTCCGTGTCTAGACCACTGAATTTTAACTAAAGGAATCGTCTTGTTCCTCATCTGTTTGATTCGCCGCTCTAAAACTTGTATAGGATGCTCCTCATACGAATGATCATCCGCGATATCGATTTCATCGAACTGAAGTATGTAGCTCGGGTCGGCAATATACTTCTACAACTGAGAGACGTGAAACACATTATGAATTCGGCTCAACGCCGGAGGTAAAGCCAATCGATAAGCTAGATTGCCTACTCGATCCAAAATCTCAAACAGTGCAATGAATATCGGACTGAACTTCCCCCGTTTCCCGAAATGGAAAATACCTCAACTCGGGGATACCTTGACCAAAACATGGTCACCTGCCTCAAACTCTAATGGCCGACGATGGTTATCTGCGTATGATTTCTGTCGACTCTGAGCGGTCAACAAACAACTCCTGATCAAATCTACCTTCTCACGGGCGGCTATAAGCATATCGAGATTGGTGCCTATTGATTCTAATAAGTCATCCCAACACAAAGGAGATCGACAACGATGACCGTACAAGGCCTCGTAAGGTGTCATCTTAATCGAAGCATGCCAACTGTTATTGTACGTGAACTCGATCAACGGTAGTTGGGCTTCCCAATCATCATTCCGATAGAGGACGCATGCTCTCAACATGTCCTCCAATGTCTGAATAGTCCTCTCTGATTGTCCGTCGGACTGAGGATGAAAAGCTGTGCTGAGATTAAGATGAGTTCCCATAGCACGATGAACTGATTTCCAAAAATGTGACACAAATCGCCCGTCACGATCGGAAACGATACTCTTAGGAGTACCATGCATTCTCACTATCTCTTT
The DNA here is from genome assembly GCA_033398695.1 of Orobanche coerulescens. NCBI lineage: Eukaryota > Viridiplantae > Streptophyta > Magnoliopsida > Lamiales > Orobanchaceae > Orobanche > Orobanche coerulescens. The sequence goes on from CM065812.1 coordinate 85,260,790, forward strand.
GATGAACAACTGGGCAAGTCTCTCAGGATCCCACGTATCCTTAATCTCAAGGAATTGAGCTGACTTAGTTAGACGATCCACAATTACCCAAATTTTATTCATGCCACGACGACTCGTCGGCAAACTCGTGATGAAGTCCACAGAAAAAAATAACTTCAAAAGTTATCGGGTCCTTGACCCGTGCACAGGGAAAACAATTAAAAAGAAAACCATTTCAACGTAATTTGGGGTCCTCGACCCAATCTAAAGAATAACACCACAAGATCCAATACACAGAATATCATCCCAGCGCATTCAGAGACACTACCTCTTATGCGATAAATCCTGTTCAAGACCCTTGATTAATTAACCCTCGGAGATCTCGTTAAATATCCTTGGTTAATTACCCCTGATACTAACGTTTAAAACAATTTGAAACAAACTTTCAGAAACACGAATCACGGTCTATATCGAGACCAGCATTTGAAAAGAGTTGAAAGAACTTTTAAATACGAAAATTGTTCGGTAACGGGGTCTTAGCTATCACTCGAATATCCGTAACCAATAAGCCTGCCAGGCGCCTTCCTTGCACACCTGTGCACCGGCGTTCACTCCACTATGTTGGCCGCCCCTTGAACATGTCACCGCTGTAATATCCGTGTTTTCTATTTTTGGTAATTTCTATTTTTGGTGTATGTTCGTTTCGGACAACTCGCTTGACACTGTTTTGGAATTCTGAATCTGTTTTGTTCTTGGAGTTTCTCCGTTTGGACGAGTTTCGATGATGTTTATGCGTATTTTCGTCTTGAGTTATATTTTATCGCATGTGTATTCGATTCTCGTAAAACTCGTTCGATTTTGTTATTTTCCTATTTCCATCAGTTCATATGGTTGAGTGGAGTATGTTGTGAGTTTCAGATTGTTAATCCGACGTTGTATCGTGATTTTCGGACGTTTGGGCCGTTTCGTAATTTCCTATAAGTTTAGGGAATTTGTTTCTTGTTCGATTATTGTTGTGTACCTCGGACCGTTTCGGGTTATGGAATATTGTTTCTCGTTGCATGTAATTTTCCCGGACCGTTGGGTCGGCATATCATGTTTTGGTTTATCGTCTTTTTCCATTTTGGTAGTGTCGTCTTGTGTCAAGAGCTGACTGGCCTGACCTGTGCAAAACGGCGCAAGACCCGCGGCATTTTGCGCCGTGTCTGTGCGCCGTGTTGCCCAGTGGTGCCCGCTGCCTTGCGAAATGGCGCAAGACCCACGGAATTTTCGTCGTGTCTGTGCACCGTGTCGTACAGGGGTCGCCCGCTGACCCGCAATACGGCGCTGAACACGGCGCTATTTGGACCGTTTGTTGCGCCGTGTTCTGTCCAGTGTATAAAGGACAGACGGGTGTTTTAACCCCATTTCTTCCTTTTTCTCCCGTGTTTCCACTTCTCCTTGGCGATTTCGGGCGATCTCCCTCAGATATTACCTTCCATCATCTTATAACTCGGAATTGGACATTCTAGCACGAATCAATCATCTTTCTTCCACCATTCCATCGTTGAATTGATGTAATTGGATATTATACCTAATTTTAGGGTTCTTGGTTTTTATTCATTTTTCCTTTCGTTTTTGCTTTGATTGATGATGAATTATAGTTGGGTAATCGTGGTGTTATGTTTTCCTAGAACTTTAGCAGACCAATTCCAAGTTTCTCCCCTTCATTAATCGAATTTGAACCTTATGCCTCCGTAGTGTTCGGCGTATTGTCCCTTAGGGTAGAATGCTAATTAATTCGTGATTTCTCAGTGGAATTGTAGTTGATTGAGTCTCTATTGTTGTTAGGATCGGATTTGTGAAGATTGTTCGGACCGAAACCTTTTCCTTCCACCGTTTTCTTCGCCTCGTGTTATCCAAGGCAAGAACATGTATTACATTCTGTCATGTATGTATGATTTTGATGCGAATGATGTAAATGGTATTATTGAACGAATGTGATTGTTTCTCTTCCACCTGGGGATGCCATGTGGCCTCTAGGGGCCGATACTAATGGGTACGGCCACGGAAGTGGACATGGGTGCGTGTGTTGATGTTCTTCCACCTGGGGATGGTTCGACGGAACCTCTGGGGCCGATACTAATGGGTACGGCCGTGGAAGTGGTTTCGCACCTGGGGATGGTTCGACGGGACCTCTGGGGACCGATACTAATGGGTACGGTCGCGAGTTACCAAGTGCGTATGGTTTTGGTGCGGAAACTTGAGGATATCTGTTTTTAAATGTAAATGTGATATTCCGGATTTCAAATTTTTTTCCTAAATGGTTTGTTTGCGTTGAATCTCGTATGTATATAATGTTTTGTAATTGTGTACTTGACCTAGCTATTCGAATGTTAACCCCTTAAATGGGGGAAATGCGTCTTATGCATTTCAGCTACTGGTCGAGCTGAGGAGCTGGCACGGGATGCGCACGCAAAGGATGGGCTGGCATGATGATGTGGCTCGAGTCTGTATTTTTATGTTTTATCATTGCATTTGTTGAGTACTGGAGTTAGACTGATTACTTTTAAACTTGGTTTAAGTCCCCTGCGTGGGCAATGAATTGGTATTTAACTTATGTTTCATGTACTCCGTTAAAATGTTTTGGCCGAGGCCACGACCTTATTTACTTTTTGAGTGCATCTTTTGGGATATCATTGTGGTTTATGTGTCATGAGTTAGCCTGGTAGACCTCACGAGGGTTCTATGGCGTGTAATGTCCCATTTGTGAATTGGGGTGTTACATTTATGGTATCAGAGACTTAGGTTTTGAATACCTAGGCTGTCGGTAAATTTTGGGTCTGTCAGTTGCGTCGTTAGAGTCAGTCGTTGAGCCTAATATCATCATGCTACCGTCTTTTTGTGCGACCCGTGGCCGTAAGTCTCCTTGAACTCTTATACTTCTATAATTCGTTTTCTTGCGTTGTTCGGAATTGAGAATTGTGATACCAACCTTGTACATTGTGAATCTTTCTGATCTTGTTCTTTTCATATTTTCTTCAGTATGTTGAGAGGTCGTGCTAGACCATCTAGGGGATGCGGACGAGGCCGTGGACGGGGTGCAGATAATGAAGAGGGATCACTTTCTCAGTCCTCTGTGGACTCAGCCTCTCACTCAGTGCCGTCGGGTAATAATGCCAATGCCGGGGTTACTGCCGTACTTCAGCAGTTAGTAGCCCAGCTTGCTCAGATAGCTCAGGGTGGATGCCAGAATCTGCCCACGACACCTGAAGAGGAAGCTAGTAAGTGGCTTCAGACGGTGACTAAGATGCACCCTCCTTGTTTCTCCGGATCTTCTGACTCCCTTGGTTGGGAGAATTGGCTCTTTCAGTTGTCCAGGACCTTTGATGTCGTAGCTTGTCCCGAAGACAGGAGGGTACATATTGCCCAGTTCCTCCTGGATAAGGAAGCTGCGGAGTGGTGGGAGGCTGTTGCGCCCAGAGACCGTTGAGCCACTTGGGAGGAGTTCAGGGCTGCTTTGGAAGCTGAATATTGTCCGCCGCCAGTCAAAGAACGCAGAATTGTGGAGTTCTTCACTGCCACTCCGCAGGATGTGTCGATTTCTCAGGCCATTATCTCTTACAATCAGCATTCGGGTTTCGTGAAAGATCAGGTGAGGACGGAAGCTGATAAAATCCGTTACATCAATATGCGCATATCAGGCAGAGTATGGCACCGGTCATGTGTGCCACTTTGAAGGAATACCAGGATCGCGCTCTAGCGATCGAGATGGCCGTCCCAGAATCAGAGTCAGTTTCAGAAGCTAAGAAGCAGAAGACTACTGGCGGATTCTCGACTGGTAAGGGTGGTCAGTTTTAGAGGTCTCGTTCTACTCCTACATCTGGGAAGAGGCCGTTTCATCAGGCTGGTGGATCTCAGGGTAACCGTTCGGTCCAGTCAGTTGCACCTGGCGGGAGAGTTTGTTTTAATTGCAGTCAGCCCGAGCACGTTATGAAGGATTGCCCATTTCCGTTAGTTACTTGCTTTACTTGCGGACAGACCGGGCATCGAGCAGCTTATTGTGAGAGGTCCACGAGGGCCGCTAGAGTTCCGAATACCACCTCCGATCATAGGGAACACAGCACTCCAGCTACTCATGTTCCGCAGAGTTCGGGCCGTGGTAGGGGTCGGGGTCAGCCGGATCGCCGTACAGTATCGAGTTCGGGTTCAGTTCACCCCCGATTGTATCAGATGAGGCGGACAGAGGAGGCAGACATTCCGGTGGCGTCAGGTACCACTCAGATCCTTACTCATCTAGTTTCAGTGCTTTTTGATTTGGGTGCTACCCATTCCTTTATTGCTTCGAATTGTGTGAGTCGTATTGGCTTTGACTGCTTGTTTGAGTGTGAACCGTTTGTAGAGAGTATGCCAAGCGTGGATCGTATGGTTGGGGACCGGGAAGTTAAGGATTGCCCAGTGAAGATCGTGAGCCAGGATTGGCCCTCGAATCTCATTGTTATAGACATTAAGGGTGAGGATTTGATCCTCGGGGACGATTGGTTGGATCGTCACTGTGCTATCATGAACTATAGGACTTGTACCATCTCGATAGTGGCCGAGGACGGCACCGAGCATACTCTCGTCGGTTGTAAGCCGGGTAGATCGGGGAGTGTGATTAGCGCCTTGAAGGCGATGAAACTTCTGAACCAGGGTTGTGTCGGCTACTGGTGTTATGCTCTGAAGGCGTAAGATGGTGGAGTTGATTTGTCGTCAATTCCAGTTGTTAGTGATTTTTCCGACGTATTTCCGGATTACTTGCCGGGATTACCACCACAGTGAGAGGTGGAGTTTCCTATTGATCTAGAGCCGAATGCGGCCCCTATTTCTCGAGCACCGTACCGTATGGCACCGTCGGAGATTTTAGAGTTGAAGAATCAGTTGGGAGAGTTGTTAGATAAAGGGTATATTCGACCGAGTGCATCGCCTTGGGGTGCGCCTATACTTTTTGTTAAGAAAAAGGATGGATCACTTCGTTTATACATCGACTATCGCGAATTAAACAAGTTAACCATTAAAAATAAATACCCTTTGCCCAGGATCGACGATTTATTTGATCAGCTTCAGGGAGCGACAGTCTTCTCGAAGATTGATTTGCGATTGGGCTACTACCAGTTAAGGATTCGGGACAGCGATATACCGAAAGCTGCCTTTCGGACGAGATATGGCCATTACGAGTTTGTGGTTATGCCTTTCGGACTAACCAATGCCCTAGCAGTGTTCATGCAGTTGATGAACAAAGTTTTTATTGAGTATCTGGACAAATTCATAGTCATCTTTATCGATGACATTCTTATCTATTCACGGAGTCGGGAGGAGCACGCCTTACATCTCCGGATTGTATTAGACATTTTGAGAGCTGAACAGTTGTATGCGAAGTTCTCTAAGTGTGAGTTTTGGCTCGAGGAAGTGATGTTCCTCGGGCATGTGATTTCAGCAGAGGGAGTTCGGGTGGACCCGCATAAGATAGAGGCAGTGATGGCTTGGGAGCCGCCTAAGAATGTGAAGGAGGTGAGGAGTTTTCTGGGTCTTGCCGGCTAGTACCGTAGATTTGATGAGGGATTTTCTAAGATTGCTAGACCACCCACTCAGTTGCTCCAGAAGACTCAGAAATTCGAGTGGACCGCAGACAGACAGGGTAGTTTTGACGAGTTGAAGAGACGACTAACTACTGCACCCGTGTTAGCGTTGCCTCAGGGGAACGAAGATTTTGTGATATATAGTGATGCTTCGGGCCTTAGGCTCGGATGTGTTTTGATGCAGAGAGTTAGGGTTATTGCTTATGCGTCCCGCCAGTTGAAACCTTATGAGGTGAATTACCCCACGCACGATTTGGAGTTAGCTGTGGTCGTTTTCGCCGTAAAGATCTGGAGGCATTATCTCTATGGGTCGTCGTGTAAGATTTTTACAGATCACAAGAGTTTGAAGTATATCTTCAGTCAGAAAGAGTTGAATATGAGACAGCGTAGGTGGTTGGAGCTAATTAAAGATTACGACATCGAGATACTTTATCATACGGGTAAGGCTAACGTAGTGGCTGATGCATTGAGCCGAAAGCCGATGGCGTTACAGATGTTAGAGGTACTTACATCACAGAGTAGGATCCAACGAGATTTTATTTGTCAGAATATCGAGGTTTGGGTTCAGAGAGTTCAGGGTCAGTTATGTGCGCTGGAGATCACTTCGTCCTTGACTGATGACATCAAGGCAAAACAGTATGATGATCCGTTTTTGGTCCAGTTGAGGGAGGATGTGAGAAAGGGGAAAGCCCCTGTATTCGTGGTCCAGGATGATGGAGTTTTGAGATTTCGACGTAAATGACCTTACAACACGCCATGCACGGATCACTATGTATTTAGGCGAGAAAACGGACATAAGACGTGGAGTCTCGGTCTCGGCCGTGTCATATGACACGGCCCGTGTCATGCTGTGCCCGATAGTGAAATCTCGCTGCCGACCGAACCCGACCGTGTCAGGCGACACGGCGGAGTCACACTCTTCCGGATAGTGAATTCTCGCTGTCCGACCAACCCGACCGTGCCAGGCGACACGGTCGAGTCCTGCCGAACATGTTGCGACCGCACATGCAGCCGCGACCGTGCCAATCGTCACGGCCCGTGTCCGACAGCCAGCCAACTTCTATTATTGCTTTTTTTTTTAGTGTTTTGTTGTTTTCCCTTCCCTCACATGTCATGATTAGACTTACATGTTATGTGGGGTGGCTTATAACTATGTTTATTGTATGATTCCCTCCCTATGATTTGATTCCTTTATATTTTATCTTAATGTTTTGTTTTTCATTTCAAGATCATGTGATCTTGTTTTCATCCCTTAGTTGTTAGAAGACTACACTTCGATAAGTAGTCTTGTTCATGCTTGTATGAAACATGGTATGTTGAAGAAATAAGAATACACTTGTGTTTTCTTGGTGAATGATTTTCATCGAAACCTTGATTATAATTCGACGCATTTTCGAGTTTTAATCTAATCGATTCTCAATAGGTCTTGAGGAAAGATTACCTTATCAAACTATTGGTCTAGTTTGATAAATCATTCATATTGTTCTTGTTTACGTAAGCCGAATTGCCCTACTTTCGATTATTTCTTACGAGCGTTACACATATTCGAGTGTTTTGAGGATCAACTATATTTCCGCTGCATTACATACGAGTTTACGTCCATTTTCATACGTAATTCGTATCATTAGTGGCATCGGAGCCCAAGGCTATTTCCTTGGCAATTTTATTGAAGATTTCTTGTTCAAAACTATCTCTTGAATCTTGTTATGGATTTCTCCGATCCCGATTTCTTGATGAAACTCCGGGATGTACTAAGCGGTCTACCGGAACCACGTTGCAAGCAAGACGCGGGGATGACGCACGTCAAATACACCATGCGGACGAGTTTAAAGTAAACGAACTTCCGGAGTTCGTTGGAGGTACCGATCCCGAAGCTTATTTGGAGTGGGAATGGAAAATTGAATGTGTGTTCGAATTCAAAGACCTTAACGACGAGAAACGTTGCAAATATGCAATTCTCAAGTTAGGGAAGGGTGCTTCTCTTTGGTTCGAATGAGTAAAGACGCGAAGAGCTCGGGAGGGAAAAGCAAAAATCCGTTCGTGGGATTCTTTAAAAAGAAAACTTCGTCAGAGGTATATGCCAACATCACACCGGTTAACCTTATACCGGAAGATTGCCGATTTCATGCAAGGCAAACTAAGTGTCGGTGAATATATTGAAGAGTTCGAAATTTTGGTCTTGATGGGAGAGCTAGAAGAAAAGGAAGAGCAAAAGATGTCATGTTTTATATGTGGCTTAAACAAAAACATAGCCAACACGTGGAGTTATACTCATATGAAGATTTCGACACTTTATGTGGATTATGTGTGAAGATAGAAGCCCAAAATAAATTGATGTTTTCAAGACCCGAATTTCCTTCCAAATTCGAGAATCCAAGTGCCGGTTCGAGTTTGGGTACTAAATGCACCGCGCCAAGTCATGTCCCTGTCATGGCACCTAAGGCTCCATACGTACCCAAGGAAACAAGTTTGGCGAAGGTAAGATCTTTCAAGTGTCAAGGATTCCGCCATTACCAAAATGCATGTCCGAACAAACGGGTGGTGACACTAAGAGAGGCTCTTGAGATCGAGAAGAATTATTGGCCGAGGACGAAGAAGAAAGACTCGGTGACGTGTTTGACGTAGACGCCAAAGAAGAAGAAGAGGAGTGCGAGGCTTACAATGCTCCGGACTATGACACGAGTCTAGTCCTTCGCACATTACAAGTCAAGACGGTTTTGAGGGACACGGAACAACGAGATCAAATATTCCACACCAAGTGTCAAATTAAAGACAAGTGGTGTAGTTTGATAATCGATGGAAGAAGTTGTATGAATGTTGCTTCAAGTGAGATGGTGTCGAAGCTCGGAATCGTCACTACTACTCATCCGAAACCATACGTGTTACATTGGCTCGATGATGGGAATAAGGTGAAAGTTTCGAAACAAATACGGGTCGGATTAACTATGGGCTCGTATGGTGACAACGTACTATGTGATGTACTCCCAATGGATGCATGCCACATACTTTTGGGACGACCGTGGCTATTTGATAGAGACGTTTTACATCGAGGAAGGAGTAACGAATATGAATTCCGGAATACAGGCAAGAAGATCGTGCTTAAACCGATGGCACCCCAAGCCATTCGATCAATGAGCTCTAATCAAATGGAGAAACCGAAGCTTACTATGTTTGCTAGTGAGAAAGAGGTGAGACACGCTATTGACGATGGCGAGCATGTGTATTTATTGATGATTAAAGAAACACGAGATGTTGACGTAATTGTGCAAGGCAAGAGAGATATCGATACCTTGCTACGAGAATTTGCGGATGTCTTCCCGGAAGACTTACCACCGGGTTTACCACCCTTACGCGGGATTGAACACCAAGTCGACCTTGTACCGGGTGCATCACTCCCTAACAAGGCCGCCTATCGATGTAACCCCGAGGAGACAAAGGAGTTGCAAAAACAAATCGAGGAGCTAATGAATCGCGGGTACGTTCGAGAAAGTTTGAGCCCTTGTGCGGTTCCGGTTTTACTTGTTCCAAAGAAGGATGGGTCATGGCAGATGTGTATAGATAGTAGAGCCGTGAACAACATAACCATCAAATATCGGTTCCCAATTCCGAGACTTGATGATATGTTGGACGAGTTGCATGGTTCGGTGATTTTTTTGAAGGTTGATTTGAGAAGCGGCTATCATCAAATTCGCATGCGGGAAGGAGACGAATTGAAGACGGCTTTCAAGACAAAACATGGATTATATGAATGGCTCGTCATGCCCTTTGGCCTTACAAATGCGCCAAGTACTTTCATGAGATTAATGAATGAGGTACTTAAGCCGTTTTTGGGAAAATTTGTCGTCGTATACTTAGACGACATCTTGATTTATAGTCGATCATTGCAATAGCATACCCGGCACTTGAGGAAAGTCTTCGAGATCCTTATGGATCAAAAAATTTATGGAAAAAAGGAGAAGTGTTCGTTTCTAGTCGAGAGTGTAGCCTTTCTTGGCTACATCATTTCTAAAGAAGGAGTGTCGGTTGATCAAACCAAGATCGAGGCGATAAAATCTTGGCCTACCCCCAAAACCATCACGAAAGTCCGATCCTTTCACGGACTTGCTTCATTTTATCGGAGGTTCATACGAGACTTTAGTACCATTTCTAGCCCGATAACGGAATGCTTAAAAAAAGGACCGTTTGTGTGGAACGGGGCTGCCCAATGGGTGTTTGAAAAATTGAAGGCGAAAATGTGTGAAGCACCTATCTTGGCTTTACCCGACTTTTCGCAACCTTTTGAGGTAGAATGTGACGCAAGTGGAGTGGGTATTGGGGTGGTCCTCGTCCAATGGAGGCGACCAATTGCATATTTCTCGGAGAAATTGGGTGGGGCTCGACCCAACTATTGTACTTATGACAAGGAATTCTATGCCATTGTGAGAGCTCTTGATCTTTTGAGCCATTACCTTCGGCCGAAACATTTCATCCTACATTCGGATCATGAGTCTTTAAAATATATTAACGGACAACAAAAGTTGAGTCCGAGACATGCTAAATGGGTGGAATTCTTGCAAGCATTCCACTTTTCATCGAAGTACAAAGATGGCAAGAGCAACGTTGTGGCGGATGCTTTGTCTAGACGGTATGCCTTGCTCTCTACTCTTGACATTCGGTTGCTTGGGTTTGAAGCATTGAAGGAGTGTTATGATGGAGATGTGGATTTTGGTGAGGTTTTCATTCGGTGTAAATCGGGCCCATTCGGAGAGTTTACGTTGCAAGAAGGATTCCTTTTCAAAGGAATTCGCCTATGTTTACCTAAACACCCGATTCTGGAATTGTTAGTTCGGGAAGCTCACAGTGGAGGCTTGGCCGGTCATTTTGGTTCGGCTAAAACGTTGGAGGTCCTTAAAGAGCATTTTCATTGGCCGAAGATGCAAGTGGATATACACGACATAATTAATAAGTGTGTAACATGCCATATTGCTAAAAGTTCGTTCAAACTGGGAGTATACATACCTTTGCCGATTCCGGAAACACCGTGGGAAGATGTCTCAATGGATTTTATTGTTGCTTTGCCTCATACTCAACGAGGGAGAGATGCTATTATGGTTGTCGTAGAACGATTTTCGAAGATGGCTCACTTTGTGGCTTGCCACAAGACGGAGGACGCGAGTAACGTCGCTGATTTGTATTTCCGAGAAATCGTACGATTGCATGGGGTTCCAAAAACGATTGTTTCGGATCGGGACTCAAAATTCCTTAGTTATTTTTTGGAACACCTTGTGGAGAAAGGTGATAACCAAACTACTATTTAGCACGTCACATCATCCACAAACGGACGGTCAAACCGAGGTAACCAATCGAACGTTGGGCACTTTACTACGTGGTCTTGTGAGCAAGGCACAAAAGGATTGGGACTTGAAACTTGCACATGCGGAGTTCGCTTATAATCGTTCTCCTACTCATGCCACGACACACTCTCCGTTCGAAGTAGTTTATGGACTAAATCCGTACATGCCATTAGATCTAATTCCATTGCCAAGTGACGAGTTAGTGCACAAGGATGCGGAATCAAAACTGAAATCGATGATGAAATTACACGAGCAAGTACGTAATCGAATCAAGGAAATAAACGAGGCTTACAAAAGAAAGTAGAACAAACAAAGAAGGCTGAGGTTGTTCGAAGTTGGTGATTTGGTTTGGTTGCATTTGAGGAAAGAGCGATTTCCAAATAAACGTAAGAATTAATGCCGCGAGCGGAGTGACCGTTTAAAGTAATGGCAAAGGTGAACGACAATGCATACAAATTAGAACTTCCGGGAGATTATGGGATTCATGCAACCTTTAATGTTGGGGACCTTTCGCCTTACATCGATGATGACGGAATTTCGGAATTGAGGACAATTCCTTTTAAAGAAGGAGGAGATGATACGGAATCAATTAATACAAATGCAAAAGACGAAGTAAGAATCGACGTAAATGACCTTACAACACGCCATGCACGTATCACTATGTATTTAGGCGAGAAAACGGACATAAGAGGTGGAGTCTCGGTCTCGGCCGTGTCATGCTGTGCCGGATAGTGAAATCTCGCTGCCGACCGAACCCGACCGTGTCAGGCGACACGGCCGAGTCACACTCTTCCGGATAGTGAATTCTCGCTGTCCGACCAACCCGACCGTGCCAGGCGACACGGTCGAGTCCTACCGAACATGTTGCGACCACACATGCAGCCGCGACCGTGCCAATCGGCACGGCCCATGTCCGACAGCCAGCCAACTTCTATTATTGCTGATTTTTTGAGTGTTTTGTTGTTTTCCCTTCCCTCACATGTCATGATTAGACTTACATGTTATGTGGGGTGACTTATAACTATGTTTATTGTGTGATTCCCTCCCTATGATTTGATTCCTTTGTATTTTATCTTGATGTTTTGTTTTTCATTTCAAGATCATGTGATCTTGTTTTCATCCCTTAGTTGTTTAGAAGACTACACTTCTATAAGTAGTCTTGTTCATGCTTGTATGAAACATGGTATGTTGAAGAAATAAGAATACACTTGTGTTTTCTTGGTGAATACTTTTCATCGAAACCTTGATTATAATTCGACGCGTTTTCGAGTTTTAATCTAATCGATTCTCAATAGGTCTTGAGGAAAGATTACCTTATCAAACTATAGGTCTAGTTTGATAAATCATTCATATTGTTCTTGTTTACGTAAGCTGAATTGCCCTACTCTCGGTTATTTCTTACGAGTGTTACACATATTCGAGTGTTGTGAGGATCAACTATATTTCCGCTGCATTACATACGAGTTTACATCCATTTTCATATGTAATTCGTATCACTATGTGTACTGAGTGTTATTGAGCTGAGACAGAAGATCTTGAGTGAAGCTCATATCACACCTTACTCCATACATCATGGTACGAGTAAAATGTACAAGGATGTGAGAAGTAACTACAGGTGGAGTAATTTGAAGACAGACGTTAGCGAGTTTGTGTCGAGGTGTTTGACCTGTCAGTAGGTTAAGATCGAGCATCAGCGGCGGGGCTTTTGCGACCACTTCCTATCCCGGAGTGGAAATGGGAGGATATTTCTATGGATTTCATTACCAGTATGCCTAAGACTCGGACTGGAATGAACATGATTTGGGTCGTTGTCGATCGACTAACCAAATCAGCTCATTTTCTGGGTATTAAGGACACTTGGGGCCAGAGAGACTAGCGCGAGTGTTTATTGCGGAGATAGTGAGGCTGCATGGGACCCCTAAGAGTATTGTTTCGGATCGTGATGGCCGGTTTATATCACATTTTTGGCAGGCCGTTCATAGAGCTTTGGTGACCGAGTTGAGACTCAGTACATCCTACCACCCTCAGACAGACGGACAGTCTGAGTAGACGATACAGATGATGGAGGATATGTTGCGAGCCTGTGCTTTAGATTGGAAGGATGATTGGGAGTCGCACTTGCCATTGATCGAATTCACATACAACAATAGTTGGCACGCCTCGATCAAAATGGCACCATTTGAGGCACTGTATGGTAGGAAGTGCAGATCACCGTTGTGTTGGGATGATACATCTGAGCTAATTGGCACCAAGCCTGATATGGTAGTTGACACGAGAGAGAATATTGCTTTGATTTGCGATAGGATGTTAACGGCTCAGAGTCGACAGAAGTCTTATGCCGATACACGTCGCCGGCCATTGGAGTTTGAGGTGGGAGACCATGTGTTGCTTAAGGTGTCGCCGACACGGGGAGTTTACCGCTTCGGTCGGAAGGGTAAACTTAGTCCGAGATTTATTGGGCCATTCGAGGTTCTAGAGAGAGTTGGAGAGCTTGCATATCGGTTAGGCTTGCTGCCGTCCCTGAGCCACGCGCATAACGTATTTCATGTTTCCCAGCTTAGGAAATACGTACCGGACCCTTGCCATATTATTGATTTTGGAGAGATCGAGTTGGGGCCTGACATTACCTTCGAGGAGAGGCCGATTCAGATCTTAGAGCGTTGAGTGAAGCAACTCAGGCACAAAACCATTCCTTTGGTTAAAGTGCAATGGTCGAGGCATGGATCCGAGGAAGCCACGTGGGAGACGGAAGAGAGTATGAGGTCGAGATACCCCGAGTTATTCGCGTTGTAAGTTTCAGGACGAAACTTATTTTTAGGGGGAGAGAATGTAATATCCGTGTTTTCTATTTTTGGTGTATGCTCGTTTCGGACAACTCGATTGACACTGTTTTGGAATTCTAAATCTGTTTTGTTCTTGGAGTTTCTCTGTTTGGACGAGTTGCGATGATGTTTATGTGTATTTTTGTCTTGAGTTATATTTTATCGCATGTGTATTCGATTCTCGTAAAACTCATTCGATTTCGTTATTTTCCTATTTCTATGAGTTCGTATGGTTGAGTGGAGCATGTTGTGAGTTTCGGATTGTTAATCCGACGTTGTATCATGATTTTCGGACGTTTGGGCCGTTTCGTAATTTCCTATAAGTTTAGGGAATTTGTTTCTTGTTCGATTATGGTTGTGTACCTCGGACCGTTTCGGGTTATTGGATATTGTTTCTCGTTGCATGTAATTTTCCCGGACCGTTGGGTCGGCATATCGTGTTTTGGTTTATCGTCTTTTTTCGTTTTGGTAGCGTCGTCTTATGTCAAGAGCTGATTGGACTGACATGTGCAAAACGGCGCAAGACCCGCGGCATTCTGCGCCGGGTCTGTCTGCCATGTTGCCCAGTGGTGCCCGTTGCCTTGCAAAACGGCACAAGGCCCGCGGCATTTTGCGCCGTGTCTGTGTGTCGTGTCGCACAGGGGTCGCCCGCTAACCAGCAATACGGCGCTGAACACGGCGCTATTTGCACCGTTTGTTGCGCCGTGTTCTGTCCAGTATATAAAGGACAGACGGGTGTTTTAACCCCATTTCTTCCTTTTTCTCCCGTGTTTCCACTTCTCCTTGGCGATTTCGGGCGATTTCCCTCAGATATTACCTTCCATCATCTTATAACTTGGAATTGGACATTCTAGCACGAATCAATCATCTTTCTTCGACCATTCCATCGTTGAATTGAGGTAATTGGACATTATACCTAATTTTAGGGTTCTTGGTTTTTATTCGTTTTTCCGTTCATTTTTGCTTCGATTGATGATGAATTATAGTTGGGTAATCGTGGTGTTATGTTTTCATAGAACTTTAGCGGATAAATTCCAAGTTTTTCCCCTTCGTTGATCGAATTTGAACCTTATGCCTCTGTAGTATTCGGCGTATTGTCCCTTAGGGTAGAACGCCGATTAATTCATGATTTCTCAGTGGAATTGTAGTTGATTGAGTCTCTATTGTTGTTAGGATCGGATTTGTGAAGATTGTTCGGACCGAAGCCTTTTCCTTCCACCGTTTTCCGTTATGTGTGTATGATTTTGATGCGAATGATGTAAATGGTATTATTGAACGAATGTGATTGTTGCTCTTCTACATGGGGATGACATGTGGCCTCTGGGGGCCGATACTAATGGGTACGGCCACGGAAGTGGACATGGGTGCATGTGTTGATGTTCTTGCACCTGGGGACGGTTCGACGGGACCTCCGGGGGCCGATACTAATTGGTACAGCCGCGGAAGTGGTTTCTCACCTGGGGACGGTTCGACGGGACCTCTAGGGACCGATACTAATGGGTACGGTCGCGAGTTACCAAGTGCGTATGGTTTTGGTGCGGAAACTTGAGGATATACTATTTTTAAATGTAAATGTGATATTCCGGAATATTGATTGCAAATGTTTTTCCTAAATGGTTTGTTTGCATTGAATCTCGCATGTATATAATGTTGTGTAATTGTGTACTTGCACTAGCTATTCGAATGTTAACCCCTTAAATGGGGGAAATGCGTCTTATGCATTTAGTCTTGATCAGTGAGGAGGCGCACGGGATGCGCACGCAAAAATGATGGGCTGGCATGATGATGTGGCTCGAGTCTGTATTTTTATGTTTTGTGATTGCATTTGTTGAGTAATGGAGTTAGACTAATTACTTTTAAACTTGGTTTAAGTCCCCTGCGTGGGCAATGAATTGGTATTTAACTTATGTTTCATGTACTCCGTTAAAATGTTTTGGCCGAGGCCACGACCTTATTTACTTTTTGAGTGCATCTTTTGGGATATCATTGTGGTTTATGTGTCATGAGTTAGCCTGGTAGACCTCACGAGGGTTCTATGGCGTGTAATGTCCCATTTGTGAATTGGGGTGTTACAACCGCCGCCGGCGATCACTCCCGCAAAAGCTGCCCCTTGCACGCGCATTAGGTAACACCGGTGCTCACCAACCATATGGAGCCGCACATTGCAGCGTACACAAGGCCGGAGTACACGCTCCGCCCTCAGGGGTTCCCGGGTACGACGTTTCTCACAACAAGTATCCACATTGTTTCAAATATCAAGCACACAGACAAACGTTACAACAATTATCATCTCAGTACACCAATTCACACAAATTATCCGCCAGTCCATAACCACACAGCTAAACAATATCATGCACGTTATCAATCAAAACTCAACCACAATAAGCCTTCAGGCATAACCAACCAACGCCGCACATATATCCTTATATTGCAACTCAACCGAATATATATATATATATAACCTTACTATATTATATCTATAAGTGTAGTTCATACATCAATCTAAGTTGAGTACGTCAACTAGTGTTAGCATTCATCACTCGGCATTCACTGACATAGGCATATATATCAATATACGTATATACATACATATATTTAACATATAAATATATATATAAATCTATATATCTATATATATATACACACACACACACACATATATATATATATACATTGGTATAAATTCACAAACTTTGACAACAATGATTTCACGTAGTTACAATTCGTATATCAAGGTACTTGCCTTGGTAATCTCTCGCGAATACTCCAAAAATACGGTCGATTGGAAAAATCCGGAACTCCAATGCAAACCACGATCGGAAAGGCTCAACACCAGATTTTCGTAGGGAATACGTCCCTAATATCCTATCATCTAATAAACAATCAATCATACGAGGAAAACATCGTAAAACGACTGAATCCCCCTCTGTGGCATTTCCCCGGACACCTTGAAGGCGTCAACTAAGAACTCATATAAACAACGAATCGATAATGGTAAAACCATGGAAAGATGATGAAAATGATATAACACAACTTAATCTTCGATTACACATCAGTAATCTGAGTTAATATGGTTTGAATGTATGAAACCTATCAATATCCCCAAATTTCCCAAAGTTTAGATTTTAAGAAAAACTAAACTTGATTCGGTTGATTGTAGGACGTTATGGGATGATTAATCGATGTTAGAAACTCAAGAACTTCGCAGATTGATTGCTGAACAACACATCTTTGTGTCCTTGAAGACCCAGACGCGAAAAGGATAGGATGGATTTGAGAAAATAAGTGTAAACCCTTCTGCTCGATCATATTTATACTGCCCAGTGTGTGCCGATCACTTACGGCCATAACCGGCATCTTTACGGCTGTAACCGGACTTCTTCTAGATGCTGCCCAGCACCTTTACGGCCGTATGATTTTATTCTCTCATATATCTGTCCTCGTTGATCCTTTATCGATCTCGTTGGAGTTACCATATCGTTGGCAATGTCGTTTGTTATTGATTCCCTACTAATCTCGTTTGGAGTTTCCATATCGATGGTCAACTCGTTTGTTATTGACCCTTTATTAATCTCATTGGGAGTTCACCCTATCATTGGCAATCTCGTTCGTTATTGATCCTTATTGATTTCGTTTGGAGTTTGCCTTACCATTGGTATTCTCGGTTGTTGACCTTTATTAATCTTGTTGGAGTTTACTGTATCGTGGGTATTCTCGGTTGTTGTAGATCTTTTATTGATCTTGTTGGAGTTTATCATATCGACGCCTTATGGCCGTAATCGGCCTTCGTCCGGAAGCTGCCCAGCGCCCTTACGGCCGTACCCGATCACGCCTTACGGCCGTAACCGGCCTTCGTCTGGAAGTTGCCCAGCTCCTGCCGAGCACTTACGGCCGTATCCGACACCTTACGGCCATAACTTGGCCAGGTGGGTCTCTGGCCCAAAATGTACGACCGTGACTCAGCCGTGGCCAATTCCGACAGCCCGGTTATGTGTTCGACAATGTTTCGATCACACTAACACACCGATTATGATTCAAAACAATAACGAGCAAATTACGAAACACGACATACCGTTCATAACAGAAAAAAAACGAATCCCACATAATTATAACGACACGAAATCACCGACACCAACCGAAAAATAGTTCAAGGAAACCGAAATAAAAATCTCGGGTATTACAATAAACACAAAAATCAACCATCGAGAAAAATAATACCGATACTTGGCAACCGAGAAATATCCGGAAAAATCCAAAATAACCGGAAAAAAAATCTCGGGTATTATATCTCTTGGAAAGGTTAGCGTCCCCAGCTTAAGGTAAATTAATAATACTAAATCATGAAAATCATCCTGTTGCATTATTGCATGTGCGTGTTGATGCTTCATGTGCTGAGTGTGCATCATTGTTTGTTACATTTTGTGATGTGCTCTTTCTTTGAGCTCTAATCTGTTTGGCCGATCTGTTGGGGTATTTTGTGATTGCATGAATTGTGTTGCGGGATAAAACCTGAATGGTACCCCACGTTCGGAGTATTCCTGAGTAGATGCTTCCGTGACCCTTGGCTGCGGCCTTGGGAGTTTATGTGCTAATATTATATGCATTATTGAGCATGTTGTGAACTATTCTCTGACGGAAATACGACATTGTGGTCGTGTCGGTCTTTCATGATCGAGTTATCATTGCTCACTTGGAAGTTTTTCGGTCCTTATTGGATATGCGTTTCTTCTAGTTTCATTGTTATGTTGTATCATGATATATCTGGAGTAAGATACGTTCTGATCGGTCATGTGTAGGATTTTCAGGGCGGGCTCATCTGTTGGTTTCGACCTCATATTGAACCGTGCACACGAGATGTACTTCGTGAGGCTGATTAGGTACGAGAACAGATGTGTATCTGATCAATACTCGTGTTTGGCTTGTACACGGACACATTTCCGGATCGGGCGTATCGTGACGTCCATATTGAGTCATATCGGTTGGCCGTTCATATTCCATGTATAATTGGATCTGTTCGATAGTCCGGTTTGTCTTCGAGACCCCATATATGTGATTTGTATACGGTTGATGATTTTATTCTCTCGTGTATCTGTCCCCGTTGATCCTTTATCGATCTCGTTGGAGTTACCATATCGTTGGTAATATCATTTGTTATTGATTCCCTACTGATCTCGTTTGGAGTTACCATATCGATGGCCAACTCGTTTGTTATTGACCCTTTATTAATCTCGTTGGGAGTTCACCCTATCATTGGTAATCTCGTTCGTTATTGATCCTTATTGATTCCGTTTGGAGTTTGCCTTACTGTTGGTATTCTCTGTTGTTGACCCTTTATTAATCTTGTTGGAGTTTATCGTATCGCGGGTATTCTCAGTCGTTGTAGATCCTTTATTGATCTTGTTGGAGTATACTGTATCGTTGGTATTCTCGGCTATTGATCCTTTATTGATCGTGTTGGAGTTTACCATATCGTTGGTATTCTCGGTTGTTGATCCTTTATTGATCTTGTTGGATTTTACCGTATCGTTGGTATTCTCGGTCATTGATCCTTTATTGATCTTTTTGGAGTTTACCACATCATGGTATTCTCGTTCGTGGTTCATCCTTTGTCGAACTTGTGTGGAGTTATCATGTCATTGATATTCTCGCTTTGATGCATTGGTTGTTCATTATTATTGATTGTGTGAGCATTCATACTTTGTATCGATATCCGGGACTTGTCATTGTTTCGGGACAGTTGATCTATAGATGCATCGTGTGTTTAGGTTTTATCAGAATTGGGATTCAATTATGCGATCCAGCGAACAGGATTGGTCATGTACAGAATTACTCCATACTTGAGATATATTTATGTTTGAGAATCTTGGTATCGTTTTGAATATAGTACCGATGGTTATTTTTGAATTCATTCGTCACTTGAGAATGCGAGTTGTGGATTATGGTAAGGATTGATTTGATATGGATCGTGACGGATCGGTAAGGTTACACTGGAAATATTCTTACCTTGTAATTACATTGATATGTAATTTTATATGTTGATGTGATGATTATCATTGTTGAGTATTATGGCTGACCCCGTCGTGGGATTTATCTTTTAGGTACTTGGAGATCGAGCTAGTAGCGGTCGTGAAAGGATGAGCTTTCCGGTGATACTGGCTATGGCATGGCTTTGGGTTTCGAGTATTCTTTCCGGTTTTTATAATTCCGCTGCAAATGTATTTTCTTCTGTGTTTATATTCGCTGCGTGTGTATCTTCAAATGGCTTTCGGTATTTTACCAGCTCGTGTGTACTTTCTAATGCCCTTTTTGGCGTATTTGCCTTATGCTTTCAAATGTATTTGATGACGATATTTGGGGACTATATTTTGAAAATATTTGAGTATTTAAAATATTACCTCTTCGTCTCTTTGGTTTATTTGAAACGTTTGCGAAAATGATTTTAGCCTTGTGGTTTCTAATGTGGGGCCCACGGCGCTATAATATTCCCGGTTGGCTTTGGGGGTGTTACACTTCTGCACACTATTCTTCCACGGGAAGTGAGGATCCTGGAACTCTGGATGAGAACCAAATACCCTGTATCATTTATCTCCTTGACCTTGCACGGGTCCGACTAGTCTTCCAGTGGCAGATACGACACTATCATCTAGGATGGCCTCCATCTTCTTCTCTTTCTCCAAGCGCCATCTCTTTCAAGCCTCTCACACCTCTTCCCCCTTTCTGGCATTGTCAATATCAGATACCTTGCCATGAATGTCCAGAAGGATGTCCATTGACTCGGCCTGCTTGTTCTTGAGATCAGTGACATAATCCCCCAGGCTCACAACTACTCTTGTCAGTTCATCGATCGTTTGAACATGGGCAGTAAGTTTGGATCCTGTGAATTCCAGGGAGGCGACGGTTTTGTCCTCAGCAACTCGCAGCTTCTCTTGCTCCTATTTCAGGATTCGCTCCTGATGCTGCTTCATCTGGTTGAGTGCTTTCCATAATGCTGTGGCCATGAGGCAGAAAGCCTCTTCCACATCCTATATGGCCCTCTGCAGCTTAGAAAGCTCATCGTGAACAGTTTCTATCATCCAATCGAGCTCCTTACTGAATTCGTACAGGGCTTTAACAACATTATGTAAGAAGACAGTTTGGCGATCGATGGCTTCTAGCTGTAGGTCACAAGTCGTCTAGGAACAAGTCTAGAGGGGGGGTGAATAGACTTGTTGAAACTCTTAAACTCTTTTTCACGAAGAGTGAGTTTCTTCAGCTGATAGGTAAACAAATGACTTGGAGTCGTTTGTTCTTTAATACATGCGGAAGTCAGCTGATGACGAATATAAAGCAACTAATGAAACACTTAACAATGAATGCAGCAGTTAAAGTATGATGCAATAAAACAATAAAGAACGCAGGCAATTATAGTGGTCTCAGAGGTGGGGTAATCCTCTACTAATCCACTTTTCTCCAAACCAGTTGGAGATGAATTCACTATAATTCTCAACCAGTGATAAATATTACACTGATTCAACAAAACTACAACAGCTTCCAACGAGTGGAAATTTGTGCCGTTGTACCACACTTGACTGTCTTGCACCTCTTGACCCTCGATCCTCGGATGCCTTTACAGTCTCTAACTTAAACCAATGAAGTACCCCGAACTCAGGATTATAGACAAGAGTTTTTGTCTTCTCCAACTAAGAGCTTCTTCAAGTATGAACTTTTTGAACCGCTCTTTTCTCGATGCTATGTTTCACTTTTTGATAGCTTGAATGCTTTGATCGCTTGAAAGTATATTAGCACCGGTAGTTGTTATCGTCAGGTATTCTCAGCTTTCAAATCTTCGGATATATATAGGTCACGATCTCTGAGTTTTTCCTTATAGCCGTTGCAAATCTTTTGAACAAATCCGTCCGTTGGAGAGGTAGACTTCATTGTTTTCTTTCTGAACGTTGCAAGGCTGGATTCCCATATTTTAATCTATCTTCCGACCGTTGTGAAGACTCTGCATGTGATGCGCCGAATCTTTTGAATATAATATGATTAAAGTCTTCAAGGTGGGTCTGGATGATTTATTTAAATCGTATCTCTGGCGGGAATCTATCCAATTTGTCTCTTTACGTTGCATGTGACTTTCCGTAATACTTGAATTTTCAACGCATGCTGACGTGGACTTGGAGTACTTGGCTGATCTCGACTAGGCTGATGAGCAGTTAACATCTCTGCAGTCTGGACCTCTCTGATGTTCACTGTTTATGACTTGACTGATCAGGTGACTTGTCTGAGGTACCTTGGCTGCAGTCTGGTCAAACATCCCTGATAATTTTTGTTGACCAGAACTACTCTGACTTGACTCGGCTGATCCTCTCTGATGAACTTAGCTGTACTAGTACTTAGCTGATTTTTAGCCTAACTTATTTTTGGCCTATATAAGATACTCATTTGGTTCTTCTTTACATTTTGCCAAGTTTTATACTTAATATATTTGGCCTATGGAAGATACTCATTTGGTTCTTCCTTACATTTTTGCCAAGTAATAAACATTTGATTTTATACTGATGACATTATCAAAATCTAACAAGTATTCCTAACAAATTCCCCCTATTTTGATGATGGCAAAACATTAAACAAGTAATCAAATGATCAAGTCTGCACTTAGGTGCAAGACACAAACTCAAAATCAGTCTTATTTTGAGACAACTGGGAATTGTCATTCAAAAAGACTGTTATAAAATTAATTTTTTGTTGATTACAAGTACATGGCTGAATTTTACAAGAAAAGTTTCAAGTACATAAATTATTACAAGTAAAAAATAAGTGAAAGTTATCTGCCTCTTCCTCTGCCTCTTCGAATAGACTGTTTGGTAGGTCTGAAGGGTTTAGCTCCGATTGGTCTTGTCTTGACTGGGGCAAGACCATACTTCCTCTTCACAACAAGAGCTACGAAGCCTTGCTCTTCTTGGGATGAAAATTTGTTCTCAAGACATAGCTTCTTGATTTTCTTCTGTAGCGCAAGTTCATCCAGTGCACCTCCTCTTTCCAAGGTAGGAGGATCTTTGGCACTGAATGAAGGAATCATGGGATAGGCTTTTAGTTTCTCAGCATGTTTCTTCAGAATAGCCCAGAATTGTGGATGAGCTTCTTCCATGAAATTTATGAAGATCTGCTGTGGGGGGAGATTATCATCCTGGAGTATTTCCCAGATGTAGTAGTCTCTGATAAACTTTTTTCTTGTAGATCCCCACATTTCCAGAGCTTCATATGGAACAAAATCCTCCACAAACCACAACTCCTTTCCTTCCCACTCTAGAGTAGGCTCAAAACCTCCTCTAGTCCTCCTCTTATTGCCTTCAGGCTGGTCAGCCTGTTCTCCTGGATCTGCTTCTCCTTTCCTCTTGGCTGAGGATGTCCCAGCAGTGATCATCTGGACATCCTGCCTTTTCTTCGATCTAAACTCCTTCCTTATCTATTCTTGATCATTTCCTTCCCCCTGAATTCTATCTTCCCCCTTTTTGCCAGCATCGACTAAGGTAGTCAATTGCTGCTCCATTCTGCTCATCCAATCAGACATGCCAAATGGCATTCTGTTGTTGGTAGGGGGAGGAGGCTGAGAAACTTCTCTCTGCAGCAAAGTGTCAATCTTTGCATTGATGGTTTGGAGGTCAGGAGTGACCTGAGATGCCAGCAGCTCTCCAATCGTATCCTTCACAATCTGCCTGATCAGCTCAGTCATGGCAGTTGAGATCTGAGCTGGTGGAGAGTGCTCGCCTGAGCCTTCTGCAATTGAAGCACTGGACTGCAAGCTTCTATCTGCAGCTGGTACTCCAGATGGGGTCTTCTCTGGGGTCCCTGATCTGGAGTCCTCAGCTAACTCCACGTCTAAGCTGGTGTACCGGGCAAGTGCCCCAGTCCTATCTGCAGCCTCTTGTGTCGGCTCTGGCTCCGGCTCCTTTTCTCCTTCTTCCTTCTCTTGTTCTTTCTCCTGCTCTTCCTCCTTTTCTTCTTCAATATTTCCTTTTTCTATTTCTTTTTCACCTCCTTTATCTCCTCCTTCATCATCATCATCATAATTATTGTCATCATCCTTCCCATCTTTTCCTCCTTCATCCTCATCATCCTTTTCACCTTCATCATCCTCCTTCTCTCCTTCATCATTTTCCTATTCTACTTCTTCTCCTTCTTCTTCTTCTTCTTCTTCATGCAACTCTTCTGTCTTCTCAACTTCCTCAGGTTGATTTTCAACTAAAATCTTTTCTTCTTTTCTTGCCTCTTCCTGCTCTTCTTCTTCATCATCTAAAACAACAACTTCTTCATCTCCATCTACCTCTTCAATCCTAATTTCTCTCTCATCTTCCTCCTCATCCTCTTGTCCAAAGGAACCATCAAAAATACTAAGCATAATGGAATGGATGAATTGGTCCATGTTGTTTTTAAAATGAGACATGAACCAATTATCCTGGAGGATCAACACTAAGTCTGATTCTTTGCAAAAATGAATCAGTACATCCTATGTGGCTTGGGGATATCCCCAACCACTAGTTTCAATATAAGCTTGAAGATCAGTAAATGACAGGGTTTTGAAAAACTTCCACTCTTGAAAAATATTGACAAAAGAGTGTTTTAATGCTTGTGGCTTAACAAGCTGTAGTTGTTCGATGGATAGATTGAAAATATTATTTTCCAAGAGGTTAAAGATATAGTTGGCTTCAGGGATTGAAATTATTAGACCTGCTTCTTCTTCCTCAGGAATGTAAGCTGGGGTGAGGACAGCCACAGTCTGAGTCTCGAGGGTGCCTGGGGCAGGATGGTCTTCCAGGTGAGTAGGTGACCTGGCCGCAGGGCTAGCATGACGATCTGACTGCTCTTCCTCACTAAACTGCAGTCTCCTGGGCCTCTTGGGAGAGGGTTCTGGTGATGACTGCATGATAGAGGGTCCTTCAGGGGCTGGTCCCCTTCTCTTAAATCGGACTGCTATGGGAGTGTTGTCGGACTCGGAGTCTGACTTGACGGCAGTTGGGTTGTCGGCTGCAGCTCGGTCCGACTCGCCTGACGAATAATATCTCGGGTATGTCCTTGTGTCAGGCAGCTCTTTCAACATCTAGGCTGCTCTCCTTGTGCCTCCCAATTTTCTCAGCGTCTCTTGGTCCAGATGACCAAGTCTTTTGTTGGGGTGGAAGGGGTCAGTACTTCCCTTCGCCACACCTGTCTTTTCCAACAACCAACTCAGCTGCATTCCAAACGCCAGCTTGGTTTTAAATTTCTTTTCATCAACAAGCCATTCGGCTTTGTTGACTTCTTGAACGAGTTGCCTAAATATGTAATCTGCCCAATCAATTTCCTCATCTTGAATTAGTGCTCCCAGCACCATGAACTTCGCCGACGACAGTTGATCATAACTCCCGGCCATCCCCATGATGATCTTGTTGGTTATATCCAACGCAAAACGATAAACCTTTTTAATCTCACTCCTTTTAGCAGTGAGTTTCAGCTTTTCCGGCAAATTCTCCACTTTGATCTTCTTCCAGGTTTCGGCGGTGGACTGCTTGAGAGCTTCGACAGCTATACCATGGTGCTTCATACCAAACACTGTGCGAATCGAATCACGCGATATGTCGACTTGTCTTCCACCGACTGTGCTCCGAATTCCATCTTGAATCAGACAGGCTTCGCGGTAGAATGCGATAACATCCTCCTTGTACAGATGTTGAGGGTTGATGTCCAGGAATGGGTAGATCCCATTGAGCTTCATCGAGCGGATTAGGTTAAGCATGTCGTAATCCTCTAGATTTGCTTCCAATAATCCTTCAAAATCGACGATCAGTGAGAAAATAATCTGGTCCTTGACCGCCTTCAGGTTGACGCCTTCGAAGTACGATTCCATTTCTACAAATAAAGAATTTTTAGTGTATTTGGAGTTCACGAATTTTTTTTTTTGCTCTGCAAGTTTTTTGCTCTGTAGATCTAGGGTAAGCGTAAAAAGTAAAGTGAAGGGGTTTCTTTCCTTATAAAGAAGATGAAAAGACGTATGGATTAATTTATTATATACTTGAAATGGTGGTACGCCTTTTGAGATTCTTTTGAATTTCAAATTTGAATCGGTGGTTCATTTTAAAATTTTGACGGTTGGTTTTGATTGGCCACCGTGGAGGTCGATTTAATAAGCGATTGACACGTGTATTTAAATTGCCACTTGTGAATCGAACATTAATATATTTAAATGCCATTTGTGAACCAAAATTAATATAATAATATTATAAATATGGCAGATAATAATTAAATATTCAGAGGTCGGTTGAGTTTAGAAAACTTAGCTGGTCTGACTTGTTGACTGTTGACCGCTCTGCATCAGGTGAGTTGACTCCATGGTCTTCTCGCCTGATATTCTGATCAGCTAGGTTCCTTTGTCCGTCCTTCGTTCTCTTGCCTGCATCAGCTAGGATCTGATTCTTCAGCTTTCTTTTGTACTAGATTCCCAATCTAGTAATCCAAGATCTCTGCTCAGCTCCAAAAACCTTTCTTCTGGCAAGGGTTTGGTAAAGATGTCAGCTATCTGATAGTCTGTGCTGACGCTTTCAACTCTAACCCTTTTGTTAAGCACATGGTCTCTGATGAAGTGGTGCTTAACATCAATGTGCTTCGTCCTTGAATGCAAAACCGGATTGTTGGTTATTGCAATAGCACTATTGTTGTCACACCAAATAGGAACTTCATTGGCAATGATATTATAATCCCTTAACTATTGTCGGATCCATAAAATCTGTGCACAACAGCTACCTGCAGCTAGGTATTCTGACTCTGTGGTGGAGATAGAGTTAGAAACCTGCTTCTTGCTAAACCAGGATATCAGTCTGGTTCCTAGGAATTGGCACGTTCCACTAGTGCTTTTCATATTGATTTTGCATCCTGCGAAATCTGCATCTGAATATCCTGACAGCTCGAAGTTATCATCCTTGGGATACCATAGTCCAACATTGATTGTAGACTTAAGGTATTTTATTATTCTCTTGGCTGCATCTAGGTGTGATTGCTTCGGCTTGGACTAGAATCGTGCACAAACTCCTATGGCATAGGATATGTTTGGCCTGCTTGCAGTGAGGTACAGAAGAGATCCAATGAGTCCTCTGTAGTGGGTTGAGTCCACTGATATGCCTGCCTCATCTGCATCCAGGTGAGTACTTGTGCTCATAGGGATTCTTGCTGGCTTGGCTGATTCCATTCCATATCTCTTGATTAGGTCTTTGGTATACTTAGCTTGGTTGATGAAAATTCCTTTTTCCATCTGCTTAACTTGTAGTCCGAGAAAGAAGTTAAGCTTTCCCATCATACTCATCTCAAATTCTCTTTGCATGAGATTGGAGAATTTCTCGCATAACTCTGGATTGGTTGAGCCGAATATGATGTCATCCACATATATCTGGACTATTAATATGTGGCCTTCGTGCTCCACTCTGAATAAGGTCTTGTCCACCTTCCCTTTGCAAAAACCATTCTTCTCAAGAAACACAGACAATGTTTCATACCACGCTCTTGGTGCTTGCTTAAGTCCATATAGAGCCTTCAACACCTTATAGACTTTGTCTCCTTTGACAAAACCTGGGGGTTGCTCTACATAGACTTCTTCTTCTAGGATTCCATTTAGAAACGCACTCTTTACATCCATTTGATAGACTTCAATCCTTAAATGCAGCATATGCAAGGAATAGTCTGATGGCCTCTAATCTTGCAACAGGTGCATAGGTTTCATCAAAATCTATTCCTTCACACTGTGCATAACCTTTTGCTACAAGCCTGGCCTTATTCCTAACAACAGCTCCGTCTTCATCACTCTTATTTTTGTACACCCATTTGGTGCCAATAACCTTCTTGTGATCGTGCATGCATTAGTTCCCAAACTTTGTTTCTTTCCATCTGCTCCAATTCCTCTTGCATGGCATTTATCCATGAATAATCTTCCAGGGCTTGTTCTGTTGTTTTAGGTTCTATCTGTGACATAAAGCATGAGAACATAGCCATTCCTGCTGGTAGGGTTGACTGTCTCGTCTTAACTCCATCAATCAGCTTCCCGATGATTTGCTGGATTGGGTGATCTTTGAGACACTTGGGGATATCGTCTTCTTCTGGGTTTGTTCCCCCTGTTGGATTGCTCTGGTGGATTTCTGCATCAGCTGGGTTCTGGTCTGCAACTGGATCAGCTACCGTCTTGTCATCTGCAGGTTAGATCTGATCTGCAGGTGAGTCTTTATCAGCTACGGCTGGGTCTTCATCAGGAGCAACTGGATCAGATAGGTTTGGTGATCCTATCTGATTTGCAGTTGGGTCTTCAGCAGCTACAATTGGATCATCAGGCTGGTCTGCAGGTGAGTCCACCATTCCAGTGTCATGTACAATGACTTCGTCAAGGGATGCTCACTTGAGCTTGTTCTCAATTAGCTCAACTTGCTTCCTGTACTCAACGGTAGATTCATCAAAAACAACATGGGGTGTTTCCTCCACAACTAAGGTTCTTTTGTTAAATACTCTATATGCCTTGCTTCTTTGTGAGTATCCCATAAATAGACCGTCATCAGTTTTAGCATCAAAGGAATTTAGTTGTGTTTTACCGTTGTTGTGGATGAAACACTTACAACCAAAAACGTGAAAGTAAGCAACAGTAGGAGTTCTATTATTCCAAACCTCATAGGGAGTTTTGCCATGTCTCCCTACTATCATACTCCTGTTCTGAGTATGGCAAGCTTTGTTGACAGCTTCAGCCCAAAACCTCTTGGGCAGGTCTGCTTCTGCAATCATGGACCTTGATGCTTCCTTCAGGGTTCTGTTTCTTCTTTGAGCAACACCATTCTGCTGGGGAGTCCTGGCTGCAGAGAGCTCATGCTGGATCCCATTCTGATCGCTGTAATCAGTTATCGCTTTGTTGAGAAACTCTCCTCCTCTATCTGATCTGATCTTGATGATGGATAGGGATTTCTCATTCTGGATCCTTCTCAGCAGCTCCGGTAGCTTGGTCAAGGTTTCACTTTTCTTATACAAGAAGATAATCCAAGTGTACCTTGAATAATCATCTACTATGGCAAGTGCATGCTTTCGCCCGCTCAGAGTCCTTGGCTTGATAGGACCAAATAGATCCATGTGGAGTAGATCTAAGATCCTTGTTGTGAGAGTTGTAGGCTGGACTGGCTTGAATGATGCTCTTGTCTGCTTTCCTTTCTGACATGCATCACAAAGCGCTTCCTTCTTGAATGCTTCATTTGGAAGTCCTCTGACCAGCTTCTGAGAACTAATCTTGTTGATGGCTTTGAAGTTCAGGTGACATAATCTTTTGTGACACAACCATCCATTCTCAGCTACTGTCTTGGATATAAAACAGGAGTTAGGTGTTCCTGTGTTCCAATCTATCATGTAGACATCTCTTCTTCTGAAACCTTGGAGCTTCACTTCTCAGACAGGATATCTATCACCATACATTTCCAGATGGTAAAGACTACTAGGTTCTTCTCGTCGCAGAACTAGCTTATGCTTAGGAGATTGTATTTTAGTCCTTTGACATAGTGAACTTTGGATATCACAATATTTCCTCGGTGCAGCTCTCCAAAGCCCTTTGTTTGTCCTCTAGAGCTATCTCCAAAAGTTACATCGGGACCTCTTTCTTTGGTGTATTTGGACAGCATCTTCTTGTTCCCGGTCATGTGCCTCGAGCATCCAGAATCTATAAACCATTCTTCACCTCCAAAATTTGAACTTGTGGAGATGTTGTTGTAGTCCTTCCACCTTTTCTGTAATCAAACAAGCAGAGATTTAGGTACCCAAATCTGTGTGGGTCCTTTGAGGTTAGCTGGTTTCCTAGAGAATTGATTTCTCCTTAGATTGTGAAAGTTGTTATTATTATTATAACCCTTATAAGGTGTGTAAGGTCGAGGTCTGAATCTCCTGTTGGGATTATATATTGGATATTCCTCAAAATTTTGATAGTGTGGGCCATTTCTAAATCTTGGCGGAGACCATTTATTAAATCTTTGAGGTCTCCACACTTGTTCATTTTGGAAATTGGGATAACCTTGAGGTTTCCATCTGCCCGTCCCATTTTGAAATCTGTTTTTAGGGAGTTGTTGATAATAGTGGGCATGTTGTCTGGGCTGCTTCTTTTGCCTGGGCCATTGCCTAGTCGCCTGTCTAGGTGGCTGCCTTGTGTAACCTGACTGCAGCCTAGACATGTGACTTGGCTGTTGCCTATTTTTAAATATCGGTTTATATGTAGGCTCAACAGTCGAGACAATTGTTTCTCCCTTGATAAACATTCTTTTAGAACTAGAGGGAGTGTGAGGATCATATCCAAGGCCTGATTTGGAATATAGTGGCCTTTTATTGGTACACAATTCTTCCAGAGTTGAAGACGCCTTCAGGGAGGTTATTTCCTGTGCCTGAGTCTTATTTATCTGAGTCAGCTTAGTAAACTCGGTTTTGGCATGAGAAAGTGCAGCTGCTTTTTCTTTAAGTAAGACAGTTAGTCGGTGTATCTCAGCTGTATTAACATCAGCCTGGTTTTTAAAGTCAGCTACAGTTATTTCAACCTTATTCAGTTCTAGGCTGAGTTTTTCAAAATCGTTTTTCAACTGCCTATTCTCATCTTGCAGCTGAGTCTTCTCTGCTCATACAGTTTGGTGTGCAGATTTGAGTGTTTCAAAATCTTTAAATAGCTGATTTACAGATTCGTGCAGATCCATATCCTGTGACGTGGCTGAACTGTTATTTGAACCAGAGGGTTTAGAAGTTACCTCTTCATCAGCTAGGTTGGCCATCAGGCAGTCATACTCTTCATCATCATCAGAAAAGAATCCGCTGCTTGATTCTACATGCTCCTGGTCTTCTCCGATGAGGGCCTTCCTTCTGTCTTCTTTTCTGCCCACCTCCTTCTTGCTCTCGTCCTTCTTGAGATCAGGACAGTCCATTTGGATGTGTCCTATTTTTTGACAATTGTAGCACTCTACTTTCCAGCTTCCAGCTTTCTGGTTCCTCCTGGGATTCTCCTTATAATTTTTCTTGTATTTGGAGTAGTTCTTTCTAAAGTTGCTGAACCTTTGCATTATAAACGCCATTTCTTCCTCAAAATCTAATGGATTTGGAGGCTTTATATCAGATAGGCTCTTGGCGGGGGACTCGGCAGCAAATGCTATTCCCTTCTCTACGGGCTCGGTTGAGGATGAACTTGGAAGCTCGAACTCATAAGCCTTCATATCAGAGAACATCTCTTGAATTTTTATTTTATTTAGGTCCTTGGACTCTCTCATGGCCACAGCCTTCATGCTCCATTCAGGGTTGAGAGATCTGAGAACCTTCAGTGCCATTTCCCTGTTGCCATAGGTTTTGTTGAGGGAGTTGATTTCATTGATAATCTCAGTGAACCTTGTGTCCACTTGATCTATGGATTCGCCGTTCTTCATTTTGAAATTGTCAAATTTTTGAATAGCAATTGACAATTTGTTCTCTTTGATTAGCTCCGTTCCCTCACACATTAAAGCTACTGTGTCCCAGATTTCCTTGGCATTCTTGCAGTTCTTTATCTTGACCATGGTGGATTTTTCAAGAGTTTGATATAACACATCTCTGGCCCGGTTATCAAGATTGGCCAGCTTTCTTTCTTCGGGAGTCACCTCTGTCCTCTTCTTAGGAATCTTCTCTGGCTTTCCTGCTGCGATCTCTTCTGCTGTGTTATCTTTCTCGAAGATGAATGGACCATCCTCTATGATGCACCACATGTCGTCATGGATCGAAGATAAGTGTGCCTGCATCCTTATCTTCCAAAGATCATACTCGTCAATTGAAAACACAGGGAGTCTAGAATGCATGTGTTCCATTATAAAATGAGAGTAAAGATATATCTCTGATATAGATCTGGTTCGTGAAATAAATGAACCAACCTCTCTGATACCACTTGTAGGTCACAAGTCGTCCAGGAACAAGTCTAGAGGGGGGGTGAATAGACTTGTTGAAACTCTTAAACTCTTTTTCACGAAGAGTGAGTTTCTTCAGCTGATAGGTAAACAAATGACTTGGAGTCGTTTGTTCTTTAATATATGCGGAAG
The DNA here is from genome assembly GCA_033398695.1 of Orobanche coerulescens. Taxonomy (NCBI): domain Eukaryota; kingdom Viridiplantae; phylum Streptophyta; class Magnoliopsida; order Lamiales; family Orobanchaceae; genus Orobanche; species Orobanche coerulescens. Next base: position 85,292,580 of record CM065812.1, read on the forward strand.
TCAGCTGATGACGAATTTAAAGCAACTAATGAAACACTTAACAGTGAATGCAGCAGTTAAAGTATGATGCAATAAAACAGTAAAGAACGCAGGCAATTATAGTGGTCTCAGAGGTGGGGTAATCCTCTACTAATCCACTTTTCTCCAAACCAGTTGGAGATGAATTCACTATAATTCTCAACCAGTGGAAATTCGTGCCATTATACCACACTTTACTGCCTTGCACCTCTTGATCCTCGATCCTCGGATGCCTTTACTGTCTCTAACTTCAACCAGTGAAGTACCCCGAACTCAGGATTATAGACAAGAGTTTTTGTCTTCTCCAACTAAGAGCTTCTTCAAGTATGAACTTTTTGAACCGCTCTTTTCTCGATGATGTATTTCACTTTTTGATAGCTTGAATGCTTTGATTGCTTGAAAGTATGTTAGCACCGGTAGTTGTTATCGTCAGGTATTCTCAGCTTTCAAATCTTCGGATATATATAGGTCACGATCTCTTAGTTTTTCCTTATAGCCGTTGCAAATCTTTTGAACAAATCCGTCCGTTGGAGAGGTAGACTTCATTGTTTTCTTTCTGAACGTTGCAAGGCTGGATTCCTATATTTTAATCTATCTTCCGACAGTTGTGAAGACTCTGCATGTGATGCGCCGAATCTTTTGAATATAATATGATTAAAGTCTTCAGGGTGGGTCTGGATGATTTATTTAAATCATATCTCTTGCGGGAATCTCTCCAATTTGTCTCTTCACGTTGCATGTGACTTTCTGTAATACTTGACTTTTCAACGCATGCTGACGTGGACTTGGAGTACTTGGCTGATCTCAACTTGGCTGATGAGCAGTTAACATCTCTACAGTCTGGACCTCTCTGATGTTCACTGTTTATGACTTGACTGATCAGGTGACTTGTCTGAGGTACCTTGGCTGCAGTCTGGTCAAACATCCTGATAATTTTTGTTGACCAGAACTACTCTGACTTGACTCGGATGATCCTCTCTGATGAACTTAGCTGTACTAGTACTTAGCCGATTTTTAGCCTAACTTATTTTTGGCCTATAGAAGATACTCATTTGGTTCTTATTTACATTTTGCCAAGTTTTATACTTAACATATTTGGCCTATGGAATATACTCATTTGGTTCTTCCTTACATTTTTGCCAAGTAATAAACATTTGATTTTATACTGATGATATTATCAAAATCTAACAAGTATTCCTAACACTAGCTGTTCGATGCGGGCCTCTGTGCGCAGAGAGTTGGGGTGCGCGAGCTTGGCATTAGAAGGTTCTCCAAGATGTTTGAGTGCAACATTATGATGAGGCTTTTGGGGCTCGTCATTATCAAGGAAGTCCTCTTCTCATCCAGATGGGGATCCTATTTGGAGAGGAGTGGGTACCTGTTGCGGAGAAAGAACCTCAGATGGTCCCGCTTGTGTTGATGGAGCGACACAGGGGACTGATTCCTCTCATCTATGAGTTGATTCTGTAGCCTGTGGTGTAGGAAGGGTTGGGTCCTCCTATTAGCTCTGATCAGCCACCTGTTCCTTAGAAGATACTGATTCCTCCTGTTAGACGGCGCGGGTCACATCGGCTCCGAATGGAGGGATTATTCCTCCTGGTTGGGGGTTGATGGTAGTTGTTCGGTAGAAGTCCCTTGGCCATCCGCGGCCTCGGACTAAGCCAATTATTTTTCTCGAGCCTCCTCTCGGGTAATCATTAGACATGTATACAGGTCATTGTCATCTCTGTCAGAGTCGGAGTGATGGCCCGGGCTCCGTGGCTGGTCAGTGGACGGTAACTTCCCTTTCAATCTAGTCTTTTCCTTTGCCGCAAAGTATGATGTGATTAGTTCCTGGCAAAAGGGATCATCCCATCATATCAAGACCTTGACGTTATGGGTGTCCATGACTTCCAGAATAAACGGCTCTTCCTCTTTCCAATCTTCCCAGTTGTACAGGGAGTCATATGGGGCGACCCTGTATGACTCCCATATCTTAAAGCGCTTAAATACTTCATCAATTTGGACCTGAAGGAGAGTGTTGTTAATGATGTCTGTTGGGGAGAGACCCTGAACAGTAGAGGGTTATTATGTACAGTTTGGATTCTCAAAAGGTAATTGATCCTGTTGAGAAGCGGAATCCCTGACAGGGTGGGATGCCCTGTCGGAAGAGGGCCTTCGTATAGGGGTAGGGGCCCTATTTGGAGTGGTGATTATCGGCTCAAAGGGGGCAGCCGATTCACTAGTTCCTTCAAGTTTGACAAATGTCTGGTCATCCGTTATAGCCGTAATAGGCTCAGGATCAGCTGTGGAATCAGCTAGAGTTTCAGCTAGAGGGGTTGCGCCCTGTGGGATTACTACTGCGTCAAATACAGTATGCGGAACTGCCTTAGTGGCCGTTGTAGCCACCGGGGTTGTTATAGGTGTAATACTCGGTTGTAAATTCATTCATTATCATTCCGTAATTATTATTTAGTAATTGTCACTGTCGGATTGGTCACTCATTAATAATCATTCCTCATTCATAATTCATTCATTTGTATTCTTCGTTGGCGTATTTTAGCCATGTATCAGTTACCGATCAGCATTCACCCCCGTTTGAGAATCGAGACGAGAGTATTATCATAATCATCATGATTGGTAGTCTTGCATTGGAAATATCACCTATCGCTTGTTGTTAGACTCAATTACATTCATATAAGTATGGTATGTCGGATCACTCAACGATGTGTGTCGAGTAGACGGACTTGTCATTTCATTGCCGTCTATGAGCGAGTTACGGCCGTAACATGCTTGCATTACGGCCGTAACATACGTTCGTTGTTTTCAGGACTTGTCCGACGAAGGGTACTTACGGTCGTAAGGGTTGCAGCATACGGCCGTAAGTTGAGGCAGGTACGGCCTTAAGGCTTGGCCGGTTACGGCCGTACGATCGCGCAGGGTGCCCGGTCAGTTTTCGACAAAGGCTTCATATGCCTGTAAGTCTTGCCGAGTACGTCTGTATGAGTCGAGTTACGCCCATAAGGCAGGTGCGGTTACAGCTGTAACTCTGTCGGCAGACTTTCGATGAAACCGAGTTACGCCCGTACGTTGTGGCTGGTCACGGCCATAAGGCCGTTGACTTGGAGAGGTTACGGCCGTAAGTAGGCTGAGTTATGGCCGTAACATTCGGTAGTTTATATAGACTTGGACGGGATTTTTGCACTCATTTCACCCTTCTTCACTTGATTTCCGAGAGAGAGGTTTTTGGGAGAGACTTTCTTCATCACATCACTTGTTAAGGAGTGTTCTAAACATATATCTTGGATTGGGAAGCTTGGATAGTCGATTTAACACGATTTCACCGGATCAAAGTGTTTGGATCTTCAAAGGTAAATTCTTCACCATCTTGGATTTCGATATTGTGTTGAGATATGATGTTTTGGACGCTATAATCATGTTGTATGAAGATATATACATATGATTATGAGTTTGTATGAATATTCATTGAATTATGGAAGGATTATTCAAGAACACTTTGAATATTGAGTTGGATTTGGGGGTTTTCGATTAGTTGTTGTTGAAATCACGAATTGGATATTCATATTGGATTATTGATTGTATTAAAGATGTTTTGTTGGTTTGAAACACTCCTTGGGGATTTGATATTGGTATAATTAAGGATTGGTTGTAAACAATCGAAGAGTGGTTACAACGTGTTTGATATAATGCACCAATGAACTTGGTTTAGTCGTATCGAAGTTTTGAGTTAGTTATAATCATGTTTGGTTTGTATATTGAATGGATTGTTGGTAATTGTGTTATTCAAGATTGTTCGAGTAACCGACACCTCATTTAGGACGTTTGTTCGTGGAAGGACATTCTTCACCGGTGTTGTGTAAGTTAATTCTTACTCGGTTAAAAGGATATTCATTCCTTTCGTTGTTGTTCATTCATAATCATAACTCATTCATAATGTATTAACCGTATTGAGACTTGTAATTGTCGATTAATCAATTTATTCACGAAGAACGACGGTTCCATTCATTTCATTGAGCTATCACTCACATCACTATTATTTCATCTTGGTGAGTCATTCTTGACTTTGTCGGATTGTTATTCATTAATGTTCATCATAGTCATTCTCATTCATATAACCTTTTGGGTTCGTATTGCGTGGTTGGTTGGTGATGTGTGGAATTTTTAGTCGGGCACATGATGGTCACGTGTTCGGGTTCACCGACACAATTGACTGTGCACACGGTAACGTACCTCCGTGAGACTAATTAGGTACAAGGGAGGGTGTGTCCGGTCACTCGTCTTGTGCACATGCACATACCATTACGGGCGTACTACGATGCCCCTCTTCAGCTTAATTTCATAATTAAGATATATCATGATTGTGTATATTCAAATCTTGAGTATTGTTGTTCTATGTAACTGACCCCGTTGGGGGACATTGTTTTCAGGTCATGTCAAGGCAGAGGCACGGGAAGAGAACGTCGACGGCGAGGAGTCCCAGTGATACTAGTAGGGGCCCCCGGTCCTTTCAGTCATTCATGTTGTCTTCATTTTATTTCCGCTGCAGATTCCCGTTTGGATACTCATTTTCATTCAGTGTTGTATATTTTATCTTCATATAAAATATACATGTATTCTGTAATATCTTGGGTGTGTTGTACTTGAAACTACTCATCGGAGTAATTGATGATATAATGTAGTTCGATACTACAATTATATTATTTAAGTCATTAATTTTCATTCGCTTGGTGGGTCCCAGTCGGGGGTCCACGGCACTGTAATAGTCACCTAGTTTGGGGTGTTACAGAGTTGGTATCGGAGCGTGGTTTTGAATACTACCTTCTGAGTCATGTCTCATTTGAAATCATTGTTCACCAGACTAGTATCATTGGACTTTCGCGTCACGTGTGACCTGTGCAAGAGCCAAGCCCCTCAGACCAAAGAACTTCTGACGCCATGGTTTAATTTCTGGCAATAAGAATCACTCATTCATCATTCAACAGTCAACAATCTTTAGTCATCATTTCATTTTTGATCATGTCGATCATGTTAGCTCATTAATCACTCAGTTCATTTCATTACTCAGTTGTTGAACGTAAGGATCGTATCATTAATCTTGTTAACTTGTTCAAGATAACCATTTCAAGAATTTCATCAAATAATCATGTCACCTCAGTTAATCAATCATGTAATCACTGTGTTAGAGCGCGTATGCTCATTTTTATCATTTCATAACGTAATCATAACGAGGTACTCATGCGAGATCTATAATTATCATTTGGCCTTCCTACTCCAGTATGGAGAGAGCTATCATGGGACGCAGGGGGAGAGGCCGCGGTGCGGGCCGAAACTCGGGAAATAATCATTCACAGTCAGGAAGTCGTACCCAGGACACAGCTCAATCAGAAGGTGTTCGGGTTGATCCACTCGCTTTTATACAAGGCATGATAGCCCATATGCAATTGCTACTCTGACCGAATTAATCGAGAAAGCTCTTACTGATGAGCTTACTGCTAAGGAAATTGCTGAGCAACAACCTTCATCTGCTAGCAAGAAATCAACGAAGCATAATTAGTCTGAAGGCGGTCAGTCAACCTTCAAGAAGTCTCGTTTGGGCTCTACTTTTTCTGATTGACATCATATGGCGCATAAACCCGCAGAACCTCAGTCCCGAGCGGCCAGTTCGGCCATCACCTGTTTCAACTATGGAGCGCCGGGTCATTTCGGCACTAGGTGTTCAAGGCAGACTGTCACCTGTTTCAACTGTGGGATTGCCGGGCATAAGATCCGTTTCTTCCGAAGAGACTACAAGCATACTCCGGTGGCATCTCAGGCCCTGAAGCAATTAGCGGTTCAGAATCTGGCCACCCAGTCCGTGTTGTTTAAGACGGCGGGAGCAACTAAAGGCGGAGCTCATACTTATTAGATAGGAGCATCCGGTTCGGGGGCCGGCAAGCCCCGAATTCACGAGATAAAGAGGACCGACGATCCAGAGGCCCGAATGATCTCAGGTATACTCGAAATCCGATCCCAACCTGTGTGTACCCTTTGTGATACTGGTGCATAGTATTCGTTCATTTTTTAGTCATGTTTGAGTAGACTACTTCTGCATAGTTCCACTAGTTGTGAGCCTTATGTCATTGGTCTAACAGACGGTAGAAGAATTTTCGGAAATCGTGAGGTTAAGAATTGTCCGAATTAAGCTTAATGACCGTGATTGGTTGGCGGACCTAATCGTGGTGGATTTACCTAAGGACGATGTAATATTAGGTATTAATTGGATGGATCGTCATGATGCCATCCTCAGCGTTCGTAAGCGTATGGTCACTATCATTTCAGACGATGGAGTCGAGTGTGTATTTCAGGGTAGTAATCCTAGTTGTTCAGGAAGAATCATTAATATGATGAAAGCAGTGAAAAAGGCAATCGAGGTGTTCAATCATTCATTGTATCATTTTCATCGATTGGCTGTTCTAAGGCAATCGAGGTGTTCCATCATTCATTATATCATTGTCATCGATTCACCGTTCTAAGGCAATCGAGGTGTTCAATCATTCATTATATCATTGTCATCGATTGGTCGTTCTAAAGAAATCGAGGTGTTCAATCATTCATTGTATCATTGTCATCGATTAACCGTTCTAAGGCAATCGAGGTGTTCAATCATTCATTGTATTATTGTCATCGATTGGCCATTCTAAGGCAATCGAGGTATTCAATCATTGATTGTATCATTGTCATCGATTGACCGTTCTAAAGCAATCGAGGTGTTCAATCATTCATTGTATCATTGTCATCGATTGGTCGTTCTAAGGCAATCGAGGTGTTCAATCATTCATTGTATCATTGTCGTCGATTGGCCATTCTAAGGCAATCGATGTGTTAAACCATTCATTGTATCATTGTTATCGATTGACGATGTATTACCGGACGAGCTACCTGGTTTACCTCCACCGAGGGATGTGGAATTCACGACAGAGTTGGAGCCTGATATGTCCCCAATATCTAAGGCACTATATCGGATGGACCCGACCGAAATGCAGGAACTAAAGAATCAATTGGAGGATTTGACCGAGAAGGGTTATATTCGACCGAGTGCGTCCCCGTGGGGAGCACCAGTGTTATTTGTCAAGAAGAAGGACGGTTCTTTTCGTTTGTGTGTCGATGATTCCTTAGATCAACTTCAGGGAGCTTCAGTATTTTCCAAGATCGACTTAAGATCTAGATATCATCAGTTGCGAATTCGACTGTCGGATATCGCAAGGACGGCGTTTCGAACACGCTATGGTCATTATAAGTTTGTGGTAATGCCGTTGGGGTTAACTAATGCACCTGCGGTGTTCATGGAGTTAATGAATCGGGTTTTCATCGACTATTTTGGATCATCTTGTGGTTGTCTTCATTGACGACATTTGATTTACCGAGAGTAGCACGAGGCTCACCTTCATCAAGTTCTCAACGTGTTGAGACGAGAGAAACTCTATGGAAAGTTTTCCAAGTGTGAGTTCTGGATGTCCGAGGTGACATTTCTCGGACATGTAATTTCGTCAGGCGGTGTACATGTCGATCCTCAGAAGATGGAGGCCGGTGATCCGAGATTGACAACCTCCGAAGAATGTTAAGGAAATCTGAAGCTTTCTCGGATTAGCAGGCTATTACATGCGAGTTGTGGAATGATTTTCTAAAATCGCTCAACCAATGACGAACCTTTTGCAGAAGGATAATAAATACACGTGGTTCGATGCATGTCAGCAGAGTTTTGAGGAACTTAATAGTCGTTTAATTTCAGCACCTGTCCTTTCCTTACCGCAAGGGACGGAAAGATTTGTGGTTCATAGTGATGCGTCCGGACACGGTCTCGAATGTGTACTACTGCATAATGGGAAGGTTATTGCCTATGCTTCACGGCAACTGAGACCTTGCGAGGTCAATTATCCGACCCACGACCTAGAGCTAACAACCGTGGTTTTCGCATTAAAGATTTGGCGTCATTATCTTTATGGTGTTACCAGTCAGATATACACCGATCATAAGAGTTTGATATATATATTTACTCAGAAGGAGTTAAATATGTGACAGAGGCGGTGATTGGAACCAACCAAAGATTTTGATATTGGGATCCTGTACCACCCGGGTAAGGCGAACGTGGTCGCCGATGCCCTGAGTCGTAAGTTCGTTCAGGATCAAATGCTTGCTCGTTTAACAAGGTTCAGCAAAAATTCCTGAGACCCGAGATCGAGGTTTGGGTTTATCGAGTACAAGGACAACTTTATATGTTAGAGATTTCATCGCCACTCGAGGAGGCAATCAGAGTGAATCAGGGTTCAAACCCATTTTCATTGCACATCCGAGAGGATGTGGCTCAGGGGAAAGCCCCTGGATTTGTGGTCCACGAGGATGGACTATTGCGATTTAAGAATAGGTTATCCATACCAGCGAACGAAGAGTTGAAAAACTCAATTTTGAGAGAAGCTCATGCTACCCCTTATTCCATTCATCCGGGGTCTAGCAAGATGTACAAACTCTCGAAACAAAATTACTGGTGGAGTAATATGAAGCGAGAAGTCGCGGAATTTGTTTCGAGATGCTTAACCTATCAGCAAGTCAAGATAGAACATCAGCAACCGGCGGGTATGCTGAAACCGCTCCCTATTCCAGAGTGGAAGTGGGAGGATATTTCAATGGACTTCATCACAAGTTTGCCGATGAGTCTTCGTAGCATGAATGCAATTTGGGTAATTGTAGATCGTTTAACTAAGTCAACTCATTTCCTTGAGATTAAGGATATGTGGGGTCCCGAGAGACTTGCCCAGTTGTTCATCAAAGAGATAGTAAGATTGCACGGTGCTCCTAATAGTATCGTTTCTGATCGTGACAGGCGATTAATGTCATATTTTTGGAAATAAGTTCATCGTACCATGGGAACTCAGCTTAATTTCAGCACAGCTTTCCATCCTCAGTCTGACGGACAATCAGAGCGAACTATTCAGACGTTGGAGGACATGTTGAGACCATGTGTCCTCGATTGGAAAGATGATTGGGAAGGCCAACTACTATTAATCGAGTTCACGTACAATAACAGTTGGCATACTTCGATTAGATGGCACCTTATGAAGCCTTGTACGGTCGGCGTTGTCGATCTCCTTCATGTTGGGACGACTTATCAGAATCAATCGTCACTGAGCCCGATATGCTTATAGCCGCCCGTAAGAAGGTAGCTTTGATCAGGAGTCGTTTGTTGACCGCTCAGAGTCGACAAAAATCATATGCAGATAATCGTCATCGACCATTAGAATTCGAGATAGGTGACCACGTTTTGGTCAAGGTATTCCTGAGTCGAGGTATCTTCCGTTTTGGGAAGCGGGGAAAGTTGAGTCCGAGATTCATTAGACCGTTTGAGATTTTGGATTGAGTAGGCAGTCTGGCTTATCGATTGGCTTTACCTCCGGCGTTGAGCCGAATTCATATTATGTTTCATGTCTCTCAGTTGCGGAAGTATGTTGCTGACCAGAGTCACATACTTCAGTTCGACGAAATCGAGATCGCGGATGATCATTCGTATGAGGAGCGTCCTATACGAGTCTTAGAACGGCGAATCTAACAGTTTAGGAACAAGACGATTCCTTTGGTTAAATTCAGTGGTCTATACACGGAGTTGAAGAGGCTACTTGGGAAACCGAGGATAGTGTATGGGAGAGTTATCCCGAGTTGTTTGACTCTCAGTTTCGAGTATGAAACTCTTTCTAAGGGGGGAGTACGTAATACCCGGTTGTAAATTCATTCATTATCATTCAGTAATTATTATTCAGTAATTGTCACTGCCGGATTGGTCACTAATTAATAATCATTCCTCATTCATGATTCATTCATATGTATTCTTCGTTGGCATATTTTAGCCATGTATCATTTACCGATTGGCATTCACCTCTGTTTGAGAATCGAGATGAGAGTATCATCATAATCATCGTGATTAGTAGTCTTGCGTTGGAAATATCACCTATCGCTTGTTGTTGGAATCAATTACATTCATACAAGTACGGTATGTCGGATCATTCAACGATGTGTGTCGAGTAGACGGACTTGTCGTTTCATTGCCGTCCAAGAGCGAGTTACGGCCGTAACATGCTTGCATTACGGCCGTAACATACGTTCGTTGTTTTCAGGACTTGTCGGACGAAGATTACTTACGGCCGTAAGGGTTGCGGCATACGGCCGTAAGTTGAGGCAGGTACGGCCGTTTGGCTTGGCCGGTTACGGCCGTTCGATCGCCCAGGGTGCCCAGTCAGTTTTCGACGAAGGCTTCATACGCCCGTAAGTCTTGCCGATTATGGCTGTATGAGTCAAGCTATGCCCGTAAGTCATGTGTGGTTACAGCCGTAAGTCTGTCGGCAGACTTTAGACAAAACTGAGTTACGCCCATACGTTGTGGTTGGTCACGGCCGTAAGGCCGCTAACTTGGAGAGGTTACGGCCGTAAGTAGGCCGAGTTACGGCCATAACATTCGGCAGTTTATATAGACTTGGACGGGATTTTTGCACTCATTTCACCCTTCTTCACTTGAGTTCCGAGAGAGAGGTTTCTGGGAGAGACTTTCTTCATCACATCACTTGTTAAGGAGTGTTCTAAACATATATCTTGGATTAGGAAGCTTGGATAGTCGATTTAACACGATTTCACTGGATCAAAGTGTTTGGATCTTCAAACGTAAATTCTTCAACATCTTGGATTTCAATTTTGTGTTGAGATATGATGTTTTGGACGTTATAATCACGTTGTATGAAGAGATATACATATGATTATGAGTTTGTATGAATATTCACTGGATTATGGAAGAATTATTCAAGAACACTTTGAATATTGAGTTGGATTTGGGGGTTTTCGATTAGTTGTTAAAATCACGAATTGGATATTCATTTTGGATTATTGATTGTATTGAAGATGTTTTGTTGGTTTGAAACACTCCTTGGGGATTTTATATTGGTATAATTAAGGATTGGTTGTAAACAATCGAAGAGTGGTTACAATGTGTTTGATATAATGCCCCAATGAACTTGGTTTAGTCGTATCGACATTTTGAGTTAGTTATAATCGTGCTTGGTTTGTATATTGAACGGATTGTGGTAATTGTGTTATTCAAGGTTGTCCGAGCGACCCACACCTCATTTAGGACGTTTGTTCATGGAAGGACATTCTTCACCGGTGTTGTGTAAGTTAATTCTTACTCGGTTAAAAGGATATTCATTCCTTTCGTTGTTGTTCATTCATAATCATAACTCATTCATAATATATTAACCGTATTGAGACTTGTAATTGTTGAATAATCACTTCATTCGCGAGGAACGATGGTTCCAATCATTTCATTGAGCTATCACTCACATCACTAATATTTCATCTCGGTGAGTCATTCTTGACTTTGTCGGATTGTTATTCATTAATGTTCATCATGGTCATTCTCGTTCATATAACCTTCTGGGTTCGTATTGTGTGGCCGGGTGGTGATGTGTGGAATTTTTAGTTGGGCACATGATGGTCACGTGTTCGGGTTCACCGACACAATGGACTGTGCACACGATAACGTACCTCCGTGAGACTAATTAGGTACAAGAGCGGGTCTGTCCGGTCACTCATCTTGTGCACATGCACATACCATTACGGGCGTACTACGATGCCCCTCTTTAGCTTAATTTCATAATTAAGATATATAATGATCGTGTATATTCAACTCTTGAGGATTGTTGTTATGTGTAACTAACCCCGTTGGGGGACACTGTTTTCAGGTCATGGCAAGGCAAAGGCACGGGAAGAGAACGTTGACGGCGAGTAGTCCTAGTGATACTAGTAGGGGCCCCCGGTGCTTTCAGTCATTCATGTTGTCTTCATTTTATTTCCGTTGCAGATTCCCGTTTGGATACTCATTTTCATTCAGTGTTGTATATTTTATTTTCATATAAAATATACATGTATTCTGTATTATCTTGGGTGTGTTGTAATGAAAACTCCTCATCGGAGTAATTGATGATATAATATAGTTCGGTACTACAATTATATTATTTAAGTCATTAATTTTCATTTGCCTGGTGGGTCCCAGTCGGGGGTCCACGACACTGTAATAGTCACCAGGTTTGGGGTGCTACAGAGTTGGTATCGGAGCGTGGTTTTGAATACTACCTTCTGAGTCATGTCTCATTTGAAATCATCGTTCACCATACTAGTATCATTGGACTTTCGCGTCACATGTGATCTGTGCAAGAGCCAAGCCCCTCAGACCAAAGAACAGTAAGATTTCTGACGCCATGGTATAATTTCTGGCAATAAGAATCACTCATTCATCATTCAACAGTCAACAATCCTCAGTCATTATTTCATTTTTTATCATGTCGATCATGTTAACTCATTAATCACTCAGTTCATTTCATTACTCAGTTGTTGATCGTAAGGATCGTATCATTAATCTTGTTAACTTGTTCAAGATAACCATTACAAGAATTTCATCAGATAATCATGTCACCTCAGTTAATCATTCATGTAATCACTGTGTTAGAGCGCGTATGCTCATTTTTATCATTTCATAACGTAATCATAACGAGGTACTCATGCGAGATCTATAATTATCATTTGGCCTTCCTACTCCAGTATGGAGAGAGCTGTCATAGGACGCAGGGGGAGAGGCCGCGGTGCGGGCCGAAACCAGGGAAATAATCATTCACAGTCAGGAAGTCATACCCGGGACACAGCTCAATCAGAAGGTGTTCAGGTTGATCCACTCGCTTTTATGCAAGGCATGATGGCCCATATGCAATTGCTTAATCACCAATGCGCTACTCTGATCAAATTAATCGTGAAAGCTCTTACTGATGAGCTTACTGGTAAGGTAATTGCTGAGCAACAACCTTCATCTGCTAGCAAGAAATCAACAAAGCGTCCGAAGGCAGTCATTCAACCTTCAAGAAGTCTTGTGTAGGCTCTACTTTTTCTGAGCGACCTCCTACGTCGCATAAACCCGCAGAACCTCAGTCCCGAGCGGCCAGTTCGGCCATCACCTGTTTCAACTGTGGAGTGCCGGGTCATTTCAGCACTAGGTGTTCGAGGCAGACTGTCACATGTTTCAACTGTGGGATTGCCGGGCATAAGGTCCGTTTCTGCCGAAGAGACTCCAATCATACTCCGGTGGCATCTCAGGCCCTGGAGCAATTAGCGGTTTAGAATTAGGCCACTCAGTCCGTGCTGTTTAAGACGACGGGAGCAACTAAAGGCGGAGCTCATACTTATCAGACAAGAACATCCGGTTCGGGGGCCGGCAAACCCCGAATTCACGAGATGAAGAATACCGACGATCCGGAGGCCCAAATGATCTCAGGTATACTCGAAATCCTATCCCAACCTGTGTGTACCCTTTGTGATACTGGTGCATCAAATTCATTTATTTTCGAGTCATGTTTGAGTAGACTACTTCTGGATAGTTCCACTAGTTGTGAGCCTTATGTCATTGGTCTACCAGACGGTAGAAGAATTTTCGGAAATAGTGAGGTTAAGAATTGTTCGAATTAAGGTTAATGACCGCGATTGGTTGGCAGACCTAATCGTGGTGGATTTACCTAAGGATGATGTAATATTGGGTATTAATTGGATGGATTGTCATGATGCCATCATCAGCGTTCGTAAGCGTATGGTCACTATCATTTCAGACGATGGAGTCGAGGGTGTATTTTAGTGTAGTAATCCCAATTGTTCTGGAAGAATCATTAATATGATGAAAGCAGTGAAAAAGGCAATCGAGGTATTCAATCATTCATTATATAATTGTCATCGATTGGTCGTTCTAAGGCAATCGAGGTGTTCATGTTCAATCATTCATTGTATCACTGTCATCGATTGACCGTTCTAAGGCAATCGAGGTGTTCAATCATTCATTGTATCATTGTCAGCAATTGGCCGTTCTAAGGCAATCGAGGTGTTCAATCATTCATTGTATCATTGTCATCGATTGACCGTTCTAAGGCAATCCAGGTCTTCAATCATTTATTGTATCATTGTCATCGATTGGCCGTTCTAAGGCAATCGAGGTGTTCAATCATTCATTGTATCATTGTCGTCGATTGGCCATTCTAAGGCAATCGAGGTGTTCAACCATTCATGGTATCATTGTTATCGATTGACGATGTATTCCCAGACGAGCTACCTGGTTTACCTCCACCGAGGGATGTGGAATTCATAATGTATTTCATGTCTCTCAGTTGCGGAAGTATGCTGCCGACCAGAGTCACATACTTCAGTTCAACGAAATCGAGATCGCGGATGATCATTCGAATGAGGAGCGTCCTATACGAGTCTTAGAGCGGCGAATCTAACAGTTGAGGAACAAGACGATTCCTTTGGTTAAATTCAGTGATCTAGACACGGAGTCGAAGAGGCTACTTGGGAAACCGAGGATAGTGTACCGGAGAGTTATCCCGAGTTGTTTTACCCTCAGTTTTGAGGACGAAACTCTTTCTAAGGGGGGGAGTATGTAATACCAGGTTCTAAATTGATTCATTATCATTCAGTAATTATTATTCAGTAGTTGTCACTGTCGGATTGGTCACTTATTAATAATCATTCCTCATTCAAGATTCATTCATTTGTATTCTTCGTTGGCTTATTTTAGCCGCATATCAGTTACCGATCGGCATTCACCTCCGTTTGAGAATCGAGACGAGAGTATTATCATAATCATCGTGATTGGTAGTATTGCATTGGAAATATCACATATCGCTTGTTGTTAGACTCAATTACATTTATACAAGTATGGTATGTCGGATCATTCAACGATGTGTGTCGAGTAGACGGACTTGTCGTTTCATTGACGTCCAAGAGCGAGTTACGGCCGTAACATGCTTGCATTACGGCCGTAACATGCTTGCATTACGGCCTAACATACATTCGTTGTTTTCAAGACTTGTCGGACGAAGGGTACTTACGGCCGTAAGGGTTGCGGCATACGACCGTAAGTTGAGGCCGGTACGGCCGTAAGGCTTGTACGGTTACGGCCGTATGATCGTGCAGGGTGCCCGATCAGTTTTCGACGAAGGCTTCATACGCCCGTAAGTCTTGCCGAGTACGGTCGTATGAGTCGAGTTACGCCCGTAAGGCAAGTGCGGTTACGGTCGTAAGTCTGTCGGTAGACTTTCGACGAAACCGAGTTATGCCCGTACGTTGTGGCTGGTCACGGCCGTTGACTTGGATAGGTTACGGACGTAAGTAGGCCGAGTTACGGCCGTAACATTTGGTAGTTTATATAGACTTGGACAGGATTTTTGCACTCATTTCACCCTTCTTCACTTGAGTTCTGAGAGAGAGCTTTTTGGGAGAGACTTTCTTCATCACATCACTTGTTAAGGAGTGTTCTAAACATATATCTTGGATTGGGAAGCTTGAATAGTCGATTTAACACGATTTCACTGGATCAAAGTGTTTGGATTTTCAAAGGTAAATTCTTCAACATCTTGGATTTCGATATTGTGTTGAGATATGATTTTTTGGACATTATAATCATGTTGTATGAAGAGATATACATATAATTATGAGTTTGTATGAATATTCATTGGATTATGGAAGGATTATTCAAGAACACTTTGAATATTGAGTTGGATTTGGGAGTTTTCGATTAGTTGTTGAAATTACGAATTGGATATTCATATTGGATTATGGATTGTATTGAATATGTTTTGTTGGTTTGAAACACTCCTTGGGGATTTGATATTGGTATAATTAAGGATTGGTTGTAAACAATCGAAGAGTGGTTACAACGTGTTTGATATAATGCCCCAATGAACTTGGTTTAGTCGTATCGACGTTTTGAGTTAGTTATAATCGTGTTTGGTTTGTATATTGAACGGATTGTTGGTAATTGTGTTATTCAAGGTTGTTCGAGCGACCGACACCTCATTTAGGACGTTTGTTCGTGGAAGGACATTCTTCACCGGTGTTGTGTAAATTAATTCTTACCCAGTTAAAAGGATATTCATTCCTTTCGTTGTTGTTCATTCATAATCATAACTCATTCATAATGTATTAACCGTATTGAGACTTGTAATTGTCGAATAATCACTTCATTCACGAGGAACGACGGTTCCAATCATTTCATTGAGCTATCACTCACATCACTATTATTTCATCTCGGTGAGTCATTCTTGACTTTGTCGGATTGTTATTCATTAATGTTCATCATGGTCATTCTCGTTCATATGACCTTCTGGGTTCGTATTGCGTGGTCGGGTGGTGATGTGTGGAATTTTTAGTCGGGCACATGATGGTCACGTGTTCGGGTTCACCGACACAATGGAGTGTGCACACGGTAACATACCTCCGTGAGACTAATTAGGTACAAGGGCGGGTGTGTCCGGTCACTCGTCTTGTGCACATGCACATACCATTACGGGCGTACTACGATGCCCCTCTTCAGCTTAATTTCATAATTAAGATATATCATGATTGTGTATATTCAACTCTTGAGGATTGTTGTTCTGTGTAACTGACCCCGTTGGGGAACATTGTTTTCAGGTCATGGCAAGGCAAAGGCACGGGAAGAGAACGTTGACGGCGAGGAGTCCCAATGATACTAGTAGGTGCCCCCGGTTCTTTCAGTCATTCATGTTGTCTTCATTTTATTTCCGCTCCAGATTCCCGTTTGGATACTCATTTTCATTCAGTGTTGTATATTTTATCTTCATATAAAATATTCATGTATTCTGTATTATCTTGGGTGTGTTGTACTTGAAACTCGTCATCGGAGTAATTGATGATATAATGTAGTTCGGTACAACAATTATATTAGTTAAGTCACTAATTTTCATTCGCCTGGTGGGTCCCAGTCGGGGGTCCACGGCACTGTAATAGTCGCCTAGTTTGGGGTGTTACAATAGGGATAGCTTCCGACTTCGAAGACTTCTTGGTCTTCTACTTCTTCTTTTTCTTCTCGACAGCTGAAGGAGAGCTGCTGTCGGGAATGTTTCTCTTCTTGCTGACAGCCTTGTTCTTACTACCAACACATTTGGGTTTGGAGGGGAGATCAGCGACATCCCGAGGATCATTGGATGCCGGGAGATAGAATGGGCTCGGCTTGTTTGCGAGTAGAGATGCCTTGTTGAAGACAAATGGCTTTGAGCCACCAAAGAATTTCTCGGTGAGGATCTTCTTGGCATTTGCTGACTGTTGTATGCCATAGCTAGTCAGGATGTAGTTCAGAATGCGGCCGAAGGATGGGCTTAGATGCTTCCTCCTGAAGCCGTTTCAGGATAATCTGGCACTAATCCACATTTTATCCAGTCATGATGGCCACCATCATCCAAAAATGCAGACTAGTGCACATTTCAAATGCGTCAGTTCAGTTTTCAACGACTCTGCAGTAAAAATAATGCAGATAAAGGTAAGCTAGTGTAAAGTTCTTCTTGTGGTAGGAAAGATGAACTTGAGAAGGTTGGGAGTTCACAGTGAATAGATCCCAATATGCATTCACAAGCTCATCCGACCCGAATGGTACCAGCTCCTCTGACATGATACGCACATGCAGAACTGAGAGAGCAAAGATTCATCCGTTGATGATCATATCATTCTTGTTCACTGAAAAAGATGAAGTCTGGGAAGAATAGAAAATAAGTAAGTTAGAAATCTTGAAAGTATATAGGTTGTATGCTGTAGACTCGATAATTATGCAGAAAGCATAAAGAGCCTGTGGATCAGAATACTGGCCCTTTTATAGGATGCAGGGAAGCTAGGTTATAGTGAAAGGTCATATTTAAGGGATGGGAACCGTCTTTGAATGAACATACATGTTGGATTTTGATGTAATTTGTACGTCTAATCCATTATTTTTTTTAAATTAATGAACAGTCCCAATTCTAACATAATTCGTCTTCCACTATTGCACGATACAACGATTTGAATATTAAAATTACGATTTTCAAGGGATTAAAGTCCAGGTGTCTCTTCAGTATTAAAAGATAAATCGTTTTAAATTCAGAGAGTGCGTGTGGACTCAAAACAGTTTGTTATGTTCAAGAGTATGAATTTAGATACGCTTAAAATATTAATTGATATCCTACAGTGTATGTGTTGTATCTACGAAAATAGAACGTTCCCCTTAAAAGGTATATACAGGATTCAATTCTTACGGAAATTTTGGATTGATATTGTATACTTTGGTCATACTGTATTCCCTCTTAATTAATGCACATATTATATGTAGGAAGATTATATGCCTTCTTCTTCCTACAATAGGGATACAACTTAAAGTTCTGAGTGTACAATTAATTAAAGTGGGTACTGTATCCATGAGTCTTACATCATTCTCTCTCAATTGATGAGTAAAATATAAAAGCTTAAAGGTAGTCGGGCTGTAGCATTCCCAATTCTTGTCGAAGCATGCAGAATTTGGTGGTTCTGTGAGGTTTTGTAAAGAGGTCGGCTAGCTGGATGTATGTATGAATGTTATCGATCTGAACATCTTTATTCTCAACATGATACCTAATGAAATGATGCTTCATATCAAGATGCTTAGTTCACGAGTGCAATACAGGGTTGTGCATGATTCCTATTGCACTCGTGCTATCGCACATGATTGGTGTCTCTTTTGCGTTGATGCCATAATCTTGTTACTGCTGTTGCATCCAAAGAATTTGCATACAGCAACTTCCAGCAGCATAGTATTCCATCTCAGCTGTAGAAAACGAGTTGGCTAATTGCTTCTTACTGAACCATGACACGAGTCTTGGTCCAAGGAAGTGACAAGTGCCGCTTGTACTCTTCCTATCAGG
This sequence comes from Orobanche coerulescens, assembly GCA_033398695.1. Taxonomy (NCBI): domain Eukaryota; kingdom Viridiplantae; phylum Streptophyta; class Magnoliopsida; order Lamiales; family Orobanchaceae; genus Orobanche; species Orobanche coerulescens. The sequence goes on from CM065812.1 coordinate 85,311,368, forward strand.
ATTTCAACCTCCGAGTCGAGTCGATGTAGCCTACCAAATTGAATGCTCTTTCGTTAGGATACCACAGTCCTACATTGATTGTTCCTTTTATGTACTTAAGGATTCGTTTGGCTGTGGTGAAGTGTGACTCTTTAGGTACTACCTGGTATCGATCACACACTCCTACAGCAAATTGGATATCGGGCCTGCTGGCTGTTTGGTACAGGAGTGCGCCTATAATCTTCCTGTAGAGTGATTGATCAACCAACTTTCCAGCTTCGTCAGCACTTATCTGTGTGGAAGTGCTCCTGGGGTGGATGATGATTTTCAAGTTCTTCATCCCGAATTTGTTGAGTAGATCCTTGATGTACTTCTCTTGGTTGATAAAAATACTTGTATGAAGTTGTTTTACCTGCAATCCTAGGAAATAACTAATTTCTCCCATCATACTTATTTCAAATTTACTTTGCACGAGACGAGAGAACCTTTGGCATAAAGCAAGGTTAATTAAACCAAAAATCATATCATCTACATATATTTGAACCATAAGGAGATCGTCACCTTCCTAGATTTTAAATAGGGTTTTGTCGGCTTCATCTTTCTCAAATCCATTATTGATCAGATACAGTGACATGGTTTTATACCAGGCCCTAGGTGCTTGTTTGAGTCTATACATTGCTTTCCTCAGCCTATATACAAGGTCTCCACCTTCAGTGTTAGCAAACCCTGGGGGTTGTTCAATATAGACTTCCTCAGCGAGGTCTCCATTAAAGAATGCGCTCTTAACGTCCATTTGATATACAATAAAGTTATTGTGAGCGAAAAATGCTAGGAATATCCTGATGGCTTCTGGTCGAGCTATGGGAGAAAAGGTTTCATCATATTCGATTCTCTCTTCCTATCGGTATCCTTGGGATACTAGTCTAGATTTGTTCCTGATAACAAGTCCATTTTCGTCCTTTTTATTTTGGAATACCCATTTGGTTCCTATGACTGACTGATGTGGTGATCTAGGAACTAGGTACCAAATATTGTTCAGTTCGAAACCATTGAGCTCTTCTTCCATCGAAGTGATCCAGTGAGAATTATTTAGAGCTTCATTAGTTGAAATAGGTTAGGACTAGGCTAAGAATACAGCTAGGGTGCACATAACAAGTCTCCTAAGTTCGGCATGATATTTCCATACAGTGAATTGAGACTTTTTAGGATCTCTCTCTTTCTCTGCACAAAATACAGTACCTTGTGTACTCTGTGTTTTTTTTGTGTGGACACACCGCATCGTTATCTCTAATTATTAACTCTTGGGAAAGATCTCTCAACCACCTCCTGTCTGGTTCTAGTTCGCCATCCCGTGTCGTGACCTTTTGAACTGTAGCCTCAACTTTAGCTTCTACAGCATTAGTTTCGACTGAATCTGTTCTTATAGCGGCGAGATTGATTTCTAGGTCCACAACTAGTTATATTGGAGTTTTGGGGTTATCAATAGAAGTGTCCGGATTCTCTAGGGTCGGTCTACTACTCCTGTAGGGTCACAATGGGGTTCATAAAATACTACATGGGTAGATTCCTCTAGTGTCAGCTTCCATTTGTTAAATATCCTAAATGCTTTGCTGACAGAGGAGTATCCAGCGAAACTATGCTCATCCGACTTATCGTCGAAGGTCTTCAGTTGATCTTTTCCATTGTTGAGCACGGAACACCTGCATAGAAAAATATTAAAGTATGTAGCCATTGGAGTTTTGTTATTCCATACTTCATATGCTGTTTTGTTGTGATGCTTGTTGATGATACAACGATTTTGTATAGCATGTTGTATTTGCTGCTTATCCCTAAAAATGATGCGGCAATTTGCTTTTGGCTAACATGGTCCTTGTTGCTTCTTTCAGCGTCCTGTTCTTATGCTTGACACCATTTTGTTGAGGAGTTCGAGCTGCTGAGTATTCATGTTGTATGCCATTGTTCCGCACAGTATTGCTCTATAAAGCGATTTATGAATTTTGTGCCTCTATCGGAACGAATAGGTATAATACTAAACCTTTTCTGATTTTACATCTTTTTCAGGTGTTCTTGCAGCTTTGTGATGGTTTCTTTCTTCTTGTTCAGGAAGATGGTCCAAGCGTACCAGGAGAAATCATTAACAATAACAAGACAGTATTTCATACCTTCCAAACATATAGGGTCTACATGGCCATAGAGATCTATGTGTAGAAAATCCAGGACCCTGTGGGTGGAGAGATATGACTTCCTCTTCAGGTTGGCCTTGACTTGCTTGCCTTTCTGACAGGGTCCACAGACACTGTTTTTATGAAATGAATATCGGGCATGCCTCTGACCATTCCTTGTCAAGCTAGTTTGTTGATGGTCTTGAAGTTTATGTGATAGCTAGCTTTGATCTGAAGTGCCTTTGTTAACAAAACATGGAATTATGGAGCTTGTGGGCTTCTAGTCAGCAATAAACATGTTACCAGACCGGCTTTCTGTAAGGTTAATTTGCTTGGTTTTGATGTCCTTCACCCTATAGTGATCTATATAGAATTTGACCGAGAACTATTTTTCTAATACTAAGTAAATTATACTATAGTCCTTCAACATAAGCTACGTCAGTGACTTTGAACTTTCCTACAAGCAGGATTCCTTTTCCTTTTGTTCTTCCTTTGGATTTGTCACTGAATCGCACCTTTGGACCTAGACCTTCTACATAATATGACAACTTGCTTATATCTCCTGTAATGTGGCGAGAACATCCGCTATCGAAATCCATATGTCCTTTTCCTTGATATCTTGTAATTAGTATATTAAGTAGTTTTTTGTCCCCTTTGATTTTTGGGTCAATAGTTGTTGGTGCTTTTAGGTACCCATACTTGTCTAACACCAATTGGTTTGTTATAGGTAACTTTTGGTCATGTTTTGCAATATTTATGTGGATCAGGCACGTAGTCGTTGTAATCCTGATTATTATGCATGTAAAATCTAGTGTTTTGGCTCCAGTACGGGTGCCGTTTCAGAGGGGGACCATTTTCTTTGGCCTCAATGCTTGCCTTCTAGGTTTCCAGTTAGACTCCCAGATCCGTTGATGATGGAACTGCGCGGCAGCCTGCTTTCTGGATAGATACATGGGTTCCTGTATCCAGCACCTTGGTGCACTGTACTGTTGATAGTATTGCCGTGCATACCTTTGATACAACATTTTTTCTGGATGGCTACTGATGTTGTTGGTATGCTCGGGGAGCATATTGTTGATGATTAGCGTTGCATCTTACAGGTCTATGAGGCTGGGATTTCCACTGCTTATGATATGAATTAGGTGGCGGAATCGCAGCCTTCGCTGTCCGAGATGGGACAGCTATGACCTTTACGGGACTTGGGGCTACTTCGGGTTCCGGAATGGGTTGCACTCCCTTAACAAACACCGTACTAGATTTGCCCTTGAGGGAACGAGTCATATCCTAAGCCACGTTTATGGTGGGCGTGCTGCCCAGTGCTTAAAATGTCTTTTATCCTCCTTGATGATTTCTCAATTGATTTAAGGATGGTCTCGAGTCTTATCGTTTCTCGAGAATTAGTATCTTAGCTTCTAACAAAGCATAATAATTTATCTTGCAATTATTATGATTTTTTACCTCATTTAGTTCTGTTGCAAGTTGATGATTGCTTTCCATGAGTTTTTTTGGGTAATATTGTTGTTTTCACAGTCTAAATACATGTTTTCATAATTAACAATGAATACTTTATGAATAAAGAATGACTTATCTCATAATGGTTTAAAGATCTAAGACTAAATCCCGTTGGATTACCTGCAGCTTCTTTGCTGTAGTCAACAGTCTTCTTTGTTGTACGCTGGAATCTTTATTAACTGTGGGAATACATTTTTTTGGGCACCTTATATAGATAACTGTAGGGACAGACTGTAGGATGCATTTACCAAAATACTCGGGATACTATTTATCCCAATAGAAAGTAAAATAAATTACGAGCTGTAATCTTTCTTTATTGATAACGAAGAAATTACAGTACTTGACTTAAAATTAAGGTGAAAGTAGGAAAGTAAAAGAAAAATACATGTAAATGATAAAGACGTACAACAACTAATAGATTTGACATCGGTTATGCTGTTGGCAGACAAATAGCCTGTATGGATCATTCTCAGTCCCTTTCCCCCAATTTGACAACGAGGTCATGTGCCATGTCCCTGTAGTACCCTCTTCCTTCCAGAGTAACATTGTATCCGATTATGTAGTCTTTAGGATGCGTAGGACGTTCTCCTTTCATGCACCTTTCTTTGATCTGGATTTGCCAACGCAACTTCCCTTTTGATAACAGCCTTAGAACTCATTCATTGCAGCCGCCAACATATTGCAGTGACTGAATCTGGGTGATTATTTGACTAATATGCAGACATACCTATTCAGTTCTTACCAAAGCACAATAAATCAGGACAGGTCTGAGTTCCTCAAGTCAGGTTTTAGCCGAGGGAACTAGAAATCTGACCCAAATTGCTTTTCCCGACTCTAGTTAAGAACCTCAGCCACCAGATCATCCCGACCAAACAAGGTGCCGCTATTTTCTCCTATTTGTGTGATATATGTGCACGTAGGTGTGAAGAAAAGACGAGCCTTTTGTGTGAAGATGAGGAACGGACGAAAGAGAAGAATGGTGAACAATGTGATTGGTGGAGTTATTTTAACTCCACAACCCAGTTACCATATTGAATCGCAAGCCCAATTCAATTTACACAGTCGTAAAATCCATTCCTATATTTTGGGTTTTAAATACTTCATAACTCATTTTGGTTATGAGTTAAATAAATCCACTAAACTCAATTCCTTATTTCACATTTAGCCCTATATACCTTCAAGACATTCGGTCGCACAAACCTTATCAGTTTATTCTCGTCTTTTCTTTTATTTTAATAAATTATTTTCGTGTTTTTTATTTCCTTGCAATATAAATACTCAAAATATTACTATACTTGCCTCTTTAAATCTTAGGACACGAGAATCGAGAACAAAGAGATAGGACTATTGCATAACCATTTCAAGCATTTCAATTCAAGCATCAACATTCACTTTATCTCTTATCATGTGGGGATTTATACTTGTCAATTTTAATTGTTTTAATCGCACTGTATAAGCGATATCTATCATATTCATATTATACATGCCGTCACATATTATACATGCTCAGATTTCATCGTGTACATGCAGTCACATGCTACACATGCCCAAGGTCATAAGTTCATGATATATATGCAGTCACATGTTTTACAGGCTCTTATTCAAGTTTATGTTATAACAGAATTATTCCATGCTACGCCTCTAAAAGATTATATATTCTTGTGATTGTATAATTTCCACGAGATGAAGGAAGCTCACCCCAACCTACTTTTGATCATGCAGATTAATTTTAAAACTGAAGAAAGGAGTCACTGTGGTGCATGAATGTATATGATGTTTAAATGACTTTCATATTTATAATTAAATAGAATAGTACTTCCAACATATGTTATTTCAATTGATATTTTCCGCTGTTTGATGATTTTTTTTTAAATATTTATGTAAGAGAAATAAAAAAGTATGAGTGATTACTTGATTTTTTTATATTTTATAAAAAATATTACATTGTGCATTTAAATTAATAAATTATGTATTTTAAAATACTTACGAAAAATGAGTTGTAACAATGTGGTATTAGAGGCCGATTTACGTTTCTGTATACTGACTCTTCTTGAAAGATGTATTTAACATAAAATCATATGCCATCGGTTCCCGTTACATCGATACACAGTTCCAACGGTACAATTTCAAATTTTAAGTTATGAAAGTTTCATTCATTCATTCATCATATTTGCAAAGTATTTTATAATTCTTAATTATGTTATATTGTTATAATTATATATATTGCGTTTAGTATGTCTCGATCTAAGGTGACCCCGCGAATGAGTGTTCAAGTCGGAGCTAGTTCTCAGCCTTTAACACATAAAGAATCTTAAGATGATCTGAGTTTACCCGAAAATGCACCCCACTATATCAATAAATAGGTTGGATAAGGGTGAAATCTGGCAAAGTGGATCACCTAATGAACAAGTTGATCACTCGATCCAAGTTTTACCTGTTGAATGGGATTAGCCAATTTACCAATTGTGGCGTGAGTCATTGCTAAGGACTGAGGAAGTGATAAATGTGGTAGATATACTACTGGAATTTTACTTCACATGTACGCTATTAAATAAACACAAAAAGATAATTGGACTATTGAATTAGAGGAACTAAAAAAGAGTGAAGAGAATCTGGAATAAGACCCAGAGAAGCAAATAGAGGTTGCCATTATGGATGATTATGATTATAACGATGTCATAATTTTATGGAATGAGCCACCACCCACAGTCCCAGTTATTAAAATCTTCAACAGTGACGGTGAGGATTAGAATTTGTTTATTCCTTTTGAGTTTAAGTTCATTCATTCTATTAAATATATTATAAAAATGTAAATATCACATGGTGATGTTGGATTTTATAAGTCATTTAAAAATAATATTATTTAAGGATCCCTTCTATTTTTACTTTCAGCGCGATATAGTATTATTATAAACGCTATCCATATTGTTCTTATCTGATTTCTCAAAATTCAACCACTCATGGAAGCAATTGTTTGTTGATATGAAATGACAAATAATGAGGAATCTATTAGCATGGGGCATAGAGACTATGCACAATGGAAGCAGAATGATGTTCCAAACCAACAACAATTATTGACTGATTTATCAACTTTACTTAAAGGTGTAACCATAGTACCAGCTGCTTCTCACGAGCAAGTGCAGGATCGAGTGATCAATTAGTTTAATCAATTCAAGCTTCCATCATTTCATGGGCATGAAGGGCCTATAATAATCGAGGAGTGGTTGTTAAACTTAGAGAGCATTTTTACTATATGGCTTGAACTGATGCTCATAAAGTGTCTTGTGAAGTATTCCAGCACAAAGAAGATGCTAGAACCTGATGGAATGGGTCATAGAGACTTGAGTTAGAAGAAGAGAGCATATCGCTTAATTGGCATACATTTAAGGAGAGTGGTTATAGAGAAGTATTATCCACTGGTATGTAAGGACAAGATGAAGAAGTAATTCTTTGGCTTAACACAAGGTGGAATGTCAGTCACTGAGTATGAGAAAAAGTTAACCGTATGTGTCGATTTTCACCTCATATGGTTCAAAATATAACGTGAACGCACATAAACTGGAGATGGTCTTCGTGATCGGATTCATCACCATCTTGCTAGTCATTGGAGAACGACATATAAGAAAGCCTCTCCGAGAGCCGAGGATATATCAACAAGCTTAGATATGGAGAAATCTAGAGCCACGCCAGATGTGAATTCCAATAAGAGGAATTGGCAGTGAGTAGAAAATAATAACAGTATCAAGAAAAGAGAGAAGATAGGGCCATCTGGGCCAAAGAATCGTTATGACTATCCTAAAGACATAAAGGAGTCTGTATGTTTGGTCAGAACCGATAATATTGATGTCATGAGGAAGGGCATATGGTGTCTCAGTGCCCAAAGAGGAATGATGGATCTGATAGAAGGGTTCAAAACCAAGGCTCCAGAGGTAAATCACATATGTACATTCTGACTGAGCTGGAGATGAAGCCTGGAACTATGCCAGTTATGTTAACATTATTTGGTAATTTGATATAGGTGCAACTCAATCATTTATCTCTAAGAAACTTTCTACTGTGATAGGGTGTAAAAGTAGTAGAGCTGAAAAATCTCTTAGCATACCTGCAACAGATGTAGCATGTTGACTCAATAGCTAGTAGTATAACAGTATAGATAAATGAACATATGTCTTTAGCCGATTTGTGCATTATATAATTAACTGACTTTGGCGTCATTTTGGGTATGGATTTGTTGAATAAAAATAAGGCTGAGATATATTGTGCGGAGAGGAGAATTACAATATATCTATAAAATGATGTGTAAATCAAGGAACAAAGTATGATAATGTTTTAATTGTAATATTAGCTATGAAAGCAATGAAGATGTTGTGGAAGAATAACTGCCAATGATTTCTGGTGAATGTGATGTGGAAGGTAAATATGAAAATGACAGTAGATGATATTCTCAATGTGAAGGAAATATTCGGATGTTTTTCTAGAAAACTTACCAGGAATTCCACCAAATAGACAAGTAGAATTCACTATTGATCTAGTGCATGGAGTTTCAATAATTAAAAGTGCAAATTCAGGAACTACTTGATATGGGTCTTACCTAATCCAGTGTATCACCATGGGGTACACTAGTGTTGTTTGTGAAGAAGAATGATGGAATTATGAGAATGTGTATAGATTCTCATGAACTTAATAACCTCACGATAAAGAACAAGTACCCACTTCCAAGAATTAAAAATTTATTTGATCAACCTGGTGGTTAAGGAGTGTGTCTAAGACAAACTAGAGGTTAGTGTATCATCAATTACGTACTAAGGATGATGATCTATCGAAGACATCATTTCGAACAAGATGTGGCCATTATGAATTTATAGTAATGTCCTTTGGTTTGAGTAATGTGCCACCAGTATTTGTAGATTTGATGAATTGTTTTTTTCAACCTTACTTGGACCAATTTGTCATGATATACTAGTGTATTCAAGAGATGAGAAAGAACATGAAAACATTTAAGAACAGTACTGGAAGTACTTCTCAAGGAAAAGTCATATGCTAAATTCATCAAGTGTGAGATTTGGCTTAATCGAGTTGCATTTCTTAGACAGTTTGTCATCGCTCCTAGAATTGGACTAGGCCCGAAAAGAATAGAGGCTATTAGTGATTGGAAAGTACCAACTAATGCTAATGAAGTTCACAACTTTATGGGTGATAACTAGATTTTAGAGGAGATTTATTCAAGGATTATCAAATATATCAGCTCCTCTGACACGATTAACTAAAAAGGGGGAAATTTATTTGTGGAATGAGAAATGTGTGAAAAGTATCCAAGAACTTAAACAAATATTGACTGTAGCACTAGTTTTGACTATCCGATCTAATAATAGTTGGCAATCAACAGTAATGCATCTAAACAAGGATTATGATGTGCTTTAATGCAGCATGGCAAAGTAGTTACCTATGCCTCAAGACAATTGAAGCCACATGAACTGAATTACCCTATGCATGATCTAGAATTAGCTGCGACTACGACTATATGATTCACCACCATCCCAAAAAGGCAAATATCTGTATTAAGTCATAAGGAGGGACGAGAATTATCATGTACTTTGACTAAAGAGGAACAATTAGTCAACGAGTTCTTGAATTTAAACCTTGAGGTAGTGACACATTCAAAGTCTATGAATTTGGTTGTAGCGGCTTTAGTAGTTCAACCAACCTTGATGTATCATTCGGGTAGTACAAAGATGTATCAATTCTTCAAAGGAATATTTTGGTGGGAAGGTTTGAGGAGAAATGTAACGGACTATTTAATAGATGCATTATTTGTCAGCAAGTAAAAGATGATTATCAACGCCCATTTGGTTTGATAAAGTGTTTTCATATATCGGAACTGGAAATGGGAATACATAACTATAGATCTTGTTGTGGGTACGCCGATCTGAAAGGAAAAATAATGCTACCCGGGTTGTATTAGATCGTATCACGAAGTCATCTTATTTTGTTTCAGTGACGATGAGTTTTTGAAACCAACAATATGCCGAATTATACATTATAGAAATTATAAGATTACATGGAGTGCCCGTTTCTTTTCCGAACAGAGATACTTGTTTCACGTAATGTTTTGGTAAAGTTTGCAAGAAGCAGCGGGAACCAAATTGAATTTTAGTAGAACCTATCACCCATAGTTGATGGTGAGTCAGAAAGATTGATATAGATACTTGAGGATATGTTGAGAGTTTATGTGTTTGATATGGGTAACAATTGGGAATAATTATTACTCCAGTGTAATTTGCTTACAAAAATAGCTTTCAAGCCACAATCGGAATGTCACTATTGGGATAAAATTCAATAAGTGTTTTCATTAATGCATCCCACAACGCAGATCCCACAGACTAATGAGGATTTAGCTTTCAACGAAAAGACAAATGTTGGCTACAGCAATATCACAATATGCAATTTACTTAGGAAAAGTAAAATATAAATCCAACAGAAAATACTTAGACCTTTTAACTATAATGAAATAAGCAATTCTTTATTCACAAAGTATTCATAATTTTCAAAGGTTCATTTAATTCCGATGGAGATAACATTTAATATGGATATAAACTGTGGACTAAAGAGAATTTAGTGAAGGCCAAAAAGGATGCCTGATGTGTTAAATGATAAGATACTATAATCCAAAGATTCATTAAGCCGCCAATCTGAAGTGTTCACATCTCACCAACCGGCCAACGACTATATTTATAACAGATCTATTTTTGAGATTATAAATAGCCCAATCCAGAGGACTTGCTCACTTACTGGATCTACTGAAATTTGAAGTAGAGAAGTATCTAAAGTACTTATCATTTTAAGCCTATAGGCATATCCTTAGTGAAGAAATATTAAGTCCTCAATTGAGAACAACACACTACAGCAAGGAACTCAAATTCTACAGCTGTTGTTCGGGAATACCTTATCATACAACACTTTGATCATTGAGTATATTGGCCTTATATAGGCTAATCGTAACCTTTCTGGCATGTGTGGTGTGATGAGCGTTCAGGATGAAGCTTTAATCTATGTTAGAAGAAGTTAGTCCAACAAAGCCTACAACCAATCTGTGTGAACTACCTAAAGTTACAGTCAGGTGTATCAATCTGTGTGAACAATACAATGACGGGTTTAGTTAAAATCATACAGTTGTGTATTCCATGATTTTAATATACATTTACTTCTGTCTCGAGAACTTATGGACGTAGAGGACATTACCTCAAACCATATTAAGCCTTGTGTTTTTACTTCTTGTGTTTACTGCCTATCTACCATATGTGTGTAACACCCCAATCCACAACTGGGACATTACACGCCGTAGAATTCTCGTGAGGTCTACCAGGCTAACACATGACATATGAACCACAATATAATCCCAAATGATGCACTCAAAAGTAAATAAGGCCGTGGCCTCGGCCAAAACATTTTAACGGAGTACATGAGCAGAAGTTAAATATCAATTCATTGCCCATGCAGGGGACTTAAACCAAGTTTCAAAAATAACCAGTCTGACTCCATTACTCGACAATGCAAAGACAAAACATAAAAATGCAGACTCGAGCCACATCATCAAGCCAGCCCATCCTTTGCGTGCATGTCCCGTGCCTGCTCCTCGGCCTCCCGCACTAAATGCATAAGACGCATTTCCCCCATTTAAGGGGTTAGCATTCGAATAGCTAGTGCAAGTACACAATTACACTACATTATATATAAATACGATTTTTACACAATCATCTCAATCAGAAATCATTTGCCATAAATATTCCGGAATACTACATTGGCAATCAAATCAGTTCCAATCATCACGATATCCCAAAATCACAACTAGTATCCCGTGGCCGTACCCCTTAGTATCGACCCCCAGACATCCCGTCGAACACTCCGGGTGGGATACCACTTCCGCGGCCGTACCCCTTAGTATCGACCCCCAGACATCCCGTCGGACACTCTGGGTGGAAGTTGAATCACACACGCACCCAAGTTCCCTTCCGCGGCCGTACCCCTTAGTATCGACGCCCAGACATCCCGTCGGACACTCCGGGTGGAAGGAACACAACTCACGCACCCAAAATCACAATTCATCATTCCTTTCGAAAATCACAACATACATAACGAAATGTAATACATGTACTTGCCTCGAATAAGACGAAACTAAGGAAACAACGAAGGAATAGGTTTTGGTCCGAACAATCCTCCCAAATCCGCTCCTAACACAATAACGGTATACAACAAGTCTCAATAATGCGGAAAGGTAAGAATTAATCCTAATTCTACCCATTGGGTCAATTCATCGGACACCAAGAGTGCATAAGGAAATGAAATCGGTCAATGGTGTAATATCGGGATTTCATCCCAACCAATAACAAGAAAACCAAGGGTCACGAGTATACTATCAAAATCTAATAACAACATCGGTTAACTCGGATTAAAATACAAGATCACCACCAAACCCTCCCCAAAATCATACTAGGGTTAAAGGAGTTCTTACCTCTTGAAGATTCAAGCACTATAATCCGAAGAACACGTGTTAGATCCACAATCCGAGCTACACGATCGAAAGGAGATGAAGAAAATCACACAATCAAGTGGTAGATGGAGAAAAATCCCCCTCTCAAACCTCTCTCTCTCTCGTACGGTGGAAGGAAGGAAGGAAATGAGGGACTCACGCTGAATAAAAACGCAGGTATAGCGCTGACCGCATTGTGTGCCGCGGCTAAGCTGAAGTGTGCCGCGGCACAGGGCCAAACATTGCGCCCAGTGATCGGCAGGCCGCTCGATGTGTCGCGGCCCAGTCGAAGTGTGCCGCGGCAGTGACTCGGCATTGTGCCGAGGCCCTTCCGGCATGTGCCGCGGCACACGGTACAGTAGGTTCGGCCGAATAAGTGCAACACGAGTGTGCCGCGGCCCGAACGAGTGTGCCGCGGCAGTGACTCGGCAGTGTGCCGCGGACCTGCCGGCATGTGCCGCGGCACACGGTACAGTCTGCTCGGCCAAAAACTGGGCAATGTGTGTGCCGCGGCGCACAATCCTTGTGCCGCAGCCCACACCCCCCCTTCGGTCCCAAAATGATGAAAAATGAACCGGGAAGAGAATAAAAGCAATAGGAATCGATATTTGGGCAACAATAACACGAAATGGAAGTACGGAAACCCCAAACGATCCGAGGTACGCCACCACAATCGAACAAGGAACAAATTCCCAAAACTTATAGGAAATTACAAAAACGGCCCAAATATCCGAAAATCACGATACAACGTCGGATTAACAATCCGAAGCTCACAACATGCTCTACTCCACCATACGAACTCATGGAAATAATAAAAAATGATAAAATCGGATGAGTTTAACGAGAATCGAATACACATGCGATAGATATAACTCAAGGTGAAATTACGCAAAAACATCATCGAGACTCATCCCAACGGAGAAACTCCAAGAATAAAATAGATTCAGAATTCTAAAACAGTGCCAAGCAAGTTGTCCGAAACGAATATATACCGAAAATAGAAATTACCAAAAGTAGAAAACACGAATATTACATTTTCTCCCTCTAAAAATAAGTTTCGCCCCGAAACTTACAACACGAATAACTCGGGGTATCTCGATCTCATACTCTCTTCCGTCTCCCACGTGGCTTCCTCGGACCCATGCCTCGACCATTGCACTTTAACCAAAGGAATGGTTTTGTGCCTGAGTTGCTTCACCCGACACTCTAAGATCTGAATCGGCCTCTCCTCGAAGGTAATGTCGGGCCCCAACTCGATCTCTCCAAAATCAATAATATGTCTAGGGTCCGGTACGTACTTCCTAAGCTGGGAAACATGAAATACATTATGCACGTGGCTCAGGGTCGGAGGCAAACCTAACCGATATGCAAGCTCTCCAACTCTCTCTAGAATCTCGAATGGCCCAATAAATCTCGGACTAAGTTTACCCTTCCGACCGAAGCGGTAAACTCCCCGTGTCGGCGACACCTTAAGCAAGACGTGATCTCCCACCTCAACCTCCAACGGTCGGCGACGTGTATCGGCATAAGACTTCTGCCGGCTCTGGGCCGTCACCAATCTATCGCGAATCAGGGCAGTCTTCTCTCTCGTCTCAACTACCATATCGGGCTCGGTACCAATTAGCTCGGACGCATCATCCCAACACTACGGAGATCTGCACCTCCTTCCATACAACGCCTCGAATGGTGCCATTTTGATCGAGGCATGCCAACTATTGTTGTACGTGAACTCGATCAACGGCAAGTGCATCTCCCAATCATCCTTCCAATCTAAGGCACAGGCTCTCAACATATCCTCCAACGTCGGGATCGTCCGCTCCGACTGTCCGTCAGTCTGAGGGTGGTAAGACGTAATGAGTCTCAACTCAGTCCCCAAAGCTCGATGAACCGCCTGCCAAAAATGTGATACAAATCGGCCATCACGATCTGAAACAATACTCTTAGGAGTCCCATGCAATCTCACGATCTCCGCAATAAACACTCGCGCCAGCCTCTCCGGTCCCCAAGTATCCTTAATACTCAGAAAGTGAGCTGATTTGGTTAGTCAATCAACAATAACCCAAATCATGTTCATTCCAGTCCGAGTCCTGGGCATCTCGGTAATGAAATCCATAGAGATGTCTTCCTATTTCCATTCCGGAATGGGAAGTGGTCGTAGCAACCCCGCAGGTCCCTGATGCTCAATCTTAACCTGCTGACAGGTTAAACACTTCGCCACAAACTCGCTAACGTCCGATTTCAAATTACTCCACCAGTAGTTACTCCTCACATCCTTGTACATTTTGCTCGTACAAGGATGTATGGAATAAGGTGTAGCATGAGCCTCACTCAAAATCCTCTGTCTCAACTCAATGTCATTCGGTACACATAATCTGCCGCGAAATCTCCGAACGCCATCATCCTGAACCACAAATCCAGGGGCTTTCCCCTTCCTCACATCCTCCCTCAGCTGGACTAAAAACGGATCATCACACTATTTCGCCTTGATATCATCGATAAAGGACGAAGTGATCTCCAACGTACATAACTGACCCTGAACTCTCCGAACCCAAACCTCGATATTCTGACAGATAAAATCCCGCTGGATCCTACTCTGTGGTGTAAGTACCTCTAGCATCTGTAATGCCATCGGTTTCCTGCTTAACGCATCAGCCACTACGTTAGCCTTACCCGGATGGTAAAGTATCTCGAGGTCGTAATCTTTAATTAGCTCCTACCAACTACGCTGTCTCATATTCAACTCTTTCTGACTGAAGATATACTTCAGACTCTTGTGGTCCGTAAAAATCTTACACGAAGATCCATAGAGATAATGTCTCCATATCTTTAAGGCGAAAACGACCGCGGCTAACTCCAAATCGTGCGTGGGGTAATTTGCCTCATACGGTTTCAACTGGCGGGACGCATAAGCAATCACCCTGTTTCTCTGCATCAAAACACATCCGAGCCCGAGGCCCGAAGCATCACAATATACCATGAAGTCCTCGTTCCCCTGAGGCAATGCTAACACGGGTGCGGTAGTTAGTCGCCTCTTCAACTCGTCAAAACTACTCTATCTGTCTGTGGTCCACTCGAACTTCTGGGTTTTCTGGAGCAACTGAGTGAGTGGTCTAGCGATCTTAGAAAATCCCTCAACAAATCTACGGTAATAGCCTGCAAGTCCCAGAAAACTCCTCACTTCCTTCACGTTTTTAGGTGGTTCCCAAGCTATCACCGCCTCTATTTTCTGTGGATCTACCCGAACTCCTTCTGCTGAAATCACATGCCAGAGGAACATCACTTTCTTGAGCCAAAACTCACACTTAGAGAACTTCGCATACAACTGCTCAGTTCTCAAAATGTCTAATACAATTCGGAGATGTAAGGCGTGCTCCTCCCGACTCCGTGAGTAGATCAGAATGTCATCGATAAAGATGACTACGAATTTGTCTAGATACTCAATAAAAACTTTGTTCATTAACTGCATGAACACTACTGGGGCATTGGTTAGCCCGAAAGGCATAACCACAAACTCGTAATGGCCGTATCTCGTCCGAAAGGCAGCTTTCGGTATATCGATCTCCCGAATCCTCAACTGGTAGTAGCCCGATCGCAAATCAATCTTCGAAAAGACTGTCGCCCCTTGAAGCTGATCAAACAAATCGTCGATCCGGGGCAAAGGGTATTTATTTTTGATGGTCAACTTGTTTAATTCTCGATAATCGATGCATAAACGAAGCGATCCATTCTTCTTCTTAACAAAAAGTACGGGCGCACCCCAAGGCGATGCGCACGGTCGAATATACCCCTAATCTAACAATTCTCCCAACTGATTCTTCAACTCTAACATCTCCGACGGTGCCATATGGTACGGCGCTCGAGAAATGGGGGCTGCATTCAGCTCAAGATCGATAGGAAACTCCACCTCTCGCTGTGGTGGTAACCCCGGCAAGTCGTCTGGGAAAACATCGGGATACTCACTAACAACTGGAATTGACGACATGTCAACCCCACCATCCTCCGCCTGCAGGGCGTAACACCAATAGCCGACACAACCCTGGTTCAGAAGTTTCATCGCCTTTAAGGCGCTAATCACACTCCCCGATCTCCCCGACTTACGACCGATGAGGGTATGCTCGGTGCTGTCCTCGACTACTATCGAGATGGTACGAGTCCGATAGTTCATGATAGCACCGTGACGCTCCAACCAATCGTCCCCGAGGATTAAATCCTCACCCTTAAGGTCTATAACAATGAGATTCGAGGGCCAATCTCGGCTCCCGATCCTCACGGGGCAATCCCTAACTTCCCGGTCCCCAACCATACGATCCCCGCTAGGCGTACCCACCACAAACGGTTCACACTCAAACAAGCAGTTAAAGCCAATACGATTCACACAATCCGATGCAATAAAGGAATGGGTAGCACCCGAATCAAAAAGCACAGAAACTGGATGAGTAAGGATCTGAGTGGTACCTGACGCCACCGGAACGTCTGCCTCCTCTGTGCGCCTCAGCTGATACAATCGAGGGTGAACTGAACCCGAACTCGAGGCTGTGCGGCGATCCGGCTGACCCTGATCCCTACCACGACTCGAACCCTGCGGAACAGGAGTAGCTGGAATACCGTGATCCTTCTGATTGGTAGTGGTAGTCGGAACTCTAATAGCCCTGGTGGCCCTCTCACAATGAGTTGCCCGATGCCCGGTCTGCCTGCAAGTAAAGCAAGTGACTGGAGGAAAAGGGCAATCCTTCATCAAATGCTCATATTGGTTGCAGTTAAAACAAACCCTGCCACCAGAAGCAACGGACTGGACTGAACGATTACCCTGAGATCCACCGGCCTGATGAAACGGCCTCTTCCTCGGTATAGGAGCAGAATGAGACCTCAAAAACTGACCACCCTTACCGGTCGAGAATCCGCCGGTAGTCTTCTGCTTCTTAGCTTCCAAAACCGACTCTGATTCCGGGATGTCCATCTCGATCGCTAGAGCGCGATCCTGGTATTCCTTCAAAGTGGCACACATGAGCGGCGCCATACTCTGCCTAATATGCGGCTTCATGCGCATATTGAAGTAACGAATTTTAACAGCTTCCGTTCTCACTTGATCTCTCACGAAACTCAACTGCTGATTGTAAGAGATGATAGCCTGAGAAATAGGCACATCCTGAGGTGTAGCGGTGAAGAAATCCACAATTCTGCGCACCTTTACTGGCGGTGGACAATACTCTGCTTCCATAGCAGCCTTGAATTCCTCCCAAGTAGCTCGACGGTCTCTGGGCACAACGGCCTCCCACCATTCCGCAGCATCCTTATCCAGGAGGTACTGGGCAATATGTGTTAGGGTTGTATACGTCAAAGCATACTTTATGCTTGTATTACCTAATTTCCCGGTCTTTATCTATGAGAATATTTAATTCATTTATCACATGTTTTGCATATTTATTCACGCTATGGTTATGCAAATGCAGTCTAATTTACTTTATATTGTAGATAATGTGGTGTGTAGTGTCACACAGAAGATCACATTATCGGTTCCTTATATAGTAATATTTAGTTCACAACCTATGTAACATTAGACCGTTATGTGAGAGGTTGTAGTATATGCTTGAGATTGATTGGTCTTGACCATTAGCATATATTAGCGTATTCGTTATACGTTGAACAGGATCGAGGTGAGATAGATTCTTCTGTACTAACTATAAGAAGAACGTACATCTCGGATAATTATTATTTCTTAATTCTAGTGATTAATATTTAATTATATATATTTAATATTTATTGCTTTGATTTATCATGGGTGAGAGCCACAATGATTGACTCAATATGCTCGATATTTTGGGCAATATTATTATTTATATGATAATTAATATTATAGCTAGAAATCGTATCCCGACCAGTCGGGTTGATCATGTCCCTTGAGGCACTCGAAAGGATTATTATATCAAACCCTGCAGGTGGAATTAATTTTCCGATATAATAATAAAGGTCGAGTGGTATACTCATGTATAATACATTAATTAATTAAAAGTCACAAGAGCTTAAATTAATTAATGGACATGGAATATCTTAAACACGGGAAATAATTAATTTAAAAGGAGCCCAATTTCGTAATTTGGGATTTTGGTAGGAAGTGCAATATTAACTTATTAGTGGACTAAGTTGATATTAATAGAGTCTTCATATTAGGAAGAGTCCTAATAATGGAAAGAAGATATCTATTGGGAGTCCTTACCAAATCCTCCTTAAGGTCCCTAGAGTAGCCCAAACACCTATAAATAGGAGACTTGGGATGGCCGATTATTATATTAATTTTTTCCCAAGAAATCGATTTTTCTGTGTGTGTTTTAATTGTGGAACTTGACTTGTGTCTTGGATTCCACAATTTGGTTAAACACAATATTTTTCTAAAATACTCAAAATATTCAAGAAAAATAGAGAGAACAAAAATCGTAAGTTTCTTGAGAAGTTTCGGCCGATTCCTTTTTACACTCCAAGTAATCCGGTAGATTGTTGCCCACACGACATCCGGACGTAGGCGGGATATACTCTAGAAGATCTTGAGGTAGAAATACAAGAAGATCGGAGAGGAACACGAAGAAGGACAAATCGACCAAAGAGGGGATTATTCTACCACTTCGCGTCAAAGGTAAAATTACCGACTCCCATGCGTAAATATGTTTATTTAATTGTTTATTAATCTGTAGTTAATTAGTTGACAAGCCTAAATAGATCCGGTTTTTACGTTGGTTAGTTTATAAAACCTTTTATTAAATTATCATCACCAACTCGCTTCCGCTGCGTTTTATATTCCAACAATTGGTATCAGAGCCGGTCTTTAGGTTCTGTTCAATTTAATTAATTTGGTGATTAATATGCTAGCAATTAAATATTCGTATAGTATGATTTTTTGGAATATTTTGCTAGAATTTGTCTTGCAGGAAAATATGATCCAATTATCATGGCTATGTGATGTGTTTTTTTGATTATTTACGCGTTTTGGTAATTTGGCCCGTTTTGTGGCATGTATAAGTTTTTACCGTGAAAAAATCCACGGGTAGAATAGGATTTATTTTTCTTGTAATTTGATGTAAATTCGATGTATTTTATTTTGAATAAAATTGTAATCGAGTTGGAACACTCAAAGTATGAAAGAAAAAGAAGTCCAAATAAGAGGAGTCCCGATCGATTTAACCGACCGAGACCGGCAGATGCCGATCGGGACTCGCCACCAGAAGAGGCTCGGCCGTGACTCGCCACTGCCAGCAGCTTGGCCGTGAGTCGCCACCGCCAGCTGGCCGGCAAATGGGCACCGGCTCGAGGCCGGCAATGGGCCTGGCAAATGGCAAAGCAGGCCCGGGCAATGGGCGCAGGTCAAGTCGTCCGCTCGGGTCGTTTCAATTCGCTTTTCCGCGAGATGCTTGAATCGCTGGGAGCAAACGAGTCAAGATTTTCTCGTTATTCAAAACGAGGAATAATAAGCCATGATAATTGGATATAATTGTCCAATTTTAATATTTGTTGGTTTTTATTGTTTTGATGTATGGCATGTATGGATGTATGCGTGATATGTTTCCTTGCATGTTAGACGAAAATTAAAAACCTTAATTTTTCAAAATAACTAAGTGATTTTAAAATTGATTTTTCAAAATCAAATTGGCCTCCATAATTGGTTTAAATTGTGAAATAATTAGCATGCGCATTGACATTAGAGTCTTCCTCCACATCTGATGTGCTAAATTATTCGCTCACCGTTTTAAACTTCAAATTTGATAACAAAAAGGTGAATATTATTTTTATGATAGGACCTCTCCATCTGTAGGACTATTATCATTAAATAATATTCTAAGGTTTGTTAAATTATGGTGTTCACTTAGATGTATTAATTAATAAGCTCCCCATCGGAGTCTATGTTAATTAAATACATGGCCAAGAGGAACCAACTATTAATTTTACTTGTCAAAATGTGTCTTGGCAAGAGTTGAGTCAAGAATTACACTTTCCGACCGGCCATCGCCTCGGAGATAGGGCGACCTAGCCACTGTCGAGAAGACGAGGCAGAACTGCCGACCAACGACCAGGCGACCAAGCCTTAGCCCAGCAGACAAGCTAAATCGCCCAACCGAAGGTCCCAGGACAAGTCCCGGTGATGAGCGATCAACATCAAATACGATCGTCTCTCAGTACTCGGCGACCGACTCGTGGCGACCGATTAGCGGACGATCATCTCTCGGCACCTGCCGACCGACCCTTGGTGACCGATCGATGCTGACCCTCAGCGACTGGCCGATGACGACCCTCAGTGACCAGCTAGAGACGACCGCCTCATATCGATCAGTGCCAATAGTCATCCAGTCGGCAAAGGCCGAGCCTCAGGACTGGCACCACGTGCAAGGGCCGAGACAAGATCCGCAATTCACGGATCATTGACCACACCGGCGTAATCTTTCCACCACCGACAAGCCGCCGAAAGTTGTCGGTAGGGCCGCATGTGACAGTGAGTCCGCCGAAAGCCGCGTAGGGCCGCATGTGACAGTGACTCGGACGCGTGCTGGCTCCTCATTGGACCGCCCAGCTGGCGCCAGCACCTACCTTGGACTTTAGCCCGACAGCCCGGGTGATCGCCCCATTATAATATTGGCCGGCAGACGATCGCCCCATTATTATAATGGCCGGAAGGCGGTCGCCCGCCAGAGGACAAGACTCGGCTGCCACTATAAATACACGGCTCCCTATACTTGTCCAAGGGACCGAGATTCTGACTCTCTAAACACTCTGCATAATCGCGATTTCAGCATACTGAATCAACACCCAGCACTTGGCTATCTCCAACTCTTGGCAACAGCTATCATTCGGTTCTTACTTCTCCCAGCCTCTCTCATCAAGAAGACGATCGGTAGGGACGAAGAACACCGAGCTTCGCTCAAGAGCCGGATTAACAGAGTCTTTTTACACTCATTGTATTTAGATTTCTCACATTAATACTTGTATCCACGAATATTTGTATTAATAACATCTCGTGAGAGCATTCAAGCCCGGGCCTAACAAACCCGGCAAATCTTGTATTATTTATCTTCTATCGGAAGTGCTCCCGCAAATTGTTGTTTGTTGTCCGTCTTCCAGCAGTATTAATCTTCGGATAAATATTTTGGGCAACAACAATTGGCGCTAGAAGAAGGGACATTCAACCCTCAAATTTTTTATACCTACCGTCCCGAAGAACACTCACTGTTCTCGGGGCAGATACTTGAAGTGACACTCACTGCACTTCAAAGAAATCTTTCAGAAATCATGTCTTCCGCCTCCGCGTCGAAGAAAGCCGCTGGCTAGCCAGCCAGACCCCCCGTTCCATCCCAGTCCGAGCCGCAGCCGATGGTGGAAGGCAGCCGCCGCGGTCAGAGATGCTCGATCCCGTCCCTGGACGGCGGCCCGAGCCTCTCGCTCGATCAGCTCCGAACCAAGGAACAGATCGACGAGGTCATGGCTGTCCTACAGGAGCGACGGAGTGCTCTCGACGTGCCTCCTGCTATCACCCCCTCGGCCGCCCGCCGGAAGTCCAAGCGGAAGCTCAAGGCGCATCGCCGAGCGATCGCTGTGAGGCTCTCATCCGCAAGAAGAGGCGCCGCGCCTGGGCACTCTGTCTTCGATCGCCTCGGCGTGACTGACCGCGACCGGGCACCCGGCCTGCCTACGAGACGACGGAGTTTGAGTCCGTCACCAGAGCTCGGCCTACCCGACTCCTGCAAGGCACCTGCCTCGCTCCCGCCGCCAAATAGCCTAGGTCGGCAAGAATGAGTCCGAGATCGGTACACGATCGCCTCGGCTCCGCTCCCAAAGCCGATCCGCAAGCAACCGAGCCACGGCAATGGCCGCGATGCAACGTCGGATCGACGACATGAAGGCGCCCTGAATCCGGGCAGCGCCATGAAGACGATCGCCGAGCCAAGCGAGCCGCCGCGATCGACATCGAGCTCGCCTGTGCAAAGACAAGATCGCTCCCCCGCAAACACCCTTGTACGAGGGGCGATCGGACCCCGAAATGCACCTGAGCAAGTTCAATATCTACATGACCGGGTGTGGGGCATCAGACGTGACCAGGTGCCGAATGTTCCATATGACGCTGGACGACCTCGCCCACCGGTGGTACACCTCATTGCCACCTCGGTCCATTGGCTCCTTTAACGAGCTGGCGAACGTCTTCACAAGGTACTTTGCCACCAAGGTCGCTCGACCGGAAGGTCCCCATCACATGCTGCGAATCAAGCAAGGGAAAGAAGAATCCGACTCGAACTACATCGATTGGGTAGACGAGATCATCCTCAACGGCAAGCCCGTAAGCGATGAGATCGCCCTCCACGTGGTCTTAGCCGGATTCCATGGTCTTTCGCCTATGTTCAGGCATCTTACGAAGGACCAACCCACGAACTACGCGGACTTCCGAGCTAAAGCCGCAGATTTCCTGGCCAGGCAAAGGCTTCTTCTTAGCCTAGGAGTAGAGCAATCGGCGCCCGAGCGACGACCTCCAGTCTTCCAGCCCGATCGCTATTATCCAGCAGAGCCGGAGGACTCACTCACCGCCTACAGTCCACCATTTAACATGAGGGACTAAGGCTCGCGGTCGCCTCCACCGCACATCATAAAGACATGGTCCTGGTAGTCGATGGAACCGGCTGCTTCGGCCATGCAAGGTCCCTTTCGGCCGAGATCGCCCGCCCTTCGTTTAAATACGAGGCCGGCGTAGTTTGAGGGCTCTCCAAAAATAATCAGTGGACACATGCCACTACCCCGCCTCAACGTACACCGCCGAGGTTCGTCATCTCCTTGGCGGGCTTAGGTTGTAGCAGAGCTAAACAATCCGCGGCGTGGAGTTGATTCATCCGACGCCGCTCGCGCAAGGACTCCTCTAGACCGAGACCGCACGCCTTCGTTTAAATACGAGGCGAGGCGCACTAACAGAGGACCCTCATAATAAAGTGAGTCACGAGACACTCAATGTCTTCGCGCACCAAGACACGGCCATGGAGTCGGTCCATCGAACTCCGCGACCGTGCACGATTCCTCAAGCAAGCGAAACCATCAAGTTTCCGAGGGGATCGCCAATGTTGTTTTTTGCAGTACAAGACAGAAAGATAGCTAGCCAATCGACCATGATAGCCCAAGTCCAAATCCAAAATCGGCTCAAGAAGATCGCCCGTCCTCATCCTACACGATCGCCAGAAGAACCACCTCGCCCCATGTCTTCAACATAGAGCAAGTCGGGGCAATTGTTGTTTCAAGAATTACACTTTCCGAACGGCGATCGCCTCGAGATCGGGCGACCTAGCCAGCCGAGCAGCCCAAGGCGTAATCGCCGACCGACTGTGCGACCAAGCCTTAGCCTCCAGACAAGCTAAATCGGCCAACCAAGGTTCCAGGACAAGTCCTTGCCGAGCGATCGACATCAAATACGATCGTCTCTCTCGGACTCGGCGATCGACTCGCGACCGATTAGCGGACGATCATCTCGGCACTGCCGACCGACCCTTGGTGACCGACCGATGCCGACTCCTCGCCGATCGCCGATGACGACCCTCGCGACCACTAGAGACGACCGCCTCATATCGATCGCCGTAGTCATCCGATGGCAAAGGCCGAGCCTCAGATCGCACCACGTGCAAGGGCTAAGACAAGATCCGCAATTCACGGATCATTGACCACACTGGCGTAATCTTTCCACCACCGACAAGCCGAAAGTTGTCAATAGGGCCGCATGTGACAGTTGAGTCCGCCAAAGCCGTCACAGGGCCGCATGTGACATGACTGACGCGCATCGGCTCCTCATCGACCGCCACTGGCGCCAAAGACCTACCTTGGACTTTAGCCCGACAGCCCGGGTGATCGCCCCATTATAATATTGGCCAGCATACTGAATCAACACCCAGCACTTGGCTATCTCCAACTCTTGGCAACAGCTATCATTCGGTTCTTACTTCTCCCGGCCTCTCTCATCAAGAAGACGATCGGTAGGGACGAAGAACACCGAGCTTCGCTCAAGAGCCGTATTAACAGAGTCTTTTTACACTCATTGTATTTAGATTTCTCACATTAATACTTGTATCCACGAATATTTGTATTAATAACATCTCGCGAGAGCATTCAAGCCTGGGCCTAACAAACCCGGCAAATCTTGTATTATTTATCTTCTCTCGGAAGTGCTCCCGCAAATTGTTGTTTGTTGTCCGTCTTCCAGCAGTATTAATCTTCGGATAAATATTTTGGGCAACAATAGCTAGATAGTAAAATTAAAGACGTCAAAATCTACTTGAAAAGTATATGTAAACGTCCACACTATCGTGGCTTGCATGTGCGGTTTTTCAAGGTGTTGGTTGATTGCATATATATTGTTTTAAGGTTTTTTCAATATATTTTGCGTCGAATTATGTGATGAATGGTGTTTTAATTTTATTCTCAGATGTCTTTCAATCCACTAACTGTTATTCTCAAAGAAAACAAACTTGATGGCACTAACTTTGTCGACTGGAAAAGAAATCTTCATATTGTCTTGACTGTCGAGGGGCATAAGTTTGTTTTAACTGAGGAGAGTCCTTTGGAACCAGAACCGAATGCCACTCCTGAAGAGTTGGCTGAATTCCGGAAATGGAAAAAGTCTGATGAGATGGCTCGCTATTACATTTTGGCTTCATTGACAAATGTATTGCAAGACGTGATCGACGATGGGCTCTACCGCGGAAATGATGAAAATCTCACCGAGATGTTTGGTCATCGTAACCGGGCGGCTAGGCAAAATGCGATGAGGGTTTTGATGACAACTCGATATTCAAGGGACCCCAAGAGGATCACGTTCTTAAAATGATATCTCATTTGAACGAATCGAGCATACCGGGGCCACTATCGATACGGAATCGCAGTCGATATTATCTTGGGCGCTTACCAAGAAGCTTTGAGCATTCCGCCTCAACTAAAATATGAATCGTATGACTTACACATTGGCGGAACTTCCGACAGAGCTTCAATCGCCAAGGTCTCTTCAAACAAGGTTATCATCAAATTCTTAAGCAACCGTCCGCTTCTTCAAAACCCAAATGGGGAAAGAAGAAAAGCAGTTGGCCAAGCAAGTGGCGACCTTCAAAGCTAAGGGAAAGGCTCACCAAAGGCTCCTCACCGGAACGAACAAAAAGCCGAAGGGCAAGTGCTTCAATCGCGGTCCGAAAGGACATTTCAAGAGTGATCGCCTAAGAAAGGTACGTCTCATGCACTAGTAGTCAAAACATGTTTGTCGCTGTTCCATCACTTCGTGGATAGTGGATTCGGCCCACCGATCATGTTTGTTATGACTCAGGGGTTCCAAGTAACCAAGGTACTTAGTGCGGATGATATTACAATAAGTCAGCGACTATTCCAGTCAAGGTCGCAATGGGAGTCGTGGCATAAAAGTTGATGATAGGATTTTAGTTCATAATAATGTATTATTAGTACCCGATTTTAGAATGAATTTAATTTCAGTTTCTAAATTGCGTGATGGATATTCGCTTTCTTTTGAAGATAATGCAATTATTAAAAGAAATGGTGAATATATTTATGGAGTACTTATAATGAAGAACTTTATATCATCAATGCCGCACTGACTCCTCGCATAATTATAAATCGCTTAATTCTTTGACTAATCCTAATAAAAGAAAGGAACTTTCGAGCATAAATCCAACATATTTGTGGCATTTACGATTGGGTCATATTAACTTTAGAAGGATTCAAAGATTGGTGAGCGATGGCCCATCGATTCGCTCCAAGTTGAGTCATTTCCAACCTGCGAATCCTGCCTGGAAGGTAAAATGACTAAAAGGGCTTTTCAAAGCAAAGGAAATCGTGCACAAAAGGTGTTGGAATTGGTTCATACCGATGTATGTGGTCCAATGAACATCCAGCTAAGGGTGGTTTCAATACTTCATCACGTTTATAGATGATTATTCGAGATATGGATACATCTATTTGATGCGACGTAAGTCTGAATCTTTTGATAATTTCAAAGAATTCAAGGCTGAAATGGAGAAGCGTCATGGGCAGAGTATCAAGTCACTACGATCTGATCGTGGTGGCGAATACCTTAGTGGAGAGTTTTTGGATTTCTTGGCACATGAGGGGATTACTTCCCACCACAATACCGTACACCACAACAAAATGGTGTTGCTGAACGAAGGAATCGTACTTTATTAGAGATGGTTAGGTCAATGATGAGTTATTCTGATTTGCCTATTTCGTTTTGGGAATACGCCTTGGAAACAGCGGCGTACATTCTAAACTTGGTGCCTTCAAAATCAGTTTCAAAACACCCACGTAGCTGGAATGGGCGCAATCCTATCTAGGACATGTTCGGATTTGGGGTTCTCCAGTACACGTGCTGAATAAGGAAGCTGATAAGTTGGCATCTCGTACAAAAGTACGAGTGTTTGTAGGATATCATAAGGGAACGAAGGGTGGCTTATTCTACAGTCCTAAAGACCAGAAGGTCATTGTTAGCACCAATGCCCGGTTCTTAGAGGAGGAATATGTGATAAGCCACAAACCTAGGAGTGAGGTCATTCTAGAAGAACTTAGGGGCGATATTTCGACAATACCAATTGTGCAAACACCTAGTGTACCACGTATTGACACTATTGTCGATACGCAAACTAAGGACACGCCTCGTCGTAGTGGGAGGGTTGTTCGTCAACCCGAACGTTTCATCGGCATGGGAGCATCTTCGGACCACTCCCCGGACCAGGATGAAACGGATCCATGTACGCATAAACAGCGCTCAAGACAAGGATGTCAATCTCGAAAATAGCAATGGAATCTGAAATGGGATCTATGGATTCTAACCAAGTGTGGGAGCTAGTAGAACTACCCAATGGGGTAAAACCCATTGGAAGTAAGTGGGTCTACAAGCGTAAGAGAGGATCGAAAGGGAAGCTGGAAACCTACAAAGCAAGGCTTGTTGCGAAAAGTTACACTCGTAAAGAGGGCATCGACTACGATGAAACCTTTTCGCCAAGAGCCATGCTTAAATCAATCCGATTCTCTTAGCTATAGCCGCACATTTGGATATGGAGATTTGGCAGATGGATGTCAAGACTGTGTTCTTGAACGGGAGTTTTGATAAGGAAATCTATATGCGCCAACCTCAAGGATTCATTGTCAAGGAGATGAGCACTTAGTGTGCAAGCTTAAGAGAGCCATTTATGGTCTTAAGCAAGCATCAAGGTCTTGGAACATGCGATTTGATGGGGTCATTCAATCGTATGATTTTGAACAAAGGTCCTAGTGAGGTTTGTGTATACAAAAAGTGTGATGGAAACGTCTTTGGTGTTTCTTGTACTATACGTAGATGATATACTTCTAATTGGAAACAATGTGGAGGTATTATCGACGTAAGGGTATGGCTATCTCGAGCGATTCGATATGAAGGATTTGGGAGAAGCCGGACACATCCTTGGTATTAAGATCTTTCGAGGTCGCAAGAAAAGGATGTTGTGCTTATCTCGTGCATCCTATATCGATACGGTGCTAAAGCGGTTTAGCATGGAGAATTCCAAGAAAGGTTTCTTACCTTACAGACATGGAATTCAACTATCTAAGGCTATGTGTCCTAAGACACGTAGGAGATAGATGACATGAAGCTGGTCCCTTATGCTTCGGCAGTGGGAAGCCTCATGTATGATATGCTTTGCACTAGGCCCGATATCCGTCAAGTTGTAGGCATGGTGGCGAGATATAAGTCGAACCCGTGACCGGGACATTGGATTGCCGTCAAGCATATACTCAAGTACCCGAGAAGGACTAGGGAGCATATGTTTGTATATCAATCGATACGCTTTGTCCTTTGGGTTACACTGACTCGGATTTCATGCGGACAAAGAAAAGTCGAAATCAACTTCCTGATATGTTTTCACTTTGGGAGGTGGAGCCATCACTGGAGGAGTGTGAAGCGAAATGCATAGCGGACTCTACCATGGAAGCCGAATATGTAGAAGCCTCGTGAGGCGCCTAAAGAGGCGGTATGGCTCAAGTACTTCCTAAAGGATTTGGGGGTGATTCCTAATTTGCCCAGGAGTATTACACTGTATTGTGATAATACCGGTGCTGTTGCAAATTCAAAGGAACCACGAGCCCACAAAGCAAGCAAACATATCAAGCGCAAATATCATATCATTCGAGATTTTGTGAAGAGAAGGAAGATCATTGTCTCCAAGATAGCATCTGAAGAAAACCTAGCTGATCCTTTCACGAAAGGGTTGCCCTCAAAATCATTTGAAGGGCATGTGGAAGGAATGGGGTTGAGATGTATGGCAGCATTGCTTTGAGTATAAGTGGGAGATAGATAGACATAGTCTAGATAGTATACTTCAAAAGCATGCTTTGAGTATAAGTGGGAGATTGTTAGGGTTGTATACGTGAAAGCATACTTTATGCTTATATTACCTAATTTCCCGGTCTTTATCTATGAGAATATTTAATTCATTTATCACATGTTTTGCATATTTATTCACGCTGTGGTTATGCAAATGCAGTCTAATTTACTTTATATTGTATAATGTGGTGTGTAGTGTCACACAGAAGATCATATTATCGGTTCCTTATATAGTAATATTTAGTTCACAACCTATGTAACATTAGACCGTTATGTGAGAGGTTGTAGTATATGCTTGAGATTGGTTGGTCTTGACCATTAGCATATATTAGCGTATTCGTTATACGTTGAACAGGATCGAGGTGAGATAGATTCTTCCGCATCGACTATAAGAAGAACGTACATCTCGGATAATTATT
This sequence comes from Orobanche coerulescens, assembly GCA_033398695.1. Classification (NCBI taxonomy): domain Eukaryota; kingdom Viridiplantae; phylum Streptophyta; class Magnoliopsida; order Lamiales; family Orobanchaceae; genus Orobanche; species Orobanche coerulescens. The sequence continues at coordinate 85,340,330 of CM065812.1, forward strand.
ATTTCTTAATTCTAGTGATTAATATTTAATTATATATATTTAATATTTATTGCTTTGATTTATCATGGGTGAGAGCCACAATGATTGACTCAATATGCTCGATATTTTGAGCAATATTATTATTTATATGATAATTAATATTATAGCTAGAAATCGTGTCCCGACCAAATAAAGTTGATCATGTCCCTTGAGGCACTCGAAAGGATTATTATATCAAACCCTGCAGGTGGAATTAATTTTCCGATATAATAATAAAGGTCGAGTGGTATACTCATGTATAATACACTAATTAATTAAAAGCTGTCAGTAGCTTAAATTAATTAATGGACATGGAATATCTTAAACACGGGAAATAATTAATTTAAAAGGAGCCCAATTTCGTAATTTGGGATTTTGGTAGGAAGTGCAATATGAACTTATTAGTGGACTAAGTTGATATTAATAGAGTCTTCATATTAGGAAGAGTCCTAATAATGGAAGGAAGATATCTATTGGGAGTCCTTACCAAATCCTCCTTAAGGTCCCTAGAGTAGCCCAAACACCTATAAATAGGAGACTTGGGATGACCGATTATTATATTAATTTTTTCCCAAGAAATCGATTTTTCTGTGTGTGTTTTAATTGTGGAACTTGACTTGTGTCTTGGATTCCACAATATGATTAAACACAATATTTTTCTAAAATAGTCAAAATATTCAAGAAAAATAGAGAGAACAAAAATCGTAAGTTTCTTGAGAAGTTTCGGACGATTCCTTTTTGCACTCCAAGTAATCTGGTAGATTGTTGCCCACACGACATCCGGACATAGGCGGGATATACTCTAGAAGATCTTGAGGTAGAAATACAAGAAGATCGGAGAGGAACACGAAGAAGGACAAATCGACCAAAGAGGGGATTATTCTACCACTTCGCGTCAAAGGTAAAATTACCGACTCCCATGCGTAAATATGTTTATTTAATTGTTTATTAATCTGTTTAGTTAATTAGTTGACAAGCCTAAATAGATCCGGTTTTTACGTTGGTTAGTTTATAAAACCTTTATTAAATTATCATCACCAACTCGCCTGCCGCGTTTTATATTCCAACAATTGGTATCGAGCGGTCTTTAGGTTCTGCTCAATTTAATTAATTTGGTGATTAATATGCTAGCAATTAAATATTCGTATAGTATGATTTTTGGAATATTTTGCTAGAATTTGTCTTGCGAGAAAATATGATCCAATTATCATGGCTATGTGATGTGTTTTTTTGATTATTTACGCGTTTTGGTAATTTGGCCCGCTTTGTGGCATGTATAAGTTTTTACCGTGAAAAATCCACGGTAGAATAGATTTATTTTTCTTGTAATTTGATGTAAATTCGATGTATTTTATTTTGAATAAAATTGTAATCGAGTTGGAACACTCAAAGTATGAAAGAAAAAGAAGTCCAAATACAAGAGGAGTCCCGATCGACGAACCGACCGAGACCGCAAAGATGCCGATCGGGACTCGCCACCAAGAAGCAGCTCGGCCGTGACTCGCCACCAGCCAGCAGTTTGGCCGTGAGTCGCCACCGCCAGCCTGGCACCGGGCAAATGGTCGGGAGGCCGGCAATGGGCCTGGCAAATGGCAGCAGGCCTGGGCAATGGGCAGCAGGTCAAGTCGTCCGGTTCGGGTCGTTCAATTCGTTTTTCCGCGAGATGCTTGAATCAGTGGGAGCAAACGAGCCGAAGATTTTCTCGTTATTCAAAACGAGGAATAATAAGCCATGATAATTGGATATAATTGTCCAATTTTAATATTTGTTGGTTTTTATTGTTTTGATGTATGGCATGTATGGATGTATGCGTGATATGTTTCCTTGCATGTTAGGACGAGAAAATTAAAAACCTTAATTTTTCAAAATAACTAAGTGATTTTAAAATTGATTTTTCAAAATCAAATTGGCCTCCATAATTGGTTTAAATTGTGAAATAATTAGCATGCGCATTGACATTAGAGTCTTCCTCCACATCGGATGTGCTAAATTATTGGCTCACTGGTTTTAAACTTCAAATTTGATAACAAAAAGGTGAATATTATTTTTTATGATAGGACCTCTCCATCTGTAGGACTATTATCATTAAATAATATTCTAAGGTTTGTTAAATTATGGTGTTCACTTAGATGTATTAATTAATAAGCTCCCCATCGGAGTCTATGTTAATTAAATACATGGCCAAGAGGAACCAACTATTAATTTTACTTGTCAAAATGTGTCTTGGCAAGTGTTGTGTCAAGAATTACACTTTCCGACCGGCGATCGCCTCGGAGATCGGGCGACCTAGCCACTGTCGAGCAGCCGAGGCAGAACTGCCGACCAACGACCAGGCGACCAAGCCTTAGCCCAGCAGACAAGCTAAATCGGCCAACCGAAGGTCCCAGGACAAGTCCCGGTGCTGAGCGATCGACATCAAATACGATCGTCTCTCAGTACTCGGCGACCGACTCGTGGCGACCGATTAGCGGACGATCATCTCTCGGCACCTGCCGACCGACCCTTGGTGACCGATCGATGCTGACCCTCAGCGACTGGCCGATGACGACCCTCAGTGACCAGCTAGAGACGACCGCCTCATATCGATCAGTGCCAATAGTCATCCAGTCGGCAAAGGCCGAGCCTCAGGACTGGCACCACGTGCAAGGGCCGAGACAAGATCCGCAATTCACGGATCATTGACCACAGCCTGGCAGAATCTTTCCACCAGCCGACAAGCCGCCGAAAGTTGTCAGTAGGGCCGCATGTGACAGTGAGTCCGCCGAAAGCTGTCAGTAGGGCCGCATGTGACAGTGACTCCGGACGCGTGCTGGCTCCTCATTGGACCGCCCAGCTGGCGCCAGCACCTACCTTGGACTTTAGCCCGACAGCCCGGGTGATCGCCCCATTATAATATTGGCCGGCAGACGATCGCCCCATTATTATAATGGCCGGAAGGCGGTCGCCCGCCAGAGGACAAGACTCGGCTGCCACTATAAATACACGGCTCCCTACACTTGTCCAAGGGACCGAGATTCTGACTCTCTAAACACTCTGCATAATCGCGATTTCAGCATACTGAATCAACACCCAGCACTTGGCTATCTCCAACTCTTGGCAACAGCTATCATTCGGTTCTTACTTCTCCCGGCCTCTCTCATCAAGAAGACGATCGGTAGGGACGAAGAACACCGAGCTTCGCTCAAGAGCCGGATTAACAGAGTCTTTTTACACTCATTGTATTTAGATTTCTCACATTAATACTTGTATCCACGAATATTTGTATTAATAACATCTCGTGAGAGCATTCAAGCTCGGGCCTAACAAACCCGGCAAATCTTGTATTATTTATCTTCTATCGGAAGTGCTCCCGCAAATTGTTGTTTGTTGTCCGTCTTCCAGCAGTATTAATCTTCGGATAAATATTTTGGGCAACAACAATTGGCGCTAGAAGAAGGGACATTCAACCCTCAAATTTTTTATACCTACCGTCCCGAAGAACACTCACTGTTCTCGGGGCAGATACTTGAAGTGACACTCACTGCACTTCAAAGAAATCTTTCAGAAATCATGTCTTTCGCCTCCGCGTCGAAGAAAGCCGCTGGCTAGCCAGCCTGCACTCTGCTCCATCCTGGGCCCGAGCCGCACTCGATGGTGGAAGGCGCCGCCGCGTCGAGATGCTCGATCCCGCCCCTCGGACGGCGGCCCGAGCCTCGCTCGATCGCTCCGAACCAAGGAACAGACGATGAGGTCATGGCCGCCCCACAGAGCGACGGAGTGCTCTCGACGTGCCTCCCGCTATCACCCTCGGCCGCCCGCCGAAGTCCAAGCGAAGCTCAAGGCGCATCGCCGAGCGATCGCCAGAGGCTCTCATCCGCAAGAAGAGGCGCCGCCACCGGGCACCTCTGTCTTCGATCGCCCGGGCAAGTGACTCCGACTCGGCGATCGGGCGCCCGGCCTCACTACGAGACGACGGAGTTTGAGTCCGTCACCGGGAGCTCGGCCTACCCGACTCCCGAGGCAGCGCCTGCCTCGGCTCCCGCTCGCCAAATAGCCGAGGTCGGCAGCAGCGGAGTCCGGAGATCGGTACACGATCGCCTCGGCTCCCGCTCCCAAAGCCGATCCGCAAGCAACCGAGCCACGGCAATGGCTGCGATGCAACATCAGATCGACGACATGAAGGCGCTCCTGGAATCCAGGGCAGGCGCCATGAAGACGATCGCCGAGCCAAGCGAGCCGCTCGCGATCGACATCGAGCTCGCCCCTGTGCAGCACAAGATCGCTCCCCCGCAAACACCCTTGTACGAGGGGCGATCGGACCCCGAAATGCACCTGAGCAAGTTCAATATCTACATGACCGGGTGTGGGGCATCAGACGTGACCAGGTGCCGAATGTTCCATATCACGCTGGACGACCTCGCCCACCGGTGGTACACCTCATTGCCACCTCGGTCCATTGGCTCCTTTAACGAGCTGGCGAACGTCTTCACAAGGTACTTTGCCACCAAGGTCGCTCGACCGGAAGGTCCCCATCACATGCTGCGAATCAAGCAAGGGAAAGAAGAATCCGACTCGAACTACATCGATTGGGTAGACGAGATCATCCTCAACGGCAAGCCCGTAAGCGATGAGATCGCCCTCCACGTGGTCTTAGCCGGATTCCATGGTCTTTCGCCTATGTTCAGGCATCTTACGAAGGACCAACCCACGAACTACGCGGACTTCCGAGCTAAAGCCGCAGATTTCCTGGCCAGGCAAAGGCTTCTTCTTAGCCTAGGAGTAGAGCAATCGGCGCCCGAGCGACGACCTCCAGTCTTCCAGCCCGATCGCTATTATCCAGCAGAGCCGGAGGACTCACTCACCGCCTACAGTCCACCATTTAACATGAGGGACTAAGGCTCGCGGTCGCCTCCACCGCACATCATAAAGACATGGTCCTGGTAGTCGATGGAACCGGCTGCTTCGGCCATGCAAGGTCCCTTTCGGCCGAGATCGCCCGCCCTTCGTTTAAATACGAGGCCGGCGTAGTTTGAGGGCTCTCCAAAAATAATCAGTGGACACATGCCACTACCCCCGTCTCAACGTACACCGTCGAGGTTCGTCATCTCCATGGCGGGCTAAGGTGGAAGCAGAGCTAAACAATCCGCGGGCGTGGAGTTGATTCATCCGACGCTGCCCCGCGCAAGGACTCCTCTAGACCGAGACCGCACGCCCTTCGTTTAAATACGAGGCGAGGCGCAGCCTAACAGAGGACCCTCATAATAAAGTGAGTCACGAGACACTCAATGTCTTCGCGCACCAAGACACGGTCATGGAGTCGGTCCATCGAACTCCGCGACTGTGCACGATTCCTCAAGCAAGCGAAACCATCAAGTTTCCGAGGGGGATCGGCCAATGTTGTTTTTTGCAGGTACAAGACAGAAAGATAGCTAGCCAATCGACCATGATAGCCCAAGTCCAAATCCAAAATCGGCTCAGCAAGATCGCCCGTCCTCATCCTACACGATCGCCAGCAAGAACCACCTCGCCCCATGTCTTCAACATAGGAGCAAGCTGGGGGGCAATTGTTGTTTCAAGAATTACACTTTCCGAACGGCGATCGCCTCGGAGATCGGGCGACCTAGCCATCAAGCCGAAAGCCTAAGGCGTAATCGCCGACCGACTGTGCGACCAAGCCTTAGCCCAGCAGACAAGCTAAATCGGCCAACCGAAGGTTCCAGGACAAGTCCCGGTGCCGAGCGATCGACATCAAATACGATCGTCTCTCGGTACTCGGCGACCGACTCCTGGCGACCGATTAGCGGACGATCATCTCTCGGCACCTGCCGACCGACCCTTGGTGACCGACCGATGCCGACCCTCAGCGACTGGCCGATGACGACCCTCAGTGACCAGCTAGAGACGACCGCCTCATATCGATCAGTGCCAGTAGTCATCCAGTCGGCAAAGGCCGAGCCTCAGGACTGGCACCACGTGCAAGGGCCAAGACAAGATCCGCAATTCACGGATCATTGACCACAGCCTGGCAGAATCTTTCCACCAGCCGACAAGCCGCCGAAAGTTGTCAATAGGGCCGCATGTGACAGTGAGTCCGCCGAAAGCTGTCAGTAGGGCCGCATGTGACAGTGACTCCGGACGCGTACTGGCTCCTCATTGGACCGCCCAGCTGGCGCCAGCACCTACCTTGGACTTTAGCCCGACAGCCCGGGTGATCGCCCCATTATAATATTGGCCAGCATACTGAATCAACACCCAGCACTTGGCTATCTCCAACTCTTGGCAACAGCTATCATTCGGTTCTTACTTCTCCCGGCCTCTCTCATCAAGAAGACGATCGGTAGGGACGAAGAACACCGAGCTTCGCTCAAGAGCCGGATTAACAGAGTCTTTTTACACTCATTGTATTTAGATTTCTCACATTAATACTTGTATCCACGAATATTTGTATTAATAACATCTCGCGAGAGCATTCAAGCCTGGGCCTAACAAACCCGGCAAATCTTGTATTATTTATCTTCTCTCGGAAGTGCTCCCGCAAATTGTTGTTTGTTGTCCGTCTTCCAGCAGTATTAATCTTCGGATAAATATTTTGGGCAACAATAGCTAGATAGTAAAATTAAAGACGTCAAAATCTACTTGAAAAGTATATGTAAACGTCCACACTATCGTGGCTTGCATGTGCGGTTTTTCAAGGTGTTGGTTGATTGCATATATATTGTTTTAAGGTTTTTTCAATATATTTTGCGTCGAATTATGTGATGAATGGTGTTTTAATTTTATTCTCAGATGTCTTTCAATCCACTAGCTGTTATTCTCAAAGAAAACAAACTTGATGGCACTAACTTTGCCGACTGGAAAAGAAATCTTGATATTGTCTTGACTGCCGAGGGGCATAAGTTTGTTTTAACTGAGGAGAGTCCTTTGGAACCAGAACCGGATGCCACTCCTGAAGAGTTGGCTGAATTCCGGAAATGGAAAAAGTCTGATGAGATGGCTCGCTGTTACATTTTGGCTTCATTGACAAATGTATTGCAGCATCAGCATCAGACGATGGGCTCGGCTGCGGAAATGATGAAAAATCTCACTGAGATGTTTGGTCATCAGAACCGGGCGGCTAGGCAAAATGCGATGAGGGTTTTGATGACAACTCAGATATCTGAAGGGACCCCAGTAAGGGATCACGTTCTTAAAATGATATCTCATTTGAACGAACTGAGCATACTGGGGGCCACTATCGATACGGAATCGCAGGTCGATATTATCTTGGGCAGTTTACCAAGAAGCTTTGAGCAGTTCCGCCTCAACTAAAATATGAATCGTATGACTTACACATTGGCGGAACTTCTGACAGAGCTTCAATCTGCCGAAGGTCTCTTCAAACAAGGTTATCATCAAATTCTTGCGGCAACCGGTGCTGCTTCTTCAAAACCCAAATGGGGAAAGAAGAAAAAGCAGGTTGGCCAGAAGCAAGTGGCGACCTTCAAAGCTAAGGGCAAGGCTCCTCAGTCAAAGGCTCCTCAGCCGGAAGCGAACAAAAAGCCGAAGGGCAAGTGCTTCAACTGCGGTCTGAAAGGACATTTCAAGAGTGACTGCCCTAAGAAAGGTACGTCTCATGCACTAGTAGTCAAAACATGTTTGGCTGCCTGTTCCATCACTTCGTGGATAGTGGATTCGGCCCACCGATCATGTTTGTTATGACTCGCAGGGGTTCCAAGTAACCAAGGTACTTAGTGCGGATGATATTACAATAAGCTGGGGCGACTATTCCAGGCTGAAGGCTGTTGCAGTGGGAGTCGTGCAGCTAAAAGTTGATGATAGGATTTTAGTTCATAATAATGTATTATTAGTACCCGATTTTAGAATGAATTTGATTTCAGTTTCTAAATTGCGTCGTGATGGATATTCAGTTTCTTTTGAAGATAATGCAATTATTAAAAGAAATGGTGAATATATTTGCGGGAGTACTTATAATGAAGAACTTTATATCATCAATGCTGCACCAGCTCCCTTGCATAATTATAAATCGCTTAATTCTTTGACTAATCCTAATAAAAGAAAGGAACTTTCGAGCATAAATCCAACATATTTGTGGCATTTACGATTGGGTCATATTAACTTTAGAAGGATTCAAAGATTGGTGAGCGATGGCCCATTGGATTCGCTCCAAGTTGAGTCATTTCCAACCTGCGAATCCTGCCTGGAAGGTAAAATGACTAAAAGGGCTTTTCAAAGCAAAGGAAATCGTGCACAAAAGGTGTTGGAATTGGTTCATACCGATGTACGTGGTCCAATGAACATCCAGGCTAAGGGTGGTTTCGAATACTTCATCACGTTTATAGATGATTATTCGAGATATGGATACATCTATTTGATGCGACGTAAGTCTGAATCTTTTGATAATTTCAAAGAATTCAAGGCTGAAATGGAGAAGCGTCATGGGCAGAGTATCAAGTCACTACGATCTGATCGTGGTGGCGAATACCTTAGTGGAGAGTTTTTGGATTTCTTGGCACATGAGGGGATTACTTCCCACCACAATACAGTACACCACAACAAAATGGTGTTGCTGAACGAAGGAATCGTACTTTATTAGAGATGGTTAGGTCAATGATGAGTTATTCTGATTTGCCTATTTCGTTTTGGGAATACGCCTTGGAAACAGCGGCGTACATTCTAAACTTGGTGCCTTCAAAATTAGTTTCAAAAACACCCACAGAACTGTGGAATGGGCGCAATCCCAGTCTAGGACATGTTCGGATTTGGGGTTCTCCAGTACACGTGCTGAATAAGGAAGCTGATAAGTTGGCATCTCGTACAAAAGTACGAGTGTTTGTAGGATATCATAAGGGAACGAAGGGTGGCTTATTCTACAGTCCTAAAGACCAGAAGGTCATTGTTAGCACCAATGCCCGGTTCTTAGAGGAGGAATATGTGATAAGCCACAAACCTAGGAGTGAGGTCATTCTAGAAGAACTTAGGGGCGAGATTTCGACAATACCAATTGTGCAAACACCTAGTGTACCACGTATTGACACTATTGTGGATACGCAAACTAAGGACACGCCTCGTCGTAGTGGGAGGGTTGTTCGTCAACCCGAACGTTTCATCGGCATGGGAGCATCTTCGGACCACTCCCCGGACCAGGATGAAACGGATCCATGTACGTACAAACAGGCAGTTCAAGACAAGGATGCTGAATCCTGGAAAACAGCAATGGAATCTGAAATGGGATCTATGGATTCTAACCAAGTGTGGGAGCTAGTAGAACTACCCAATGGGGTAAAACCCATTGGAAGTAAGTGGGTCTACAAGCGTAAGAGAGGATCGAAAGGGAAGGTGGAAACCTACAAAGCAAGGCTTGTTGCGAAAAGTTACACTCAGAAAGAGGGCATCGACTACGATGAAACCTTTTCGCCAGTAGCCATGCTTAAATCAATCCGGATTCTCTTAGCTATAGCTGCACATTTGGATATGGAGATTTGGCAGATGGATGTCAAGACTGTGTTCTTGAACGGGAGTTTTGATAAGGAAATCTATATGCGCCAACCTGAAGGATTCATTGCTGAAGGAGATGAGCACTTAGTGTGCAAGCTTAAGAGAGCCATTTATGGTCTTAAGCAAGCATCAAGGTCTTGGAACATGCGATTTGATGGGGTCATTCAATCGTATGATTTTGAACAGTGTCCTAGTGAGGTTTGTGTATACAAAAAGTGTGATGGAAACGTGCTGGTGTTTCTTGTACTATACGTAGATGATATACTTCTAATTGGAAACAATGTGAAGGTATTATCAGACGTAAGGGTATGGCTATCTGAGCAGTTCGATATGAAGGATTTGGGAGAAGCTGGACACATCCTTGGTATTAAGATCTTTCGAGGTCGCAAGAAAAGGATGTTGTGCTTATCTCAGGCATCCTATATCGATACGGTGCTAAAGCGGTTTAGCATGGAGAATTCCAAGAAAGGTTTCTTACCTTACAGACATGGAATTCAACTATCTAAGGCTATGTGTCCTAAGACACAGAAGGAGATAGATGACATGAAGCTGGTCCCTTATGCTTCGGCAGTGGGAAGCCTCATGTATGATATGCTTTGCACTAGGCCTGATATCTGTCAAGTTGTAGGCATGGTGGCGAGATATAAGTCGAACCCAGGACCGGGACATTGGATTGCTGTCAAGCATATACTCAAGTACCTGAGAAGGACTAGGGAGCATATGTTTGTATATCAATCAGATACGCTTTGTCCTTTGGGTTACACTGACTCGGATTTCAGTGCGGACAAAGAAAAGTCGAAATCAACTTCCGGATATGTTTTCACTTTGGGAGGTGGAGCCATCAGTTGGAGGAGTGTGAAGCAGAAATGCATAGCGGACTCTACCATGGAAGCCGAATATGTAGCAGCCTCAGAGGCAGCTAAAGAGGCGGTATGGCTCAAGTACTTCCTAAAGGATTTGGGGGTGATTCCTAATTTGCCCAGGAGTATTACACTGTATTGTGATAATACCGGTGCTGTTGCAAATTCGAAGGAACCACGAGCCCACAAAGCAAGCAAACATATCAAGCGCAAATATCATATCATTCGAGATTTTGTGAAGAGAAGGAAGATCATTGTCTCCAAGATAGCATCTGAAGACAACCTAGCTGATCCTTTCACGAAAGGGTTGCCCTCAAAATCATTTGAAGGGCATGTGGAAGGAATGGGGTTGAGATGTATGGCAGCATTGCTTTGAGTATAAGTGGGAGATAGATAGACATAGTCTAGATAGTATACTTCAAAAGCATGCTTTGAGTATAAGTGGGAGATTGTTAGGGTTGTATACGTGAAAGCATACTTTATGCTTATATTACCTAATTTCCCGGTCTTTATCTATGAGAATATTTAATTCATTTATCACATGTTTTGCATATTTATTCACGCTGTGGTTATGCAAATGCAGTCTAATTTACTTTATATTGTATAATGTGGTGTGTAGTGTCACACAGAAGATCATATTATCGGTTCCTTATATAGTAATATTTAGTTCACAACCTATGTAACATTAGACCGTTATGTGAGAGGTTGTAGTATATGCTTGAGATTGGTTGGTCTTGACCATTAGCATATATTAGCGTATTCGTTATACGTTGAACAGGATCGAGGTGAGATAGATTCTTCTGTACTGACTATAAGAAGAACGTACATCTCGGATAATTATTATTTCTTAATTCTAGTGATTAATATTTAATTATATATATTTAATATTTATTGCTTTGATTTATCATGGGTGAGAGCCACAATGATTGACTCAATATGCTCGATATTTTGGGCAATATTATTATTTATATGATAATTAATATTATAGCTAGAAATCGTGTCCCGACTCAATAAAGTTGATCATGTCCCTTGAGGCACTCGAAAGGATTATTATATCAAACCCTGCAGGTGGAATTAATTTTCCGATATAATAATAAAGGTCGAGTGGTATACTCATGTATAATACACTAATTAATTAAAAGCTGTCAGTAGCTTAAATTAATTAATGGACATGGAATATCTTAAACACGGGAAATAATTAATTTAAAAGGAGCCCAATTTCGTAATTTGGGATTTTGGTAGGAAGTGCAATATGAACTTATTAGTGGACTAAGTTGATATTAATAGAGTCTTCATATTAGGAAGAGTCCTAATAATGGAAGGAAGATATCTATTGGGAGTCCTTACCATATCCTCCTTAAGGTCCCTAGAGTAGCCCAAACACCTATAAATAGGAGACTTGGGATGGCCGATTATTACATTAATTTTTGCCCAAGAAATCGATTTTTCTGTGTGTGTTTTATTTGTGGAACTTGACTTGTGTCTTGGATTCCACAATATGATTAAACACAATATTTTTCTAAAATACTCAAAATATTCAAGAAAAATAGAGAGAACAAAAATCGTAAGTTTCTTGAGAAGTTTCGGACGATTCCTTTTTGCACTCCAAGTAATCTGGTAGATTGTTGCCCACACGACATCCGGACATAGGCGGGATATACTCTAGAAGATCTTGAGGTAGAAATACAAGAAGATCGGAGAGGAACACGAAGAAGGACAAATCGACCAAAGAGGGGATTATTCTACCACTTCGCGTCAAAGGTAAAATTACCGACTCCCATGCGTAAATATGTTTATTTAATTGTTTATTAATCTGTTTAGTTAATTAGTTGACAAGCCTAAATAGATCCGGTTTTTACGTTGGTTAGTTTATAAAACCTTTTATTAAATTATCATCACCAACTCGCTTCCGCTGCGTTTTATATTCCAACAATATGTACCCTCCTGTCTTCGGGACAAGCTACGGCATCAAAGGTCCTGGACAACTGAAAGAGCCAATTCTCCCAACCGAGGGAGTCAGAAGATCTGGAGAAACGAGGAGGTTGCATCTTAGTCACCGTCTGAATCCACTTACTAGCTTCCTCTTCAGGTGTCGGAGGCGGATTCTGGCGTCCACCCTGAGCTATCTGAGCAAGCTGGGCTACTAACTGCTGAAGTACGGCAGTAGCCCCGGCATCGGCATTATTACCCGACGGCACTGAGTGAGAGGCTGAGTCCACAGAGGACTGAGAAAGTGAGCCCTCTTCATTATCAGCACCCCGACCACGGCCTCGGCCGCGTCCCCTAGCTGGTCTACCACGACCTCTCAACATACTAAAGGAAGAATGAAAAGGACAAGGTCAGAAAGATTCACAATTGACAATGTTGGCATCACAATTCATAATTCCAAGCAACGCAAGAAAACGAATTACAGAAATATGAGAGTTAGAGGAGACTTACAGCCACGGGTCGCACGAAAAGACGGTAGCATGATGATATTAGGCTCAACGACTGACTCTAATGACACAATTGACAGACCCAAAATTTACCGACAGCCTAGGTATTCAAAACTAAGCTCCGATACCATAAATGTAACACCCCAATCCACAACTGGGACATTACACACCGTAGAATCCTCGTGAGGTCTACCAGGCTAACACATGACATATGAACCACAATGTAATCCCAAATGATGCACTTAAAAGTAAATAAGGTCGTGGCCTCGGCCAAAACATTTTAACGGAGTACATGAGTAGAAGTTAAATATCAATTCATTGCCCACGCAGGGGACTTAAACCAAGTTTCAAAAATAACCAGTCTGACTCCATTACTCGACAATGCAAATACAAAACATAAAAATGCAGACTCGAGCCACATCATCAAGCCAGCCCATCCTTTGCGTGCATGTCCCGTGCCTGCTCCTCAGCCCTCCCGGTACCTGAAATGCATAAGACGCATTTCCCCTATTTAAGGGGTTAGCATTCGAATAGCTAGTGCAAGTACACAATTACACTACATTATATACAAATACGGTTTTTACACAATCATCTCAATCAGAAATCATTTGCCATAAATATTCCGGAATACTACATTGGCAATCAAATCAGTTCCAATCATCACTGTAACACCCCCAATCCGCTCAGGGATATTACACGCCGTAGACCCTCTCCTCGAGGATCTACCAGGCTGATAAATAAAAGCAAACATCGCCTTTAAGGCTAAAATGACTCAGTAGACCGATTTGGTCTTTCAATAAATACATACAACTCAAATACAACTCATGCCCACGCAGGGGTCAAAATACAACCACACCCGTACAACGGGAAAAATATACTGCAGCGGAAAAGAAAATACAACTAGACCAATACGACAGCAACGGATCCTCGTGTGATTAGTATCGTTCATCTTTCATCATCCTTCGTGCCGACCCTGTGCTATGCTCCAAAACCTGAATGCAAAAATAGACATCCACCCCCCGAATACTCGGGGGTTAGCAAAACTCTACTGTTTTGCTAGTGCAAGTACAAGTGCAAAAATACGAGCCATACAATTCACATTCCACGAATAACAATAACCAGGAATCCTCGAAAATCTAAACGTAACGAAAAGTACTTCCCGAGGCATGAGTTTGGGTAAAACATTTCAAAACCGAAAGATCACAAATCAAGGGAAAACAATTTATAAAATGGTTTAAAATTCCATCGAGAGTTTTAATAGGAAACAATTTAGGATTATCAAATCCTTCTCTTTCCAAAATCAACAGGGTCACAACCCAAAGGTTTTGTTTTCGCAAATAGGAAACCACCAACAATTTACAGGGTCAGAACCCAACATCACGTGTCCTCAACGGACATAAAATCAACGAAACGTAATCACGCACGCGCATCGCCTAGGACCGGGACGCCACCACAGACATCCCACCTGAGGCCTCGAAGGACCCTCCCGAGCTGGCTAGCGAAACAAATCACACACATGCATCGCCTAGGACCGGGACGAAGCCACAAATCCCACTCGAGGCCTCGAAGGACCCTCCCAATCTGGCTAGCTAAACAAATCACAACATCTCACGGTTGGATCAATCACTTGTTGCATCCTGGCCACATGATCGTATGCCATGTGCCACCGTAGATTATCTTTGGCGCTCACGGTTGGATCAATCACTTGTTGCATCCTGGACACATGATCACATGCCATGTGCCACCGTAGTTTTTCTTAGGCTCTCACGGTTGGATCAATCGCTTGTTGCATCCTGGCCACATGATCACATGCCATGTGCCACCGTAGGCCCCGCCCACATTCACACAATCACACACATAGCACAATGCAACAAAGATATCCAAACAATTCATTCAGAGGCATCAAACACTTAGCAAAACACCACGTCAAACCACAACGCATCAAAATGAAATAATATACGTCCACACGCAATACCAAGTGCAACATCAACACCAAACATATCCATAAAATTCACATAGTCATTCACAAATCACACCATTCACAAAACACACGCGTTTTGAAAGCAAGCCTTTAACAAGGCTAAACCGAATCTTTTGAAAGTTTAATTCAAACGACCAAACAACCACATTTAGACGATCACTAATTATCGTATCCATAAAACAAGAATTATATGGACAAGGTACTTGCCTCGAAATCGGCACGCAAGTATTCCAACGAACACGGCTCAACCGGAAAGCTTCGGAACGCCCGATGCTAATGAAAAGGAAGATGACGACGAACGGAAGGGTTCAACATGGTTTCTTCGCAAGAAACTCGACCCTAAAAACATATAATCCATAAATCAACAATCATACGAGGAAGGATAATCGTAGAACGCCCGAAAACCCCTCTATGACATTCTACCGGACACCTTCAAGGCGTCGATCAAGAACTCGACCAAAACAACGAATCGATACGATCCAACCATGGAATAACAAGGGAAAAGATATAAAACATCTAAATAATCATCAATCCATCACAATCCTAAGTTAAATCGGATTAAAATGGATGAAAACAACCAAAACACCCCAATTCCCTAAAACTAGATTTCTAGGAAATCTGACCTGATTCGGTAGATCGGAGGATGTTATAGGATGGATGATTGATGATATGAACTCCAAGACTTCATGGAATGATTGTCTAACAACATCCTTCCATGATTCCAACACCTCCAGCCGCGGAAGAGAAGGAAAACCGAGTGAAAATGTCTGAAGAAAACGTCTGCTGGCCTTAAATAGCCGATCGGCCGTTACGACGTAATCGCCAAGGCTTACGACGTAATCGAAGTCATCGCCCCAAATCGCCGCCCGTTACGTACGTAATCGCCAGGCCTTACGACGTAACCGACCTTACGTGCGTAATCGCCGATCACTACCGCCGTAACTCGGCGATCTGACGGCCCGAACGACCCCGAAACCCGAACCTAAATACGAATCGAAGATACGGTTACGAAGTACTCGAAAAGACGAATCCGAGCACTTAGAGATCACACGATTCCGACTACCCGAAGGCTCGAAATTCGACAACGGAAAGTAATTACCCCAAACTTTGGGAAATTACGAAAATGGCCCAAAACGCCCGAAAATCACGATACGTGATCGAATAACCAAACCGAAGTTCACAACACGTCTAACAAAGTTAAACGGACTTACGGAAACTCGAAACAGCATTTTCGGACGAGATTCGCAAGAATCGAACTCAAGTGCGGAAAAGTCGCCAAAAAGCACGGAACTCAACAAAACGACACCGAAACGAGCTCGGATGACAAAAAGTGCAGAATTAATCATTCTCGGAATGACGAAACGGTCATGAGCGAGTCGTCAAAACGGACTTTCTCCGAAAAAAAAAAGAAATTACCGGAAATCGAAATTACGGGTATTACATTCTACCCTCCTTAAAAGAAGTTTCGTCCCGAAACTTAAAACAAGTAGGGAGAAGCAATATCCCCGCCAGGAAAACTCGACGAGATACACAAAAATCGAAAACTCGCGCCCGACGGTGAAACGTTGCAAGAAACGCAAAGAGACATACGACATGAAAACACGCTCTACGACGACCAACACAACGCCACCGATAGAGACACAATAAAACCAACAAGTGACAAGCGTCATCAGACAGATAATACAATCAAGTCGATTATCCGAACAATCGCAAAACAGAACGAACGAAAATCAACACGATTGACCAACCTAACGGTACATCAATCAACACGCGAGCCATTCACTGAACAAATACGGAATTCCACCACCCAAGGGTTGGAAGATCGAAACGAGACAAATTTCCCGAATATAAGGAAATTAGGAAGGAGTCTGAACGCTCAACAATCACGAAATGAGATCAACAAAAACCGAACAATCAAACGATCGAACCACAACGGTCGAGATAACAAAAAATCGAACAATCATGTTCGAATCACGAAGAACAATAAAATTCAAACAACAACTCCCAGGTTCACGTCTCGGCTCGAGATAATATTTGATCCGGTGAAAACAACGAGATGTGATTCACATAAGATCCATAGGAAAGGGAATAGCAATTGAAAAGTCACAACGACAAACGAGTAATTTCGAAACACCACACTCGTTCGATCAACAAAAGCAAGGGATAAGGCAAGGTCAGAAAATGTTAACGAACATATACGAGTCGACAGAGTTGAAAATACAGAAGTTCAAAATCCGATCCACTTCGAATAAAAGAACTAGTAGAACCAAAAGATGTTACATCCAAACAAGGTTCACAAGAATCGAACCGAACTCGGAAAAGTCACAGCGATAACCAGATTGACCCAAAACAAGATCACAGCCCATCCTATCGATGAAACCGAAATACAGAACAAGTTCAGTAAGTATCAATGAATACGAGCGAGTCGATAGAATTGAGAAAGAGAAAATGCCGAAGCCAAAAATAATACGGGTATTATATTCGACCCCTTCTAAAAGAAGTGTCGTTCCCGAAACTCACAACACGAAATCAAGGTTACAACATAACAAGCAACTGACAGAAACATCCTTCAAAGGCCTCTCAAAGCCGATTCCGATGACTGTGCTAAAGAGCGAACTCCGAAAGTCTCGGTAGCCAATTCGCAAAACTGAATCCTGTGTCTCTCGGGTCCACACTTGAAAAGCGTCGCAGACGAGGAAGGACAAATTGCACGTACATGCCCCGGCACATCACGGTTGAAACGCCTCGGCTCGGCATACCGAAAATACAAATGCGAGATATAATGGGGCATAACGTCGCAAAACAACATAGCGGAGATGCCAACTATGAACAACAAAGAGTCATAACATATATCATATAAAACGATTACCATCGTAAAGTAATACACAAACAAACACTACAGTAACGACGGTATCGTTCGGCGACCTCAACGGCCAAAACAATAACCAGCACATAATTACAAACATCATGAAACAATCATACATGTACACAAATGTACAAACCCAAGCTTTAACAGCTCACACAGTGCGATAACACGCAAGCCACCATGAAATGGCAACATTAAAGATTGTCATCACACCTCCCACGAAGGGCTAACAAAACATATGCGTGGCGAACGACTCAACGTTCACACCACCAATTCAATCACAATTCTGAGCGCTAACACCCTAACAACAATACCAACATCATACACACCTTCTCCGACCACAAGCAGGAAATGATGGGTTTTAAAAACGAAAACCACCTTTTGAAAATAGTTTGGAAACACCAGTTGATCTTGAGTATCACTTTACAAAAAGTAGTGCAAACATTGTTATCGAGACTTTGAAAATCATCTAGCATTTGAACAATTTTGAAACATATTGTGGCACCTTGGATGTACCACGAGAAATAATTCATTTTAAACGTACGTCTCGAAATTTATTTTCTAAGATACTCAAGGTTTTCGAAAATAATTCAATGGGCTAGAATGCCCAAAAATTTCAGGTAAATACACGGAACATTATAGCGCTGTGGGTCCCGCGCCGGAACCCACCAGGATAAAAACCATTTACAAAAACGCCAAAAGGGGCCGATGACGGTAATATTTCAAAAACTCACAAAAGCCATTTACAAAATACTAAATACCATCATAAGAATTTCGCCAAAATGATCAAGGCCATAATGCCAAAAACTCGATTAAGGGAATTGGTTTTTGAAATAAAACTCAGTCGGTAAAATACCGAAATCCATTACAAAAGAACTCACGCAGCGGATAAAAGAAATACAGTCCAACATGCATAATCCATCAACACTACTCCTCATATGAACAAAATATGAGAGTCAAATAACCACATATCAAGACATCAAAATCCATAAGAGGATCCCGTCACTTAACAAATAATCATAAAAATAGCTCGTGTCACACGAGGCACAACACAAATAATGGAGACTTACATCCACAGGTCGCACGAAGATGATGATCGCCCCACGATACTAGTCACGACCAAAAAACTCAGACGACGCGTCGCGACACGACTCAGTCAGACAAAATCCGACGAGACAAAACTCAAACAACACGACTTGACCCGACAGCCTAGGTTTCCTCAACCTAAGCTCCGATACCATTCTGTAACACCCCCAATCCGCTCAGGGATATTACACGTCGTAGACCCTCTCCTCGAGGATCTACCAGTCTGATAACTAAAATCAAACATCGCCTTTAAGGCTAAAATGACTCAGTAGACCGATTTGGTCTTTCAATAAATACATACAACTCAAATACAACTCATGCCCACGCAGGGGTCAAAATACAACCACACCCGTACAACGGGAAAAATATACTGCAGCGGAAAAGAAAATACAACTAGACCAATACGACAGCAACGAATCCTTGTGTGATTAGTATCGTTCATCTTTCTTCATCCTTCGTGCCGACCCTGTGCTATGCTCCAAAACCTGAATGCAAAAATAGACATCCACCCCCCGAATACTCGGGGGTTAGCAAAACTCCACTGTTTTGCTAGTGCAAGTACAAGTGCAAAAATACGAGCCATACAATTCACATTCCACGAATAACAATAACCAGGAATCCTCGAAAATCTAAACGTAACGAAAAGTACTTCCCGAGGCATGAGTTTGGGTAAAACATTTCAAAACCGAAAGATCACAAATCAAGGGAAAACAATTTATAAAACGGTTTAAAATGCCATCGAGAGTTTTAATAGAAAACAATTTAGGATTATCAAATCCTTCTCTTTCCAAAATCAACAGGGTCACAGCCTAAAGGTTTTGTTTTCGCAAATAGGAAACCACCAACAATTTACAGGGTCAGAACCCAACATCACGTGTCCTCAACGGACATAAAATCAACGAAACGTAATCACGCACGCGCATCGCCTAGGACCGGGACGCCACCACAGACATCCCACCCGAGGCCTCGAAGGACCCTCCCGAGCTGGCTAGCGAAACAAATCACACACATGCATCGCCTAGGACCGGGACGAAGCCACAAATCCCACTCGAGGCCTCGAAGGACCCTCCCGAGCTGGCTAGCTAAACAAATCACAACATCTCACGGTTGGATCAATCACTTGTTGCATCCTGGCCACATGATCGCATCCCATGTGCCACCGTAGATTATCTTTGGCGCTCACGGTTGGATCAATCATTTGTTGCATCCTGGCCACATGATCACATGCCATGTGCCACCGTAGTTTTTCTTAGGCACTCATGGTTGGATCAATCGCTTGTTGCATCCTGGCCACATGATCACATGCCATGTGCCACCGTAGGCCCCGCCCACATTCACACAATCACACACATAGCACAATGCAACAAAGATATCCAAACAATTCACTCAGAGGCATTAAACAATTAGCAAAACACCACGTCAAACCACAACGCATCAAAATGAAATAATATACGTCCACACGCAATACCAAGTGCAACATCAACACCAAACATATCCATAGAATTCACATAGTCATTCACAAATCACACCATTCACAAAACACACGCGTTTTGAAAGCAAGCCTTTAACAAGGCTAAACCGAATCTTTTGAAAGTTTAATTCAAACGACCAAACAACCACATTTAGACGATCACTAATTATCGTATCCATAAAACAATAATTATATGGACAAGGTACTTGCCTCGAAATCTGCACGCAAGTATTCCGACGAACACGGCTCAACCGGAAAGCTTCGGAACGCCCGATGCTAACGAAAAGGAAGATGACGACGAACGGAAGGGTTCAACACGGTTTCTTCGCAAGAAACTCGACCCTAACAACATATAATCCATAAATCAACAATCATACGAGGAAGGATAATCGTAGAATGCCCGAAAACCCCTCTATGACATTCTACCGGACACCTTCAAGGCGTCGATCAAGAACTCGACCAAAACAACGAATCGATACGATCCAACCATGGAATAACAAGGGAAAAGATATAAAACATCTAAATAATCATCAATCCATCACAATCCTAAGTTAAATCGGATTAAAACGGATGAAAACAACCAAAACACCCAAATTCCCCAAAACTAGATTTCTAGGAAATCTGACCTGATTCGGTAGATCGGAGGATGTTATAGGGTGGATGATTGATGATATGAACTCCAAGACTTCATGGAATGATTGTCTAACAACATCCTTCCATGATTCCAACACCTCCAGCCGCGGAAGAGAAGGAAAACCGAGTGAAAATGTCTGAAGAAAACGTTTGCGGGCCTTAAATAGGCTGACTGTCGGTCGGGTTACGTACGTAACCGGCCAAGGCTTACGTACGTAACCGAGTCACTGCCCCAAAACTGCCGGCCCGTTACGTACGTAACCGGCCAGGGCCTTACGTACGTAACCGACCTTACGTCGTAATCGCGATCACTACCGTAGTAACTCGGCGATCTTACGGCTGGCGAACGACGGCCCGAACGACCCCGAAACCCAGACCTGAATATGAATTGAAGATACGGTTATGAAGTACTCGCAAAGATGAATCCGAGCACTAAGAGAACACATGATTCCGACTACCCGAAGGCTCGAAATTCGACAACGGAAAGTAATTACCCCAAACTTTGGGAAATTACGAAAATGGCCCAAAACGCCCGATAATCACGATACGTGATCGAATAACCAAACCGAAGTTCACAACACGTCTAACAAAGTTAAACGGACTTACGGGAAACTCGAAACAGCAGTTTCGGACGAGATTCGCAAGAATCGAACTCAAGTGCGGAAAAGTCGCCAAAAAGCACGGAACTCAACAAAACGACACCGAAACGAGCTCGGATGACAAAAAGTGCAGAATTAATCATTCTCGGAATGACGAAACGGTCATGAGCGTGTTGTCAAAACGGACATTCTCCAAAAAAAAAGAAATTACCGGAAATCGAAATTACGGGTATTACAATCACGATATCACAAAATCACAACTGGTATCCCGTGGCCGTACCCCTTAGTATCGACCCCCAGACATCCCGTCGAACACTCCGGGTGGGATACCACTTCTGCGGCCGTACCCCTTAGTATCGACCCCCAGACATCCCGTCGGACACTGCGGGTGGAAGTTCAATCACACACGCACCCAAGTTCCCTTCCACGGCCGTACCCCTTAGTATCGACCCCAAAACATCCCGTCGGACACTCCGGGTGGAAGGAACACAACTCACGCACCCAAAATCACAATTCATCATTCCTTTCGAAAATCACAACATATATAACGAAATGTAATACATATACTTGCCTCGAACAAGACGAAACGAAGGAAACAACGAAGGAATAGGTTTTGGTCCGAACAATCCTCCCAAATCCGGTCCTAACACAATAACTGTATACAACAAGTCTCAATAATGCGGAAAGGTAAGAATTAATCCTAATTCTACCCGTTGGGGCAATTCATTGGACACCAAGAGTGCATAAGGAAATGAAATCGGTCAACGGTGTAATATCGGGATTTCATCCCAACCAATAACAAGAAAACCAAGGGACACGAGTATACTATCAAAATCTAATAACAACATCGGTTAACTCGGATTAAAATACAAGATCACCACCAAACCCTCCCTAAAATCATACTAGGATTAAAGGAGTTCTTACCTCTTGAAGATTCAAGCACTATAATCCAAAGAACACGTGTTAGATCCACAATCCGAGCTACACGATCGAAAGGAGATGAAGAAAATCACACAATCAAGTGGTAGATGGAGAAAAATCCCCCTCCCAAACCTCTCTCTCTTGTACGGTGGAAGGAAGGAAGGAAATGAGGGACTCACGCTGAATAAAAATGCAGGTATAGCGCTGACCGCATTGTGTGCCGCGGCTCAGCTGAAGTGTGCCGCGGCACAGGGCCAAAAATTGCGCCCAGTGATCGGCAGGCTGCTCGATGTGCCGCGGCCCAGTCGAAGTGTGCCGCGGCAGTGACTCGGCATTGTGCCGCGGCCCTTCCGGCATGTGCCGCGGCACACGGTACAGTAGGTTCGGCCGAATAAGTGCAACACGAGTGTGCCGCGGCCCGGACGAGTGTGCCGCGGCAGTGACTCGGCAGTGTGCCGCGGCCCTGCCGGCATGTGCCGCGGCACACGGTACAGTCTGCTCGGCCAAAAACTGGGCAATGTGTGTGCCGCGGCGCACAATCCTTGTGCCGCGACCCACACCCCCCCTTGGGTCCCAAAATGATGAAAAATGAACCGGGAAGAGAATAAAAGCAATAGGAATCGATATTTGGGCACCAATAACACGAAATGGAAGTACGGAAACCCCAAACGATCCGAGGTACGCCACCACAATCGAACAAGGAACAAATTCCCTAAACTTATAGGAAATTACAAAAACGGCCCAAACATCCGAAAATCACGATACAACGTCGGATTAACAATCCGAAGCTCACAACATGCTCTACTCCACCATACGAACTCATGGAAATAAGAAAAAATGATAAAATCGGACGAGTTTAACGAGAATCAAATACACATGCGATAGAATATAACTCAAGGTGAAATTACGCAAAAACATCATCGAGACTCATCCCAATGGAGAAACTCTAAGAATAAAATAGATTCAGAATTCTAAAACAGTGCCAAACGAGTTGTCCGAAACGAATATATACCGAAAATAGAAATTACCAAAAGTAGAAAACACGGATATTACAATGTGATTGTCTTATACATACCTTAAAAAATCCTATAAGCATCAAACTAATAGGAGATCATATAGTTGATGTACTTACATCAACTTGCATTAGTCTTCCACTACACATATTAGAACTTCAAAAAAGAGTAAAACATATTCAACCCCCCTGTAATCTGTCATTTAAATATACTGTTACCAACAAGTGGTATCAGAGCTTGGTGGCATAATGGAACCCTTTGTTATTTGAGATGAAGGTGCAGTTGTAGCCTTACCTTTGTCAACATGAACTTTCTTTAAAATCTCCTCGGTATTGGGGCTTGGAGTAGGTTCAACCCCTTTGACAAATACCGAACTGGTATTGGCATTATTGTAGAATGAACTGTATCATAGGCCACATTTATCATGAACATATTAACCACTACTAAGGATATCTTCCATCCTCCTGTATGATCTTTCAAACGATTTGAGGATGGTCGCGAGTTCGCCCTCTCTATTCTCAAGAAGTTGTATCTTAGCTTCCAGGACAGTATAATCATCTGTCTTACTTTGATTATGAGTTTTTACCTCATTTATTTCATTTATAAATTTACGATTGCACTCCATGAGTTTTTCATTTGTGACTTTGCTATTTTCACAATCCAAAGACATATTTTTGTAATTGATTTTTAGCTAGTCATTCTTATCCTTCAGCTCCAAGTTGGAAAGTGAGAGCTGTAGGTTTTCTTGTTTTAACATCTCATGGACTTGTTGAATGGTTCTAAACTCATTCATCATATTTTCGAAAGCATGTGATGCGTTGACATTATTATTTGAGGTTACGCTTACCTCATCATCAGTTTCATCTTCTTCTTCTTCTTTTTCCATAAAGCACATGTATGCTTTATTTTCAATTTCATCATGAGAGGAGTCACTGTCGGTGACAGCCCGTAGACATGCCTCTATCTTGGTTGTTGTAGGTGGTGCGTCTGATTACTCAATTAGTGCCTTTAGCTTACTTCTCAACATGTTGCTTTTCATCCTTTTTTTGTTGCTCAGCATCTGGTATCTTTTGTACTTGGGATGAGGACATCTATTTACATATTGTTCTGGATTCCTACAGTTATAACATAAGTTAGAGTCTCCAGAGGTTGGTGACTCAGAACTCAGCTTGTTTGAGGTTTTCAATCTATATGGAGCCTTGCTGGACTTCTTGATGAACTTCCAGAATTTGTGCATGAGCAGTGCCATCTCATCTTGTGACAACACATCATCATAGTCATTTCCAACAACTTTGGAGGTACTGGGGACAGAGTTGTGTCTTCTGTCGGATATATCAGCAAGTGTTGTAGTCTTGGCAGTGGACTCTTCGACCTTCTCTCTCCTCTATATATCATACTTAAAAGCTTTTAGGTCAGAGAACAGGTCGAAAGTAGATATATCATTAAGATTCAAAGACACATGTATATGTGTGGTCTTAATATCCCATCTGGCACGGAGTGATCTAAAGATTTTATGATTTTTTCCTTTTGGGAGTAAACTTTGTCCAGTTTTTCAAATTCACTAGAAATGCCAGTGAATCTGAGATCAAGATCCTCAAGAGTTTCTGTTGATTTCATTTTAAATGATTCAAATTGCTGAGTAAGTTTTGACATTTTGTTTTCTTTTAGAACTTAGTACCTTCGCAAATCATCTTGAGTTTTTCTCAGATTAAGGGATGGGACTTAGGACCTGAGTAACCGGAGATCTAAATAAAATTGTTAATTTTGGTTCAGTTCAGTTTGGGTATTGAAAAAGAAATTATTAAAATAATTTGGGTTCGGGTCCTGACATAAACTTTGGGTTCGGGTTCGGTTATTATTATTGCAAAATCTCAATAACCGTGATACCGAAAATAATGTCAATAACCGAATAATACATTATGACCGATAATACCGAAAATATAAACCCTTCTATATTTTTATAACAATTTCAATTTCTAATTTTTTTACATGTTGTATAAACTAAAACACCCTAAATTTAATATCTTTGCCTAAGAGAAACTTGAAAATAAACAAATAACTAAATTTCGGTTCTTTTCGGTTTTGAGTATTTTGGTTCCTTGAGAGAATTACTTCTGTTCCTCGAAGTTTGGTTCGTGAAGAAAAACACCAAGAACCGAACCCGAATACATAACAAATTTTGGGTTATAGTTCTAGGCTTTTTTTTTCAAGAAACCTAACTATCCCAGCCATATCCAGATTTCCTTTGCTATCTTACAACTCTTTACCCTTGATAATGTGCCTTTATCGAGAGTGACAAGTAACACATTCTTAGCAACATTATCCCGGTTTACTCTCTTGTGCTTACCAGTGGTCCACTAATCCTGAGACTTCTCGAGCATCTCCGCATAGGGTTGGCCTTCTACTCTGGCAGCTGTATTGGCCTTCATAATAGTGATAGGTCCTTCCTGTATTATGAAGAGCATCTCTTCAAGTATGGCATCCAGATGTGCTTCCATTCTAATTCTCCAATCATCAACTTCGTTAATTGAGAATATTTTAACTTTATTGATCATAAATGAATCTATGAAGAGGATATAGGATGAATATGAGAGATAAAGGTATGCAGTTTTGAAAGCTTGTGAATATGGATCTGGTTTAGGTTAAAAATTGATTGATTCTTTCTAGAACCAACCTCTCTGATATAGTAGAAGCTGACGTTGGGGAAGCTGAAGCTCAACCTATAGACTAACAGGACACAAGGAATGCGGAATTGGAACCCGACAGGAAGTGGTTAAGAGATCACCCATAATAGTTAGTAACTGGTGATATTAATGTTGGTGTTTCAACCATAATAAAAGTACCAAGTACACAAGGAAATGTACTATGTGCACAGGAGGAAATAGAGTCAGGAACTGAAATGTCCCAATTTCGTTTATGGAAGTTCAAATTCAAACTCCATAGACTTACCATGTGCAGAATAGTTATATTCTTAGCTAAATCCAAACCTAGCTCAACTAATAAAGCTCTCGACAATTCCCATTGGATTACGTTGATGGCTAAAGAGCTAAATGGTTCCGAAAGGAACAGTCTTTGATACCTTATTCCCGGACCAACCCACCAACTGTAATTAGAACAAAATGGGTATTTCGAAATAAGAAGGACGAAAATGGTCTAGTAATGATAAATAAGTCCAGACTGGTCGCCAAATGCTACAGATAGGAATAAGGCTTAGACTATGATGAATTTGCCCCTATAAAAACATTTGAAGCCATCAGGATATTCCGAGCCTTTTAAGTGCTTCATTGTAGAACGAATGGACGTTAAGAGTTCATTTCTGAATGGTGACCTAGTTGAAGAAATGTATGTCGAACAAACTCGAGGGTTTGCCAATACTGAGGAAGGTGATCTAGTCTACAGGCTAAGCAAAGCATTGTATATACTCAACCAAGCACCTAGAGCCTGGTACGAGACTGTGTCACTATATCTTATCAACAATGGATTTGGAAAAGGTGATGTCGACAAGACACCCTCAAAATGCAGGAAGGTGATGACCTTGTCATGGTTTAAATTTATGTAGATGACATTATTTTTGGTTCTACTAACCTATATCTTTGTAAGAACTCCTGTCATCCCATGCAAAGTAAATTTGAAATGAGTATGATGGGAGAACTGAGTTATTCTTAGGGTTGTAGGTCAAGCAATTGCCTATACATATTTTCAACCAGGAGAATACAATAAGGAACTGCTCAACAAATTTGGGATGAACATATCAAAGTGCTCATCTACCCCCATGAGCACTTCCAAAGAGATAAGTGCTAACAAAGCTGCAAAATCAGTGGACCAATCACTCTACAGGAAGCTTATAGGCTCACACATCTAGCAATCAGCAGGCCCGATATTCAATTTGTTGTGGGAGTGTGTGCACAATATTAGGTTGCACCTAAAGAGTCACACTCCTCCACAGCCAAACAAACCTTTAAGTACGTAAAAGGAACAATCAATATAGGAATATGGTATCCTAAGGTGTAATAGTGGTTGTATTTTTTTTTATTGTTGTACTATATGTATTCAGTTGGAAAAATGCAAGTACTATTTTATTGTGATTGAATTTATATAATTTTGTTATATTGGATTATTTTCAGAATCAAACTATTCATGTTTAGCGTTCGTGTCATTTTGTCTGTTTGGAAGTTGCATGATGACCTGAGAAATTGGCTAAGTGAATTAGCCCTAATATATGCTACGTGCTATAGCTAGCGAACGCTATCACAACAAGGGTAACATTCATTATGCCTGGTTAGTTACGTACAACAGAGGAAATCAGATTGTATCCGAACTTTTATCATGTAGGGCCTCGCATGCGCGTAGCACAGCTGGAGCTTTTGGCTTTATTAGGATAACGAAATCAATGGGTATTGCATATGCAACATTGATGTGTTAGCATAGGTGATGGACGATAGCTAACGTAAGTTGTATGTGACAACGTAAATAAGGCAATTTATGAAGTGAGGCAGTAGCCTCTAGAGGTTTACGTATGTAATACTGAAGTGTTAGAGTACACAAAAAAGCTTAGCAGACGCGAACATTGAGAGGTATCGTGCGTTAATAATAGTGCAGATTATAAATACATGTCTTGTCCTTTATTTTCGCACGATCTAACTTCGGGTTTTCTGTCTGGAAATCATCGTCGTGGCCTCCTAAGTGATAGACATTTCCAGCTAGACTTGGAGCTTCATATCTTGGATTGGAGCTTGAAAGCTTGAAGATTGTAGTGGACTCTTGAAGTTTTTGGGGTTTTTTTTCCACCTTCAAGAGGTATGTTGTGTAATCTTGTGTTAATTCTAAGATCATGATAATATTGTTGATGATTACTTCATGTGTTATTGGGTTATTGGAGGATATCAAGTTTATTATTTGTTTTTATGAATACATGATGAAGAACATGATGATTATAAATTGAGGATGAGTATGTCGTTGATGTTTAGAAATACTTGAATGTCATAATCATGTTATGAAAGGATTATGTTAAGATTATTAGATGATTAACATAGTTGAAGGTGATTGTTGATACATTGATATTGTTGGAGGTTATAACCATTTAATAAAAGATTATGATGAGTTATGAGATAATTATCATAGTTTTGACATGGTTGAAAACAATAAATATTAAATCCGAAATTCTTTGATCAGTTGATGATTAGTAATTATTTAAGATATCATGTTTAAGTGTTGGTGATGTTCTTGGAAAGATTATGATGATAAATGATTATGTTGTCAGAATATGATAATTAATTAGATGTTGTTCTAGATAATCCTTGTAGAATGGATTATCGTAAATGCTGAAGAACATAATGAACATATTAACTCGATTATAGAGATGAATTGAGGATGTTGGGATTTATAATTTATGACTTTGGAATTCATTGGAATAGTTTGAACCATTCGTGTTGAATTGAGGATATCAATTTCTTTGAACTCGATATCGGTCTTATGGAATTGTATTATTGAATAAATTGTATTTCATTCAAGATTTCTTGCTCAAGTGAGAGATTGTCTGTCGAATGATGCCATTTGTTCGTTCGAAGAAAGACTACTTTTCGCTTTCCGAATTGAGGCAATTTATCACGCTTGGTTATAATGATAAATGATTCTTATGAATGATGTACATTTCATGTGTGTGTAATGCTTTATGAATATATAATTTATATCGAGGTTTTATTGTTGATTGTCGATCATTTCGTTGTGTGATTTTATTCCCGAGTTCAATATCGTTGATACCGTTAATCTCGTTGATCGTTGTTGTCACTTCGGTGAGTTCCTTTCATCCTTGTTGGATATGTTGATTACTTTAGTTTCATTGTCATGTTGTATCGTGACATTTCTGAAATCATATATGCGTGGCGATTGATTATGTGTAGGGTTTTTATTTGGGCACATATGGTCCTGTGTTTATGTTTCCACATTAGACGGCGCACACGAGATGATTACTTCATGAGACTAATTAGGTACATTATCCCACGTCTATCCTGAGGATTCCATATATGGGGTGGACATGTGCATCAACATATTTTCGGGTCGGGGGTACCGTGATGTCCGGCTTTGAGCTGTATGATTGGTCATTCATACACCATGTATAATTGGGAATGTCCGGCGATTTTGCGATTGGTTGTTCATATGCCTGAGAGGTATGCTCGACAGTCGGGTTTGTTTCATTGAGATATGTTGTATGTGATTTATAACATCTGGAGATTTATTATCATGTATATCTGACCCTATGTGTTGGCTACAGTATACAGTATAAACAACTTATAAGGTGGGTTGAATAAGGTGTATCCTTTTTTGAAGTTTGTTTGCGCAGCGGAAGTCTAAGTTTAAGTTGTTGTAAATACAACTGAATGGTCTCCTGTTAGCTTGGTGCTTACAATGTTTATAGGATAAGTATACTAAAATCACACATGCAAATAAAAAACAGTAAAGGCAGTAAGTAAATATACACTGATTAAAGTGGTTCGAGGTAAATCCCTCTACATCCAATGGTCCTCCACACAGGAGTAAATAGTTTATTTTAATCACGGAGTACATAACTGTATCATTTTAACTAAACTCGTAGCTGTATCGTTCACACAGATTGATACAACCGACAGTAGCTTTGGCCTTTCTCACAGATTGGCTTGGGCTTCTTCAACTTGCTTCTTCTCACACAGATTGAAGTTTCCTCCTGAACGCTATTCGTCCCACATAGATCAGATATAGCTTAGCTTAGTCCACATAGGGCTAAGTAACCCAACAAAAAGATTGTGTTATCACAAGTTCGAACAGCATATGTAGGCTTGATGAGGTTTCTGCTGTAGATGTGTTGTTCATGTTGTGGACTTGTATATTTTTTTTTCTTCAGATGTCGATGTATGCTTGAAGAAATATAATGCTCCTGTAATCTTTTAGTATTTCGCGTGTTCGTGTTGTTCTCAGATATTCAAGTGACGCTACTACAAAAATGGCCTTTAACAATACCATTTTAACAGCGGTTGTTCGGAAACTGTTAAAATGACGCGGTGGCATACCTGTAAATTTTGTGTAACACATTAACAACGGTTTTTTTAACAACCGCTGTTAAATAGCATTTTAACATCGATATTCAAAAACCACTGTTAAATAAAATCCTTAACATCTGTTATCACAATAACCGATGTTAAATATTTCTAAAAAAATGTTAACAACGGTTGTCTGAAGTAACCGCGGTTCACGTTTGGATAGTTAACATCAGTTTCTTCGAACAACCAATGTTAATTATTAAAATAAATTCAACAGCAGTTTTTTGTTAAAAACTGTTGTTAATAGCTCAAGTCTGAAAAAAATGTTAACAGCGGTTGTCTGTAATAACCGCTATTAATGTTTGGACACTTAACAACGATTTATTCCGACAACTGATATTAATTATTAAAATAAATTCAACAGCGATTTTCAATTGCAACCATTGTTAATGTCAATTAAAAACATAAAACAAGTTGTTCTCTCACACTTCTATTATTTTTCCCGTATTGTATTCTTCCTCCACTGTACTGCACAAAAGCCTCCGAATTTTCCCTTCGCCGTCGCCATCGCCGTGCGCCTTCGCGCACCTCGGTTTTCTCTCACAGTTCTATTATTTTTCTCGTACTGTCTTCCTCCTCTGTACTGCGCAAAAGCCTCCGAATTTTCCCGTCGTCGTCGCCATCCCTTTCGCCATCGTCGTGCGCCTTCGCGCACCTCGATTTTCTCGCCATTGCATCTCCCTGTTCAGGTTTTCTCCCCGGTTCAGCTGCCGACCTAAGAGGAACGGTAATGTCGTCTCCCTGTTCTAGACTTTTATACCTTACTTTTGGATTAATTTTATACTTGTGGTGTGAATTGTTATTTACTTGTGGCTGTTTTTTCATCTGTTTATGTGTGTGTATATGTGTGTGTGCTTGGGGTGATGATGGTGGTGGTAGTTTGGGGGTTTATTCTGTTTTTTCTTCTGTTTGTGGTGTGTTTATGTATTTGTGTTGATGATTTTGATTTGCTTGAGTTTCGATGATTTGGTGATATATAAGGGAATCTTAGTTGAAAATGATTTGGGAAGAAAATTTGAATTGAAAAATTATTTTGGGATTGCTTGAAGTGTTTTAAAACACTGAGAATGTCCATTATGAAGTGGTTATGTCCAAATTTTTCTTTAAAAATAAAATATCGTCACTTAAGTTTAATAAGTGTCAGTAATGGTCAATCAATAGTTTAAGTTAACACAAAGAAAATTAGTAAGATAACATTCTAAGAAAATATTATGAGTTAAATGTATGTCCTGACCTAAAGGTATATCTACTATAGGGTCGAGATGGTCAGCGTGGTTGCTCGGCAAGGTAATGAGTAACACTAGAGGTATATAGACGTGGTTAAAACAACTTCCTCAGTGTCTTTCAGTTTTTGTCTGTTACATTTTGAAACATGAATTACGTTGGGATATATATGGTTAACTTCTTAAGGATCTCCCATTGGGATAGATGTTAACTTTCGTCTTAAGGATCTTCTCCCAACAGTTAGTGCAGGAAAATGTGACAGTCTTTATAAAATAGTGAGATGACACAGTATATTAATAGCAATAACAGTTGTACGTTTTTGGTTCTAACTAAAGGAATTGCAAATTGAATTTCACTATGTGTACAACAAAAAAGAAGAAAAATGGATCGAAGTTGGATGAATGAAAGTCGCAACAGTGATGAGTATGATAATGGAATTGGACAATTTTAGCCCTTGTGTCAAGTGTATGAACGGGATACGACATGAAGCTGACATAATTCGTGAACATCTTATTTTTGAGGGAATAAATACGAACTATAAGATTTGGATATGACATGGCGAACTAGTAGACATTCCAACTGAAGACACACATAGATATAGATGGTGATCAGTTTGAAGACATGATTCGTGATGTTGGATAAGAATCATTCCGACGAACGCATGTTTATGATGCGTTGAAAAGTGATTCAGAGACTCCTTTATATCCTTGGTGTAAAAATTTTACACGCTTGTCTGCCGTGTTGAAGTTGATTAATGTGAAAGCAAAAATGGGTGGTGTGATAAAAGTTTCACTGAATTGCTCGAGTTGATACAGGAGATGCTTCCAGAAGGTAATAAATTGCCTAATCGTACATATGAGGCGAAGAAGGTTTTGTGTCCGATGGGTTTGGCATATAAGAAAATACACGCCTGCCCTAATGATTGAATATTGTACCGAAAAGAGTTTGAATTATTGCATAAGTGTCCTAGGGGTGGGGCATCACGCTACAAAGTGAAGCATGATGATTATAGTGATGGAGAGAGCACACAATGAGGGCCTCCAGCGAAGGTGTTATGGTATCTTCCAATTATTCCAAGGTTCAAGCGACTTTTTGCTAATAAGGATGATGCAGAGAACCTCATATGGCACGCAAAAAGGATAAAATGTGTTAGACTAATTCGTCATCCTGCTGATTCTCTACAGTGGAAGAAAATAGATCATTTATTTATATTTTGGGGGTGAGGCAAGAAACCTTAGGCTTGGACTTGCCACAGATGGGATAAATCCGTTTGGTAATTTAAGCACTATTTCATAGCTCGTGGCCTGTCCTACTTGTGATATATAATCTCCCTCATTGGTTATGTATGAAGCGGAAATATGTTATGTTGTCAATGATGATTTCTGGCCCAAAACAGCCAGGAAATGTCATATATGTTTATCTAAGTCCATTGGTGATTTGAGAATGATGTGGGTTGAAGAGGTTGATGTGTTTGATGGGTACCACCAGCAAAGTTTCAAGCTACGTGCAATATTATTTTGTACCATTAATGACTTTCTGGCATATGGAAATTTGAGCGGGTATAGTGTGAAGGGGCATCATGCATGTCCTATATGTGAAGAAAAAACAAGCTACGTTTAGTTAAAATATGGAAAAAACAGTTTATACTCAACATCAGAGGTTTCTCAATCGCCATCACCCATATCATAGATTGGTAAAAGCTTTTAATGGATACCGGGAAGAGGGATTTGCACCGACACCATTAACAGGAGAGCAAGTTTACGATCGCATTAAGAATATCAATACTATATTTGGGAAAACTACAAAAAAATTCGTTGCGACAAACATATGGAAGAAGAGGTCCATATTCTTTGATCTTCCATACTGGCACAAACTAGATGTTAGACATTGCATAGATGTTATGCATGTCGAACAAAATGTGTGCGATAGTGTGTTCAGCATACTTCTCAATATTAAAGACAAAGCAAAAGATGGTGTCCATACTCATCTAGACCTAGAGGAAATGGGTATGTGTCCTCAGTTGCATCCGTAATCAGTTGGTAAATGAATTTATCTCCCCCCAGCATGTTATACTTTATCAAAAAGGGAGAAAATCAGCTTTTGTAAATGTTTACAAGGCATTAAAGTGCCACAAAGTTACTCTTCAAATATTAAGAGTCTTGTGTTGTGGCAAAATCTTAAATTGGTTGGCTTAAAGTCCCATGACTGTCATGTCTTGATGCAACAACTTCTACCAGTGGCTATACATGATGTCTTGCCTAAAAAAGTGTGGAATGTCATAACTCGCTTGTGCTTTTTCTTTAATGCTATATGTAGCAAAGTGATAGATCATCTGGTTTTGGATGAGTGGAAAAATGAGGCTGTTGTTATCTTATGCCAATTGGAGATGTATTTTCCTCCTTTTTCGATATCATGGTTCACTTACTTATCCATCTAGTTAGGGAGATTAAAGAGTGTGGCCCTATTTATTTGAGATGGATGTACCCCATTGAGCGATACATGAGGATTTTAAAAGGGTATACCAAACACCCATCTCGTTTGGAAGCATATATTGTGGAGAGGTACATTACAGAAGAAGCTATCGAGTTTTGCATAGATTACATGTCACAAGTGGAATCTGTAGGGCTTCCTAAGTCTCGATATGAGGATAGAAGTAGAGGAAAGGATACACGAGGTGTTAAAATTTAAGCAAGAGTCGAGATGAGGTGCTTCAAGCACATTTGTACATTGTGAATAACACTAATGATGTTCTTCCCTACTTGTCAGCTCACAAGAATCATTTGAAGATAAAGAATCCCCGAATGAGTGAAAAATGGTTGTTGATCGAACATAATAAGACTTTCTTGAGATGGTTTAAGGAACAAATTTCTAGCAGTGCATCTGAAACATTATAATGGCTAGCTTACGGACCCAAATCTGATGTCGTAACTTGGAGTGGATACGATATTAATAAGTACTCATTCTATGAAAAGTCACAACATGACAAGAGTACGGTTCAAAATAGTGGAGATAATCTTCAAGCCGAGTCTATGCACTTTTCAAGCTCAAAAGACAAAAACCCAGTTTTAGCATCAACGAGTTACTATGGAGTTATAGAAGAGATCTGAGAACTTGATTATGTTAAGTTTAGAGTGACTGTGTTTAAGTGTAAGTGGTCTGAGAATAATACGGGTGTGGATATCGATGAGTTAGGGTTTACATTGGTAGATCTTCACAAGGTAGGTTATAAAGACGAGCCTTTTATCATAGCACACCAAGCAAAACAGGTGTTCTATGTTAATGGTCCATGTAATGAAAGATTGTCCATGGTTATTCCAGGTAGAAGTGTGGATATGAATGAAACTGAAGAATCAACGTTTGGCAATTGTAAAATTTATTCCATTTCCAACACGTTTACCCACTATCATTGAAGAAAATGAAGCTGACGACATACATGCCATTCGAAATGACCATGATGAAGGTTTATGGAGAACTTTTTTGTCTCAAAAGATAAATAAAAATTAGGTACAAGAATAACTACATCTAAATTTTGCATAGACACATGCCACATTTGTTCCCATTATGAGTTTAACCAAATTAAATTATTGTAACACCCCCAAAACCATACGGGATATTACAGCACCACGGGCCCCGCGCCAGAACCCACCAGGCTAAAAACCATTTCAAAAACGTTTAAAAATGCCAAAAGGCCTATGACGGTAATATTTTAAATACTCAAATATTTCCAAAATATAATCCTCAAATACTACTTGAAAATACAAGGCGAAAATGCCAAAACTCAACAGTTTCAAAATGTAAGCTAAGCCACCACATAAACGTACTGACAAAATAGTTCAGGACAAAGAGTTTGATGAAATAACCCAAGTTTGCGAAATACCCAAAAAGGCTATTTTAAAATACACACGCAGCGGATATAAACACAGTTCAAAAATACACAATTGAAGCGGAATAAAACAACCAGTCAAAATACTCGATTCTCCGAAAACATGACACAGCCAGTATCATCCGGGAAGCTCATATCTTCACGGCCGCTACTTGCTCGATCTCCGAGTACCTAAAAATAAAGCCCACGATGGGGTCAGCCACAATACTCAACAATGGTATCGATCACATCATCATAAATAATTACATACCAATGTAATAATACTGTAAGAATACTACCAACGTGATCTTATCGTCATAACCTTACCAATCCATAGCAATCCTTACCATAATCCACATTTCGCATTCTCAAATGACGAAATGAACTCAACAACAAACATCTGTACTGTAATCAAACAATACCAAGAATCCTCAAAACATCATCATAACTCATAAGCGTGAACTGATTCATCCGTGCCAAATCCTATCCGTCAGATTTGCACCGTCAAATCTCAATCTAGATAAAAACCAATATAACACAATATATCTGTAGATCAGCTACCACAAGACAAATATAACAAGTCCTGAAACATCGACGTGCAATCCGAATGCTCATACGATCAATAACAATGATCAACCAATAGATCGACCGAGAATATCACTGACATGATAACTCCTATACTACCAACGAAGGATCGACAATAATCGAGAATACCATCAACATGATAAACTCCAACACGATCAAAAAAAGATCAACAACGACCGAGAATACCCTCAACAAGGTAAACTCCAAATACGATCAACAAAGGATCAACAATAACCGAGAATACCCCCAACAAGGTAAACTTCAAACACAATCAACAAAGGATCAACAATAAACGAGAATACCCTCAACAAGGTAAACTCCAAATGATCAATAATAATGGATCTCAAAGAAAATAACCCCGACTGTCGAACATAACCCTTGGGCATATGACAACCAGTCGCAAACCGTCGAACATATCCAATCATACATGGACTATGAACGACCAAACAATATGGCTCAAAGATGGACATCACAGTACGCTCGATCCGAAAATGTGTCAGTGCACATGTCCACCCCGTATACAGAATCCAGAATATACGTGTGACAATCTACCTAATTAGCCTCACGAACTACGTCTCGTGTGCACGGTTCAATATGGAAATATCAACACATAACCATAGTTTGCCCAGCTAAAAATCCTACACAATAACCAATCGGAATGCAGATATGATTCCAGATATGTCACGATGCAACATGGCAACGAAACTCAAAGAATCACATATCCAATAAGGATTAAAAAGACTCACTGAAGTGAACAATGACACACGGATAATGAAAGATTGACACGACCGACAATATCCAAAACAAACATCCTGGGATCACAATCCCCAAAGAATGATCGTCATAACCAATGGTCTCAACACAAACAGTCCGGGGATCAACATCCCTCAACAAATAGCCAATACAAATCTCATTATACAAAACCTCAAAGTACAACATATACCACAACTCAACATAATAATTAGCCTCCTGACTGAACAGTACTTAAATTACCTCAAAGCCGAAGACAATATCCTTTCCACGAACGAACCATCATCCCGACAATTTACATTTATAATATCATTGCTATATGAATTATAAATGAAATGAAAGCGAAACCATTCATTAAATATTATAAACTGAACAAGTATAAACTTGCCTCGATACTGATACCACGAAGCCGTTACCAAACCCATTGCCTTCATTCCGAGCTCCTCAGCGCCGACCAAAAGCAATCTATGAATTCTTTAACCTCGACCGCAACACAACGATCATAACACACGATCAAAACATCACAACCTATTGCATTATTCGATTAACACACATTCGATAATACTCAACAACCGATATAACCAACCAATCAAACTCAACGGTTCCACAATATCCCGATTAAACATAAATCCGAACAATACAACTCAAACAATTATGAACTCATGTCCACAATACCAACCGCAACTCGACAATCATAATTAACAAACAATATAACTGATAAAAAAACCAACGGTTCTATAATCTCTATCCAATTCAAATCATAACGATGCCTACTTAGTGCACATTAAACACATAACGTAGCATGCGCTAAGTCGCTCCCGTTAGTGAGCACTAGTCATCAAGCTTAGCGTGCGCTAATTTTGTACAGTTGCATGAATTCCAAGCATCGACTAACACCTTGTGAATACGAATACGAATGTAACGAAAAACATACTCCAGTATCAAACACAACCTTTCCAATTTCGATCTCATCATCATTATCCATATCTTATCATATGAATTCAATCACTAAAATCAACATAATGTTAGTTTCAATTATCTTATCCATGTTTATAATTAAACCAATATAAATCCTTCCTCTTTGATGTGATATATACCAAGAACATCAAGAATACCATGATTCCATAATCATGTTCATGACAACCATCATAATCTGATATGCTAACATGTAAATAATCGCCCAAGTCATATATATCTATATATCATCTTAACATCAAAATCCGAAATGAAGGGAGACATAAATCGCCATATCTTTTGAAGATAAACAACATCGTAACTATCATCATATGAAGGTGATATCAACAACAACATCAACATACGAAAAATGAGAAGAAGGATTAACCCATATATCTCAATAAGACGAACAACACCATACAAAAACCATACGAATCAATCAATATCCGTGTATCAACAATAGCATCAAGATAGTTCGGTCATCCAACTCATAATCATGACGATTATATTCTCATGAACATCATATACAATCCAAGACGGAAACCAAAGTGAAAGTTAATTACCTCTTTGAAGAAAAAGATTGATTATCAAGGTTGGATCCGTTTCCAATCATTTCTAAGCTCCAAATATTGATAAGGACGATCAACTCCATCATAATCTAGTATTTGGAACCTCAAAACTCTCTCTATGAACTCCATTCCAAGAACCATTACTAATTTCGAGAACAAAGCTTTAATCTTATGCTTTCCATCTTAATCTTGTTAAAGAGGATCATCTCTCATTGTTTAGGAACATCAAATACCTCCCCAGGCTCTCTCTATCGACTGAAGGAAGGACAATGGACAAAATGACTCTCAGGACCCGTCTGTCCTCTTTTATAAAACAAATTACTAGCGTGCGCTAAATCTTATAATTAGCATGCGCTACAGCCTTAGCGTGCGCTAACTGACTTTGTTAGCATGCGCTATCGCAGCCCAAAGGCTACTGTCTTGCTTCGTACATCAACTTACGCACATAATGTCCATGCATTAACGTACCTAACCATTCTATCTAGCGCACGCAAGTCCTTAACCTTAGCATATGCTACCCGCAGTTGACTTGCTACAGTCTGCAACTACCACCCGTGCCCCCACATGCCGAAAGCATCCGCGATTATTGGGATTCTCTCTACCCGATCTGGAATTAGTGTGCGCTAACCATAGGGTTTAGCGTGTGCTAGCCCTACATGACAAACATCCATTGACCTTAACCGGACACGCGTCGAAAGAAGCCGGGTCCACTCTCCGAAAGCCAAGATTCCCTGTTGACCGATCTGAAATTAGCGTGCGCTACCAAAATGCATTAGCGTGCACTAAATGCCGATAATACACAGCCTGGGCCTACCTGTCGGCCACCTTCCGGACCTTATTCAGAATACCTTACATACGTTAGGGGTCCTCCTTAGCATACGTAACTCAAACCTCTTAGTATGCGCTAAGTATGCACCGTAGCGTGCGCTAACGTGGTTGTACTTAGTGTAACACACCCAATCCGCTCCGGGATATTACACGCCGTAGAACCTTTCCTTAAGGATCTACCAGGCTGGTAACAACATCGAACATCTCAACAGTGCCTTTAAGGCTAAAATGACTCAGTAGACAGATTTGGCCTTTTAATAAATACATACAACTCAATATCAAAACAGGCCCACGCAGGGGTCAAAACAACATACTCCCGTACAACGGGGAAAATACTGCAGCAGAAATTAAGGTACAACTGAACCAATACAACAACGTACGAGTCCTCATGTGATTAGTGTCGATCATCTTTCAGCATCCTTCATGCCGACCCTGTGCTATGCTCCCCAAAACCTGAATGCAATACAGACATCCACCCCCGATTACACGGGGGTTAGCAAAATTCCACTATTTTGCTAGTGCAAGTACAAAGTGCAACTACGAGTCATACAATTCAAGTTCCAAGAATAATAATGACCAGGAATCCTCAAAGATCCAAACATAACAAAGCGGGTACTTCCCAAGGCAAGAGTTTGAGTAAAACTTTCCAAAACCGAAAGATCACAATTCAAGGGAAAATAATTTACGAAATGATTTAATATGCCATTAGGAGTTTTATAGAAAACAATTTAGGATTATCGAATCCTTCTCTTTCCAAAAGAAACCAAAAGGGGTCACAGCCCCGAATATTTACTTTCCGTAAAATGACCTTTACAAAACTATTGGGATCTCAACCCAAATCTCATCAAATCACAGTACACGAGAACAATAGCAAGGTCCGTTTTCCAACATCAAAACCCACAACCAAAGGATTAAACACAATACACAAATACTCTAGTGCCATCCTATCCAAGTAGGCCAAATGAAGAACTTACCTCTTACACACTTAGTCAATGCATGCAATCGTGAAAACATCAGTTGAAACACACATTTCCGGAAACGCCAATAATCCAAAACACATTTATAAAATTCACCACAATTAACCGTCAATCCACGTCTCTGTGGACCCCTACTGAGACCCCGTCGGATCTAACCCGTAGTGGTTAAAAGCAAGCTCGTCGATCCAAATCTCTGTAGACCCCTACTGAGACCCCGTCGGATCTAACCCGTAGTGAGCATACACACACACACACATGTCACTCATGCAATACTAATATGCTAAGAATGTAAGTTCATTAAGAATACTTACTAGAGATGGCCATTTACTCGACACCATTATCATACTCAGCACAACACAATGAACGCGGAATACACGATTCCGTGACTTTAAACAAGCAGGGGTATCATTAAAGCCCTCGATGTTCAAAATAATCAAATCATAATAAATTCTCAAAACACACCGTTCATAAAACACACACGCGTTTTGAAAGAGAGCCTTTAACGAGGCCAAACCAAATCTTTTGAAAATTCATTTCGAACAAGCAAACAAACACACCAAGACGATCACCGACGATCATATCCACAAAACAAGAAATGTATGAACAAGGTACTTACCTCGAAACCACGACCGCAATGAGACAATGGATAGGATGCGGCGAACAGCCCCGAACTCCCGAACACTATCAAGAACACAATAGCACTGCGAATACTACGAGAATAACACCACACGAATTATCAATCACCAAGCGGGATTCAACTTGGAATCCTCGAGCACCTATAATCCTCCGGAAGGAACAATAGAAACATGATTACGACGAGGATCAAGACCAAAAACAATGGAGATTACAACAAACTATCGAAGGAAAACTCATTCGAACATTTGATCGAGCATCAAATGTTTACTACACCTCAAGAACATCGAAATCATCCTTCGGGTTGAAACGGACCGAAGATATGGATATACAATCCATAAAACACGTTTAACAACAACATCTAACATCATCGATTTATCAAAATCGGATGGAAAACGAAATCAAGAACAAAACTCCCAAAAAGGTCAACTCCAGAGAATCAAGAAATACCTCGGATTAATGATGAAGAACACGAATTGATGTTGATAATCCACACCAAGAACTCAAGGAGGATGAAAACTCTGAGATTGATGATGATAAATCTCCCAAGAATTCGCCCAAAAATTACCCTACGAGAGGAGAAATGAAGAGGAGGATGAAATGAGCTTCCTACCTCCAAAAATCCGCTGAAAAGGGGTGATCTGACCAGTGTGCCGCGGCCCGGACTGAGTGTGCCGCAGCTTGCGGCCAAAAAAACACCCAGCCAATGGCTTAGTGCCGCGGCCCGCGGTACAACCGGCTCCAGCATCATAAGGCACACGGTGCAGTCTTAGCTATTTCGACCATAACTCCTTCATCCAGACTCCGATTGACTCACCATTTGAAGCATTGGAATGCTAACTTGATGCTCTATAATATTGAAAAGATTCAGAACTTTTGGAGTTTCCAAGAATTGATGGTGATTTTATAAAGTCTAACTCATACTTGGAAAAGTCGCTTAAGAACATGGAACTCAACAAAACGACACCGAAATGAACTCGGATGATAAAAAGTGTAGAATTAATCATTCTCTGAATGACTAAACAGTCACAAAAGAATCGCTAAGATGGACTTCCGCCAAAAAAAGAAAATTACCGGAAATCAAAATTGCGGATATTACATACTACCATCCTTAAAAGAAGTTTCGTCCCGAAACTTATAATAAGTAGGGAGAAGCAATATCCCGCTAGGAAAACTCAACGAGATACACAAGAACCGAAAACTCACGCCCAATGGCAACACATTACAAGCAACGCAAAGAAACATACGGCGTGAAAACACGATCCATGACGACCATCACAACGCCATAGGCAGAGACATAATAAAACCGACAACTGACAAGCGTCATCAAATCGATAGTACAATCGAGTCAATTATCCGAACAATCACAAAGAAAGAGGTACCAATATAAGAAAACATGCACAGTCAAGAAAACAGAAGATAAACACAAAACGATCCATAAGGACAACCATAAACAGTTCGGACTACGCCGAAATCCTCAAAAACCCACACTAGGCATCTCCGTGTCCTTTCGTAGAAGAGACGCAACTCAATCCCCAAACCTCTCAGCTACCGTCTGGCATTGCACGGCTTGGTGTCCCAAATGACCGGAATCGGAACAGCTGACTAACGGTGAACGACAATTCCTCACAATACGAGACCAGACAACAACAATCGCACAATTGAACAACAGTGATCGAACAAAAACTATCGAACAACAACAATCAAACAACATCGTTTGGACAACAACGATCGGACACCAATGACCGAACAACAATGATCGAACAATAACGATCGAACAACAATGATCGAGCAACAATGATCGAACAACAATGATTGAATAACATTGGTCGAACAACGACTCCGAAGTTCACAATTAAACAAAAGATATAAACAAAACTTGTAGAAACTAAAGGACGCTAATTTCGGACAAGGTTCACAAGAATCTAACCAAACTCGAAAAGGTCACAA
Organism: Orobanche coerulescens; assembly: GCA_033398695.1. Classification (NCBI taxonomy): domain Eukaryota; kingdom Viridiplantae; phylum Streptophyta; class Magnoliopsida; order Lamiales; family Orobanchaceae; genus Orobanche; species Orobanche coerulescens. Next base: position 85,383,092 of record CM065812.1, read on the forward strand.
CGATAAACAGATTGATCCGAAACAAGGTCACAACCCGTTCTAACGATGACAACCGAGATACCGAACAAGTGTAGAAAGCATCAACGAACACGAGCAAGTCGATAGAATTGAGAAAGAGAAAATGCAGAAGTCCAAAAACAATAAGGGTATTGCATTCGACTTCTTATAAAAGGAATGTCATCCCCGCAACTCACAACAACGGAAGCAAGGTAACAACACAAAAAGCAACCGACCGAAAAATCTTTCAAAGGCCTGTCAAAGCCGATCCTGATAACTGTGCTGAAGCTCGTACCCCGGAAGACTCGGTAATCAATTCGTAAAACTAGATTCTGTGACCCTCGAGTCCGCACTTGAAACGCGTTACTGGCGAGAAGGACAATTTGTACGTACATGCCCTGGCACATTACAATCAAAGCACCTCGGCATTCTGAATACGCAACTGCTAGGTACAATGGGATATAATGTCGCAAAACAACATACCGGAGATGCCAACTCAGCACAACATATCAACGTAAGGCAACTCACTTACATAGAATCGCAGCAACGACGGTATATATTCGGCGATTTCAATGGTTCGAACGATAACCAGCACACAACTACTAAACATCCTGAAACAATCATAGATGTATACGATCATACAAACTCAAGTTCTAACAGCTCGCACGGGTGTGATAACACGCAAATCGCCCCAAAGAGACAACATTCAATACCAACATCACACCTCTCACAGAGGGCTAACACAACAAATGTGTGGCGAACGACTCAACGCTCACACCACCAACTCAATCACAACTCAGAGGGCCAACACCCTAATGACAATGCTAACGTCACACACTCATTCCCCGACCGTAACAGGAAATGATAGCTTTTAAAAACAAAAACCACCTTTTGAAAACAATTTGGAAACACCAGTTGATTTTGAGTATCGCCTTTGAAAAAGTAGCACAAACATCGCTATTGAGACTTTAAAAAATTATCTTGCGTTGGATCAAAATGAGGACACTTTTATTTTAAATTAAAACTTTCAGAAATATTCGACCTTCGGGTCTAAGCAAATGCGTTTCTATATTACTAAAATATCTAAAAATATTTTGGTCCTCAAAGTAGAAGAACTTTGAAACATATAGTTGCGCTAGTAGGCGCCTCAAAAATATGATCCATTTAAAAATATGTCTTGAAATTTGTTCTCTACGATACTCAAGGTTTTCAAAAATCTATTAGGCTAGAATGCCCAAAAACTCACATGTAATAACATTCGTTTACACATCTCATAGCGCACAGGTCAAGTCATTTCGAAATCAAAACAAGGCATGTCTTTTCGGGAAAACAAACAGTCAAAATATCACAGTCATAAGGACACAAATAGCGACAACCCTTCTCATATAACCGAACTATGAGAGTCACATAAACACATATCATGAAACCAAGAATCTGCATAAAGATCTCATCATTCACCGGCTAATCATACAAATGGCTCGTGCCACACGAGGCACAACACAAAGAAGGGAGACTTACATCCACAGGTTGCACGAAGATGATGATCGCCCCATGATACTAATCACGACCAACAAACTCTGATGACGCGTCGCGACACGACTCAGTCAGACGAAATTCGACGAGACAAAACTCAAGAGACACAACTTGACCCAACAGCCTAGGTTTCCACAACCTAAGCTCCGATACCATTTATGTAACACGCCCAATATGCTCAGGGATATTACACGCCGTAAAACCATTCCTCAAGGATCTACCAGGCTGGTAACAACATCGAACGTCTCAACAGTGCCTTTAAGGCTAAAATGACTCAGTAGACCGATTTGGCCTTTCAATAAATACATACAACTCAATCTCAAAACATGCCCACGTAGGGGTCAAATACAACATACTCCCATACAATGGGGAAAATACTGCAGCGGAAATTAAGGTACAACTGAAACAATACAACAAAGTATGAGTCCTCATGTGATTAACATCGATCATCTTTCATCATCCTTCATGCCGACCCTGTGCTATGCTCCCCAAAACCTGAATGTAATACAGACATCCACCCCCCGATTACTCGGGGGTTAGCAAAATTCCACTACTTTGCTAGTGCAAGTACAAAGTGTAAATACGAGTCATATAATTCAAGTTCCAAGAATAATAATGACCAGGAATCCTCAAAGATCCAAATATAACAAAGGGGGTACTTCCCGAGGCAAGAGTTTGAGTAAAACTTTCCAAAACCAAAAGATCAAAATTCAAGGGAAAACAATTTATGAAATGATTTAATATGCCATCGGGAGTTTTATAGAAAACAATTTAGGATTATCGAATCCTTCTCTTTACAAAAGAAACCAAAAGGGGTCACAGCCCCAAAGATTTACTTTCCGTAAAATGACCTTTACAAAATCATTGAGATCGCAACCCAAATCTCATCAAATCACAGTACACGAGAACAATAGCAAGGTCCGTTTTCTAACATCAAAACCCACAACCAAAGGATTAAACACAAACGACAAATACTCTAGTGCCATCCTAGCCAAGTAGGCCAAATGAACAACTTACTTCTTACACACTTAGTCAATGCATGCAATCATGAAAACATAAGTTGAAACACACATTTTCGGAAACGCCAATAATCCAAAACACATTTATAAAATGCACCACAATTAACTGTCGATTCACGTCTCTCTGGACCCCTACCGAGACCCCGTAGGTTCTAACCTGTAGTGGTTAAAAGCAAGCTCCTCGATCCACGTCTCTGTGGACCCCTACCGAGACCCCGTCGGATCTAACTTGTAGTGAGTATACACACACACACACATCACTCATGCAATACTAATATGCTAAGAATGTAAGTTCATTAAGAATACTTACTAGAGATGGCCACTTACTCGACACCATTATCATACTCATCACAACAACACAACACAATTAACGCGGAATACACGATTCCGTAACTTTAAACAATCAGGGGTATCATTAAAGCCCTCGACGTTCAACATAATCAAATAATAATAAATTCTCAAAACACACCGTTCACAAAACACACATGCGTTTTGAAAGAGAGCCTTTAACGAGGCCAAACCGAATCTTTTGAAAATTCATTTGGAACAACCAAACAAACACACCAAGACGATCACCGATCATCATATCCACAAAACAAAAAATGTATGAACAAGGTACTTGCCTCCAAACCACGATCGCAACGAGACGATGGATAGGATGCGGTCGAACAGCCCCGAACTCCCGAACACTATCAAGAACACGATAGCACCGCGAATACTACGAGAATAACACCACACGAATTATCAATCACCAAACGAGATTCAACTCGGAATCCTCGAGCACCTATAATCCTCCGGATGGAACAACAAAAACATGATTATGACGAGGATCAAGACCAAAAACAACGGAGATTACAACAAACTATCGAAGGAAAACTCATTCGAACATTTGATCGAACATCAAATGTTCACTACACCTCAATAACATCGAAATCATACTTCGAGTTGAAACGGACCGAAGATATGGATATACAATCCATAAAACACGTTTAATAACAACATCTACATCATCGATTTATCAAAGTCGGATGGAAAACGAAATCAAGATCAAAACTCCCAAAAAGGTCAACTCCAGAGAATCAAGAAAATACCTCGGATTAATGATGAAGAACACGAATTGATGTTGATAATCTATACCAAGAACTCAAGGAGGATGAAAAATCTGAGATTCATGATGATAAATCGCCCAAGAATTCGCCCAAAAATCGCCCAAGGAGAGGAGAAATGAAGAGGGGGATGAAATGAGCTTCCTTCCTCCAAAAATCCGCTGAAAAAAGGGTGATCTGACCCGTGTGCCGTGGCCCGGACTGAGTGTGCCGTGGCCCGCAGCCAAAAAAATGCCCAGCCAATGGCTTAGTGCCACGGCCCGGCCAGCAGAGGGCCGCTGCCCGCGGTACAGCCGACTCTAGCATCATAAGGCACACGATGCAGTCTTAGCAATTTCGTCCATAACTCCTTCGTCCGGACTCAGATTGACTCACTGTTTGAACCATTGAAAATATAACTTGATTCTCTATAGTACTGAATATATTCAGATCTTTTGGAGTTTCCAAGAATTGACGGTGATTTTACAAAGTCGAACTCATACTTGGAAAAGTCGCTTAAGAACACGGAACTCAACAAAACGACACCGAAACAAACTCGAATGACAAAAAGTGTAGAATTAATCATTCTTGGAATAACGAAACGATCGCAAAAGAGTCACTAAGATGGACTTCTGCCGAAAAATAAAATTACCGGAAATCAAAATTGCGGATATTACACTTGGCCTTTTTTAGCTATCCTTGTCCAACGACTCGACATACAGAATACGAACATAGGACATACGTAATACATAAACTCAATTCTATAACATTCTCAGATGATATACCCAATATCAACAGTACGATAACCTGATACACGATATCCCCAAACATAATTGTCAACCAATTACGTCAATTATACAAATACAACTGTCTGAGTCCTCAAATTATTTTATCCATACTGTATAGACACCAAGCTATGCAGTATATCTCAGATAAAATATCGCGAAAATTTATACTGAAAATTAGGGTACTACAATTATTCTCCTCTTACAAAGTGATTAGGTGTTCACTTACAAATTAGTAGATTTAGTACTTAGTGGTCAAAATGTAAGCAATTAGATGTTAAGTCATAATAAGTGTCAATTTAGGCAACTAGGTAATACATAGTGTTTGACAAATATTAGTTTTTTGACAACGAGTTTTTCAAACAAAAATATCATTGTTGGGTGTTTGGCATCATGTTAAGTACAAATTCAACTTATTGGTGTATGTTGTGTTTGACAAATATTAGTTTTTTTAGTTTATATTGTGTTTGATAATATTTTAATTTTTTATGCATACACTTGGCTTCTCCTCGACATCCTCCCCGTTCTCCTTCTCATTCTCCTCGTACTCCTCGTCATTCTCCTCCTCATTCCTCTGCTTCTCCTCATACGCAAACTACTACATCGAGAAATCCTACAAGATGTAGAAATATGTCCAAACAGCGTGTGGATGGGAAAAAGCTACCTCTTAATATCGATCCAGTCAGGAGAAAACTTAAGTACGAATGCAAAATCAAATTAAGTACTTATTTGGGTAAACTTGCGAAAGATCATGTTTCCATAATGTACGATCGATGGAATCATGTACCAGACAAGCCAGATAAGGAAATGTTTATCAGGATGTATTGGTACGTGCATTATTTTTGTGCTTAATTTATGTGTTTCATATGTTAAGTAAATTATTTTATAAAAACAGAAATTAATTCAAATAATTTAAAATTGTATTATTGATAATGTTTCAATTTGAATTGTCAATGTAGGCCAACTTTGATGTCAGTCAAATTAGCAATATTGGCCAATTTCACAAGAAGACGTTGCAGTCTATAGGCACGATGTGGAGGCAATTTAAGACTAACTTGATCGGTGAGTATATATATGGTCCGTCGAAAGGGTTGTCTCCTTGTGAGAAGTATGGTATATCGGAGGACGATTGGAAAGAATTAAAAAAGATTCGTGAGGACCCTGCTTGGGGGGTAAATCTGAATTCAAAAGACTTTTTCTAGAGCTCGATTCCTTACAAATATTTCCTTATATAATATTTCGATTCCTTGCAAATAATTTTCTATAGCTCTATTCCACCTCTGGTTTTATTTCCTTACATATTATTTCGATTTCCTTGCAAATATTTTTTTTCAAGAAACAAGAGATAGCGAAGCTAAACAATGCTCCTCATACCATGGCTTGAGGACGACATGATTTTGTGGAAGTACGGGATATGGAGAGGAAGTTGAAGGAGCGTAAAGAAGAAGCATCAAAATCTGGGAATATGTTATTACTGATCCTCCATCTCCTCCTTCACGTCATCAGAGGTGGAAACTTGGCTGCCAAAAAAGATCTGGGAGAGTGTCATTAGATGCTGCATGAGAGATTGTTACTAAGATCGTAAGTTTAAAATATCATTTAATATTTGACATTGTATTTAAAATTAAATAAACTTACTTTTCTTATCCTTTCAAAATTGATTTGGGAAATTTTTGTTTTGCAATTAAATTCTATAACTTAAATTCTTTTGTTGAAAAAAAAAATAAAAGTCGTAATATTTAGTTTCAAATATTTAAAGGTTGTATTCGAATTATGAGTAAAATTTTAAAAATTCACTTTTATGTTTCACTTATGAAACAAAGTGTTGTTTTATCTTTACGAAAAAAACATTAACAGTTCATTTATGTGCTTCACATTTGTGTTTCACTTCCAAAAAATTGCTCTTTTGTAGGATGAGTTGGAGGAGCAGTGTACACAGGGCATCTTCACTCCCGAGGGATGACATGATATATTGGCTGAGGCCATTGGGAGACCGGAGCACCCAGGCCGTGTTTGTGGCATTGGATTTGGTGTAGGCATTCGAGATTATTTTGGACGATCTTCACGTCGATCTGCATCATCAATAAATGAAATTATGTTAGATGAGCTAACGAAGAAGATCACATATGACGTCACACAAAATTTGATGAAAACATTCAGCCAAACATTGGAGTCTTTGGTGCGCACTCACAGCAGCCCCACGTCGATCTACGTACACCTGATGATCATGTTACCTGTGTCAGTACGAGAGGGAGTTGTATCAATGATGTTTCTGGCCCTTCTGGAGGGAAGACTCCGCCTGGGTGTAATACCCATATTTTTGTTCGCTTCCGTCTCGTTCAACCGTATCGACTCGGATCAATTTCCTGTGAACCGTGTGCGAAATTAACACCTCGTGGTTCCTACGAGTTTATTGATGTCTTGATTTAGGGTGTGAACTTCAGAGTTGATCATTATTGTCCGATCATTGCTATTCATTCGTTGTTGACCAATCATTATTGTTTGATCTCGTAATCATGATTATTGAACATCTGGGCCACTTCGTAATTTCCATAAGTGTTGGGAAATTGTCTTCGTATTTGATCTTCCAAACACTCGAGGTTATTGGAGTTACATTCTTGTTCAACGTTGGACTGGTGTTTTGATCATTGCTCGGGTTTATCAACCGTTGTGATTCATGTTCGTTGCTTTTCGTAAACACTCTTGCATATTGAATCGGTCCGCAGTAGCTCTGTACTGCATGGAGCTCTTATGCGCTGTCAGTATCAGATAACATGTGTTATCTAGTGTCGCCTTTCTTTTGTTTTAAGTTTCGGGACGAAACTTATTTTTAGTAGGGTTGAATGTAATACCCGAGATTCTCGGTTCCGGTTATTTTTGAATTTTTCCGATTGTGTCGGTTATTTTGTTCCGTGGACGATTTCTTAGTCCGACATGATAGACCGGGTTGTGATATTCGTCGGGTACGACTTTTCGTTTCGTATGTCCTATTTTGCTATTATTCGTCCTCTTCCGGATCGTTGTTGTGGTCCTATTGTAATTTTGGGTTCGTATCGGAGTCGTTTTTGCAACCGGAGGTTTGCTGGCCGGACCTGTACGAAATGGCGGTGAAAACGGCGCTGCCGAGCGCCGTGTCCTGCGCCGGGTCGGCCAGGACTAGCAGGTCTGCCGAGAGACGGCCGAGAACCCGCGCAAGTTTTGCGCCGGGTGATGCGCAGTGTCTGACACGGCCGAGATACACGCGCAGCATTTTGCGCCGGGTGTTGCGCCGTGTCGGTCAGGTCGTGCACTGACCTGCAACCCGGCAGTAGACACGGCGCTGGTCTGGGCCGTTTGTTGCGTCGTGTTTTGCACGGGTATAAATATGGCACGACAGTTGGGTTTACACCCATTTTCCCATTTCTTCCTTTCCTTTCCGCGGCTGGGGCTTGGAGGGCACGAGGAGATGTTGTTCCACTATAAATCTACCAAATTCCTGAGCCCATAACATCGATTAATCCTTCCATAACTTGCTCCGATCGATCGAATCAAGGTAAGTTTTCCTAAAATCCCACTTTTGGGTAAATTGGGGGTTTTACTTGATTTTGTCCGTTTAATCCGAAATAACTTAGAATAGTGATGGATTGATGATTGTTAAATTGTATTCTATCGAATTCCTTGTTGTCCCATGGTTGGATTGCCGAGGATTCCTCGTTTTATTGAGTTTCTTATCGATGCCTTGAATGTGTTCGATAAAATGTCGGGGATTCAGGCATTCTACGATTATTTTTCCTCGTTCGATCGTTAATTTATTAATAGTATGATGTTAGGGTCAGGTTCCTTACGAAGAACTCGAGTGGGAACTCTTCCGTTCGTCGTTTTATTCAAGTTTTCCAATCGAGGGTGTATTCATTGTCTTCGCCGGAGAATTGTAGGTGTTCGAGGTTTCACGGTTGAGCCATGTTCTTCGGAGTGTCCGGTATCAATTGTCGAGGCAAGTATCTTGACCATACATTATGTGTTTTGTGGATTTAATAGATGGTAATCGACGATATGTGCTGAATGAATGTCTAAAATTAACTTTCAAATGAATCAATATGTTTTTCAATTTCCTTAAAGATGACTCGTATGTTTTCGTTGTTAAATGTACTTGTCTAAGTATGTGTATTAGTGCTGAGTATAAGAATACCTTGCTTTCGTAGGGTATCGTTTTGTGTGATCATGTCGTTTGTAGATTTTAAAGTTTAACCTTTCGTTGAGGTATGTGTCGGGAATCATGTGTTTATTAATGATCATGTGTCATTATGAGATAAAGATGGTAACTCCCTTACGAGGAGGTTTTGCCATTTGGTGTGGTTGGAAAGGTACTTTTTCTCGTTGCTATGTGAACGGTACTAGCTGCATCGTTGAATTCTAGTGTTAATTGTATCGCTACTTGGTCGTGAGTATGTGTTAGATGAACTCGCCATTCTAGTAAGATACCTCGACTATATATATTGTGATTGACTTTCGATGCCTGTGGTTTACAACTATGAATTGTGGAATGTGTGTGTGTGTTGTTTGTCCTTCCACCCGGAGCGTTCGACGGGACGTCTGGGGGTCGATACTAAGGGGTACGGCCACGGAAGTGGACTTGGGCGCGTGTGTGGTTGAACTTCCACCCAGAGCGTTCGACGGGGCATATGGGGGCCGATACTAAGGGGTACGGCTGCGGAAGTGGTTTCCCTCTCAGAGCGTTCGACGGGGTGTCTGGGGGCCAATACTAAGGGGTACGGTCGCGGGTTACCAGGTGTGGGTTCATCTTGAGGATGATGTTAATGTTTTCGTTAATTGTGATATTGTCCGGAGTATCACAATGCTTTGTGCTCGGGGTCGAGATACATTATATATCTAGTCTTGGTGTTTGACTAGAATGGCATAAGAATAATGTATTATATAATTCCGCACAACTCTAAAGTTCACACCTTAAACTCATATAGGGACCACGAGGTGTTAATTCCGCACAGGAAATCGATACGATTCGATACGGTGGAACGAGACGGAAGCGACAAAAATATGAGTATTACATCATATCACCTTTAAAAGAGGTTTCGTCCCCGAAACCTAAATAACGAGAACGAAGTGCTGGAATAGCGACCTTCCCGGCCATATCTTCTTGGTCCCGCATCTGATCTCCATGACCAACTGTACCGTGGTCACGACTGCATCCTCTATCCCTCGGCATACTAAGCGGATTCTCACTCGATACGATGCCACAACTTCGCAAAAATAACATGCTAAAGTATCAACTTAGCACCACAATATCACATAAGGTAACTACTAACAATTCGATAAGAAAATCCACGAGGTATTCTTTTAAATGATATCATTTGAAAATCCTTGGATTTGTGTGCTATGTATTATGTGTAATGTGTCCTTGCAAGTGATTTGAAGTGAATGATCGGGTCGTGGACCCTGTGTTTTATGACCATAATGGTTGGGTCGTGGACCCTGCGTTTTGTTAACGGATTTACATTTTGGAAAATGGACCATGGGGCTGTGACCCTATGTGGATTTCGAGGAATTAAGAAATTTTCAATTTCAAATGTTTTCAAAACTCCCGAGATTTGGAAGTGTTTTCAAAGTGTTTACTTGTTTCATTTCTACTTTCTAGATTTGAACTATTTTAACTAAATAATATATCTCAGGAAGTCTTTCGTTGTATTCTCAGAATGTGTTGTGTATGGCTCGTATTTGCATTTTATACTTGTACTAGCAAACAGTGGAGTTTTGCTAACCACCGAGTATTCGAGGGATGGATGTCTGTTCTGCGTCTAGGTACATGTAGGTTTTGGGAGCAAAACACAGGATCGGTGCGAAGGATGATGGAAGACGAATGATACTAATCACATGAAGACCAATTTTGGGTGCACTCAGTCAGAGTTCGTTGTATGGTCCTTCCGCTGTCGTACTTTTTATTTATGAGTGTATTTTACCCTTGCATGGGTATGAGTCGATATAGAAATGTATGCTTTGATTTGTATGTTAGTGATAAAAGACCAAATCGGTCTATTGGTTTGTTATTTTGTTATGTCGGTATGTAATGTAATGTGTTGTTTTGATGTCTAGCCTGGTGGATCCTCACCGAGAGGGTATGCGGCGTGTAATATTCCCAGTTTGAGTCTGGGGGTGTTACATTGGGGACACTGCTTGATTTGGATTTTATGTGGATGAGTGTCCTCCTCGTCTAGTCGCTATCGGTCGAGTTCATCATGGAGATTCTACCCTACATTGTGCTCCTTTACCAGCTCATTTGGTTAAGGTAGTAGTCGCGGAGGCTGTAGATGGCAGTGCCGAAGTTCCTATACCTACTGAAGAGGTAATCTTAGTGAGGGACGCTCTAGTTACCTTTATTGCATGGCCAAAGAATTTTGTCGTTACAGACTTTATCACGGTATATTTCTTTGGTGTTTTTAATATTAAATGTAAATAAAAGATACTCCAGTTATAGTTGGTTTTTACACTCTTCTATATGATATAGTATACTGAGCGACCTAAGAAACATGCTCGTCAAGATGACCGGTCGAGTCACAGAGCTGACATGTTGAGTGAGTTATTTAGTTTTGCAGTGACTCTCTTTAGTGATCTGTTACAAGTTCCATGGGATACAACTTTGTTTGGCTGTGGTGGTGCTAATGTTCCCTTGTACATAAGTTATAATGATCTTTTGGAAATCATTCAAGACAAGCAGTGGCTTAGCTTATCGATTCTACAGTTTTGGAATTATAAGTAATTCTTTACATGCATATTCATGTATATTATCAAAAATTCATAGTTGGGAATGTAAATTAGATATTAATATTTTGTTTAACAAATTAGGTATTTATCGAAATTGAACGTGGGCACGATGGACGAGGATTTGTATGGATATTTTATCCTCAATCCATACAAAATATGGGAAATAAGGGAGAGGAGACCTCCAGATACATCACTTCGCGTATGTCGAATGCAAAAAAACAGATATACCTTGGAGCTTACAATCATGTGTAAGTATAGATTTATAAATTGCATCTATGTTACATTTGCATATTTTCTTCTCTTTTATTCTAAATTGATTTTGAACACTACCCCCTTTTTTTCTCTAGAAATCTTAATATTTTTTATGTCTTTGTAGATTTTTATATTAATAATTATGTAAGTAGATGTGTTTAGATTGGCTTAATATTGAAAAATTAAATAATCCTGGCCCTCCCCCCCCTCCCCCCCCCTCCCCCCCCGCTAGTAATACGTTTGTTAATGCTGTGAGTATTGGCAACTTTTGGTCATTATTCCGGCAAAAGGCGAAGTTGTGTGGTTTTGCTCACTACACTGTAAGCCCAACAATCGCATTAAGGCCGTAGTCCAGAAGTAAGTTTTAAGTTGTAGCATTTACTTGAAAAATATATTATATTTTTCATTTCATAATACATTAGCTATATAGCTATATTATATTATCAAAAACCGCTGTTAATTTTTAACAGCGATTTTTGCAAAAAAAAAACGCTGTTAACATGCTTAACAGCTTCTTAATAACCGCAGTTAAATTTAACAGCGGCGCCTTTAACAGCGGTTCCGGAACCGCTGTTAAAATGGCTCCAGAACTGCTGTTAAAGCCCTGTTTTTGTAGTAGTGTGAGCAATGTCCTCTTGGTTGAGGCTATTTATAACCATGGAAATAGATCCGTTATAATATAGTCGTTGGCTGGTTGGTGAGATTGAGACATCTCTGATTGTTGGCTTCAGAATGTTTTAAAGTAAACGCGATTAGCATTTAATGTTTTAGACATCCTCTTTGACCGGCATTGAACGCTCTTCTGTTTGTAGTCTCTTCGGCCGCATTAAATGTTGTCCTATCAGCATTAAATGCTACTTTAAACGTGAATACTTTATGAACATAGAATGTTTGATTTCACAACTATTTAAAGTTTCTTCAGACCTGTTGTATTTGTGTTTTACTTTTTCTAAGTAAAATACCTACATCATTATTTGTTGTAGCCAACGTCTCGTATTGCTGTATCTTGAAGGCTAAACTATAGTATTTAACTCTTGGCTCGCTATATGATATTGTGTTGTATGGATAGGCTATATGGACAGGCTCTATGTAACATATATCATATTTCCTAACAATATCCATACTTGGCTGATATTCTGACTTGATGATCTTTCGCTGTATGAGGCATTAATCAAAACATAAGGAGGATCTTTTCCAATAATTTCCCCCTTTTTGATAATGCCAAAACTTCTAATAAAGAAAGGCCGTTTTTAAGTCTTCTATCGAATGATCTGATCTTCGAGACTTAGACTAAAAATTTGAACTGCTTGCAGGCAAGTTCTAAACTTAAAAATCCTACAGGACTTAATGTATTACAACTTAAATTATGATTGGCTCGTAGGCACAATCTTACAGAAAGTAATCCTATTTGAATAGAACTTAATCTATAAACTATTTGCAGACAAGTTCTTACAGCTTCAGACTTATCAGGGTTTTATACTTAGTAAAAACATTTCAATATAAATCGTAATCAAAGAAGTAACAGTAGATCACGAGTTGTAATCTTTTGAGGTAAAAGGTATTTTACTGATAATTGGATTATAGTGTTGTTAGAATTGAAAAGTCCAATTAGGGACCATAAAGGAAAAACTAAGTACATCTAACAGAAGTTATCCCTTATAGTACTGATGCTTCGAAGACTTTCAAGAGGGTTCATGCTCGGTTCCCTATCACCAGTGACTAGGGAGTCTCTTCCTTGATCCCTATAGATGTTCCTTCCTTCCTGGGAGACATCGTAGGATAGACTCCTGTCTTCTGGATGAGTTATCCATTCACCCTTTTGAATCTTAGATTTTAGCTTGATTTGTAGAGGGAGCTTTCCTTCTGCTGGGAGCCCTGAGAACTCCTTGGAAGCGTCTTCCAGCGCTTGAAGTGGTTGAACATGGATGATTCCATGATGAGAGTGCAAAAATATCTCATTAGTTCATTGTATTTCCACGTCTTCAACTCTTCAGCTGATGGCTGTCTGTCTATCGGGAGATGAGTCTCAGCGGGCTTCTGCACATTGTTCTTCCAGGGAAAGTTGGGATCCTGGAACTCGGGATGAGAAACACTTATCCTGTATCCTCTAGCTCCTTGACCTAGCCCGGGTTCGGACAATCTTCTGATTGTAGTGGCGAAACTGTCATCCAGGATGGCCTCCATCTCCTTTTTCTTTTCCATCCTACACCTCCTTCTAGCCTCTCTGGCCTCTTCCCCCTTTTTGGTGTTATCAAGTTAAGAAACCTGACCGTGAATATCCCAAAGAATATCCATGGACTCGGCCTACTTGTCCTTCAGATCTTTGTTGCAGTCCACTAGACTTGCAACCACTGCTACAAGGTCATCGATTTTCTAATGGTGAGCAGTGAGCTTCAATCCAGTGAGCTCGAGGGCGGCGACTGTTTTGGCTTCTGCAATGCACATTTTTTCTTGCTCTTGCTTCAGGATTCGCTCCTGATGATATTTCAGCTGATTGAAGGCTTGCCATAAAGCATTTGGCATGAGGTGGAATTCCTTTTCGATGTATTGCACGGCCCTTTGCAGCTTTGGGAGTTCATCCTGAGCAGTTTCGCACATCCAGTCGAGCTCCTTGATGACATCATATAGGACTTTGACAGCATCCTGTAAGAATATGGGTTTGTGACCGATTTGCTGAAGTTTCTCGATTCTGGCTTTAGTGCGGGGAGACTGGGGGTGAGCATTTGGAGTCAGATGGCTCTCTAAGCTGTTTGGGTACAATGTCGTGATGGGGCCTCTGGGGTTCGTCGTCATCTTGGAAATCCTCTTTTGGTCTGGATGGGGATCCTGTAGGGATATGAGTTTATACCTATTAAGGAGAGGGAACCTCGGATGGTTCAGCTGTTGGTCTGTTTGGGAGACAGAGCGGATTGATTCCTCTTATCTCTTCTTATTTTATATATCGTGGAATACACGAGGGACAGATTCCTCCTGTTGGCTCTCAGCTTCTGCCTGTTCTATAGAAGGGACTGAGTCCTTCTGTTGGACGGCGTGGAATCCATCTTTTATAGTTAGAGGACTAATTTTCCTGGGTAGGAGATGATAGTTTTGATACAACAGAAGTCCCTTGGACATCGGCGGCCTTGGACTTGGAAAATTCTTTCTCGCAAGCCTCCTCCTGCTTCCACCTCAGACCTGTTATAAATTCATCATTGTCTCCATCTGAGTCCGGCCTTTTCCTTCGCCATAAATTAGGATGTGATAATCTCTTGGCAAAAGGGATCATCCCATCTAATCAGGACCTCGATGTTCTGGGTGTTCACGACTTCTAGAACAAACAACTCTTCCTCCTTCCAGTCTTCCCAATTATATAGGGAGTCGTATAGGGCGACCCTGTGTAACACCCCAATTCTCATAAAGGATATTACATGCCGTAGAACCTTCACAAGGTCTACCAGGCTAAACACAAGACACACAACTCACAATAGAATCCCATAACACATTAATATTAAGTAGGGTCGTGGCCTCGGCCAAAACATTTTGATTCAATTCAAATAAGGCATAGAGTGAAAAATATATTCAATGCCCACGCAGAGGACTTCGCCTATAACACCCCCAATTCGCTCAAGGATATTACACGATGTAGAACCTTTCCTCAAGGATCTACGAGGCTGGTAACAACGTCGAACATCTCAACAATGCCTTTAAGGCTATAATGACTCGGTAGACCGATTTGGTCTTTCAATAAAAACATACAACTCAATATCAATACACGCCCACGCAGGGGTCAAATACAAAATACTCTCGTACAACGGGGAAAGAATATTGCAGCGGAATAAAATACAAAACCAATACGACATGATACGGGTCTTCGTGTGATTAGTATCGTTCATCTTTCATCATCCTTCATGCCGACCCGGTGCTATGCTCCCCAAAACCTGAATGCAATACAAACATCCACCCCCCGATTACTCGGGGGTTAGCAAAATTCCACTATTTTGCTAGTGTAAGTACGAAGTGCAAAATACAAGTCATACAATTCAAGTTCCAAGAATAATAATAATAATGATCAGGAATCCTCAGATATTCCAACACAACGAAATTACTTCCCGAAGCAAGAGTTTGGGTAAAACATTTCAAAATCGAAAGATCACCATTCAAGAGAAACAATTTACAAAATGTTTAATAAGCCATTGGGAGTTTTAGTAGAAAACAATTTAGGATTGTCGAATCCTTCTGTTTCCAAAATCAACAGGGTCCCAGCCCAAAGGTTTTGTTTTCACAAATAGAAAACCAACAACAATTCACAGGGTCAAAACCCACGTCACGTGTCCTCGACGGACGTAAAAATCAACACCACATAATCACCCAAGAGACGCAAATCTTAGTCACTCAACCATATCATAAAATAAATCATGCACAGGCATCGCCTAGGACTGGGACGAAGCCACTGATCACACTCGAGGCCTTTAAGGACCCTCCCGAGCTGGCTAGCAAAACAAATTCCCAAATCATAAACACACCAACGTGAACACTTGTCACGACATCTCACAGTTGTATCAATCACTTGTTCTCTCCTGACCATATGATCACATGCCATATGTCACCGTAGGTATTCTTTGGCGCTCACGATTGGATCAATCACTTGTTGCATCCTGACCACATGATCACAAGCCATGTGTCACCGTAGTTTTTAATAGACTCTCACAATTGGATCAATCGCTTGTTGCATCCTGACCACATTATCGCATGCCATGTGTCACCGTAGGCCCCGCCAACATTCACACATTCACGCACATAGCACAATACAACAAAGATATCCAAACAATTCGCCCAGGGGCATCAAACACTTAGCGAAACAAAACGTCAAACCACAACGCACCGAAATGAGGCAATATACGTACACACGCATTATCAAGCGCAACATCAACACCAACTATATCCATTGGATTCACATAATCGTTTACGAAACATATCAATCACAAAATAGACACGGTTTTGAAAGAGAGCCTTTAACGAAGCGAACTGAATATTTTGAAAGTTCATTTCAAAGAAACAAACACACATACCAAGACGATCACCAATCATCATATCCACAAAACAAGAATTGTATGAACAAGGTACTTGCCTCAAAACGACGATCGCAACGAGACGACTGATGGGATGCAGTCGAACAGCCCTGAACCCCCGAACACTATCAAGAACGCGATAGCACCATGAGTACTACGAGAATAACACCACACGAATTATCAATCACCAAACGGGATTCAACTCGGAATCCTCGAGCACCTATAATCCTCCGTAAGGAACAATAAAAACAACAAAGATATGATTACAATGAGAATCAAGGTCAAAAACAACGGAAATCCCACCAAACTATCGAAGGGAAACTCATTGGGACATTTAATCGAACACTTAACACTCGATAACTCCCAAGAACACTCGAATCACCAATCGAGTTGAACAAACTATAAATACGGATATACAACCCATAGAACACGATTAATAATGTTCAATAACATCAACCGATTCATGAAAATCGGGCGAACAACAAAAATCAAGAAGGAAATCTCGAAAGTCAATTCTAGGAGATTTCAAGAAATTACCTCGATCTGGTGGAGAACAAGGATTAGATGTTGTTAATCAACGTCAATAGCTCAAGTGATATGGAAACTTGGAGTTACAAGACTCCAAAATCGCCCTCCAATCACCCACAAGTCACCCTAGCCGCGGAGGGATGAAGAAATGGTGAGAAATGACGAACACGGTCAACTCCTGGGTATATAAACCCGCGCCAGCGTTATGTACGTTATACACGACATATTATGTACGTAATCGATGCCCAGAACCTCCTGTCCGAAATAACGAAGACCATTACATATGTTATGGTAAGGCCTTAACGTACGTAATACGCACAGTTAACGCACGCTAGCGCTAACACATAGCGTGCGCTATCGATGGCCAGAAATCACTGACTGAACTGGAATACCCCTTACGTACGTAATGAAAAGGCTTAACGTACGTAAGGCTCAAGATGATAACGTAGATTATGCATAAATCATAGCGTACGTAAGTCACTCAGCAGTCCCAGAGTTGCTAAGTTCAGCTCGTCAAGTACGAGCGCGATGAAATCGCGAAACGACAACTTCAACACAAGACGAGGACATGCATACGAAGAGTGCACAGCGACAAACTCAAATGTTAAAAGAAAATATAATTCCGACTACCCGAAGGTTCGGAATAACGACAACCAAAGTAATTACCCCAATCTTTGGGAAATTACGAAAACGGCCCAAAACGCCCGAAATACACGATACACGATCGAAACAATAAGACAAAGCTCGCAACACGTATAACAATGTCACATGAACTTACGAGAAATTTGAAACAATAGTTTCGGACGAGATTCACAAGAATCAAACTCAAGTGCGGAAAAGTCGCGTAAGAACACGGAACTCAATAAAACGACACGAAAACGAACTCGGATGACAAAAAGTGCAGAATTAATCATTCTCGGAATGACGAAACGGTCACAAGCATGTTGTCAAAATGGACTCTCGCCAAAAAAAAAGAAAATAACCAGAAATCGAAATTGCGGGTATCACATACTACCCTCCTTAAAAGAAGTTTCGTCCCGAAACTTAAAACAAGTAGGGAAAAGCAATATCCCGCCAGGAAAACTCAACGAGATACACAATAAACGTGTATCTTACGCCCAACGGCGAAACATTACAAGCAACGCAAAGGAATACACAGCGTGAAATCACGCTCCACGACAACCAACACAACGCCACCGGTAGAGACATAATAAAACCAACAAGTGACAAGCGTCATCAAACAAATAATACAATCAAGTCGATTATCCGAACAATCACAAAACACAAAGTACCTATTACAAGGAAACACGCACAGTGGAGAAAACAGAAAGTAAACACAAACAATTCACAAGGGCAATCACAAACAGTTCGGACTACGCCGAAATCCTCAAAAACCACACTAGGCATCTCTGTGTCCTTTCGGAGCAGAGACACAACCTCGATCTCCAAATCTCTCAGTTATTGTATGTCTCGGTGACCCACCTGGCCACACTCGAAACAACAGACTAACGGTGAACGACAATTCTTTGCAGTACGAGATCAGGCAACAACAGTCAGACAACCCCGATCGAACAACAACGATTGAACAACAACGACCGAACAACAGCGATCGAACAACAACGATCGGACAACAAAGATCAAACAACAATGATCGAATGACAACGGTTGAACAATGACTCTGAAGTTCACACTTCAACTCAAGACAATAAAGAGCTGGTAGAAACCAAAAGATGTTACTTTCGAACAAGGTTCACAAGAATCGAACCGAACTCGAAAAAGTCACAACGATAAACAGATCGATCTGATACAAGGTCACAACCCATTCGAACGATGACAATCGAGATACCAAACAAGTTCAAGAAGTATCAACGAACACGAGCTCTTATAATAATACGGGTATTACATTCGACCTCTTATAAAAGAATTTAAAAGGAGAAAATGCAGAAGTCTAATATAATACGGGTATTACATTCGACCTCTTATAAAAGAAATGTCATCCCCGCAACTCACAACAACGGAAGCAAGCTAACAATACAAAAAGCAACCGACAGAAACATCTCCCATGGGCCTCTCAGAGCCGATCCTGATATCTGTGCTAAAGCGAGAACTTCGAAAGTCTTGGTAACCAATTCGCAAAACTGAATTTTGTGTCCCTCGAATCCACACTTGAAATGCGTTACTTACGAGAAGGACAATTTGTACGTACATGCCCCCGGAACAATACGGTTGAAGCACCTCGGCTCGTCATACCGAATATACAACTGCTAGGTGCAATGGAATATAACATCGCAAAACAACAAACCGGAGATGCCAACTCAGCACAACAGAAAATCATAACACGCAACACATACGATGATTACTATCATAAATCAACACACATATCAACATCACAGCAACGACGACATCGTTCGGCGATCTCAACGACCCGAACGATAACCAGCACATAATCACAAAACATCATGAAATAACCACATATTTACACAAACATACAAACCCAAGCTTTAACAGTTCGCACATGTGCGACAACACGCAAACCACCACGAAACGACAACCTTAAATACTAATAGCATACCTCTCACAGAGGGTTAACACAACAAATGCGTGGCGAATGACTCAACTCTCACACCACCAATTCAATCACAACTCGGAGGGCTAACACTCTAACGACAATGTTAACATCGTACACACATTCCCGGACCGCAAACAGGAATGATAGGTTTTTAAAAACGAAAACCACCTCTGAAAAAAAAATAATTTTGGAAACACTAGTTGATCTTGAGTATCACCTTTCAAAAGGTAGTGCAAACACCATTATCGAGACTTTGAAAACCATCTTGCGTTTGATAAAACGAGGACACCTTCCTTTAATTTAAAACTTTCATAAATATTCGACCCTTGGGTCCAAGCAAATGCATTTACAAAATTATTGAAAATATCTCAAAATATTTTGGTCCTCAACTGGATTAATTTTGAAACATATAGTTGCGCTAGTAGGCACCTCGAAAATACAATCCATTTAAAAGTACGTCTCGAATTTTATTTTCTAAGATACTCAAGGTTTTCAAAAATCCAATAGGCCAGAGTGCCCCAAAACTCACACGTATCGACATTCACTTACATACATCATAATACACGCACCAACTCGTTCAAAACCAAGACAACGCTTGTCTTTTACCGAAAACAAATAGTCAAATATCACAATCAAAGGACATAGATAATGATAACACTCCTCATATAAACGAAATATGAGAGTCACACAAACGCATCACGAAACCAAGAATCTGCATAGAGATTCAATCACTTAACACATAATCATACCAGTAACTCATGTCACATGAGGCACAACACAAAGAAGGGAGACTTACATCCACGGGTCGCACGAAGATGATGATCGCCCCACGATACTAATCACGACCAGCAGACTCAGACGACGCGTCTTGACACGACTCAGTCAGATAAAATCCGACGAGACAAAAACGCAACAGACACCACTAAACCCGACAGCCTAGGTTTCCATAACCTAAGCTCCGATACCATTTATGTAACACCCCCAATCCGCTCGGGGATATTACACGCCGTAGAACTTTTCCTCAAGGATCTACCCGGCTGGTAACAACATAGAACATCTCAACAATGCCTTTAAGGCTATAATGACACGATAGACCAATTTGGCCTTTCAATAAAAACATACAACTCAATATCAATACACGCCCATGCGTGGGTCAAATACAAAATACTCCCGTACAACGGGGAAAGAATACTGCAGCGGAATAAAATACATAAACCAATACGACATCATACGGGTCCTCGTGTGATTAGTATCGTTCATCTTTCATCATCCTTCATGCCGACCCTGTGCTATGCTCCCCAAAACCTGAATGCAATACAGACATCCACCCCCCGATTACTCGAGAAAATTCCACTATTTTGCTAGTGCAAGTACAAAGTGCAAAATATGAGCCATACAATTCAAGTTCCAATAATAATAATAATAATCAGGAATCCTCAGATATTCCAATACAACGAAAATACTTCCCGAAGCAAGAGTTTGGGTAAAACGTTCCAAATTCGAAAGATCACCATTCAAGAGAAACAATTGTAACAGCCCAAAAACAGTGGCCATTACAGTGCCGTGAACCCCTACCGGGACCCACCAGGCGATATCACAATATACATTTATAATCTGACAACGTGGCACCGTACCACAATATTTATCAAAACCCCGGTGTGGAGTATGAGTTATTCATGTCTTTAATACGAGCAAACATACACAGGATCCAAATTCAGATGCACCATATGACGATGGGCAGTACCTAACAAATTTTAGTACATTCATCCGACACAAAATAAAAATGAAAGTCACAATAAAACATAACCGAACAACCAAAAGACTCGGGCCCCCCGAAATAGCATACTTTAGAACCCTCCGTCGCCATTGTGCTCCTCCTGTGCCTTGCCCTTTCCTCGCCCTGAAATACAAGTATTTCGCCCCAAACCACAGGGTCAGCTATACATGATAATAATTCTCATGACATTATACAATTCATATATATATATATATATATATATATATATATATATATATATATATATATACTGATCTCAAAGAAAAACCATCGACTACTGAATATACCCCGAAGGCGTATAAACAATCAATCCCAATTGTCGAACATAACCAAATATACGAACGACCATATAATATGGCTCAAGACGGACGTCACGGTATGCTCGATCCGGAAATGTGTCCGTGCACATGTCCACCCCATATACGGAATCCAAAATATACGTGGGACGATGTACCTAATTAGCCTCACGAACTACGTCTCGTGTGCACGATCTAAATGCGGAAAACATCCACACATGATCATTAAGTGCCCGGCTAAAAATCCTACACATAACCAATCGGCGCGCAGATATGACTCCAGAGATGTCACGATACAACATGACAACGAAACTCAACGAATTACACTTTTACCAAGGAATCGAACAACTCACCGAAGTGTCAACAAAACTCAAAAGGACTAACGGTAACAAGGACGGTAATTTCGGGTATATCAACCCCAACACCATGACAATACGATCAAGGGTATCACCATATCACGAATCATAGATTATCAGAAGATTTCATACACACGAAACGCATAATAATCACAAGAATTCAACCATCATTATAACCAAGCAAGATAACTTGCCTCAATTTCGTAGATGAATAATCCTTCTTTGAATGGTCAAACGAATGGTATCCTCGTCTAACAATACTCACGTGAACAAGCAACCTTGAATGAAATGTAATTCATTCAACAACACATTCGTACGATAACGGTATTATTACATAAATAATATTCGTAAATTTACTTGAATAAATCAATTATCCTATTGATCACTTTAATGTTCTTATTACAAATCACCGTATGTTTATCATGTTCATTTACATATTCTAACATTAATGTCAAATACTTGATGTCTAGTTTATTATCAATGTAATATCGTGAAAATATCTTTTCAAATCATGGACACTTCCATTTACGATATAAGTTTGTGTTTAATTACGTTCTTCATTATTTTACCAACGATTACATTCAAAACTTGATTACTATATGAAACATAAGTTTAAGTTTTTAGTGAACTAAGAACATCATCTTAATTTACGTCTCTTAACACGCACGGATTAATGAAATGGAATTCGGCTACTCCTCTACCGCATTTGTATCATCATATTCAACACAATCCTCTTAAGAACATTATCAACCTATTAATGTAGTGATTAACACCCTTTAACGAAATCGATTAATTTGAACATATGAAGATTACAACTTCCTTCTATCAACATCTATTGTTTTACTTTTGAAGAATTTATTAAAAGCCTAGTTATATCATTGGATACTTGAAATTTTTGAAGTAACTTCATCCCATCTAGCGAAGATCATCTTCAAAGGGTTAACATAATCTTTCCAACAATTTTATTACAAAGGTTTTAGAGGCCAAAAATCATGGTT
This sequence comes from Orobanche coerulescens, assembly GCA_033398695.1. Classification (NCBI taxonomy): domain Eukaryota; kingdom Viridiplantae; phylum Streptophyta; class Magnoliopsida; order Lamiales; family Orobanchaceae; genus Orobanche; species Orobanche coerulescens. The sequence continues at coordinate 85,406,091 of CM065812.1, forward strand.
CCATATTACCTTCAAGAATAAATTGAATGTTCAAGACAATTTTAACATTTCTCACCTTTAATCATTAAGGATATCATCCCTAACATGTTCCTAGTGTTGAGACTATAATCAACTTCCGATTATCATGTTATACATCAGGTTTTATGTATATCATTATCAACACAATCACATTATGAAGTTATTTACATCAAGAAGTAACACTAATACCCTCAATGTTAATCTTCACTTAGTTTGAGCATGATTCAATTAACTTATCATGTTTACACTAGTTTAAACTAACATTATGTGAAGTATTTATCTACTAACATCATCATAAGCATGGAATTGATATGAGTTAAAGAAAGACCAACCTCAAAAATGAAGAACAACACCAACACTTCAAGGGATACACTTAAATCTCTAACTCTGCAAGTCACCAATCAAGTGTTGAAGCTCCAACACAAGTTAGAAAGGCTTAGAAACGGAGTTGGAAGGGAAAGGAATCGTTTTTCTCGAGGTTGAAAGGGTCAGGTAGGAAATGAATGGCAAGTCATACTTTTATAATCTGAACTCGGCATTACGTACGTTAACGAAAGTGGTTAACGTACGTTATAGCCCTTACGTACGTAATCTTATGATCATTACGTACGTATCCAATTTCATCAGATCTTTCTGCCTCAAAACACGCAATTTGTTACGTACGTAACTATATAGCTATTACGTACGTAATAGCCGTTGACTTGGCTGTCGCGATCGACTCCCAACCACCTACCTCCGCTCGGCCCCACCCGCCGAAAGGCGGACTGCTGGTGGATCTCCCGCATTATGTACGTTAACGTATGGATGTTACGTACGTAAGGCGACAAACATAGCGTATGTTAAGAAGATAGGTTAACGTACGTTAAGTACTATAACAAGCATAAATGGAATTCTCCCAATATCACCCAACAATTAATATAGTATGAATGACCATGATTCCAACTTAACATAATTCGTCGATACTTGCTACAACTGTAACACCCCCAGATCAAACCGGGAATATTACACGCCGCAGACCCTCTCCGTGAGGATCCACCAGGCTAGACATCAAAACAACACATTACGTTACATACCGAAGAATCAAAATAACGAACTAATAGACCGATTTGGTCTTTCGTCACTGACTTACAAATTAAAATACATAAACTCATCCATACCCATACCCACGCAAGGGTAAAATACTTGCAACGAACAATAAGACAGCGGAAAAGACATTACAATGGACTTCGACTAACTTAACCCAAAACTGGCCTTTGTGTGATTAGTATCATTCGTCTTTCATCATCCCTCGTACCGATCCTGTGTCTTGCTCCCGAAAACCTGCATGTACCTGGACACAATACAGATATCCACCCCCCGATTACTCGGGGGTTAGCAAAACTCAACTGTTTCGCTAGTGCAAGTATAAAGTGCAAAAACGAGCCATACACAACACATTCCGAGAATACAACGAAAGACTTCCCGAGGTATATTTAGATAAAAATAGTTCAAGTCTTGAAAGTAGAAACGAAGTAAGTAAGCACATTGAAAACACTTCCAAATCTCGGAAGTTTTGAAAACATTTGAAATCGAAAAGTTCTTAATTCCTCGAAAGACTTTTAGGGTCACAGCCCGAAAGTTCTTTTTCCAAAATGCAAATCCGTTAACAAAACGCGGGGTCCACGACCCAACCATTACAGTCACAAAACACAGGGTCCACGACCCGATCATCCACTTCAATTCACTTACAAGTGCACATTACACATAACACATTAATCTTATGCCATTCTAGCCAAGCACCAAGACTCGATATATAATGTCTCTCGACCCCGAGCGCAAAGCATTGTGATACTCCGGACAATATCACAATTAATCATCAAAACATCAACATCAATATCACAGAAACCACACTTGGTAACCCATGGCCGTACCCATTAGTATCGGCCCCCAGAGGCCCCGTCGGACCGTCCCCAGGTGGGAAACCACTTCCGCGGCCGTACCCATTAGTATCGGCCCCCAGAGGTCCCGTCGAACCGTCCCCAGGTGGAAGAACATCAACACATGCACCCAAGTCCACTTTCGTGGCCGTACCCATTAGTATCGCCCCCCAGAGGCCACATGCCATCCCCAGGTGGAAGAGTATCCACTCACAGATTACAAAACCACAACTCTCAAAGGTCAAACACACAAAATATATATAGTCGAGGTACCTTGCTAGAATGGCCACATTATCCAAAACGTACCCACGACCCAGAACTATAACAATTCACAAGGGAGTACAAGATCTCAACAGCACCGAACGACACAACCAATATCACATGAACTCTCATATTCATCCATAACCACGTGACTCCAAGCACATAATTTCACAAGAGAAGTACACTGTACATTTACCGACGCCATAATCATACATAATGACGTCACACGAAAGTAAGGTGATCCTATACTCGTCACTAACACACATATCCAACTAAGCATATTAATTCCCGACACACACGGTTCACCTTTACGAAAAGCATGATGGTAAATATACCGATTCTTTTGAAAAATGGTTATAAATATTTATTTAGCACATATCGACACTTAGCAACCATTATATCCACAAAACACGTAATGTATGGGCAAGATACTTGCCTCGAATCCACAGTCGCAACAATACGACGGATGAAATACGGCCGAATAGCCCCGAACCCCCGAACAATATCAAGAATACAATAGCACCACGAGTACTACGAGAAAACACCACACGAATCATCAATCACCAACGAGATTCAACATCGGAATCCTCGAGCACCTATAATCCTCCGTAAGAAACAATAAAACATGATTACGACGAGAATCAAGGACGAAAACAACGTAAATCCCAACAAACTATCGAAAGGAACTCGTTGGGGCATTTAATCTAAATGCTCAATAATTCCCAAGAACACTCGAATCGTCGATCGAGTTAAACAAACTCGATATATGGATATACAACCCATACAACACGATTAATAATATCATACTACACCAACTGATGTATCAAAATCGGACTAGAATCGAAATCAAGAACAAATTCTCCAAAAGTCAACTTGAAGGAAAATCAAGAAATATACCTTGATTCGACGAAACACACGGATTAGATGTTGATATAATCAACAAGGATCTTCCAAAATGTCTTGGAAATGATTAGAATCGGCCAAGAACTCAATTTCCCGAGCCTCCCGTCGCCAGCCGCCGAAAAAGGAAGAAAAACGCCTAAAAATGAAGTCTGGCCGAGTCCAGGCTATATATAGCCGGCAGGGTTACGGCCGTAACCAGCAGTGCCTTACGGCCGTAACTCGGCCCCTTACGGCCGTACTCGGCAGGCCTTACGGCCGTAACCGGCATTCGTCAAAAATCGCCAAAGACTAAATGACACTTACGGCCGTAATCGAACACATTACGGCCAGAATCGCCTTCGCCAGAAGTCGCCAGCGCCTTTACGGCCGTATTCGATCACGCCTTACGGCCGTAATCGCACACATTACGGCCGTAATCGGCACCTTACGGCCGTAACTCGGCCAAAGCCAGCCTCGCCCGGCCGTGACTTCCGTGGCCACTCCGACGGCCCGGACGACCCCGAAACCCGAACCTGAGTAAAAACCGAAGATACGGTTACGAAGTACTCGCAAAGACGAATCCAAGCGCTAAGAGAACACACGATTCCAACCACCCGAAGTGTCGGAATTCGACAACGGAAGTAATTACCCCAAACTTTGGGAAATTACAAAAATGGCCCAAAACGCCCGGAAATCACGATACACGATCGAAACACCGAACCAAAGCTCGCAACATGAATAATAACATTAAATGAACTTATGAGAAACTCGAAACAATAGTTTCGGATGAGATTCGCAAGAATCGAACTCAAGTGCGGAAAAGTCGCTAAAAAGCTCGGAACTCAACAAAACGATACCGAAACGAACTCGGATGACAAAAAGTGCAGAATTAATCATTCTCGGAATGACGAAACGGTCATGAGCGAGTCGTCAAAACGGACTTCTGCCGAAAAAAAAGAAAATTACCGAAATTCGAAATTGTGGATATTACAACAACATCACAGATATGGTGCGAAAATACTTGGCTTAAATCATAAAATACAATATTAAAGGCGAGGGTATTACATACTCCCCCCCTTAAAAGGAGTTTTGTCCCCGAAACTAAGAGGTAAACAGTTCGGGGTATTTCTCTCGCATGCTATCTTCAGTCTCCCACGTAGCTTCCTCGACTCCATGTCTCGACCACTGAATTTTTAATAAGGGAATCGTCTTGTTCCTCAGCTGTTTAATTCTTCTCTCGAGTATCTGCACAGGCCGTTCTTCATACGAATGGTCATCGGCTATTTCGACCTCGTCGAATTGAATAATGTGACTTGGATCAGCAACATACTTCCTTAACTGAGATACATGGAATACGTTGTGAATCCGGCTCAAAGATGGTGGTAATGCTAAACGATAGGCTAGGTCGCCTACTCGTTCCAGGATCTCAAACGGACCAATATACCTTGGGCTCAATTTGCCTCTCTTCCGGAATCGGAAAACACCTCTAGTAGGAGATACTTTGACTAGTACATGGTCACCAACCTCAAACTCGAGTGGTCGTCGACGATTATCTGCATATGATTTCTGGCGGCTTTGGGCCGTTAATAGACGACTCTTGATCAGGGAAATCTTCTCGCGGGCTGCCAATAACATATCAGGTTCCGTACCAATAGATTCAGACAAATCGTCCCGGACAAAGGGGACCTACAACGACGACCATACAATGCCTCATAAGGTGCCATCATGATCGAGGCGTGCCACCGTTATTATATGTGAATTCTACCAACGGCGGTTGGGCTTCCCATCAAGCTTCCAATCGAGAGCACATGCCCTCAACATATCCTCTAGAGTTTGAATTGTCCTCTCAGATCGACTGTCGGTCTGAGGATGAAAAGCCGTACTGAAGTTCAACTGTGTACCCATAGCACGATGAACCGCCTTCCAGAAGTGCGACACGAACCGTCCGTCCCAATCTGATACAATACTCTTAGGGGTGCCATGCAGTCTCACAATCTCTTTGATGAATAATTGGGCCAATCTCTCAGGGCCCCAAGTATCCTTGATCTCCAAGAAGTGGGCTGATTTAGTCAATCGATCCACGATCACCCAAATCGTATTCATGCCTCGACGGCTCGTCGGCAAGCTAGTAATAAAATCCATCGATATGTCTTCCCACTTCCACTCGGGAATCGGAAGCGGTTTCATCATGCCAGCTGGTCGTTGATGCTCAATCTTGACCTGCTGACAGGTCAAACATTTCGAAACGAAATCGGCAACCTCCCGTTTCATGTTACCCCACCAATAATACGGCTTCAAATCCTTATACATTTTGTTCGATCCCGGGTGTATGGAATACGGGGTAGCATGAGCCTCCTTCAGAATAGTATTCCTCAACTCTTCGTCTGCTGGTACACATACTCGATTTTTAAAGCGTATCGGTCCATCCTCGTGAACCACAAATCCAGGGGCCTTCCCCTGATCGATTTCTCCTCGAACTCTGGATAAGAATGGGTCCGTCATCTGTTTCGTCCTGATCGTCTCATCAAGGGATGGTGAAATCTCAAGCGTGCACAGTTGTCCCTGAATGCGTTGTAACCAGACCTCAATCTCTGGTCTCATGAACTCTAATTGCAACTCCCTCTGGGCGGTCAAACGAGCCAGTATCTGTTCCTGCACCGTCTTGCGGCTCAAGGCATCGGCAACCACATTTGCCTTGCCTGGATGATAAAGGATCTCGATATCATAGTCTTTGATTAGCTCTAACCACCTCCTTTGTCTCATATTCAACTCCTTCTGGGTAAAAATATACTTCAGGCTCTTGTGGTCCGTAAAAATCTGGCAGGTAACTCCATACAGATAGTGGCGCCAGATTTTTAAAGCAAACACTACGGCTGCTAACTCCAAGTCATGAGTCGGGTAGTTGACCTCGTAAGGACGCAACTGTCTGGACGCATAGGCGATCACTTTCCCGTCCTGCATTAATACGCAGCCAAGGCCCTGTCTCGATGCATCGCTATATACCACGAATCCTTCCGTTCCTCTAGGTAGTACCAAAATAGGTGCTGAAATTAATCGACCTTTGAGTTCATCAAAACTTTGCTGACATGCTTCTGACCACAAGTACTTCTTATCTTTTCTCAACAGATTAGTCATCGGTTGAGCAATTTTGGAAAATCCTTCCACGAATCGTCTGTAATAGCCTGCTAGACCCAGAAAACTACGAACTTCCTTCACGTTCTTCGGAGGTAGCCAGTCTCGGATATCTTCCGTCTTCTGTGGGTCTACTCTTACTCCCTCTGCTGATATCACATGTCCCAGAAAAATAACTTCAGACATCCATACTTCACACTTAGAAAATTTTCCATAGAGTTGCATCGAGAACCTGGCGGAGGTGACACTCATTCTCCTCATGATCACGAGAGTAGACCAAGATGTCGTCAATAAAAACGACTACAAAACGATCCAGATAATTAATAAAAACCCGATTCATCAATTCCATGAACACTGCAGGTGCATTAGTCAGTCCAAATGGCATAACAACGAACTCATAATGCCCATAGCGAGTGCGAAAAGCTGTCTTCAGGAGGTCAGACTCTCGAATCCGCAATTGGTGGTACCCGGACCTCAAGTCGATCTTGGAAAATACAGCGGCTCCCTGGAGCTGATCCAATAGATCATCGATGCGAGGTAAAGGATATTTGTTCTTAATTGTTACTTTGTTCAGCTCCCGGTAATCAATACACAAACGCAGCGATCCGTCCTTCTTCCGTACGAATAACACCGGCACTCCCCAAGGGTATGCACTGGGTCGAACATATCCTTTCTTGGTTAATTCTTCGAGTTGTCTTTTCAACTCCTGCATCTCAGTCGGGGCCATACGATATGGTGCTTTCGAAAGCGGGGATGTCCCTGTCTCCAACTCAATGGTGAATTCTACCTCTCGCTGTGGGGGTATTCCTAGAAGCTCTTCTGGAAATACGTCTGGATAATCTCGAACTACTGGAATATCAATCAATTTGACTGGCCGGTCAGTTGTCTTGGTCATATAACACCAATAACCAATGCATCCCTGGTTCAGTAATCTCACTGCCTTCATAGCGCTGATGACTCTCCCAGAATGATTGGGATTATCACCCCGAAAAATACACTCGACGCCATCATCCGATGTGACGGTCACCATTCGCTTACGGACGCTAAGCACGGCATCGTGACGATCCATCCAGTCGATACCCAAGATTACATCATCTTTAGGTAAATCAACCACAATCAAGTCGGACAACCACTCACGGTTGTTCATGCTAATCGGACAGTTCTGTACTTCACGACTCCCAATAATTCTTCTACCATCGGGTAGACCAATTACATAAGGTTCACAATCGGTAACATGATTCAAATGCAAACGACTCAAACAAGAACTAGACAAAAAGGAGTGTGAAGCACCAGTATCAAAAAGAACACAAACGGGCTGAGAGTGGATCTCGAGAGTACCTGCAATCATGCTGGCTTCGGGATCATCGGCTTTCTTCATCTCGTAGACTCTGGGTTTTGCAACCCCGAAAGCAGGTGTACCAGCTTGATTTCCATGGCCCATCCCTTTGTTCGCCCCGATAGTCTGGTAAGAAGCGGATAGAGGAGCACGTTCCTGAACAGAAGACTGTACTGGAGCAAGAGATGCTACTGGAGCACGCCCGAGTCCACCCCGGCAATCGCGAGCACGATGACCGTTCTTCCCGCAAGTGTGACAGGCAACGGCCGGCTTCGGACACTTGGAGCTGATATGCCCCTGGTCCCCACAGTTATAACACACGACAGGTGAGCTGATTGCCCGAGAGTGCGCTCCTGCCGGTTTCGGTGCCATAGGTGGCCGCTCAGAAGGATTTGGTACAGGTTGGGATTTCTTGAATACCCCCCGGTTACTGTCTCCTTGGGTCTGGTTCCTGGATCTCTTGTTGGAAAACTGAGGCTGCTTCTTAAAAATCTCCTTCGCAGTAAGTTCATACTCCAAAGCCTTCTCAATAAACTCCGGTAAGGTCGTACAGTGGTGATTGAGTAATTGCATCCTCATTCGGGGTTTAAGCCTCTTGAGGAAATATTTGATCTTATCAGCTTCCGAACGGACAACTGACGTAGCAAAAGGGAGAAGTGCTTGGAATTTTTCAGCAATTGCTAACACATCCTCGTCTTCCGATGGGTCGGAGTTTAGTAATTCGGACAGTTTGGCTTCACAGAGGGGTGCAGGATAGTAACGATCTAGCATAAGATTCTTGAATTCCTCCCAAGTACTCGCGCCATCGGCAGGCCTCACAGAAAGCCACCAAGTATGGGCACTCTTACTAAGGTAGTAGGCTGCCACAGCAACTCGATTTTCCTCTGGGCACTCCACCATCTCGAACAGTTTCTCGAAATGCTCTATCCAGTGTACAATGTCAGTAGGCTCAGATGAGCCTTCAAAAGTCGGAGGTCGCTGTCGTGATATGTCGCTAATAATCCGGCTCACGATCCCGCCAGGCACCAGAGGCGGAGGCTGTTGCCCCTGCTGTTGACCAGTAGTATTCCTCTGCATAGCTTCCATCAGCTGACCCATTTGGGTCATCTGGGCCATCATGCCCTGCATCATGGTGTAAGGATCGACACGTGCATTCTATCCAAAGGTGGTGTGATTGGTCCCTAGAAGGCGACCACCGTGCTGGAACTCTGTTCCACATTCGCGCGTCTGTTGGCTCGTGGTATCGGAATTCGGCCTCTTCCGCGGCCTCGTCCCCCTATGCCACGGCCTCTCGGATTCCTTTCCATACTGAAAGAATCAAGTCACAAGTACAGTTCGATTTATCAATCATAATTCATGCTAAGTTAATAGCAACAGGGAATTTCCTATCCAACAAAGCAGTTTGTAAAGAATCACTGGCACTACAGGTGTTACACACTCAATATCATATCAACATCAAGTCGAAACAATCCCAATCACGTAATTAATTTAGGTTCACCTCAAACAGATGAATTTTACCTCATGTTAGCAAGATGCCAAGATAAGTAAGGAGACCAATACATCGTCAATATCATGCCAGTAATCAAATTATGGTTCATGAGGACATACCGTATTTGACGGGTCAGGCGCTTGCACAGGTTACACGTGGCACGAAGGTTTCTTGATGCTATTTCGATTCTACAATGACTCAAAATAAAAACACATGCGCTCCGATACCATCTTCTGTAACAGCCCAAAAACAGTGGCCATTACAGTGCCGTGGACCCCTACCGGGACCCACCAGGCGATATCACAATATACATTTATAATCTGACAACGTGGCACCGTACCACAATATTTATCAAAACCCCGGTGTGGAGTATGAGTTATTCATGTCTTTAATACGAGCAAACATACACAGGATCCAAATTCGGTACAGACCATATGACGATGGGCAGTACCTAACAAATTTTAGTACATTCATCCGACACAAAATAAAAATGAAAGTCACAATAAAACATAACCGAACAACCAAAATACTCGGGCCCCCCGAAATAGCATACTTCAGAACCCTCCGTCGCCATTGTGCTCCTCCTGTGCCTTGCCCTTTCCTCGCCATGAAATACAAGTATTTCGCCCCAAACCACAGGGTCAGCTATACATGATAATAATTCTCATGACATTATACAATTTATATATATATATATATATATATATATATATATATATATATATATATATATACTGATCTCAAAAAAAAACCATCGACTACTGAATATACCCCGAAGGCGTATAAACAATCAGTCCCAATTATCGAACATAACCAAATATACGAACGACCATATAATATGGCTCAAGACGGACGTCACAGTACGCCCGATCCGGAAATGTGTCCGTGCACATGTCCACCCCGTATACGGAATCCAAAATATACGTGGGACGATGTACCTAATTAGCCTCACGAACTACGTCTCGTGTGCACGATCTAAATGCGGAAAACATCCACGCATGATCATTAAGTGCCCGGCTAAAAATCCTACACATAACCAATCGGCGCGCAGATATGACTCCAGAGATGTCACGATACAACATGACAACGAAACTCAACGAATTACACTTTTACCAAGGAATCGAACAACTCACCGAAGTGTCAACAAAACTCAAAAGGACTAACGGTAACAAGGACGGTAATTTCGGGTATATCAACCCCAACACCATGACAATACGATCAAGGGTATCACCATATCACGAATCATAGATTATCAGAACATTTCATACACACGAAACGCATAATAATCACAAGAATTCAACCATCATTATAACCAAGCAAGATAACTTGCCTCAATTCCGTAGATGAATAATCCTTCTTTGAATGGTCAAACGAACGGTATCCTCGTCTAACAATACTCACGTGAACAAGCAACCTTGAATGAAATGTAATTCATTCAACAACACATTCGTACGATAACGGTATTATTACATAAATAATATTCGTAAATTTACTTGAATAAATCAATTATCCTAATGATCACTTTAGTGTTCTTATTACAAATCACCGTATGTTTATCATGTTCATTTACATATTCTAACATTAATGTCAAATACTTGATGTCTAGTTTATTATCAATGTAATATCGTGAAAATATCTTTTCAAATCATCGACACTTCCAATTACGATATAAGTTTGTGTTTAATTACGTTCTTCATTATTTTACCAACGATTACATTCAAAACTTGATTACTATATGAAACATAAGTTTAAGTTTTTAGTGAACTAAGAACATCATCTTAATTTACGTCTCTTAACACGCACGGATTAATGAAATGGAATCGGCTACTCCTCTACCGCATTTGTATCATCATATTCAACACAATCCTCTTAAGAACATTATCAACCTATTAATGTAGTGATTAACACCCTTTAACGAAATCGATTAATTTGAACATATGAAGATTACAACTTCCTTCTATCAACATCCATTGTTTTACTTTTGAAGAATTTATTAAAAGCCTAGTTATATCATTGGATACTTGAAATTTTTGAAGTAACTTCATCCCATCTAGCGAAGATCATATTCAAAGGGTTAACATAATCTTTCCAACAATTTTATTACAAAGGTTTTAGAGGCCAAAAATCATGGTTCCATATTACCTTCAAGAATAAATTGAATGTTCAAGACAATTTTAACATTTCTCACCTTTAATCATTAAGGATATCATCCCTAACATGTTCCTAGTGTTGAGACTATAATCAACTTCCGATTATCATTTTATACATCAGGTTTTATGTATATCATTATCAACACAATCACATTATGAATTTATTTACATCAAGAAGTAACACTAATACCCTCAATGTTAATCTTCACTTAGTTTGAGCATGATTCAATTAACTTATCATGTTTACAGTAGTTTAAACTAACATTATGTGAAGTATTTATCTACTAACATCATCATAAGCATGGAATTGATATGAGTTAAAGAAAGACCAACCTCAAAAATGAAGAACAACACCAACACTTCAAGGGATACACTTAAATCTCTAACTCTCCAAGTCACCAATCAAGTGCTGAAGCTCCAACACAAGTTAGAAAGGCTTAGAAACGGAGTTAGAAGGGAAAGGAATTGTTTTTCTCAGTTGGGAGGTTGAAAGGGTCGAGTAGGAAATGAATGGCAAGTCATACTTTTATAATCTGAACTCGGCATTACGTACGTTAACGAAAGTGGTTAACGTACGTTATAGCCCTTACGTACGTAATCTTATGATCATTACGTTCGTATCCAATTTCATCAGATCTTTCTGCCTCAAAACACGCAATTCGTTACGTACGTAACTATATAGCTATTACGTACGTAATAGCCGTTGACTTGGTTGTCGCGATCGACTCCCGACCACCTACCCCCGCTCGGCCCCACCCGCCGAAAGGCGGACTGCTGGTGGATCTCCCGCATTACGTACGTTAACGTATGGATGTTACGTACGTAAGGCGACATATATAGCGTACGTTAAGTACTATAACAAGCATAATTGGAATTCTCCCAATATCACCCAGCAATTAATATAGTATGAATGATCATGATTCCAACTTAACATAATTCGTCGATACTTGCTACAACATCACAGATATGGTGCGAAAATACTTAGCTTAAATCATAAAATACAATATTAAAGGCGAGGGTATTACAACAATTTACAAAATGGTTTAATAAGCCATCGGGAGTTTTAGTAGAAAACAATTTAGGATTATCGAATCCTTCTCTTTCCAAAATCAACACGGTCCCAGCCCAAAGGTTTTGTTTTCACAAATAAAAAACCAACAACAATTCACAGGGTCAAAACCCACGTCACGTGTCCTCGACGGACGTAAAAATCAACACCACATAATCACCCAAGAGATGCAAATCTTGGTCACTCAACCATATCATAAAACAAATCACACACAGGAATCGCCTAGGACCGGGACGAAGCCACTGATCCCACTCGAGGCATTTAAGGATCCTCCCGAGCTGGCTAGCGAAACAAATTCACTAATCATAAACACACCAGCGTGAACACTTGTCACGACATCTCATGGTTGGATTAGTCACTTATTATCTCCTGACCATATGATCACATGCCATATGTCACCGTAGGTATTCTTTGGCGCTCACGGTTGGATCAATCACTTGTTGCATCCTGACCACATGATCACAAGCCATGTGTCACCATAGTTTTTCTTAGGCTCTCACAGTTAGATCAATCGCTTGTTTCATCCTGGTGACATGATCGCATGCCATGTGTCACCGTAGGCCCCGCCCACATTCACACATTCGCGCACATAGCACAATACAACAAAGATATCCAAACAATTCACCTAGGGGCATCAAACACTTAGCGAAACACAACGTCAAACCACAACGCACCGAAATGAGGCAATATACGTACACACGCATTATCAAGCGCAAAATCAACACCAACCATATCCATAGGATTCACATAATCGTTTACGAAACATATCAATCACAAAATACACACGGTTTTGAAAAAGAGCCTTTAACGAGGCTAACTGAATATTTTGAAAGTTCATTTCAAACAAACAAACACACATACCAAGACGATCACCAATCATCATATCCACAAAACAAGAATTGTAGGAACAAGATACTTGCCTCAAAACCACGATCGCAACGAGACGACGGATGGGATGCGGTCGACCACCCCAAACCTTCGAACACTATCAAGAATGTGATAGCACCACGAGTACTATGAGAATAACACCACACGAATTATCAATCACCAAACGAGATTCAACTCGGAATCCTCGAGCACCTATAATCCTCCGGAAAGAACAATAAAAACAACAAAGATACGATTAGAATGAGAATCAAGGTCAAAAACAATGGAAATTCCACCAAACTATCAAAGGGAAATTCATTGGGACATTTAATCGAACACTTAACACTCGATAACTCCCAAGAACACTCGAATCACCAATCGAGTTGAACAAACTCGAAATACGGATATACAACCCATAGAACACGATTAATAATGTTCAATAACATCAACCGATTCATGAAAATCATGCGAACAACGAAAATCAAGAAGGAAATCTCGAAAGTCAATTCTAGGAGATTTCAAGAAATTACCTCGATCCGACGGAGAACAAGGATTAGATGTTGTTAATCAACGTCAATATCTCAAGGGAGATGGAAACTTGGAGTTACAAGACACTAAAATCGCCCTCCAATTGCCCACAAGTCGCCCTAGCCGCGGAGGGATGAAGAAATGATGAGAAATCACGAACACGTTCAAATCGTGGATATTAAACCCGTGCCAGCATTACGTACGTTATACACGACATATTACGTATGTAATCGATGCCCAGAACCTCCTGTCCTAAATAACGAAGACCATTACGTACGTTATGGTAAGGCCTTAACGTATGTAATTTGCACAGTTAACGCATGCTAGCGCCAACACATAGCGTGCGCTATCGATGGCCAAAAATCACTGACTGAACTGGAATACCTCTTATGTACGTAATGAAAAGGATTAACGTACGTAAGGCTCAAGATGATAACGTACGTTATGCATAAAGCATAGCGTACATAAGTCACTTAGCAGTCCCAGAGTTGCTAAGTTCAGCTCGTAGAGTACGAGCGCGACGAAACCGCGAAACGACAACTTCAACACAAGACGAGGACATGCATACGAAGAGTGCACAACGACAAACTCAAATGTTAAAAGAAAATATAATTCCGACTACCCGAAGGTTCGGAATAACGACAAGCAAAGTAATTACCCCAATCTTTAGAAAATTAAGAAAACGGCGCAAAACGCCCGAAATACACGATACACGATCGAAACACAAAGACAAAGCTCGCAACACGTATAACAACATTACAGGAACTTACGAGAAATTTGAAACAACAGTTTCGGACGAGATTCGCAAGAATCGAACTCAAGTGCGGAAAAGCCGCTTAAGAACACGGAACTCAATAAAACGACATGAAAATGAACTCGGATGACAGAAAGTGAAGAATTAATCATTCTCAGAATGACGAAACGGTCACAAACGTGTTGTCAAAACAGACTCCCACCAAAAAAAGAGAATTACCGGAGATCGAAATTGCGGGTATCACATACTACCCTCCTTAAAAGAAGTTTCGTCCCGAAACTTAAAACAAGTAGGGAGAAGCAATATCCCGCCAGGAAAACTCAACGAGATACACAAGAAATGCGTAACTTACGCCCAACGGCGAAACTTTACAAGCAACGCAAAGGAATATACGGCGTGAAAACACGCTCCACGACGACCAACACAACGCCACCGGTAGAGACATAATAAAACCAACAAGTGACAAGCGTCATCAAACAAATAATACAATCAAGTAGATTATCCGAACAATCACAAAACACAAAGTACCTATTACAAGGAAACACGCACAGTCGAGAAAACAGAAAGTAAACACAAGCAATTCACAAGGGCAATCACAAACAGTTCGGACTACGCCGAAATCCTCAAAAACCACAGTAGGCATCTCTGTGTCCTTTCGGAGCAGAGACGCAACCTCAATCCCCAAATCTCTCAGTTATTGTCTCGCAATGCAGGGCTCGGTGACCCACATGGCCACACTTGAAACAACAGACTAACGGTGAACGACAATTCTTCGCAGTACGAGATCAGGCAACAACAGTCAGACAACCCCGATCGAACAACAACGATCGAACAACAACGACCGAACAACAACGATCGAACAACAAGTTCAAAAAGTATCAACGAACACGAGCAAGTCGATAGAATTTAAAAGGAGAAAATGCAGAAGTCTAAAATAATACGGGTATTACATTCGACCTATTATAAAAGAAATCTCGTCCCGCAACTCACAACAACGGAAGCAAGGTAACAATACAAAACGCAACCGACAGAAACATCTCCCATGGGCCTCTTAGAGCTGATGCTGATATCTGTGCCAAAGCGCGAACTCCGGAAGTCTCGGTAACCAATTCGCAAAACTGAATTTTGTGTCCCTCGAGTCCACAACTGAAATGCGTTACTGAAGAGAAGGACAATTTGTACGTACATGCCCCCGGCACAATACGGTTGAAGCACCTCAGCTCGGCATACCGAATATACAGCTAGGTACAATGGAATATAACATCGCAAAACAACAAATCGGAGATGCCAACTCAGCACAACAGAAAATCATAACACGCAACACATACGATGATTACTATCATAAATCAACACACATATCAACATCACAGCAACGACGTCATCGTTCGGCGATCTCAACGGCCCGAACAATAACCAGAACATAATCACAAAACATCATGAAATAATCACATATTTCACAAACATACAAACCCAAGATTTAAGAGCTCGCACATGTGCGACAACACGCAAACCACCACGAAACGACAACATTAAATACCAATAGCATACCTCTCACATAGGGTTAACACAACAAATACGTGGCGACTGACTCAACGCTCACACCACCAATTCAATCACAACTCGAAGGGCTAACACTCTAACAATAATGTTAACATCGTACACACATTCCCGGACAGCAAACAGGAATGATAGGTTTTTAAAAACGAAAACCACCCCTGAAAAAAAATGATTTTGGAAACATTAGTTGATCTTGAGTATCACCTTTCAAAAAGTAGTACAAACACCATTATCGAGACTTTGAAAACCATCTTGCGTTTGATAAAACGAGGACACCTTCCTTTAATTTAGAACTTTCAGAAATATTCGACCCTTGGGTCTAAGCAAATGCATTTCCAAAATTATTGAAAATATCTCAAAATATTTTGGTCCTCAACTGGAATAATTTTGGAACAGATAGTTGTGCTAGTAGGCGCCTCAAAAATACAATCCATTTAAAAGTACGTCTCGAATTTTATTTTCTAAGATACTAAAGGTATTCAAAAATCCAATCGGCCAGAGTGCCCCAAAACTCACACGTATCGACATTCACTTACATACATCATAATACACGCATCAACTCGTTCAAAACCAAGACAACGCCTGTCTTTTACCGAAAACAAACAGTCAAATATCATAGTCAAAGGACATAAATAATGACAACACTCCTCATATAAACGAAATATGAGAGTCACACAAACGCATCACGAAACCAAGAATCTGCATAGAGATTCCATCACTTAACACATAATCATACTAGTAACTCATGTCACACGAGGCACAACACAAAGTATGGAGACTTACATCCACAGGTCGCACGAAGCTGATGATCGCCCCACGATACTAATCACGACCAACAAACTCAAACGACACGTCTCGACACGACTCAGTCAGACAAAATCCGACGAGACAAAAACTCAACAGACACCACTTAACCCGACAGCCTAGGTTTCCACAACCTAAGATCCGATACCATTTATGTGACACCCCCAATCCTATCGGGGTTATTACACGTCGTAGAACCTTTCCTCAAGAATCTACCAGGCTGGTAACAACATCGAACATCTCAACAATGCCTTTAAGGCTATAATGACTCGATAGACCGATTTGGTCTTTCAATAAAAATATACAACTCAATATCAATACACGCCCACGCATGGGTCAAATACAAAATACTCCCGTACAACGGGGAAAGAATACTGCAGCGGAATAAAATACAACTAAATCAATACGACATCATATATGTCCTCGTGTGATTACTATCATTCATCTTTCATCATCCTTCATGCCGACCCTGTGCTATGCTCCCCAAAACCTAAATGCAATACAGACATCCACCCCCGATTACTCGGGGGTTAGCAAAATTCCACTAGTGCAAGTACAAAGTGCAAAATACGAGTCATACAATTCAAGTTCCAAGAATAATAATAATTAGGAATCCTCAGATATTTCAACACAACGAAAATACTTCCCGAAGCAAGAGTTTGGGTAAAACCTTCCAAAATCGAAAGATCACCATTCAAGAGAAACAATTTACAAAATGATTTAATAAGCCATCGGGATTTTTAGTAGAAAACAATTTAGGATTATCGAATCCTTCTCTTTCTAAATCAACAGGGTCCCAACCCAAAGGTTTTGTTTTCACAAATAGAAAACCAACAACAATTCACAGGTTCAAAACCCACGTCACGTGTCCTCGATGGACGTAAAAATCAACACCATATAATCACCCAAGAGACGCAAATATTGGTCACTCAACCATATCATAAAACAAATCACGCACAGGAATCGCCTAGGACCGGGACGAAGCCACTGATCCCACTCGAGGCCATTAAGGACCCTCCCGGGCTGGCTAGCGAAACAAATTGACTAATCATAAACACACCAGCGTGAACACTTGTCACGGCATCTCACGGTTGGATCAATCACTTGTTGTCTCCTGACCATATTATCACATGCCATATGTCACCGTAGGTATTCTTTGGCGCTCACGGTTGGATCAATCACTTGCTGCATCCTAACCACATGATCACAAGCCATGTGTCACCGTAGTTTTTCTTACGCTCTCACGGTTGGATAAATCGCTTGTCGCATACTGACCACATGATCACATGCCATGTGTCACCGTAGCCCGACATTCACACATTCACGCACACAGCACAATACAACAAAGATATCCAAACAATTCACCCAGGGGCATCAAACACTTAGCGAAACACAACGTCAAACCACAACGCACCGAAATGAGGCAATATACGTACACACGCGTAGAACACGATTAATAATGTTCAATAACATCAACTGATTCATGAAAATCGGGCGAACAATGAAAATCAAGAAGGAAATCTCGAAAGTCAATTCTAGGAGATTTCAAGAAATTACCTCGATCCGACGGAGAACAAGGATTAGATGTTGTTAATCAATGTCAATAGCTCAAGGGAGATGGAAACTTGAGTTACAAGACTCTAAAATCGCCCTCCAATCGCCCACAAATCGCCATAGCCGAGGAGGGAAGAAGAAATGGTGAGAAATGATGAACACGGTCAACTCCTGGGTATATAAACCCGCGCAAGCGTTACGTACGTTATACACGACATATTACGTACATAATCAATGCCCAGAACGTCCTGTCTGAAATAACGAAGACCATTACGTACGTTATGGTAAGGCCTTAACGTACGTAATACTTACAGTTAATGCACGCTAGGGCCAACACATAGCGTGCGCTATCGATGGCCAGAAATCACTGACTGAACTGGAATACCCCTTACGTACATAATGAAAAGGCTTAACATACGTAAGGCTCAAGATGATAATGTATGTTATGCATAAATCATAGCGTACGTAAGTCACTCAGCAGTCCTAGAGTTGCTAAGTTCAGCTCGTCGAGTACGAGCGCGACGAAACCGCGAAACGACAACTTCAACACAAGACGAGGACATGCATACGAAGAGTGCACAACAACAAACTCAAATGTTAAAAGAAAATGTAATTCCGAGTACCCGAACGTTTTGAATAACGACAACGAAAGTAATTACCCCAATCTTTGGGAAATTATGAAAACGGCCCAAAACGCCCGAAATACACGATACACGATCGAAACACTAAGCCAAAGCTCGCAACATGTATAACAACGTTACATGAACTTACGAGAAATTTGAAACAACAGTTTCGGATGAGATTTGCAAGAATCGAACTCAAGTGCGGAAAAGTCGCTTAAGAACACAGAACTCAATAAAACGACATGAAAACAAACTCGGATGAGAAAAAGTGCAGAATTAATCATTCTCAGAATGACGAAATGGTCACAAGCATGTCATCAAAATGGACTCTCGCCGAAAAAAGAAAATTACCGGAAATTAAAATTGCGGGTATTACATTGCCGACATCAATAACCAAACATACCTTTGCTCGACTACATCAACCCTTAGTTGCGACCTTGGGAGTTTATGTGATGACAAAACAGATAACGCTGAATATTCGATGATAACATTGTTCTCTGGATTTATCTGATTCTATCAATGAATTTGGTTCGTTTTGTCTGACATAGGTTGACTGACACGATGCGTCGTGTCAGGCAAATTTGTTGAATATGTGCACTACATTCCCAAAGGTTCCAGTCAGGCTTGAAGCAGTGTTGGGAGGAAGCCCTGTTATTTTCTTAAATTGAACTTTGAACATTCCACGCTATGTAATAACCGTGTGTACGGACGATATTTTTCCTTTATATTTCAATTCGTACGAATGCTATCATGTGAATGCTTCCGCAAATTACTCGTTAAATAAATTGTTTTTAAATAAACTCTTTTAAAACTTGCCTTGTGGGTCCCACACGGGATTCACAGCACTGTGGCGTTCCGGTTAATTTTGGGGGCGTCAAAGAAAATGGTATCAGAGCCGAACACTCACGTGGAAAGTTTTATCAAAATATTTTAAAACCTTTTTACCTTCAAAAGTTCAACACTCCGAGCGGCCGTAACTCCTCGAGGAATGTCGAAGTGAAAAACACGTAAGTTCTTGAGAATCAGGTATAATGTTTGAATTCAATAGAACTCAAAGAATGTTTATACTAAACTGACCCTCTAGATCGAACAATCGTCACAAATGGCACGTCGTGGAGCTAGGAGAAACGTAAAACGGCGTGCAGGACTCCGCTATGAACCATCGGGAAGACAGGAACACTGGTGAAACTAATCCAGCCGGAAACCAGCCGCCGCCCATTAATCAGAATGAACAGGAGGAAGAAAACCAGAATAACGGGGGATTGGATCCTGATTTTGTTCAGACCCTCGCCCAGGCCATTGTAATGGGCATCGCTCAGGTCAACCGTGCAGAACGGGTACCAGTCATTAACATAGAATAGAATGCCGGGAAGGACCATTGGCTGGGAGAGATGTTGAAGGCTAGACCACCATTGTTCGACGAATCAGGAGATAAACATGTAGACGACTGGATCTATGAGATGAAAACTGCTTTCGAGGTAATCGGTTGCCCAGGGAACCGAAAAGTACCGCTCGGAATCAACCAGCTCTGCGACACTGCAGGCAGTAGTCGGATGGGCTGAGTTTTCCAAGCTATTGGGAGATGAGACTGCCCCCGATCAGCTCAGACTACTCGAGTGTGGAGTTTCTTCAGTGCAGGACCACAGGACTTGCCTGTACCAGAAATCATTCGAGCTTATCCAGATGGTTCCATCCGAAGATCAATGAATTTGTCACCTTGCTCAACGGTTGCCGGAAGATGTTCAACACTATGCGGCTGGATTTCACTGCACCACTCTGAGGGCATGTGAGGATGTAGTCACAACATACGCTGGTACTGTTGTTAGTTTAGATACCGGACATAACCAAAAGAAGTAGAAGACGTCCAATCAGTCTGGAAGCGCTAGTAGAATGACCTCGGGGATTGGGTCCTCCTCTAAATCAGCAGTTTCGTTCCAACAGAAAGGGGCATCTGAGGGGTCCCCTCGCCGGAACTGTTTCAATTGTGGCATAGCGGGGCATACCATGAGTCAGTGTCGTAAGGTGGCTACAAAGTGTTTTTCATGCGGAACAGGTGGACACATGTCTCGCTACTGTTCGCGGGTCAATCCTACACCAAATTCAGCTCCTCAGAGTCAACAAGGATCGGTACAGACATCCAGAGCATCCGCCGTGTTTGATTATCGATTTCCATCTTACCAAACCCCTCCTTACGGTTCCGTAAGAGGACGTGGGTGCGGGGGAGGCACTGCACCCTCCTTGGGAGCACTGCCATCCCGTGTGTTCGAATTGAGGACCACTAATGACCGGACTGCACCTGCTGTCTCAGGTACACTTCTTATTAATTCCGAGCCTGTTCATGTACTGTTTGATACTGGAGCAACGCACTCATTTATATCTGTGGAATGTGTTAACCGTTTGAACCTTCCTTGCATACCTTGTGAATCTTTTACCGTTAAGCTACCCGAGGATAGCAGGGTGGGGGGTAATTTGGAAGTTTAGAACTATCCGATCTGCATCGATGATCATGGCTGGATAGCGAATCTCATGGTTTTTCAACTCCAGAACGAAGATGTTATTTTGGGTATGGACTGGATGACAATGCACAGGACGATATTAGACACCTATCACCTGACTGTTTCCATTATGACTCGTGACGGTGCCACTCACATAATCAGAGGTCGAGAACACTTTAGTACTAAGGGGTCCCTTAGTCTCCTTACAGCAGGAGTATCTTGTGACGATCGAGGAATGTATTATTGATGTTATTGCTGGGATTCAGTGCCTAAAACAAAGGCCCAGCAGAAGCGGTAAAACGAAAATTAATTTGATCTGAATCCCTACGAGGATCGATCGAGCTACGTATATACGAATATATATAAACGAATTCAACAAGAGATATAGAAACTCACCCTTGTAGTCCGTTGATTAGATGGATAACCTTCTCTTGAGCTATTCCCCAAGCTCTTGAACGATCCAACGCCGAAAGCACCGCATCTCTACTTGCCACGCGCCGGAGAAAATGACCGGAACGACAATCACCTTGCTATCCTCCGAGGATACGGCTAGCGCTAAGTGATGAAGCTTTTATTACTACACTCTAAGTGTATAATATATCTCTCAATAATTTCTCTCAATTTTTCTCCAAGAAAAATGAAGAAGAAGTGAATGAAGAAGATGAAGATGAGTTGAAAAAAAACTTTTTCTCTCTCTTTTATCTCTATGTCTCACGTATGATGCCAAGAATGGTGTGAGGATGAGAGATCAAAGTCATCTTTATATTCTTATTCAACCCACAAAAATCAAACCATATCACATGTGAGATTCCCCCATATAATGTATATGATGCTTGTCCCCTCAACACATGAGATTCCAAAACCATGATGGGGACAGGTCAATACACACACATGGTTATAAGTCGGGGCGGCCCATGCTAGAAAACGGACGAGTTCGGTTTGTTTCGGACTCCCGAGAGTCCAAACAGATAAACTCCTATTCCGTTCCGATGTATTTGTGTCGTTTAATTAATCCAATTAAGTAAACATATCAAATACAAAATAACATAATTAATTTCTCCAAGAAATAATTATATTCATGAATTAAATTAATCACCCAGTAATATATTTAATTCATTAGGCCGTAAATTAATTTATCCAATAAATCAATTTAGACATCCAATGTCCCAAATTAGATATCCAATATCTAATATTCATAATGAGAGAATTAGCTTTATTCATTCCGTCGTCAATCCTATTGCGCGACTCGGTAGGTCCGTCTCAGTCAGCAATGGGAGGAACCAAAGAGTAGTAGCACCACCTAGCCAGCCTGGTGGCCTACACTGTACCCCGACTGAGAACGAATGATTGGGATCATTCAAGAACCATTCTGCCGTGAATACCAGTATACGTATAAACCCTTCTTTCAAATGTCCCGATCAAGTTATAGGGTCACAGTCAGTCAAACCCTATCTGTACTTGACGCTATGCATGCGTTAATGCAAATCGAGATCATCGAGTTGTCGTGTATCTAATACAACTAGCTCCAATGCTTTGGCCAAAGACTTATGATCTCATCTGCCAATAACCGCATAGGACATATAACCCGCTCACTAACGGGAGAAAGAATTCTATCTTGGTATTCAGTAGGACCTGCTACTTGCCCGTCAAGATGCACGTCGAGGTTGACCCCTGCCTTCCGGTTTACAGGGTCGAACTACTCTAATGAAAATCTTGACGTCACAAGCACATCCCTACTAAATCCTCAAGTCGAAGGTTCACGAATACCTATCACAACCTTTCGATTCCGTCATTGACTGTCCCGGAGTGAAATCCGTGTGACGAATCGAGGGTGAGTCGGTTCGAGTATACTAATCCAATTAGCATACCTATAACGTGTGCTCCTACTAACCATTAGTGTTCGACAGGCACTCTCCATGTCAAAGAACACATCATACAAGTCTTCACATAAACTTAACGCCCAGTCAAGTTTCATCGACTTGCGAACGATTAAGTATTTGAGTTATAACCTTTGTCGACCCCCTTATCCAATAAGGAGTGGAACGTTTTGCTCTCAAATACACGGACTAGTTTCTATATGTTTATTTACGAGTTAGGAATGCCAGTAACTACCAGTAAATAAAGAAACATTCATTTGCCTTATATAAATGGTTTACATAATTACAAGTACAATGCCCTCACTCAACAACCTCTGAGTGGCATTCGAGGGCATACTCCTGACAATCTCCCACTTGCACTCAATGCCACATACTATGGTATCTAATATCCCTGTTCTCCATATGACGCTCCAAGCTAGTCTGAGAAAGTGGCTTGGTCAGTGGATCGGCGACGTTGTCGGCCGAGTCTACTCTGTGCAGCACAATGTATCCCTTGCGAACAAATTCTCTTACGAGATGATACTTCCTCTCAATATGTTTGGTGCTGTTGTGAAACCTCGGCTCCTTGGCCTGCGCTACAGCTCCGTCGTTGTCGCAAAGATGCTGAACAGCACTCAAAGACATGGTATCACTTGAAGTTCTCCCAGAAACTTCTTAATCCAGAACCCTTCCTTGGAAGCCTCCGAGGCTGCTTGATACTCAGCCTGACAGGTGGAATCAGCAGTCGCGCTTTGCTTGGCACTACGCCAAGATACTGCTCCTCCATTAAGAGCAAATATGTAGCCAGAAGTGGACATCGAGTCATCCTTCAGTCCTTGGAAGTCCGAATCAGTGAATCCCACCACATCCAATTCTCCACCGCCATACATAAGAACCATATCTCTAGTTCTTCTTAAGTACTTGAGAACGTTCTTTACAGCAGTCCAATGTTCCCTACCTGGGTTTGCCTGAAACTTACTCACCACGCTTACAGCATGTGCGATGTCAGGTCTTGTACACAACATAGCATACATAAGGCTACCCACGACCGAAGCATATGGTATATTACTCATTTCCTTGCGTTGTTCCTCACTTTGAGGACACATCTTCAAGGTGAGTTTTATTCCATGTCGCATCGGTAGGAACCCTCTTTTAGAATCATCCATCTTAAATCGCTTTAAGATTTTATCTATATAGAGGGCTTGGGAAAGACCTATTGTTCTCTTCGATCTATCCCTGTAGAGTCAAATACCAAGAATATATGTAGCTTCTCCCAAGTCTTTCATGGAGAAATTACTCGAAAGCCAAGCTTTTACAGAACTGAGCATTCCCACATCATTTCCTATTAGTAGAATGTCATCTACATATAGTACTAAGAATGCGATCTTGCTCCCACTAACCCTCTTGTATACACAAGGTTCCTCGTCATTTTGCACGAAGTCAAACTCTTTGACCGCCTCATCAAAACGAAGGTTCCAACTACGCGACGCTTGCTTCAGTCCATAAATGGAACGCTGAAGCTTGCACACTTTCTGAATATCGACTTTGGACACAAAGCCTTTAGGCTGCTCCATATAGATTTCCTGCTCGAGGAATCCATTAAAGAAAGCCGTCTTTACGTCCATTTTCCATATCTCATAATCGTGGTAGCAGCTATAGCAAGCATCATGCGAATAGACTTGATCATGGCTACGGGCGAGAAGGTATCGTGGTAATCGATTCCTTCCTTCTGGGTATAACCCTTTGCCACAAGCCTGGCCTTATAGGCGTCAACCTTGCCATCACCATCAGTCTTTCTCTTGTAGATCCACTTGTTCCCAATAGGCACTATGCCCTTGGGGCGGTCTACAAGAGTCCAGACCTGGTTGACATGCATCGAGTCTATCTCAGCTTCCATAGCTTCACGCCATTTCGCGGAGTCTACATCCACCATCGCTTGGTCATAGGTCGTCGGGTCAGTCTCTTGGCTATCACTTGGAACCTCATGGAGACCCAGCTCCTCCAAGTGCACAAGCCCATACCTCTCAGGTAAATGAGACACCCTACTAGACCTACGAGGTGGTTGTACTTGTGTTTCAGAAAGCTCGATTCCAATTTCTTGCACAGGTGTCTCCTTAGGAGTTTCATTGTATTCTTCCAAAGAAATACTTCTACCTGCTCCGCCTCCCTGGATGAACTCATCTTCCAGGAAGTGTGCTTGTAAAGCAACAACGATCTTTCGATCTTCAGGCATGTAGAATAGATATCCCATCGTTCCAGATGGGAATCCAATGAAACGTCCCTTCGCGGACCTAGCTTCCAACTTCTCCACCTTAGTCTTCTTGACATAGGAGGGACATCTCCAAATCCTAATATGATTAAGACTTGGTTTCCTGCCCTCCCACATCTCATGTGGAGTTTTAGGAACGGATTTGGAAGGACATCTGTTCAAGATGTAAGCAGCAGTCAGGAGTGCATACCCCAACAGGTAAATTGGTAAGTCAGTATAGCCCAACATAGAATGGACCATGTTCAACAAGGTCCGGTTCCTTCTTTCTGATACACCATTTAACTGAGGAGTACCTGGAGGTGTTAGATATGAAACTATTCCATGTTCCTTAAGGAACTTGTCAAACTCCGTACTCATATACTCGCCACCTCGGTCCCACCGAAGTGCTTTGATATGATTACCAGTTTGTTTCTCGACTAGGGCCTTGAATTCCTGGAATTTATCAAAAGCCTCGGATTTATGTTTCATTAAGTATACATAGCCATACCTAGTATGATCATCTGTAAATGTAATGAAATATTGATATCCATCACGTGCTGCTTCCAAAGCACCACATACGTCAGTATGGATTAATCCCAGTTTATCAGCAGCTCTTTCAAAAGTCCCTGTGAAGGGGGACTTAGTCATTTTGCCTTTAAGGCAAGATTCACAAGTAGGAAAGGGATCCGATCCCAATGGACCCATAAGTCCATCTTTTTCCATCTTGTAAACCTTGGTCTGACCAACATGACCAAGTCTAAGATACCATTTCAAAACTTGATTGGTTTCATCCCTACCACGTTTTCTAGTCATAATATTCACCACTACTTTGTTGCTGAGATTTAGATGATACAATCCATTCAACAATGTAGCAGTACCCACTAGTTTATTTCTAAAATAAATTTTGCAGGAACCATCACCAATGAAAAATGAAAAGCCTTTTCAGTCCATGACCGAAATGGATACAATGTTTTTGTGCCCCTTAGGCAAAACAAGTACATCTTCTAAAGTCAAGACAAAACCGGATTCTAAACCCAAAAGAAGTGATCCTATGTCGGTCGCCTCGACACTATGCCCATTTCTGACTGTGGTCATAACTTCTCCAGCTCCAAGCTTCCTACTTTGTTCCAGATCCTGATTCACGGTACAAATATGAGAACTAGAACCAGAATCCAGTATCCAGAAAGTAGAAAATACAGTAGCAGAATAATTTGTTTCCAAAACTAAAAGTTCTGTACCTGAAGTGCCATGAAGAATTGGACAGTCTCTAGCCCAGTGGCCCAGCTCACCGCACTTGAGACAAGCATCCTTCTTCTTCGTGTTCTTTGGAACCATTGGGGCCTTGCCCTTTCCCTTAAGGTCCTTAGCTTGTGGTCCTGTCCGCTTCTTGGTCTTTTTCTTCTTATTCTTAGACTTCCGAAGTCCAGAAGAAATCACAAGAGCAGACTCCTTCATTCGCGGAGTCTTCATCTGAGACTAAGTGGTCACAAGTTTGTTCATTAGCCCAGCTAAATTACATGCAATCTCATTGCAGTTGAAGTTCATAACAAACTGTGAGAAGGAATCAGGGAGAGACTGTAGGATAAGATCGGTTTGGAGAGAAGTATCCATTTTAAAATCAAGAGCCTCCAATCTATCGATCATGGATATCATTTTGAGGACGTGTTCCCCAACCTTCTCACCTTCCTTCATCATTGCACCGAACAGTTGCTTGGATATCTCATATCTAGCTGTTCTGCTGTGGTCACCATAAAGTTCGGTTAAGTGAGATAGAATCTGCCTAGCAGAAGTCATTTTCTCATGAGCTCTCTGAAGCTAATTAGACATGGAAGCCATCATATAAGCACGGACTTTCATGTCATCCTTAACCCACTTTTCGTGGTTTTCAATCTCTTCCTGATTGGCTCGGGTCCGCACAGGAGGCGCCGGAATGTCCGTCTCCAAGACGTATCCCAGTGCCTCTATACTGAGGACAATCATCAGATTACGTAGCCAATCCACAAAGTTAGGTCCCATTAAGGTGTTCTTTTCGAGCAGAATTGCGAGTGGATTCATTGTCATATTGAGATTTGAGTCTGCATTAAGTACGATAGATTAATTAGTGACTCATTCAATTATGTTCTGAGTATAGAATTAAGGTCTTTTCTATTCTTGTTACCCAGCTCCCACTATTTTTATCGGAATAACACACTCCCATGTGATATCCGGAAGTATCGTCGCTCTACTTCATAGTGGTGATCGAGTTCTTTATAAATCTTAATAGAGGGCAACCGAACAGTTTTCTAGTCTATTAATTTTCATAAAGTGGTGTCCAACACCAACCCATCTAATGGATGATTCGATCTTCTTTTTCCCCTTGTTCACTCCCCTTAACCTATACGGTTTCTATGGTTCGTGAACAAGTTGAGTTTATACCATCGACGCAAATCAGTTTCACAATTGAATCTTATCCGGCAACCTATCAGGTTTCTAGGGATAAAATTTGCTCCAACCGAAGGCATCCAATGCGCTCCCGGTAATTTATCCATCCTCCCCGAACGACTACCCCGATAACTTGGAAGCATAGCACATCCGGTTTGGATTTCAATTTCCCGAAAACTCGATGGAGGGAAGGAAAACCTTGAAACCTTATAAACTTAATTATTTGTTGTGGGAGAATAATCGCGATTAACGTTACACTTTGCACATTAATCATTTAAGCGCGTTTGTGGCATTCATACAACATGAAACAACCATTCACAACCTAGTTGCTACCAACATGTGGTTCATGGACCGTTCCTAGAAAACAAAAAACTCCGTAATCTAATTACAAGTCTTCGTCTTGAATCTTCGTCTTCTAGAAATGGATCTTCCTCCGGTCTTCGTCATTACATATAAATTTTACATTAAAAATTGCATCCTAGATACAATTTTTTTTAGTAAAATAAATAGGCTCAAAACGGCCTTTACAACCCAATCGAATAAAACGAATGATTCAAAAACTAAGTCCACGAACCACATCCCCATTCAAAAGCATTCATCCAATAAATACTAAATAAATGGAAATCGTAGAGATACATTGATCCAATCAACAATACGAACCGATCCAATCGATTCACACAATCGGTAATATGATAACGTTCAAAATAATTCGGTCGACCATAAATATTCCAATTAATCAAATTTCCTTTATAAAATGAAATACCATAAATCATTTTAATCATATTAAATCCAATTTAACATGCGGGAGATTAATTTTCAAGAATACACGAAAAAATCGAGCCGGGGCGAAATTGGCCAGCCATGGCCGAGTCACTGCCGGCAGCATGCCGGCTGACAGGCCTGGCAAGGCCGAGTCACGCCGGCATTGCCGGCCATTGCCAAGACCACTGTGTGGGTGCCCCGGCTCCGGACCCCTCCCGGACCGTCAATGAGATTTCGGGCTAGTTTTTCGACCGGATATCCAATATCTATATTCTCCAACATTCATATCTTCAATATAAATCATATTTCCAAGAAATTAAGATTTATATTTAGACATAAACTTACGAAAAATATAACTACAACGAACGTAAAACATATACCACGATTATGACTAAAATGATTCCAAATCATTCACCATCTAATCGAGCATTCCAAATGCCAATATCGTATATACGATCGCAAGACCTACGCTACGATACCCTTTGTTGGGATTCGGTGCCTAAAAGCGAAGGCCAGTGGAGCGGTAAAACGAAAATTAATTCGATCCGAATCCCTACGAGGATCGATCGAGCTACGTATATACGAATATATATAAACGAATTCAACAAGAGATATAGAAACTCACCCTTGTAGTCCGTTGATTAGATGGATAGCCTTCTCTTTGTAATATCCGCAATTTCGGATTTCCGGTAATTTTCTTTTTTTGACGGAAGTCCGTTTTGATGACTCTCTTGGGACCGTCTCATCATTCTGAGAATGATTAATTCTGTATTTTTTGTCATCCGAGTTCGTTTCGGTATTGTTTTGTTGAGTTCCGTGTTTCTTAACGACTTTTCCGCACTCGAGTTCGATTCTTGTGAATCTCGTTCGAAATTACCGCTTGAGTTTCCGTAAGTCCGTTTAACTTTGTTAGACGTGTTGTGAACTTCGGTTTGGTTATTCGATCACGTATCGTGATTTTCGGACGTTTTGGGCCATTTTCGTAATTTCCCAAAGTTTGGGGTAATTACTTTCCGTTGTCGAATTTCGAGCCTTCGGGTGGTCGGAATCATGTGTTCTCTCAGTGTTCGGATTTGTCTTTACGAGTACTTCGTAACCGTGCTTTCGGTTTACGTTGATTCGAGTTTGGGATTTTCTGACCGTCGGATCGGAGTCTGGTGGCCGGACTGTGCGAAACGGCCACAAACGGCGATGCCAGCCGTGTCTTGCGCCAGTCGGCCAGACCGGCGACTGCCGAGACACGGCCGAGACACCCGGCCAGTGCAGGCCGTTTCTTTGCGCCGTGTCCGGCAGTGGTATAAATATGGCAGAGCAGTCGGGTTTTTCTTCATTTTTCTCACTCGTTTCATCGTCTTCCGCGGCTGTAGCTTTGATGATCATGGAGGGATGTTGTTAGGGGTTAAATCCATGAAGTTTTGGAGTTCATAACTGTTGTTGCCCAAAATATTTATCCGAAGATTAATACTGCTGGAAGACGGACAACAAACAACAATTGTGGGAGCACTTCCGAGAGAAGATAAATAATACAAGATTTGCCGGGTTTGTTAGGCCCGGGCTTGAATGCTCTCGCGAGATGTTATTAATACAAATATTCATGGATACAAGTATTAATGCGAGAAATCTAGATACAATGAGTGTAAAAAGACTCTGTTAATCCGGCTCTTGAGCGAAGCTCAGTGTTCTTCGTCCCTGCCGATCGTCTGCTTGATGAGAGAGGCCGGGAGAAGTAAGT
Source organism: Orobanche coerulescens (assembly GCA_033398695.1). Taxonomy (NCBI): domain Eukaryota; kingdom Viridiplantae; phylum Streptophyta; class Magnoliopsida; order Lamiales; family Orobanchaceae; genus Orobanche; species Orobanche coerulescens. The sequence goes on from CM065812.1 coordinate 85,436,545, forward strand.
ACCGAATGATAGCTGTTGCCAAGAGTTGGAGATAGCCAAGTGCTGTATATTTTGCTTCTGTATTGCGTGTGAAATGCGAGAATGCCAGAGCGGTGGCCGAGTGCAGGGTGCCTTGTATATATAGGGGCAGCCGGGTCTTGTCTTCTGGCGGGCGATCGCCTTCCGGCCATTATAATAATGGGGCGATCGTCTGCCGGCCAATATTATAATGGGGCGATCACCCAGGCTGTCGGGCTAAAGTCCAAGGAAGAGGTGATGCACTAAAGTCCAAAGCTTACAGTGCCAAGGGCGGTCCAATGAAGAGCCAGTACGCGTCCGGAGTCACTGTCACATGCGGCCCTACTGACAACTTTCGGCGGGCCTGTCGGCTGGTGGACGGATGCTGATGGGCTGTGGTCAACGATCCGTGATATGCGGATCTTGTCTCGGCCCTTGCACGTGGTATCAGTCCTGAGGCTCGGCCTTTGCCGACCGGATGACTATCGGCATGATGCGGTCGTCTCTAGCCGGTCATCAGAGGTCGCCATCGCCCAGTTGCTGAGGGTCGGCATTGGTCGGTCACCAAGGGTCGGTCGGCAAGTGCCGAAGGATGATCGTCTGCTAGTCGGTCGCCAGGAGTCGGTCGCCGAGTACCGAGAGATGATCATATTTGATGTCGATCGCTCGGCACCGGGACTTGTCCTGGGACCTTCGGTTGGCCGATTCTTCTTGTCTGCTGGGCTAAGGCTTGGTCGCCTGGTCGCTGGTCGGCAGTTCTGACTCGGCTGCTCGGCAGTGGCTAGGTCGCCCGATCCCCGAGGCGATCGCCGGTCGGAGAGTGTAATTCTTGACACAACAATTGCCCCCCAGCTTGCTCCTATGTTGAAGACATGGGGCGAGGTGGTTCTTGCTGGCGATCGTGTAGGATGAGGACGGGCGATCTTGCTGAGCCGACTTTGGATTTGGACTTGGGCTATCATGGTCGATTGGCTAGCTATCTATCGGTCTTGTACCTGCAAAAAACAACATTGGCCGATCCCCCTCGGAAACTTGATGGTTTCGCTTGTTTTAGGAATCGTGCACAGTCGCGAAGTTCGATGGACCGACTCCATGACCGTGTCTTGGTGCGCGAAGACATTGAGTGTCTCGTGACTCACTTTATTATGAGGGTCCTCTGTTAGGCTGCGCCTCGCCTCGTATTTAAACGAAGGGCGTGCGGTCTCGGTCTAGAGGAGTCCTTGCGCGGGGCAGCGTCGGATGAATCAACTCCACGCCCGCGGCTTGTTTAGCTCTGCTTCCACCTCGGCCCGCCATGGAGATGACGAACCTCGACGGTGTACGTTGAGACGGGGGTAGTGGCACGTGTCCACTGATTATTTTTGGAGAGCCCTCAGACTACGCCGGCCTCGTATTTAAACGAAGGGCGGGCGATCTCGGCCGAAAGGGACCTTGCATAGCCGAAGCAGCCGGTTCCATCGACTACCAGGATCATGGCTTTATGATGTGCGGTGGAGGCGATCGCGAGCCTTAGTCCCTCATGTTAAATGGTGGACTGTAGACGGCGAGCGAGTCCTCCGGCTCTGCCGGATAATAGCGATCGGACTGGAAGACTGGAGGTCGTCGCTCGGGCGCCGATCGCTCTACTCCTAGGCTAAGAAGAAGCCTTTGCCTGGCCAGGAAATCTGCGGCTTTAGCTCGAAAGACCGCATAGGTCGCGGGCTGGTCCTTCGTAAGATGCCTGAACATAGGCGAAAGACCATGGAATCCTGCTAGGACCACGTGAAGGGCGATCTCATCGCTTACGGGCTCGCCGTTGAGGATGATCTCGTCTACCCGGTCGATGTAGTCCGAGTCGGACTCTTCTTTCCCTTGCTTGATTCGCAGCATGCGATGGGGACCTTCCGGTCGAGCGACCTTGGCGGCGAAGTACCTTGTGAAGACGTTCGCCAACTCGTTAAAGGAGCCAATGGACCGAGGTGGCAACGAGGTGTACCACCGGTGGGCGAGGTCGTCCAGCGTCATAGGGAACATTCGGCACCTGGTCGCGTCTGATGCCCCACACCCGGTCATGTAGATGTTGAATTTGCTCAGGTGTGTTTGGGGGTGCGATCGCCCCTCGTACACGGGTGTTTGAGGAGGAGCGATCTTGTGCTGCACAGGGGCGAGCTCGATGTCGATCGTGAGCGGCTCGCTTGGCTCGGCGATCGCCTTCATGGCGCCTGCCCTGGATTGCAGGAGCGCCTTCATGTCGTCGAGCTGACGTTGCATTGCAGCCATCGTCGTGGCTCGGTCGCTCGCTGATCGGCTTTGGGAGCGGGAGCCGAGGCGATCGTGTACCGATCTCCGGACTCCGCTGCTGCCGACCTCTGCTATTTGGCGAGGGGGAGCCAGACGGTTGGGATGCCTTCTGGGAGTCGGGTAGGCCGAGCTCCTGGTGACGGACTCAAACTCCGTCGTCTCGTAGCTGGGGCCGGACTGCCCCGGTCGCCAAGACGGGTCACTGCCCAGGTGATCGAAAACAGAGGTGCCCTGGCTGGCGAGCGCCTCTTCTTGCCATGTCATGTGTTCAGCCATTTTGCGCGACATATACAGTCGCTTCAACCTATCAGTGATTGGAAAATACCACAATTTCTTTTGTGCACTCGATTTCCCTTCCTCGTACCGTGGCGCTGCACAACTAGGACAAAATTTCAAACTCTCACCTTCCCCATAGTACAGAAAACAATTGTTGCTACAAACATCATACTTGATCACTCGGAGACCAAGTTTCGACATGATATTTTTTACTTCGGAATAATTATCGGGGATTTGGCTCTGATATTGCTCCGGTGCCATGCCTTTGTTGCTTTTGATGAAATAATCCATTGCTTTTTGTGAGGCATTATACGTCGTCTTGAAATTCATTACCTCTGTAACCCACTGCAACCACGATTTATTATGCAACTCATACAAAGGTCGATCAGCATACTCTAACAGATCATAAAATAATTTTGCTTCACGATTTGGCCCTGCCGGCTCATTATCAGTATAATTGCGAAATTGAGGAAAACTATCAATGACCATATCTCTTTGTGATGTAAAGTAATTTTCCGCAGGTGTAGAAGATGATCCTCCTAAATTGTAATCACTGATCCTGCAATTTTGATAATCTTCACCATGCCATACCCAAACACGATAATCTGGTGCAAATCCACACTGATATAAATGTTGCATGACTATATTGCGATCACGTTTACGCCAATTCTTACACTTTTTACACGGACATAATATCTTACTACCAACTACTACACGAGCGAATCCAAAATCCAGAAACATATTAACATCATCAATAAATTCTCTAGTAATCATACCGTCGAGACCATGACGTTTTTCGTACATCCATTCTCTAAAAGTTGACATTTTTTTCACTGCATACAAAATAAATAACTACAAAATATATAATATTTTCATTGCATTCCAAATAATCTATTATCAACTAAAATATAAAATTAGTATTCCCGTAAAAGATGCTTAGATATATTTGCCTTTATAAATTCGGAACATTTTGTTATACCAAGTCCAACCAAATTTCGTTAGTGATCGGTAGAATTAATTAGCAAATATATATTTTGGTAAGAATATTAATGAATCACTAATATTTTATAAAGTCGCTACTTTATTGAATACAACTGACTTTTATTGAAAATAACATATATTTATTTAGTAAAATTAATTACAAATACTTATTTTTACTGAATATTATTTTCTCAATAATTCTATGTGGCTCGATTCTATCTGGTTCGGTATCGATAACAAAAACTTGTATAATTTAATGAAAGGACTTAAGATATACTATCAACTAAATTTTCAACTAAATTAACAACTAAATTTTCATTTAATATAAAACTACAACTAGATCATTACAATTAATTATCAAATATATGTATTGGTAAGAATATTAATGAATCGGAAATATTTTATAAAGTCGCTAATTTACTGAACAAAGCTGACTTTTATTGAAAAGAACATACATTTATTTAGTAAAATTAATTAAAGATACTTATTTTTACTGAATATTCTTTTCTCAATAATTCTATGTGCCTCGATTCTATCTGGTTCGGTATCGATAACAAAAAACTTATATAATTTAATGAAAGGGCTTAAGATAAATTATATCAACTAAATTTTACAACTAAATTATCAACTAAATTTTCAACTAAATTATCAACTAAATTTTTATTTAATATAAAACTACAACTAAATTATATTTCGTATTAACAACAAGAAAAATAAGTATAATTAAATTTCAACTGTTTTTACATACCTTATAATATCGACGGAGATTGCTTGAAAATGCTCAATATATCCTTGAATATATATTCCGGAAAAAATTTCAGAAAAAAACATGTATATTTGTATAATTTAGTTGGTTTGAAAAAAAAATATATATCTCGTTCATCTGTCGAACTGAGTTATATAATATACTCAATCAGATATTGGCTTCACATATGTGAAGTTAAAGAATAATATTAGAATAATTTTGGAAGCGGTAGGTGGCGCACGCGAAAATGGTCGTTGACACATTTTAGCTTCACATATGTGAAGCTAATGTGTTATCTTACTAAAGGCGTCACATATATGACGCCAATATTAATATTTTAAAAAAAAATTGGCGGAGGTTTGAAATTTTTGGCGTGGCTGCGGGAATTCAAATTTAGTGAAATATTTTAGCTTCATATATGTGAAGCTATTGTGTTTCACAATATACTATAAATACACCATCACTCCAATCCTTCTTTCATTCAATTCTAATCCACATTTCATCTCATTTCTTCAACTTTCATCTCTCAATCTTCAAGTTAATTTTTAAATTATTTTCAATTTTATTAATAATTTTACTTATATAATTTTTTGTTTCTACTAACTTATTAATATTTTTGTTTTTTTCTTTCTTTTGCAGGATTTTTATTTTTTTAAAAACAAGTGAATTACAATATTAATATTATTGAAACATAACAAAAATGAGTATATTTATTTTCTAATTAAATAAATATTTTTTTAGTATAATATAATTATTTTTTAATAATAATTAGAAATGTAGCTTTTGGCATATTTTCTAATTACAACAAAAAATAATTTAAAAAATATTTATGATTATATATATATATATATATATATATATATATATATATTCACACACACATGAAATTAGCCAGAAATTCATTCGGGCTAATTTCATTTTTTTTATTTTAAACGAATATCTTTAGCGTCACGTATGTCACGCTAAAGACATATTATTTATAATTGATGGACTTTCTTTGGCGTCACACATCTGACGCCAAAGATATAATAATTAAAATTGCTGGACTTCCTTTAGCGTCACACATGTGACACTAAAGATATAATAATTAAAATTACTGGACTTTCTTTAGCATCACACATGTGACACTAAAGATATAATAATTAAAATTACTGGACTTTGTTTAGCGTCACAAATGTGACACTAAAGATATAATAATTAAAATTACTGGAGTTTCTTTAGCGTCACACATGTGACACTAAAGATATAATATTTAAAATTGCTGGACTTTGTTTAGCGTCACACATGTGACACTAAAGATATACTCCCTCCGTCCCGCCCAAAGGTTTACATTTCTATCAAAAAGTAGTCCCTTTAGTAAGTTTACATATATCACTTTTTACAATCAAATCAAACAATCATTTTTTACTTTTTAATCTCCACCACTCATTCATCATCAATACTTTTTACTTTTTAATCTCCACCATACATTTAACTATCATTACTTATATCAATCATTACCTAAAATACACCAAATATACACCCTCTGTCAACCTTTGGCTGGGACAGAGGGAGTAATATTTAAAATTTCAGGACTTTCTTTAGCGTCACACATGTGACACTAAAGATTAAAAAATAATATTCATCGCTGCTTTTACCTTCACCCACGCTAATGTAGCAGAAAGAATTGTTTTATTTTCTCTTTAGCTTCACCCATGTGACGCTAAAGTTCAATTATTTACCTTCACAGGTCAAACATTGACGCTAAATCTTCTTTAGCGTCAGCTTCTTTAACTTCACATATTAGCGTCACATATGTGAAGCTAAAGCACAAAAGCTTCACAGTCAACTTTTTTAGCTTCACATTTTTGTAAAGTTAAAGTAGTCATTTTTTATTATTGACCTTCTACTATAAAACCATTTCCCCTCATAATCACCCTTTCCTCCCCCGCCGTTGATCCTCTTAACATTTCCTACAAAATCTCTCCTTCACTCACTCTTTCCCATATTTCTGAATAATTCCACTGGACGCCTTCTTCTCCTCGGGGTTTCTCCCAATTTCATTCGTCAAGTTCTACAACATTTCTTCCTTAACAGTGACATTTTGCAAGAAAACAAATTAATTAAATCAATTAATGGTACAAGAAGAAGAAGAACAAAGAAGGTCAACAAAAACAATGTTGTCGGAAGCCAACAGCATGCCTTCGAAAATAGGCAACATGGTTCACCCCGATCCCAACTTCTCCTCCACCTCCATCACCACCACAGACGCCGATGACTATGCCACCCGCAACAGCAGCTTCTCTGTCTACGACCCCCAACGCCTCAGCTGCGAAGGCTCCCCTATGATGATGTCCCCTTGGAACCAACCCTCCCCATTCGCCGACCCCAATCTAAACAAAAGCGATTCCCAGAAATACCAACCGCAAAACAGCCTCGTCGGATCCCTTGTCCGCGAGGAAGGCCACATATACTCCCTAGCCGCCAAGAACGACATTCTCTACACGGGCTCCGACAGCAAGAACATCCGTGTCTGGAAAAACATGAAGGAATTCTCCGCCTTCAAATCAAACAGCGGCCTCGTGAAGGCCATCATTATCTCCGGCGACAAGATCTTCACCGGCCACCAAGACGGCAAAATCCGTGTCTGGAAAGTTAACCCCAAGAACCCAAGCGCCCACAAACGCATAAGCACAATGCCGAGATTCTTTGACATCTTCAAGGCCTCGATGAAACCAAGCAATTACGTGGAGGTCAAACGCCACCGGACGGCTGTGTGGATCAAGCACGCGGATGCCATCTCGTGCCTCAGCATGAATCAAGAAGATGGGCTCCTCTATTCCGCGTCGTGGGACAGGACGTTTAAAGTGTGGAGAACCGGGAACTCGAAATGCGTAGAGTCGATCAAGGCCCACGATGACGCAGTCAACTCGGTGGTGGCCAGCGTGGACGGACTCGTTTACACGGGCTCGGCCGATGGGACGGTGAAGGTATGGAAAAGGGAACAGAAGGGCAAAACGGTCAAGCACACCATGATGCAGAGGCTGCTGAGCCAGGAGTCGGCCGTAACGGCACTGGCTGTGAACGAATCCGGCTCAGTGGTGTACTCCGGGTCCTCTGATGGGCTAGTGAATTTCTGGGAGCTAGAGAAGCAGCTGTCGCACGGAGGGGTGTTGAAGGGGCACAAGCTGGCGGTGCTCTGCCTGGCGGCTGCGGGGAATCTGGTGTTCAGTGGGTCGGCAGATAAAACGATATGTGTGTGGAGGAGGGAGGGTGCTGTGCACACGTGTCTGTCCGTGCTGACGGGGCACACGGGGCCCGTGAAGTGCCTGGCGGTGGAGGATGATGAGACGGCAGAGGGCGGGGACAAAAAGTGGATGGTGTACAGTGGGAGTCTTGACAAATCGGTGAAAGTGTGGAGCGTGTCGGAGATGGCACCGGAAATGCACCAGATAAGTTTGATGCAGGGAAATTCTAATTGGGATTCAATACCGTCGGCTAAGTATTGATTATGAATTTATATTACTGTTCTGGTAAGTTTTATATATATATTATAATATTCACTCACATCCGTGGCTGGAATAATGGTGATGATGGTGCTACGTCATATTTTTTCCCTTAACCTAATACTCCTATGTTGATGGTGAGGGACTTGTGTCAATTATGAGTTAATATTATGGGTTGAGATCGGCGGAATGCTACTGTGACTTTATTTATGAGTGGCCTGCTATATGATATATGGAGTTGTGTTATTATTGGAATAATATTTTCTCGTTATTTTTAAGTTTACGCATCATTTTTTCATTCTTTGTAGGTTTATGAGCCCATGACAATAGCTTTCATATCACAAGATTAGTCATGGCCCTAACTATTTTTCTTTCTGGTTAAAGATATTTTTTTACCTTCTTTGTTGCACTCTTGAGAAATAAAAGGTTGGCTGATTTGGCGGTTATTAGGGTTCTCAATTTTGGTGAATGTTACTTCGGATTTGATTAGAGTGACATTGATTAATACTATGATTTTATTGATTTCCATTTAAAAGATAAATTAACAAAAAATGTAATTTACATTTAAAATTTATTATACACGCTTAGAGCATCTCCAATAGCATTAGGTATATTGGTCAGCTAAAATAATATAAATTAATGAGTAGCTAAAATATAGAAAACCAAAATTGTGTTTTGCTCCAATGCTTTTATAAGTATTAATTAGCTGTATTTGAAGAACAATATTTTATTATTAAATTCAAATTTCAATGGCTATAAATTCCAACAGCTACATATTTAAACAGTTATATTTCTAACGACTATACTTCTAACTGCTATATTCCAACAGTTATAATTCAAATGGCTATAAATAGATTATGGAAACAATAAAACTCAGACTCGAATTTATTCTTCATTCTAAATATCCAATCCATTGGCCAACACTATACGATGTAATGAGATAATGAAGGCCGAAGAAGAAGAAAGTGAAGCTATGATATGATGATGGTTGGTGCTCTTCACCTTCATCGCCGACGACAAAGAGAAAATTTTGTCTCACGTACTGGTGGATCTACAATGAATCACCGTGTCATATTGAAGAAAGAAAGGGAACCTAGAATTGTTGAGGATTGACGCGGGAGCGCGGGAGATGACATATAAGAACCCTACAGATCTGTAGCGCTTTGACAAATATAGTCAAGCAATTACTGTTCTGTAATTTTTTTTAGGTACAGACATGCGTTGGAGATGGATATATGTATATGGTTATGTATATATAGTGCCACGTCAGATATGGCTAAAAGTTTTATACCGGTTGGAGATGCTCTTACAATCTGTATAAAGGATATTTTGGTAAATTTAAATTAATTATATTTTAGTGAATAATTACTACAACTTAATTTCCACCTTCGGATAAGTATTACAATGTGTAGCTCGTGTTAGGGAGAAACGCACAAAACAACTGATGTCACGAAACTTCCACGCAAACTGCACGCGGCTGAAATCATACAAAATGCACACAAGGATCAATCAATAACTCTTCTTACTAGGTTGGTACCGCTATCAGAAGAGGGGTTGAATAGTGCAGTGAAGGGTAACGAACTCTTTTTGTTTGTGAAAATGATAGATAAGTGCGAAAAATAAATGACACAGAGATCTATTGAGGTTCGGCAACTTGCCTACGTCCTCTCTCCTTTGTTATCTTTTTCTATAGATTCATGATAAACTTTTCTGCCTCGTCTTCGATCAGTATGAGGTAAACCGTTACAATATCCAAGATAAACCGTTATAATCTTGTCTTCTATCGGTCCAAGATAAACCGTTTCTAGCTTTCTATCGATACTAGAAAAAACCTCACTGAACTTAGATTATGATTCTAACAATATCGGATCCACAATCCAAATAACACCGAATCAAATCTACAATGCTTTCTTTTCTCTCGTGTATAGATAGTGAATCAAACACTCAAACTCTTATGAATTAAGCTCAATTACTGTAACACCCCCAATCCGCTCAGGGATATTACACGCCGTAGAACCTTTCCTCAAGGATCTACCAGGCTGGTAACAACATAGAACATCTCAACAATGCCTTTAAGGCTAAAATGACTCAGTAGACCGACTTGGTCTTTCAATAAATACATACAACTCAAACTCATTACATGCCCACGCAGGGGTCGAATACAACACACTCTGGTACAACGGGAAAGAATACTGCAGCGGAAAATAAACTATAACTAAACCAATGACATCATATGGACCCTCGTGTGATTAGTATCGTTCATCTTTCATCATCCTTCGTGCCGACTCCGTGTTATGCTCCCAAACCTGAATGCAACAACAGACATCCACTCCCCGAATACTCGGAGGTTAGCAAAACTCTACTATTTTGCTAGTGCAAGAAAGTACAAATACGAGCCATACAATTCACATTCCACGAATAACAATAACCAGGAATCAACAAAGATCCAAACGTAACAAAAAGTACTTCCCGAGGCATGAGTTTGGGTAAAACATTCCAAAACCGAAAGATCACAAATAAAGAGAAACAATTTATAAAACGGTTTAAAATGCCATCGAGAGTTTTAATAGAAAACAATTTAGGATTACCGAATCCTTATCTTCCCAAAAATCAACAGGGTCACAGCCCAAAAGTTTTATTTTCACAAATAAAACCAACAACAATACACAAGGTTAAAACCCCGTCATGCGTCCTCGACGGACATAAAATACACACGCACCCATGAAGTTTCACTCATGAATCCAGGGTGAAGCCATTGGAATTCCCTCCATGGCCCCGTCGAACCCTCCCGAGGTGAGCAAACACATTCACAAAACAAACACACACACACTCGTGAAGTTTTTACTCGTGAATCCAGGGTGAAGCCATTGGAATTCCCTTCGTGGCCCCGTCGAACCCTCCCGAGGTGAGTAAAATACATTCACACAACACACACAACAACTCGTGAAGTTTTTACAAGTGAATCCAGGGTGAAGCCATTGGAATTCCCTCCGTGATCCCGTCGGACCCCCCGAGGTGAGTAAAATACATTCACCACTCGTGAATCCAGGGTGAAGCCATTGGAATTCGCTCCGTGATCCCGGCGGATCCCCCCGAGGTGAGCGAAGCAATCATGCGCAAATAACATATCACACCAAAGATATCCAAATAATTCACCCAGAGGCATCAAATACTTAGCAAAACATCACGTCAAACCATAACGCACCGAATAGAGATAATATGTGTATATATATTATCAAAGCATAACAATCAACAACAACAATAACAACAAGAGAATTCATAGGGTTCACTTAATCACTCACAGGGCACAATATTCACAAAACACACGCGTTTGAAAGTGAGCCCTTAACGAGGCTAACCGGATCTTTTGAAAACTGATTTCAAACAAACAAACAAACAAACATACCAAGACGATCACCAATCATCATATTCACAAAACAAGAAATGTATGGACAAGGTACTTGCCTCAAAACCACGATCACAACAAGACGACGGATGAAATACGGTCGAACGGCCCCGAACTCCCGAACACTATCAAGAACGCGATAGCACCGAAATTACTACGGGAAAACACCACACGAACCATCAATCACCAACGGAATTCAACATCGAAATCATCGAGCACCTATAATCCTCTGTAAGGAACAATAAAACATGATTACAACGAGAATCAAGACCGAAAACAACGGGAATCCTAACAACTATTAAAGGGAACTCATTCGGACATTTAATCGGACATTAAATGTTCAAGACCCTTCAAGAACAAAGAAATTACCCCTCGGGTCGAACGAACCAAAGATACGAGTATCCAATCCATAGAAAAAGTTCAAAACAACATTTATACAACAATTAATTGGACAAAAACGGATTGGAATCGAAATCAAAAGGAAAATCCCCAAAATCTTCAAAAACAAGGGTTCAAGCCAAAATACCTTGATTCGGACGAAGAACACGGATTGGATGATGATATAATCAACAAGAATCTTCCAAAACGTCTTGAGATTGATTAGAACCGGCCAAGAACTCGATTTCCCGAACCCCCGTCGCCAGCCGTCGCAAGAAATGAGAAAAAGGGTGAAAAATGAAGGTCTCGCCGAGCCCAGCCTATATATAGCCGGCAGGATTACGGCCGTAACCGGTAGTGCCTTACGGCCGTAACCGGAATTCGTCCAAATCCGCCAATACCGCCGCTGACGCTTACGGCCAGACCGACAGGCCTTACGGCCAGTAATCGCACTTACGGCCGCATTCGACAGTCCTTACGGCCAGAATCCGCATTCGTCCGAACATCGCTCGCACCCGCACGGCCAGAATCAAATCCCTTACGGCCAGAATCGCATTCGCCCAGCCATGATCAAGCGAGCACGTACGGCCAGAATCGTACCTTACGGCCAGAATTTCGGCAAAGCAGTTCTCGCTCCTGTGGCCACTCCGACGGTCCAGACAACCCCGAAACCCGAACCTGAATAAAAACTGAAGATACAATTATGAAGTACTCGCAAAGACGAATCTAAGAGCTAAGAGAACACACGATTCCGACCACCCAAAGTGTCGGAATTCGACAACGGAAAGTAATTACCCCAAACTTTGGGAAATTACGAAAATGGCCCAAAACGTCCGAAATACACGATACACGATCGAAACACCGAGCAGAAGCTCGCAACATGAATAATAATATTAAATGAAATTACGAGAAACTCGAAACAAAATTTTCGGACGAGATTCGCAAGAATCGAACTCGAGTGCGGAAAAACGGCTCAAAAACATGGAACTCAATAAAACGATACCGAAACGAACTCGGATGACAAAAAGTGTAGAATTGATCATTCTGGAAATGCCGAAGCAGTCATGAAAGAGTCGTCAAAATGGACTTCTGCCGAAAAGAAGAAATTAACGGAAATTAAAATTACGGGTATTACAATTACAACAACAATCATGTAAATAAGTATATCACATTATAGGAATTATTCTTGAAGTTGTTGTATGATGAATACCAAATGAAGTAGTACTTATAGGCTTCAAGCCTCCACTAGTCGTTACTACCTGGTGACTTTAGCATGTGCTCACGATGTAGTCAAGCATCTTCACCTTTTGACTGTGTTACTGAAAGTCTTTGTCCACTGGATATAATTTGATCTTAACGTGCATTAATCATCCTTCTTAGCATGTGCTAGTTAGTCAACTTTTATTTTGCCAAATTTTGCATGATTTTGTGTTGAAAAAATTGTCCAATGGTTATGTCCAACGGTAGAAATTCATACATAACGTGCACTATTATTATCATTAGCGTGCGTTATTTGTATTTGATGCAATGGTCAGTTTTCTTCATATAGCGTGCATTGCTTCTTCCCTTAGCGTGTGTAGCTTTTTGTGTAGGAACTGCAGACCTTACTGACTTGTTTCTGTAGCTGTGTTAGGTTGTCCATATCGTGCGTTGTTGTCTTGATCCTTTAGCGTGTATTAGATCTTCTTGTAGCGTGCGTTAGCTTTGCTTTTCTATCCAACTATTCATCTTCTACTCTTGTTATCTTAATTATTGTCTTGATTTAGTTGTCAACAGATCATTAAAATCTTTAATATAAATGCGAAGAATAAATTGTTACAACAATCTCTCCTTTTTTGATGATGACAATACATCAATTCTTGATGGGATTTATATTTGCAAAAATATAATTGAAAATATACTGATCAAAATTTTCAGCTTTGTCCGTTATTATTGTTTTTCCCATCTTCAAATCATGATGTATAAATCTACATTACTACTTCCTTCTCCTATCTCTTCTCCCCCTTTTTTTCTATATTTGGTATTATGGTTCTTTATGGAATCTATATTTTCTTAATCTTAACGGTTCGTCTTGAAATTTTGCAATTTAAAAAATGATGCCCGATTTTTAAATATTTAAGACAGTTAGGTATTTTGAAATTTAAAAATTTATTGGATTCATCTTTATCGACTTGTTCGAATCCAAGTCCTTATTTATTTAAAAAAAATTGAATAGAAATAAGTTTTTCAAATTTTTCATTTTCAATGAAAATTTATTTATTAAATTTTTAGCTCCATTTTGAACTTTAAGCAACTCATCTTTCAATTTATTCTCTTTCTAAACTAAGAGAATGACCATTTTCGATCAATTCTCTTTTTTCTCAAATTTTGAAAATTTCATCTTTCAAAATTTTATTTTTCAATTTGTGGGATTTATTGTCTTCAAGCGAATTTTGAAAAAATCCGTATGCAATAATTCAAAAGTATTAAAAAGTTCGTCTTGAGACGAAGTACTTATCTGGATTTCATTGTTGCAGTCGTCATAAGAACTCCATGCTAGGAATGCGAGATTATTTTAAACTTGTTCATCTTCTTCGTCATCGTCACTCCAGGTTGCTATATATACTTCATTTTGGGAAGCCGAGCCTCGATAGTTTTTTGCAAAGTGGTCGAGTTTTCTATAATTTCGACAATTATTGTCGAACCTTTTTGACTTATTTCGGACTTGCGGGTTGATGTCTTTTCCTCTCTGGTTTAATAGGTTTTGATATTTATCGATGTTTTTGGCATAAAATGCCAATTCTTCATCATCACCATCATCAACAGGGCTTTCTTCCTCATTTCTTTACATACTTTTAACTTTCAAATCTATAGTTTTCTCTTCGGGCTTTGGTTAGGCATTTTGTGATTTTAACACGGCCTCATAGTTTATTAGCGAACCAACAAGGGTGCTAAAATCTAACGTGTTCGGACTTTTTGATTCCATAATAGCAGTAACTGTGGCATCTCATTCACGGGGTAGTGATCATAATATTTTCTTTATTTTTTTTCACTACTTGATAATGGTTTACCAAATAATTCAGTCCATTTGTGATGACCGAAGATCGATCGAGCATGTTTGATATGAACTCATAATCTTTCCTCAAGAATAACTCGTACTCATGAAGAAGCATATTTATTTTTGTCTCCTTGACTTGAGTTGTTCCTTCATGAGTTACCTCGAGTATTTTCTAGATTTCTTTGGCACTTTCACATGAAGAAGTACGATTATGTTCTTTCGGACTAAGAGCACAATATAACAATTGTGTTGTGTTACAATCGTAATGGTCATTTTTCCAATCTTCATCATTAAATTCTCCGAAGCTCTTGAGTGAACCATCGGATTTTGTGGGAATTTTTGGACCAAGGCAAATTACCTTCTAAATTTCGATATCGTAAGCACGAATAATGACTAACATCTTTTTCTTTCATGTCATGAGATTTCGATCCGTCGAAAAATGATTGTCGGTTTAAGGCAAGACCTTATATGGAGAAAAATTATATTCAATCAGATCTTTTTCTCTCAGATGTTAAGCTGACTAACACAAGAGAACCTCTCCGATTCCAACTGCTAGTTGGTACTGCCACTAGAAGAGGGGTTGAATGGTGCAGTGAAGAGTAATGAACTCTTTTTGTTTGCAGAAGTGATAGATAAATGCGAAAAATAAATGACATAGAGATTTATAAAGGTTCTGCAACTTACCTACGTCCTCTCTCATTCGTTATCCTTTCTTATAGGTTCAAAATAAACTTTTTCATCTTGTCTTCGATCGGTCCGAGCTAAACCATTACACTCTTATCTTCTAACAGTCCAAGATAAACCTTTACAATCTTATATTTTGTCGGTCCAAGATAAACCGTTTCTAGCTTTCTATCGGTACTGTAAAAACCTCACTGGATTTAGATTATTCTCACAATGCTAGATCCACAATCCTAATAGCATTGAATCAAATCTACAATCCTTTCTTTTCTCTCGTGCATAGATAAGTGAATCAAACCCTCAAACTCTAATCAGTTAAGCTCAATTACAACAACAATGATGTATATAAGTATCTCAGATGCTATGATGCACGGATTCTTCAAAATTGACCAGTATGCAGTATCGGATACTGCATGGGTGCGGGTGTAGGTGCGATTCGCGTGGGATTCGCACGGGATTCGCCACGTGGCGAATCCGTGCAAAAAAAAATCGGACTCGCGTATCCGGTGCGTGGAGGGGGCGTGGGTGATTTTTTTACTGTTTTTTTGTAATTTTTAAAAAGTAAATCAAATAAACTAAAATACAAAAATTAAATTATTTAATAAGTAATTACTTTTACCTTTATCAGCATTCACGAACAGCATCCG
This sequence comes from Orobanche coerulescens, assembly GCA_033398695.1. Classification (NCBI taxonomy): domain Eukaryota; kingdom Viridiplantae; phylum Streptophyta; class Magnoliopsida; order Lamiales; family Orobanchaceae; genus Orobanche; species Orobanche coerulescens. The sequence continues at coordinate 85,452,458 of CM065812.1, forward strand.
AAAGCTCCGCTCATCAAAGCCATTTTGAATTATTTTTTATATGACTTGTTTTTTGTATTTGAATTGGTTTTTGTAACACCCCAATTCTCAAATGGGACATTACACGCCGTAGCACCCTCGTGGGGTCTACCAGGCTAATACGTTGTTGTGTCGAGAAATATACTCTCCGACCGGCGATCGCCTCGGAGATCGGACGACCTAGCCATTGCCAAGCAGCCGAGGCAGAACTGCCGACCAGAGATCGGGCGGCCTAGTCTCACTTCGCAAATAAGATGTATCGGCCGACCGAAGGTCCCAGGACAAGTCCCGGTGCCGAGCGATCGACATCAAATATGATCGTCTCTCGGTACTTGGCGATCGACTCCTGGCGACCGACTAGCGGACGATCATCTCTCGGCACTTTCCGACCGACCTTTGGTGACCGACCGATGTCGACCCTCAGCTACTGGCCGATGCCGACCCTCAGTGACCAGCTAGAGACGACCGCATCATGCCGATAGTCATCCAGTCGGCAAAGGCCGAGCCTCAGGACTGAACCCACGTGCAGATCCGAGACAAGATCCGCATATCACGGATCGTTGACCACAGCCTGTCAGCATCCGTCCACCAGCCGACAGGCCCGCCGAAAGTTGTCAGTAAGACCGCATGTGATAGTGACTCTGGACGCGTGCTGGCTCCTCATTGGACCGCACAGCTGGCTGCCAGCAGCTACCTTGGACTTTAGGCAGACTGCCCATGTGACCTTTAGGACGATCGCCCCATTATTATAATGGCCGGAAGGCGATCGCCCGCTAGGAAACAAGGCTCCTCAGCCCCTATAAATAAAAGGCAGCCTGCACTTGGATTTCCTCCTGGCATTATCGCGATTTCAGCACATAACACAGAAGTATTCCACAGCACTTGGCTTTCTCCTACTCTTGGCAACAGCTATCTTTCGGTTCATTCTTCTCTCTCCGCCTCTCTCCTTCAGCAGACGATCGGTAGGGACGAAGAACACCGAGCTTCGCTCAAGAGCTGGATTAACAGAGTCTTTTTACACTCATTGTACTTAGATTCTCACATTAATACTTGTATCCACGAATATTTGTATTAATAACATCTCGCGAGAGCATTCAAGCTCGGGCCTAACAAACCCGGCAAATCTTGTGTTTATTCATATTCTCTCGGAAGTGCTCCCGCAAATTTTGTTTGTTGTCCGTCCATTCCAGAAGTATTTAATCTTCGGATAAATATTTTGGGCAACAACAATTGGCGCTAGAAGAAGGGGATCTAATGTTGGGATTCGGTGCCTAAAACGAAGGCCCAGCGGAAGCGGTAAAACGAAAATTAATTCGATCCGAATCCCTACGAGGATCGATCGAGCTACGCATATATGAATATCAAAACGAATAACAAGAGATATAGAAACTCACCCTTGTAGTCCGTTGATTAGATGGATAACCTTCTCTCGAGCTATTCCCCAAGCTTTAGGCGATCTCCTTTCAATTCAATCCGCTCCAAGCTCTTGAATGATCCAACGCCAAAAGCACCGCGTCTCTACTTGCCACGCGCCGGAGAAACGACCGGAACGACAATCACCTTGCTATCCTCCGAGAATACGGCTAGAGCTAAGTGATGAAGCTTCCAATATGAGATTATCACACTCTAAGTGTATAACTCACAACTCTCATTTATTTCTTGATTTTTTTTTCTCCAAGAATCACCAAGAACAAGTTGAAGAAGAAGATGAAGATAAGTGTTTGAACTCAAAGTCTCACTTTCTCTCTCTCTATGTATCTCACGGATGGCTTATTCTCACCAAGAGAGTGAGAAGTCTTCTCTTCTTATTCAATTCCTTTCCACATGAGAACAACTCATGTTTTAACCCCACCTTGAAAAAGATATCAAATATCTATTCATTAAACACCTAATCAAGATTCCAATTGATTTAAAAATCAAAGTCTTGTCAAGGTGTGGGGAAGGGGGGATGGCCATGATAAAGAAATAGGATGAGTTCGGTTCGTTTCGGACTCCCGTGAGTCCAAACAGATAAACTCCGATTCCGTTCCGATGTATTTATATCGATCAATTAATCCAATTAATTAATCATATCAAATACATAATAACATAATTAATTTCTCCAAGAAATAATTATATTCACGAATTAAATTAATCACCCAGTAATATATTTAATCCATTAGGCCGTAAATCAATTTATCCAATAAATCGATTTAGACATCCAATGTCCCGAATTAGATATCCAATATCTAATATTCATAATGAGAGAATTAAGCTTGATTCATTCCGTCGTCAATCCTAATGCGCGACTCGGTAGGTCCGTCTCAGTTAGCAATGGGAGGAACCAAAGAGTAGTAGCACCACCTAGCCAGCCTGGTGGCCTACACTGCACTTAATCGAGAACGAATGATTGGGATCATTCAAGAACCATTCTCGTGAATACCAAGATACGTATAAACCCTTCTTTCAAATGTCCCGATCAAGTTATAGGGTCACGGTCACCAAACCTTATCTCAGTACTTGACGCTATGCATGCGTTAATGCAAATCGAGATCATCGAGCTCTCGTATCCAATACAACTAGCTCCAATGCTTTGGCCAAAGACTTATGATCTCATCTCACAAGAATCGCATAGGACATATAACCCGCTCACTAACGGGAGAAAGAATTCTATCTTGGTATTCGCAGGACTCGCTACTTGCCCGTCAAGATGCACGTCGAGGTTGACCCCCGCCTTCCGGTTTACAGGTCGAACTACTCTAATGAAAATCTTGACGTCACAAGCACATCCCTACTAAATCCTCAAGTCGAAGGTTCACGAATACCTATCACAACCTTTCGATTCCGTCATTGACTCCCCTGAGTGAAATCCATGTGACGAATCGAGGGTGAGTCGGTTCGAGTATACTAATCCAATTAGCATACCTATAACGTGTGCTCCCACTAACCATTAGTGTTCGACAGCACTCTCCATGTCAAAGAACACGCCATACAAGTCTTCACATAAACTTAACGCCTACCAAGTTTCATCGACTTGCGACGATTAAGTATTTGAGCTATAAACCTTTCCAAAGGCCGACCCCCTTATCCAATAAGGAGTGGAAAGTTTTGTTCTCAAATACACGGACTAGTTTCTATATGTATATTTACGAGTTAGGAATGCCAAGAACTACCAAGAATAAAGAAACATTCCTTTGCCTTATATAAATGGTTTACATAATTACAAGTACAATGCCCTCACTCAACAACCTCTGAGTGGCATTCGAGGGCATACTCCTAACAATCTCCCACTTGCACTCAATGCCACACACTATGGTATCTAATACCCATGTTCTCCAGATGACGCTCTAAGCTAATCTGAGAAAGTGGCTAGGTCAGTGGATCAGCGACGTAGTCGGCTGACTCTACTCTATGCAGCTCAATGTATCTCTTTGCGAACGAATGCTCTTACGAGATGATACTCTCTCTCAATATGTTTGGAACTGTTATGAAACCTTGGCTCCTAGGCCTGTGGTACTGCTCCGGCAGCGCAGCACCAGGTGTCACGAGAAGTTTACCTAGTAACTTCTTAACCCTTCCTTTGGAGGCCTCCGAGGCCGCTTTATACTCAGCCTAACAGGTGGAATTAGCAGTCGCGCTATTCTTGGCACTATGCCAAGATACTGCTCCTCCATTGAGAGTAAATGTAGCCAGAAGTAGATATAGAATCGTCTTTCTGTCCTTGGAAGTCCAATACAGTGAATCCCATCACATTCAGTTCTCCACCACCATATATAAGAACCAGATCTCTAGTCCTTAAAAGTACTTGAGAACGTTCTTTATGGCGGTCTAATGTTCCCGAACTGGGTTAGCCCGAAACCTACTTACTGTAACACCCCCAAGTTATTCAGGGTATATTACAGCGCCGTGAGCCCCGCCGTGGGACCCACAAGGCTAAACATACGCGGAACTATAAACTTGACCGATAAGGTCTACATATAATAGAATGAAAGACGATACAAATGGTATTCAAAACCATAACCAACGAAACCATATACATCACTGCACAAATCAATACCTCGGCAACACAGGCCGGAACATCAAGGAAACTGAAATACAATACTCGAGTATTTAAAATTCCATTTCAGTACAACAACACTGAATGGAGGAAACCAAAAGAGATAACCGGAGACAAGACACAGTATCACACTTGCCCATCATCTTCATGCCGATCCGGTGCCCGCCTGTCCGCTCTCCTATAACCTGAAATACATGAAACGTATTTCCCCCATAAAGGGGTTAGCCGTCGAATAGCTAGTGCAAGTATAACAATATGAAACATAATACTTCTCGACAATAAAGTAAATGTAATCCGTCAATTCATCAATATCCGTCAATTCATCAATATCCGTCAATTCATCAATATCCGTCAATTCATCAATTTAAGACTAGTATTCCTAATAACTAAAATCTCAAGACGTATGTGAATGCCGTAAAACGGTTCGTTCATATCATACGCCGTTACATGTAGGAATGCCGTCAAAACGGTTCGTTCATTACATGCCAATATTATTTCATATGAATGCCGTAGAAACGGTTCGTTCATATCAACCATGGAATCGCACTGCAGGCTACGAAACCCTCGTAGGACCATAGGCCCCGTGAGTGGCTAGAAATAATCATATCATCAATATTCCATACTTTCAAAGTCGAGAACGTATAATCATAAATGTATACTTGCCTTAATAAACGTTATCAAGATCCCAAGAACACGGTTCGACCGAAGCTTGAACCACGAAGAAGACAACGAACGAAGGGTTTCGACTCGAGTTCTTCACAAGAATTTGACCCTAACAACATAAATTCAATAAATCATCAATCCTACGGGAAGAATAATCGTAGAACGCCCGAAAACCCTCTATGACATTTTACCGACACCTTCAAGGCGCTCGGTCAAGAACTCGATCAAAACAACGAATCGATACGATCCAACCATGGAATAACAAGGGAAATGATACAATACATCTAAATAATCATCAATCCTTCACAATCCTAAGTTAAATCGGATTAAACGGACGAAATCGAACAAAATACCCAAAATCCCCAAAATTAGATTTCTGGAAAATCTTACCTGATTCGCTCGATCAAAGGATGTTATCGGACGAATGATTGATGATATAACCCAAGGAACTCCATGGATATGTTCATAAACAACATCTATAGATGATTCACACACCCACAAATACCGAAGAGAAGTGGAAGAAGGAGAAAAATGGCGAAAAAACGATCACTGGGCCTTAAATAGCCAGACAGACTCGACCGTGTCAGCCAGACACGGTCGTGGCGCGCATTTGGCCGGCAGAGACTCGACCGTGTCCGGCATGACACGGTCGCGGCGCGAAGGGGCCTACCGATAGCGACCTGTCCGACAGCGACTCGGCATGGCTCGACCGTGTCCTGGAACACGGTCGGGCGTGTCGGCAGTCAGTTCGGCCTTATCCGGAAGAGTTCGGCACGGGCCGTGTCGGACGACACGGTCGGGCCCTGAGACAGAAGCTTCCGGCATTTCCGGACGAGTACGGCACGGGCCGTGTCGGACGACACGGTCGGGTCCGCCGCACCGATCGCCAATAACGAGCGGGTGAGCTAAAACGACCATAACTCTCTCGTCCTGACCGATTGACTCACCGCTTGAACCATTGGAAAGCTAACTCGATGTTCTATAATGTTGCAAAGATTTAGAATTTTTGGAGTTACGAAAAATTAATGGTGATCTAACAAAGTCGAACTCCCACGTGAAAAAGTCGATTAAGGACACTAATTCAATGAACGATACCGAAACGAACTCGGATGACAAAAAGTGTAGAATTAATCATTCTCGGATGACGAAACGGTCCCAAGCAAGTCGTCAAAATAGACTTCCGCCAAAAATAGAAAATTTCCGGGATCAAAATTACGGGTATTACATTCTACCTTAAAAGAAGTTTCGTCCAAACTTAAAACAGTAGGAGAAGAAATATTTCACCAGAAAACTCAACGAGATGCACAAGAATCAAACTTACGCCCAAACGGCGAATCACCAATATAGAACACCACAATACATTACCCGAAGGCAAACCAAACCAATGCCGAAAAGATACGAATTCACAATGCCCGAAGGCTCCAACGGAAATACCGATACATCACAATGGCTCGAAAGCCGAATGTACCCCAAAGTCAGTAATCATCACAATACGATCTCAAAGAAGCAAACTGATCGGACATACCCTCGGCGTATGAACAACGGCCGCAAATCGTCGGACATATCCAATACAACATGGACTACGAGCGATCAATCAATAAAGCTCAAGAGGGACATCACAGACGCCCGATCCGGAAATGTGTTCGTGCACATGTCCACCCCATATACGGAATCCGAATATACGTGTGACAATGTACCTAATTAGCCTCAAGAACTACGCCTCGTGCACACCCAATGCGGAAATATCCACACATGACCATCGGGTGCACGGCTAAAAATCTTACACATAACCAATCGGCACGCAGACATGATTCCGGATATGTCACGATACAACATGACAACGAAACTCAAAGGATAAGACATCCAAAACAAATCATACGACTCACCAAGTGAACGATGACACGAATAATGAAAGATCGACACGACCAACAATATTCAAGACAACCATTCTGGGATCAAAATCCCTAAGGACCGATTAACACGAACAACGATCACAACACAACAGTTCGGGAAAATCTTCAACCTTCAAAGATCACAAAATTACCGAGTTCACAAGAATAATAGTGTGCTGCCTTGAATCGGTCAACACGACAAAAATAATTCAACGGATGGGAATTATTGTTGATAATCCCAATTCAATACTTCGATTACCGTAGAATGGACAATCGATAACAATTATACAACGGATGGGAATTATCTTTGATAATCCCAATTCAATACCTCGATTACCCTAGAACGGTCAATCGATAATCAATGATACGATAGAATAGATGTCCCGGTGTCTTAAACCGACCACCGAAACGGAGATGACAAAAGGATATATCAAACGTCCCCAATCGGTTGACGCAATCATCATAGCAACAGATCCAATTCGATGACGAAGATTCAACGATGTCTCAGAACGACATTAATCGCGAACAATAATAATCGATACATCGATACCGCGAACCGGCTATCGATAGCAACTTTACCAACAAGTATCATAATGCCTTGAACCGGCCATTTACAACAACAGTAACATTTGGTATAATTTGTCGACGGGTGTCGTATCCAACAATCCCCTGTTATCAATACAATCATAAAGAGACCATGTCCCAAAATGATACACACAATCGTACGCCTACACGATAAAATTAGTCTCATTGATTAGTACGAGTATAAAACTTGTCTCGATATCAATACAAAGTACTGTTACCAATTCAGTTGATTTCGTCTTACGAATTCCCTCAGTCTCGACCAAGTTAATCTACGAACCCTTCAACCTTAACCGCAACACAACCATAATCTATGATCAAACATCATATCTTATTGTAAAACGAAGGATTGATAATTAACCGGTTCGATGACGACCAATATCAATACCACCAAACCACGAACTCAATCGCTTCACCATATCTCGACTAATCACAATCGAACAATCCAACTCGAGACACTTACAAATCCTCCCACAATACGAGTCGAAATATGATGATCATATCAGCAACCAATTCGGACCAATAATAAGGGTCTAAATGTTCCAAACTCAATTCTTAAATACGAACTGACAAGGTTCCCTTCTCGTAAATCCATCGTTAAAATTTACTTATAACCGTCATCAATTCGAATCATCCGACTGGTTCAAAACAATAGATAATCATATTAAAAAGGTTATCAAACAATTCAATCATTCGATTTGAATATTTGTTCCATACGTATGGGCTTCCAAATTCAGAGATGAATAATGATCTCATCAAGCTCATAATCACATTCGTATTTCCTATACGAATATTATTTCCAACACATAGTTTAGCTCTAGATATGAATTTTCCATGTTCATTTTCAAAACATCAACACTTCTAAAAAAAAAATTTTCATCACCTCGTATAATTCAAGAGTTCTTCAAGAACATGAAATATCCGAAATCACGTTCAGAACAACATATCTGAGGTATATATCTCCATGTTACCATTTTCTTCGTCATGTCATTCATACAATCTCAAGAATTGCAACAAAACCCTTATCACCATATGAAGAAGATCTCAATGATCAAATCAACATCCGAAATCTCTTATTACAATTCCAATAAATCTTGTATAACATTATCACATGATACCATAATTGTAACACCCCAGATCCTCCTGGGAATATTACACGCCGTAAACCCTTCTCACAAGGATTTACTGTGCTAAGCACAATTTCCACGCTGCTCCAAAAATGCTAAAAAGACCGATGAAGGTAATATTTTTCAAATACTAAAAAAAATCATTTTCCAAATACCGTCAAAACGATCAAGGTTAAAATGCCAAAAACTCAGTTTAGGGAATCGGTTTTACAAAATAAAATTTCAGTTGGCAAAATACCAAAATCCATTTCAAAAATACTCACGCAGCGGATAAAAGTACAGTCCAATTTATGCATTTTCATTGAAATAAGACGAACATCAAAATACACGATTCCCAACATACTCCCTCCCAAGTAGTAATCCAAAAAGAAAAAAATAAGCCACTATCAAAAGGGATATGAGGATTACCTTGCATGGACGAACCACGAAGAAAGAATAATTGAACTCCATTCCAAGAATCATTAAATCATCATAGTCATCATATGGCCTCAAGAACATCAAGATCTCTATGATTCCATAATCATAATCAACATATTCAAAGCATATCATTATCTTCCTTCAACATAAACCTCATAGAATATGGATAACACAAGAAATCACTTCAAGAATTAACAATAGTTCCATAACCAAGCTCTAATTCCATGGTTCCAAGCTCACAATCATGTTAAAAGTGTTTAGAACACTCTTAAAAGTGAAGAGGGACGATTTTTGGAGAGAAATATCTCAAAGGATCGTGAGAGAAATGAAAGGCAACACTTCAATATATAAATTGCACTCTCATTACGTACGTAGGTGTCCTTTCTTAACGTACGTAACAACTTTAACGTGCGTAATCCAAAATCCATAACGTACGTAACCAACTCACTGTCTCATTCCGCGGTCCATTACGACGTAACCCATACCACATAACGTCGTAATATACCGGTTGACTTGCTACAAGATAATGATTGTGTTACGTCGTAACACGTTCGTATAACGCACGTAACACGACGTTGACTCACCACAACATTCTCCGCCGAAAGTTGCCGAACAGGTCCCACCGCCTCACAGACTCGGTTGCATCCGATGCCTTCGTTACGTACGTAATACCTTAGCCTTGACGTACGTAACCATGCCAATCTTACGTACGTAATCTCACCTTATTAACGTACGTAATAATTCCATACTTAGCCAATTTCAACAATTCCTGTCCAAAGTCATGACATACCAAATACGAGCATACAGCAAAATCAATACGTATACTCAATTCAATAACATTATCAAACGTTCACAACGTCTTCGAGCATAATTAACCATCCTCGATATCCAATATATAAACGAGAAAAAAAATATATCCGAAAAATCGGGGTATTACACTCTACCCTCCTTAAAAGAAGTTTCGTCCTCGAAACTTGCAATCACTCGCACAAACAACATAAAATCCAAAATCACCAAGATAACCAAGAATTATCGAATAATTCGATCAACATACTTACAAGTCTGCGAAGTCGAAGATTTCCCGTGATACTAGCATGCGACTCCTAAACAAAGTCTCAACATAATGTCGATACACACCATTATCACCATTAGCAACTTAACAAAATCTCAAGGAAGAGTTCACGTCCGTGATCACAGCCACGATTCTTCCTGCTTTCAGCCAACATTCTGAAGGGCACATACGTGCGTAAGTATAATCCGAATCGCACATTCTCGAAGTGACCAATTCCCAAGAATACCAAGCTATAAACGAAACGATTAAGAAAAAAATACAAGAAGAGTGAGAGGACTTACAAGTACCGGTCGCACGGTGATGATGGCAGAGTAGTGATATCAGGCAAATGCCGACTCAATCGACCCAAAGACCGGCACCTAGGTATCCATAAACCTAAGCTCTGATACCATATTCTGTAACACCCCCAAGTTATTCAGGGTATATTACAGCGCCGTGAGCCCCGCCGTGGGACCCACAAGGCTAAACATACGCGGAACTATAAACTTGACCGATAAGGTCTACATATAATAGAATGAAAGACGATACAAATGGTATTCAAAACCATAACCAACGAAACCATATACATCACTGCACAAATCAATACCTCGGCAACACAGGCCGGAACATCAAGGAAACTGAAATACAATACTCGAGTATTTAAAATTCCATTCAAGTACAACAACACTGAATGGAGGAAACCAAAAGAGATAACCGGAGACAAGACACACAATCACACATGCCCAACATCTTCATGCCGATCCGGTGCCCGCCTGTCCGCTCTCCTGGAACCTGAAATACATGAAACGTATTTCCCCCATAAAGGGGTTAGCCGTCCAATAGCTAGTGCAAGTATAACAATATGAAACATAATACTTCTCGACAATAAAGTAAATGTAATCCGTCAATTCATCAATATCCGTCAATTCATCAATATCCGTCAATTCATCAATATCCGTCAATTCATCAATTTAAGACTAGTATTCCTAATAACTAAAATCTCAAGACGTATGTGAATGCCGTAAAAACGGTTCGCTCATATCATACGCCGTTACATGTAGGAATGCCGTCAAAGCGGTTCGCTCATTACATGCCAATATTATTTCATATGTATGCCGTAGAAACGGTTCGTTAATATCAACCATGGAATCGCACCAGAGGCTACGAAACCCTCAGAGGACCATAGGCCCGTCCCGGAGTGGCTAGAAATAATCATATCATCAATATTCCATACTTTCAAAGTCGAGAACGTATAATCATAAATGTATACTTGCCTTAATAAACGTTACAAGATCCCAAGAACACGGTTCGACCAGGAAGCTTGAACCACGAAGAAGACAACGAACGGAAGGGTTTCGACTGAGTTCTTCACAAGAATTTGACCCTAACAACATAAATTCAATAAATCATCAATCCTACGGGAAGAATAATCGTAGAACGCCCGAAAACCCTCTATGACATTTTACCGACACCTTCAAGGCGTCGGTCAAGAACTCGATCAAAACAACGAATCGATACGATCCAACCATGGAATAACAAGGGAAATGATACAATACATCTAAATAATCATCAATCCTTCACAATCCTAAGTTAAATCGGATTAAACGGATTAAATCGAACAAAATACCCAAAATCCCCAAAATTAGATTTGAAAATCTTACGATTCGCTCGATCAAAGGATGTTATCGGACGAATGATTGATGATATAACCCAAGGAACTCCATGGATATGTTCATAAACAACATCTATAGATGATTCACACACCCACATTACCAAGAGAAGTGGAAGAAGGAGAAAAATGGCGAAAAACGCATTGCTGGGCCTTAAATAGCTCGAGACTCGGACCGTGTCGGCCGACACGGTCGTGGCGCGCATTTGGCCGGCAGAGACTCGACCGTGTCCGGCATGACACGGTCGCGGCGCAAAGGGGCCTACCGATAGCGACCTGTCCGACAGCGACTCGGCATGGCTCGACCGTGTCCTGGAACACGGTCGGGCGTGTCGGCAGTCAGTTCGGCCTTATCCGGAAGAGTTCGGCACGGGCCGTGTCGGACGACACGGTCGGGTCCTGAGACAGAAGCTTCCGGCATTTCCGGACGAGTACGGCACGGGCCGTGTCGGACGACACGGTCGGGTCCGGCCGGCACTGATCGGCCAATAACGAGCGGGTGAGCTAAAACGACCATAACTCTCTCGTCCGGACTCCGATTGACTCACCGTTTGAACCATTGGAAAGATAACTCGATGTTCTATAATGTTGCAAAGATTTAGAATTTTTGGAGTTACCAAAAATTAATGGTGATCTAACAAAGTCGAACTCCCACGTGAAAAAGTCGATTAAGGACACGGAATTCAATGAGCGATACCGAAACGAACTCGGATGACAAAAAGTGTAGAATTAATCATTCTCGGATGACGAAACGGTCCCAAGCAAGTCGTCAAAATAGACTTCCGCCAAAAATAGAAAATTTCCGGGGATCAAAATTACGGGTATTACACTTACCACGCTCCCAGCATGCGCAATGTCAGGTCTCGTACACAATAAAGCATATGTGAGGCTACCCACTGCCGAATCATATGGTATATAACTCATTTCCTTTCATTGTTCCTCACTATGAGGACACATCTTCAAGGTAAGTTTTATTCCATGTCGCATCAGAAGGAACCCTCTTTAAGATCTAATCTATATAGAGGGCTTGGGAAAAACTTATCATTCTCTTCGATCTAATCCAGTAGAATCGAATCCCAAGAATATAGGTTTCTTCTCCCAAGTCTTTCATGGAGAAATTACTCGAAAACCAAGCTTTCCCATAACTGAGCATTCCCACATCATTTCCTATTAGTAGAATGTCATCTACATATAGTACTTAGAATGTGATCTTGCTCCCACTAACCCTCTTGTATACACAAGATTCCTCTTCATTTTGCACGAAGTCAAACTCTTTAACCGTCTCATCAAAATGAAGGTCCCAACTACATGAAGATCACATGACCATTTCATGGAGTCTACATCCACCATTGCTAGGTCATTGGTCGTGGGTCGGTCTCTTGTTTATCACTTGGAACCTCGAGGAAACCCAGTTCCTCCAAGTGCATAAAACTATACCTCTTAGGTAATTGAGACACCCTACTAGACCTACGAGGTGGTTGTACTTGTGTTTCAGAAGGTTCGGTTCCAATTTCTTGCACAGTGTCTCTTTAGGAGTTTCATTGTATTCTTCCAAAGAAATACTTCTACTCGCTCCGCCTTCCCGAATGAACTCATCTTCCAGAAGTGTGCTTGTAAAGCAACAACGATCTTTCGATCTTAGGGCATGTAGAATAGATATCCCATCGTCCCAGACAGGAATCCAATGAAACGTCCCTTCGCAGACCTAGCTTCCAACTTTTCCACCTTAGTCTTCTTGACATAGGCGGGACATCCCCAAATCCTAATATGATTAAGACTTGGTTTCCTTCCTTCCTACATCACATGTGGAGTTTTAGGAACGGATTTGGAAGGACATCTGTTCAAGATATACGCGGCTGTCAGTGCATACCCCACGGGTAAATCGGCAAGTCAAGATAGCCTAGCATGGAACGGACCATGTTCAACAGGGTCCGGTTCCTTCTTTCTGACACACCATTTAACTGAGGAGTACCTGGAGGTGTTAGTTGTGAAACTATTCCATGTTCCTTAAGGAACTCGTCGAACTCCGTACTCATATACTTGCCACCTCGGTCCGACCGAAGTGCTTTGATATGATTACCAGTTTGTTTCTCGACTAGGGCCTTGAATTCCTGGAATTTCTCAAAGGCCTCGGATTTATGTTTCATTAGGTATACATAACCATACCTAGTATGATCATCTGTAAACGTAATGAAATATTGATATCCGTCACGTGCTGCTTCCAAAACACTACGTACATCGGTATGGATTAATCCTAGTTTATCAGCGGCTCTTTCATAAGTCCCTATGAAGGGGAACTCAGTCATTTTGCCTTAAAGGCAAGATTCACAAGTAGGAAAGGGATCCGATCCCAATGGACCCATAAGTCCATCCTTTTGTAAACCTTGGTCTGACCAACATGACCAAGTCTAAGATGCCATTTCAAAACTTGATTAGTTTCATCCTTACCTCGTTTCCTAGTCTTAGTATTCACAACGACTTGGTTACTTAGGTTAAGATGATACAGTCCATTTGACAATGTAGCAGCGCCCACAAGTTTGTTTCTAAAATAAATTTGCAGGAACCATTACTAATGAAAAATGAAAAGCCTTTTTCGATCCATGATCGGAAAAGTTAAATGTTATTATTCCCCTTGGGCAAAACAAGTACATCATCTAAAGTCAAAACAAAGCCGGATTCTAAACCCAAAAGAAGTGATCCTATGTCGGTTGCCTCGACACTATGCCCGCTTCCGACTGTGATCATAACTTCTCCAGCTCCAAGCTTCCTACTTTGTTCCGCATCCCGATTCACGGTACAAATATGAGAACTAGCACCGAATCCAGATTCAGAAGTAGAAAATACGATGGCGAACAATTTGTTTCCAAAACTAAAAGTTCTCAGACTGAAGTGCCATGAAGAATCGGGACAGTCTCTAGCCCAAAGGCCCACTCACCGCACTTGAGACAAGCATCCTTCTTCTTCTTGTTCTTTGGAACCATCGGGCCTTGCCCTTACCCTTAAGGTCCTTAGCTTGTGGTCCACTCCGCTTCTTGGTCTTTTTCTTCTTATTCTTAGACTTCCAAATCCATAAGAAATCACAAGTGCACTCCTTCATCCGCGGGATCTTCATCGAGGCGAGCGGTCACCGGCTTGTTCATTAGCCCACTAAGTTACATGCAATCTCATTGCGGTTGAAGTTCATAACAAAGCGTGAGAAGGAATCGGGGAGAGACTGTAGGATAAGGTCGGTTTGGAGAGAAGTATCCATTTTAAAATCAAGAGCCTCCAATCTCTCGATCATGGATATCATTTTGAGGACGTGTTCCCAACCTTCTCACCTTCCTTCATCCTTGCACCGAGCAGCTTGCTTGGATATCTCATATCTAGCGATTCTGTGCTCACCATAAAGCTCGGTTAAGTGAGATAGAATCTGCCTAGAAGAAGTCATTTTCTCATGAGCTCTCTGAAGCTCATTAGACATGGAAGCCATCATATAAGCACGGACTTTCACATCATCCTTAACCCACTTTTCGTGGTTTTCAATCTCTTCCTGATTGGCTCGGGTCCGCACAGAGGCGCCGGAATGTCCGTCTCCAAGACGTATCCCAAAGCCTCTATACCGAGGACAATCATCGATTGCGGAGCCAATCCACAAAGTTAGGTCCCATTAAGGTGTTCTTTTCGAGTAGAATTGCGAGTGGATTCATTGTCATATTGAGAGTTATGTACGCATTAAGTATAGCATTAATTAGTGACTTGTTATATTATGATCGAGTATAGAATTAAGGTCTTTTCTATTCTTGTTACCCGGCTCCCACTATTTTTATCTAATAACACACTCCCATGTGATATCCTAAGTATCGTCGCTCTACTTCATAGTGGTGATCGAGTTCTTTATAAATCTTAATAGAGGGCAACCGAACAGGTTTCTAGTCTATTAATTTTCATAAAGTGGTGTCCAACACCAACCCATCTAATGGATGATTCGATCTTCTTTTTCCCCTTGTTCACTCCCCTCAACCTATACGATTTCTATGGTTCGTGAACAAGTTAAGTTTATACCATCGACGCAATCAGTTTCACAATTGAATCTTATCCGGCAACCTATCAGGTTTCTAGGGATAAAATTTGCTCCAACCGAAGGCATCCAATGCGCTCCCGGTAATTTATCCGTCCTCCCCGAACGACTACCCCGATAACTCGGAAGCATAGCACATCCGGTTTGGATTTCAATTTCCCGAAAACTCGATGGAGGGAAGGAAAACCTTGAAACCTTATAAACTTAATTATTTATTGTGAGAGAATTTTCGCGATTAACGTTACACTTTGCACATTAATCATATTAGCGCGTTTGAGGCATTCATACAATATGAAAAAAAAACATTCACAACCTAGTTGCTACCAACATGTGGTTCATGGACCGTTCCTAGAAAACAAAAACTTCGTAATCTAATTACAAGTCTTCGTCTTGAATCTTCGTCTTCTCGAAATGGATCTTCCTCCGGTCTTCGTCATTACATATAAATTTTACATCGAAAATTGCATCCTAGATACAAACATTTCTAGTAAAATAAATAGGCTCAAAACGGCCTTTACAACCCAATCGAATAAAACGAATGATTCAAATCTAAGTCCACGAACCACATCACCATTCAAAAAGCATTCATCCAATAAATACTATATAAATGGAAAACGTAGAGATACATTGATCCAATCAACAATACGAACCGATCCAATCGATTCACACAATCGGTAATTTGATAACGTTCAAAATAATTCGGTCAACCATAAATATTCCAATTAATCAAATTTCCCTTATAAAATGAAATACCATAAATCATTTTAATCATATTAAATCCAATTTAACATGCGGGAGATTAATTTTCAAGAATACACGAAAAAATCGAGCCGGGGTGAAAACGGGCCAGCATGACCGAGTCACCCTCGGCGACTACCGGCGATCACGCCTGGCTTGGCCGAGTCACGCTCGGAAGAATTCGGCCAGACACGACCGAGGCCTAGGACACGGTCGGGTCGCTGGCGATGACTTGGTAGATCGTTGACACGGCCGTGTCATCCAGACACGGCCGAGTCACTTCGGCCAGACACACCGTGTCTCGACACGATCGGGTCTCGAGCCGTGCTTTGGCCACCTTTGCCGGACACGACCGTGTCACCCAGGACACGGTCGAGTCATTCTCGGCCAAAATACCCTTTTTGTCCAAAAAGTCGTCCGACGACGATTCGGGGCTAGATTTTTGACCGGATATCCAATATTAATATTTTCCGACTTTCATATCTTCAATATAAATCATATTTCCCAGAAATTTAAGATTTATATTTAGACATAAACTTACGAAAAATACAATTATTACGAACGAAAAACATATACCACGATTATGACTAAAATGATTCCAAATCATTCACCATCTAATCGAGCATTCCAAATGCCAATATCGTATATACGATCGCAAGACCTACGCTCCGATACCACTGTTGGGATTCGGTGCCTAAAACGAAGGCCCAGCGGAAGCGGTAAAACGAAAATTAATTCGATCCGAATCCCTACGAGGATCGATCGAGCTACGCATATACGTATATCAAAACGAATAACAAGAGATATAGAAACTCACCCTTGTAGTCCGTTGATTAGATGGATAACCTTCTCTCGAGCTATTCCCCAAGCTTTAGGCGATCTCCTTTCAATTCAATCCGCTCCAAGCTCTTGAATGATCCAACGCCGAAAGCACCGCGTCTCTACCTGCCACGCGCCGGAGAAACGACCGGAACGACAATCACCTTGCTATCCTCCGAGGATACGGCTAGAGCTAAGTGATGAAGCTTCCAATATGAGATTATCACACTCTAAGTGTATAACTCACAACTCTCATTTATTTCTTGATTTTTTTTCTCCAAGAATCACCAAGAACAAGTTGAAGAAGAAGATGAAGATAAGTGTTTGAACTCAAAGTCTCACTTTCTCTCTCTCTCTATGTATCTCACGGATGGCTTATTCTCACCAAGAGAGTGAGAAGTCTTCTCTTCTTATTCAATTCCTTTCCACATGAGAACAACTCATGTTTTAACCCCACCTTGAAAAAGATATCAAATATCTATTCATTAAACACCTAATCAAGATTCCAATTGATTTAAAAATCAAAGTCTTGTCAAGGTGTGGGGAAGGGGGGACGGCCATGATGAAGAAATAGGATGAGTTCGGTTCGTTTCGGACTCCCGTGAGTCCAAACAGATAAACTCCGATTCCGTTCCGATGTATTTATATCGATCAATTAATCCAATTAATTAATCATATCAAATACATAATAACATAATTAATTTCTCCAAGAAATAATTATATTCACGAATTAAATTAATCACCCAGTAATTTATTTAATCCATTAGGCCGTAAATCAATTTATCCAATAAATCGATTTAGACATCCAATGTCCCGAATTAGATATCCAATATCTAATATTCATAATGAGAGAATTAAGCTTGATTCATTCCGTCGTCAATCCTAATGCGCGACTCGGTAGGTCCGTCTCAGTTAGCAATGGGAGGAACCAAAGAGTAGTAGCACCACCTAGCCAGCCTGGCGGCCTACACTGTACCCCAACTGAGAACGAATGATTGGGATCATTCAAGAACCATTCTGTCGTGAATACCAGTATACGTATAAACCCTTCTTTCAAATGTCCCGATCAAGTTATAGGGTCACGGTCAGTCAAACCTTATCTGTACTTGACGCTATGCATGCGTTAATGCAAATCGAGATCATCGAGCTCTCGTGTATCCAATACAACTAGCTCCAATGCTTTGGCCAAAGACTTATGATCTCATCTCACAAGAATCGCATAGGACATATAACCCGCTCACTAACGGGAGAAAGAATTCTATCTTGGTATTCGAGGACTGCTACTTGCCCGTCAAGATGCACGTCGAGGTTGACCCCACCTTCCGGTTTACGGGTCGAACTACTCTAATGAAAATCTTGACGTCACAAGCACATCCCTACTAAATCCTCAAGTCGAAGGTTCACGAATACCTATCACAACCTTTCGATTCCGTCATTGGCTGTCCGAGTGAAATCCATGTGACGAATCGAGGGTGAGTCGGTTCGAGTATACTAATCCAATTAGCATACCTATAACGTGTGCTCCCACTAACCATTAGTGTTCGCGGGCACTCTCCATGTCAAAGAACACGTCATACAAGTCTTCACATAAACTTAACGCCTACCAAGTTTCATCGACTTGCGAACGATTAAGTATTTGAGCTATAAACCTTTCCAGTGCCGACCCCCTTATCCAATAAGGAGTGGAAAGTTTTGTTCTCAAATACACGGACTAGTTTCTATATGTATATTTATGAGTTAGGAATGCCAGTAACTACCAGTAAATAAAGAAACATTCCTTTGCCTTATATAAATGGTTTACATAATTACAAGTACAATGCCCTCACTCAACAACCTCTGAGTGGCATTCGAGGGCATACTCCTAACATCTAACCCTCAAATTTTCGTTCCTACCGTCCCGAAGAACACTCACTGTTCTCGGGGCATATACTTGAAGTGACACTCACTGCGCTTCAAAGAAATCTTTTAGAAAAAATGTCTTCCGCCTCCGCGTCGAAGAAAGCCGCCGGCCAACCCGCCAGATGCCTCGTTCCGTCTCAGTCCGAGCCACAGCCGATGGCGGAAGGTAGCCACCGCGGTCAGAGACGCTCGATCCCACCCCTGAGGTCCGGCCCAAGCCTCTCGCTCGATCAGCTCCGAACCAACGAACAGATCGACGAGGCCATGGCCGTCCTACACGAGCGACGGAGTGCTCTCGACGCGCCTCCCGCTATCACCCCCTCGGCCGTCCGCCGGAAGTCCAAACGGAAGCTCAAGGCGTTACTGGCCGAGCGATCGCCAGGAGGCTCTCTTCCGCAAGAAGAGGCGCTCGCCAGCCGGGGCACCTCTGTTTTCGATCGCCTGGGTAGTGACCCGTCTTGGCGACCGGGGCAGTCCGGCCCCAGCTACGAGACGACGGAGTTTGAGTCCGTCACCAGGAGCTCGGCCTACCCGACTCCCAGAAGGCAGCCCAGCCGTCTGGCTCCCCCTCGCCAAATAGCCGAGGTCGGCAGCAGCGGAGTCCGGAGATCGGTACACGATCGCCTCGGCTCCCGCTCCCAAAGCCAATCCGCAAGCGACCGAGCCACGGCGATGGCCGCGATGCAACGTCAGCTCGAAGACATGAAGGCGCTCCTGGAATCCGGGGCAGGCGCCAAGAAGACGATCGCCGAGCCGAGTGAGCCGCTCGCGGTCGACATCGATCTCGCCCCCGTGCAGCACAAGATCGCTCCCCCGCAAACACCTTTGTACGAGGGGAGATCAGACCCCAAAATGCACCTAAGCAAGTTCAACATCTACATGACCTGGTGTGGGGCATCAGACGCGACCAGGTGCCGAATGTTCCCTATGACGCTGGACGACCTCGCCTACAGGTGGTACACCTCATGGCCACCTCGGTCCATTGACTCTTTTAACGAGCTGGCGAACGTCTTCACAGCGTACTTCGCCACCAGGGCCGCTCGGCCAGAAGGTCCCCATCGCATGTTGCGAATCATGCAAGGGGAAAAAGAATCCGACTCGGACTACATCGACCGGGTAGACGAGATCATCCTCAACGGCGAGCCCATAAGCGATGAGATCGCCCTCCACACGGTCCTAGCAGGATTCCATGGTCTTTCGCCTATGTTCAGGCATCTTACGAAGGACCAGCCCTCGACCTACACGATCTTCCGAGCTAAGGCCGCAGACTTTCTAGCCAGGCAAAGGCTTATTCTTAGCCTAGGTGTAGCGCGATCGGCACCCGAGCGACGATCTACAGTCTTCCAGCCCGATCGCCATTATCAAGCTACATCACCGAACCCGGAGGACTCGTTCGCCATCCACAGTTCACCATCCAACATGATGGACTAAGGCACGAGATCGCCTCCACCACACATCATAAAGCCATGGTCCTGGTAGTCGATGGAACCGGCTGCTTCGGCCATGCAAGGTCCCTTTCGGCCAAGATCGCCCGCCCTTCGTTTAAATACGAGGCCGGCGTAGTCTGAGGGCCCTCCAAAATTAATCAGTGGACATGATCGCCCGCCCTCAAAGGATCATCATATAACATGGTGAACCTGGACAATGCGACGTGCCACAACCCCCGTCTCAACATACACCGTCGAGGTTCGCCATCCCCATGGTGGGCCGAGGTGGAAGCAGAGCTAACGAGCCACGAAGGTGGAGTTGATTCATCCGACGCTGCCCCACGCAAGGACTCTTCTAGACCAAGACCGCACGCCCTTCGTTTAAATACGAGGCGAGGCGCAGCTTAATAGAGGACCCTCACAATAAAGTGAGTCACGAGACACTCAATGTCTTCGCGCACCAAGACACGGTCATGGAGTCGGTCCATCGAACTCCGTGACTGTGCACGGTTCCTCAGCGACGAAACAATCAAGTTTCTACGAGGGATCGGCCAATGTTGTTTTTTGCAGGTACAAGACTGAAAGATAGCTAGCCAATCGACCATGATCGCCCAAGTCCGAATCCAAAGTCAGCTCAACGGTTCGCCCGTCCTCATCTTACACAATCGCCAGCAAGAACCACATCGCCCCATGTCTTCAACACCGGAGCAAGCTTGGGGGCAATTGTTGTGTCGAGAAATATACTCTCCGACCGGCGATCGCCTCGGAGATCGGACGACCTAGCCATTGCCGAGCAGCCGAGGCAGAACTGCCGACCAGAGATCGGGCGGCCTAGTCTCAGCCCCGCAGTCAAGATGTATCGGCCGACCGAAGGTCCCAGGACAAGTCCCGGTGCCGAGCGATCGACATCAAATACGATCGTCTCTCGGTACATGGCGATCGACTCCTGGCGACCGACTAGCGGACGATCATCTCTCGGCACTTGCCGACCGACCTTTGGTGACCGACTGATGTCGACCCTCAGCGACTGGCCGATGCCGACCCTCAGTGACCAGCTAGAGACGACCGCATCATGCCGATAGTCATCCAGTCGGCAAAGGCCGAGCCTCAGGACTGAACCCACGTGCAGAGCCAAGACAAGATCCGCATATCACGGATCGTTGACCACAGCCTGTCAGCATCCGTCCACCAGCCGACAGGCCCGCCGAAAGTTGTCAGTAGGACCGCATGTGACAGTGACTCCGGACGCGTGCTGGCTCCTTATTGGACAGCACAGCTGGCTGCCAGCAGCTGCATTGGACTTTAGGCAGACTGCCCATGTGACCTTTAGGACGATCGCCCCATTATTATAATGGCCGGAAGGCGATCGCCCGCTAGGAAACAAGGCTCCTCAGCCCCTATAAATAAAAGGCAGCCTGCACTTGGATTTCCTCCTGGCATTATCGCGATTTCAGCACATAACACAGAATCATTCCACAGCACTTGGCTTTCTCCTACTCTTGGCAACAGCTATCTTTCGGTTCATTCTTCTCTCTCCGCCTCTCTCCTTCAGCAGACGATCGGTAGGGACGAAGAACACCGAGCTTCGCTCAAGAGCTGGATTAACAGAGTCTTTTTACACTCATTGTACTTAGATTCTCACATTAATACTTGTATCCACGAATATTTGTATTAATAACATCTCGCGAGAGCATTCAAGCCCGGGCCTAACAAACCCGGCAAATCTTGTGTTAATTCATATCTCTCGGAAGTGCTCCCGCAAATTTTGTTTGTTGTCCGTCCATTCCAGCAGTATTTAATCTTCGGATAAATATTTTGGGCAACAACACACGTGACACATATTCAGCACAAGAAAAATCCCAAAGACATAACCATTAATGTAAAAATGGGGCCGCGGCCTCGGCCAAAATGTTTTAATAGAAGTACGTGAAAGTATAAGTCGATACCATGACATTGCCCACGCAGGGGACTTTAACCGAATACAATAAAACAATTCAAATTCCGATACTCAGACAATATAAATGACCCAACATAATTAAAGACTCGAGCCTCATAATCATGCCAACCCATCCTTTGTGTGCATGTCCCGTGCCTACTCCTCAGCTCTCCCGGTACCTGAAATGCATAAGACGCATTTCCCCCATTTAAGGGGTTAGTATTCGAATAGCTAGTGCAAGTACACAATTACACAACATTATATACAAATACAATTTTTACACAATCATCTCAATCAGAAATCATTTGCCATAAATATTCCGGAATACTACATTGGCAATCAAATCAGTTATCAATTCATCACGATATCACAAAATCACAACTGGTATCCCGTGGCGGTACCCCTTAGTATCGACCCCCAGACATCCCGTCGAATGCTCCGGGTGGGATACCACTTATGTGGCTGTACCCCTTAGTATCGACCCCCAGACATCCCGTCGAATGCTCCGGGTGGAAGTTCAATCACACACGCACCCAAGTCCACTTCCGCTGCCGTACCCCTTAGTATCGACCCCCAGACATCCCGTCGAACGCTCCGGGTGGAAGGAACACAACTCACGCACCCGAAAACCACAATTCATCATTCATTTCGAAAACGTAACATACATAACAAAATGTAATACATGTACTTGCCTTGGTTAACACGACGTGAAGGAAAACGGTGAACAGAAAGGTTTTGGCCCGAATAGTCTTCACTAATCTGATCCTAACACAATAATGATATGCAATTAATCTCAAAATTACGACAACGTAGGAATACATCCTAATTCTACCCGCTGGAATAATTCGTCGAACATTCCTAGGGTATTGTCGGGTATAAGTGATGAACAATGGAAAAATCGGGGTTTAAAACCACAAATCCTCAAGAAAACGAAGGATTACAAGTATACGATTGAATTCTAGCAATAATCCATGATAATTCGGATTAAAAGAGTCAAATCACAAGAATTCCCCAAAATTTCCCCAAAATCTCAAAACAAGGGTTTCAGGGATTCTTACCTCGATTCAGATGGCGGAAAATGTTAAGAACTTGAAGAATTCGTGCAAGAAATACAAGGATGATAGTGGATGATGATATTTAGTTGAAATCAGTCCTAACCCTCGTCTGGAATCGCCCAAAGCCGAAGAGAAGAAGTAATGATGGAAAATGACGAAGTTGGGTTGTTGCTGTCCTTTTTATATCAGACAGGCTTAGCGCACTCTACGCCCAAGAATTAGCGTGCGCTAACAAGGTGTGGAATGCAGTCAGACTTCTGTCCTCCCATTAGCATACGCAGGCTAACAAGATTAGCGTGCGCTAACGTTAGATATTAGCGTGCGTTAACACTCAATTAGTGTATGCTATCTGGTCCAGTACCGAAATACTGAACCTTCTGCCCAGTCCGCTGAAATCGTTAGCGCACACTACGAACTTCAAGTTAGCGTACGTTAAGCACACACCGATAGCGCATGCAAGGAAACCAACAGTCCAGTACTGCTCAGTACACTGCAAAGCAAGGCCAGAACCCAGAAATATAAACACGGAATATTCAAGACGACGGAGTTAAGCGTTGAAAGAAAATACAATTCCGACCATCGGAGAGTTCGTAATGCGACAAAGAAAGTGAAATTCCCTAAACTTATAGGAAATTACAAAAATGGCCCAAGTGCCCGAAAATCATGATACGACGTCGGATTAACAAACCGAAAGTCTCAACACGACTGACTCAACCATACGAACTTATGCCAACCAAGAAACAATGAAAACGAATGAGTTTACGAGAATCGAACGTACATGCGACAAGATATAATTTAAGATGAAATTATGCAAAAACATCCTCGAAACTCGTCCAAACGGAAAAACTCCAAGAACAAAATAGGTTCAGAATTTCAAAGCAGTAACAAGCGAGTCGATTGAAATGAACATACAACAAAATTAGAAATTACCAAAAGTAGAAAGTACGGATATTACATTCTCTCCCCCTAAAAATAAGTTCGTCCCAAAACTTACAACGCGAATAACTCGAGGTATCTCGACTGCATACTCTCTTACGTCTCCCATGTGGCTTCCTCGGATCCATGCCTCGACCATTGAACTTTAACCAAAGGAATGGTTTTGTGCCGAAGTTGCTTCACTCGACGCTCTAAAATCTGAAGCGGCCTCTCATCGATGGTAACGTCGGGTCCCAACTCGATCTCTCCAAAATCAATAATATGGATAGGGTCCGGTACGTACTTCCTAAGCTAGGAAACATGAAATACATTATGCACGTGACTCAGGGACGGCGGCAAGCCTAACCGATAGGCAAGCTCTCCAACTCTCTCTAAAATTTCGAACGGTCCAATATATCTCGGACCAAGTTTACCCTTCCGGCCGAAGCGGTAAACTCCCCGTGTCGGCGACACCTTAAGCAAGACATGATCTCCCACCTCAAACTCCAATGCCCGGCGACGCGTATCGGCATAAGAATTCTGCCGACTCTGGGACGTCAATAACCTATCGCGAATCAGAGCAATCTTCTCTCTCGTCTCAACTACTATATCGGGCTCGGTACCAATCAGCTCGGACGCATCGTCCCAACACAACAACGATCTGCACCTCCTCCCATACAATGCCTCAAATGGTACTATTTTGATCGAAGCGTGCCAACTATTGTTGTACGTGAACTCGATCAACGGCAAGTGCGACTCCCAATCATCCTTCCAATCTAAGGCACAGGCTCTCAACATATCCTCTAGCATCTGGATCGTCCGCTCTGACTGCCCGTCAGTATGAGGGTGGTAAGACGTACTGAGTCTCAACTCAGTCCCCAAAGCTCGATGAGCAGCCTGCCAAAAATGTGATACAAACCGGCCATCTCGATCTGAAACAATACTCCTGGGAGTCCCATGCAATCTCACGATCTCTGCAATAAATACTCGTGCTAGCCTCTCCGGCCCCCAAGTGTCCTTAATACCCAGGAAATGAGCTGATTTGGTTAGTCGATCAATAATAACCCAAATCATGTTCATTCCAGTCCGAGTCCTAGGCATCCCGGTAATGAAATCCATAGAGATGTCTTCCTAATTCCATTCTGGAATGGGAAGTGGTCGTAGCAACACCGCGGGCCGCTGATACTCAATCTTAACCTGTTGACAGGTCAAACACTTCGCCACAAACTCGCCAACGTCCATCTTCAAATTGCTCCACCAGTAGTTACTCCTCACATCCTTGTACATTTTGCTCGTACCAGGATGTATGGAGTAAGGCGTAGTGTGAGCCTCACTCAAAATCTTCTGCCTCAACTCAATGTCATTCGGTACACATAATCTGCCGCGAAATCTAAAAACCCCATCATCCTGAATCAGAAACCCAGGGGCTTTCCCCTTCTTCACATCCTCCCTCAACTGGACCAAACACGGATCATCATACTGTTTCGCCTTGATATCATCTGTCAAGGACGAAGTGATCTCTAACGTACATAACTGACCCTGAAATCTCTGAACCCAAACCTCGATATTCTGACAAATCAAATCCCGCAGAAACCTGCTCTATGGTGTAAGTACCTCTAACATCTATAACGCCATCAGTTTCCCGCTCAACGCATCAGCCACTACGTTAGCCTTACCCGGATGATAAAGTATCTCGAGGTCGTAATCTTTAATTAGCTTGAACCACCTACGCTGCCTCACATTCAACTCTTTCTGACTGAAGATATACTTCAGACTCTTGTGATCTGTAAAAATCTTACACGACGACCCATAGAGATAATGCCTCCATATCTTTAAGGCGAAAATGACTGCAGCCAACTCCAAATCGTGCGTGGGATAATTTACCTCATAAGGTTTCAATTGGCGGGACACATAAGCAATCACCCTGTCTCTCTGCATCAAAACACATCCGAGCCCAAGGCCCGAAGCATCACTATACACCACGAAATCCTCGTTCCCCTGAGGCAATGCTAAAACGGGTGCGGTAGTCAATCGTCTCTTCAACTTGTCAAAACTATCCTATCTGTCTGTAGTCCACTCGAACTTTTGAGTTTTCTGGAGTAACTGAGTGAGCGGTCTAGCGATCTTAGAAAATCCATCAACGAACCTACGATAATAGCCTGCAAGTCCCAGAAAACTTCTCACTTCCTTCACATTCTTAGATGGTTCCCATGCCACCACCGCCTCTATCTTCTGTGGATCTACCCGAACTCCCTCCACTGAGATCACGTGCCCGAGGAACATCATTTCCTTGAGCCAAAACTCACACTTAGAGAACTTTGCGTACAACTGCTCAGTTCTCAAAGTGTCCAACAGAATCCGGAGATGTAAAGCATGCTCCTCTCGACTCTGGGAATAGATAAGGATGTCGTCGATAAAGACGACTACGAATTTGTCCAGATACTCGATAAAAACTTGTGACAGTTGTGAACATAATGCCTCAATTGTGATTTAACTTGTGACTGGGATTATGAACATAATTCCTCAATTGTGATACGTGAAAGTCGTTATGGACTTATTATAGAGATAATGATAGAGCTAAGCGATAAGCTAAGTCTCCAACGCATTCAAAAGGTCTGATGAAACGTGGGCTTAACTTGCCCCTAAATAATTCCAGCAATGATAATCGCAGGTTGATGGTGCACAGTTGTCCTTGTTTTTCTCGAATATAGACCCAATGTTCTTATTTGTTAGCTCACATTGCAGCTCCACTTGTGATGTCAATCTACATAATATGTGCTCCTGGTGGTCTTTCCGCTAAGAGCGTCAGCTACCACATTTGCCTTCCCTGAGTGATATTGGATATCCGCGTCGTAATCATTGATGAGTTCCAACCACCTCCTATGCCTCATGTTTAACTCCTTCTGCGTGAAGATGTACTTGAGACTTTTGTGATCCATGAAGATTTGGCACGTGGAACCATATAATTAATGTCTCCAAATCTTCAAAGCATAGATCTCACCAGCAAGTTCTAAGTCATGAGTGGGGTAGTTGACTTCGTAAGGTTTCAATGGGCGCGACGCGTATGCGATGACCTTACCGTGTTGCATCAGAATACAACCTAGTCCTTGTTTAGAAGTGTCGCTATAGATAACGAAGTTGCCCGTACCTTGAGGAAGCATTAACACTGGATCACTCATCAGCCACCACTTGAGTTCGTCGAATCTCTTTGACATGACTCGGTCCACTCGTATTTGGTAGTCTTGTGGAGAATTTTGGTTAGAGATTGATAATGCATAAAGGCATATCTTATGATGTTCGATTAAAAATTGAAGTCAAGGTAAGAATAGGAGGTGAATTCACAGAAGCGCCCACTAAATTCTTATCAGGGCTTGGAAAAGTTCATATTTGAAAAAAAAAACGACGAGTGAAGAAAATGGGAATTTGTTATAAATGCGCTCGTTGGGATTGCTATTCGAGATGTCGATCTTTAGAAATTCCTTGCACAATCAGAGAAGACAAAATCAAGTTCATTAAGGATGGCCTGAATAAGGAATCATTCGATAGTGTTCTAATGACGCTTGAAATGCAGTCTAGTAGGTATGTGCAACATGAAATTCTTTGTTTGAAAGAGATTTATATTTGAATATGAACAACATCTCGAGAATCTGATGGTAAAGGACACTGTTTGCCAATTTATAAGAAAATTAGATGGAAGCTCATCCTGACTCATAGAAGGCATTGAAGTTGTTTCTGAACATAAAATCAGAGGAAGCTGTGTCACAATCACGACTACTGTACATTCACATGAGCGTTTACTTTTTAATTTTGTCATTTCCATTAAAGTTTCTCTTTTCAAATAAAAAAATAGTGACATGCAATAAATGCATTCAATATTCTAACGAATACGTGAAGCGCAATTAACGCGTTTACTTTTTCACCGAATAACTTAAAATTACTATTATTGTTTTCATAATCCCCCCTAATAAGTTAATTTAAATAATATTTCACCCTCAATTTATACTTCTATAAATATTATCATTTTTTCTGTCACTTTACACCTTAAATATTTCTAGCAAACACAAAAGAAAGAAAGAAAAAGAGATGGAAGTAACCTCTGATCTTAAATTTTTAAGTATCTGCATTTTCTATGGATCTAATCCCGGAAAAAGTAGTGAAACCATCACTACAGCATATAATCTTGGTAAAATATTAGCTGAAAGGAATATTAAGTTGATTTATGGAGGAGGAAGTTGTGGGTTGATGGGGTACGTAGCAAAAGGTGCTTATGAAGCAAGCGGTCAAGTTCAAGGTATCATTCCTAGTGCTCTTACTGAACCTGCTGGAAAAACAATAGGAGATGAAGTACAGGTGTCCAACCTAACTGAAAGGATGAATCTCATGCTTGACAGGACTGATGCTTTCATTGCTTTACCGGGAGGGTTTGTAACACTTGAGGAAATTTTTCACATGGTGTCTTGGTCCCAGCTGAACATCCATCAAAAACCAATAGGATTGTTGAACATTAATGGATTCTATGATGGATTGTTAAGTTTTCTCGACCATGCAGTGGAACAACATTTTATTACACCGTATGCACGCGGTATTCTGATGTCAGCTTCAAAAGCTGAAGACTTATTAGATATATTGAAAGCATATGTTCCTAAGCCCGATCCTGCAGTAGCTCGAATTGAGTGGTCAAAGGGAAAGAAACGGAAGCTGAATATCGACCTGAACCTCTAAAATACCTTATCCCTTGTCGTTTTACTAGTTTTTTTTTTGGTTTGTGTTCCATTCTAGTTGATCGCTTTTGGATTGTTGTGATATCATGTGATATCTTTAAGTATTATTTTTATTTTTATTTTTGATGGCAGAGTCAGGAGACTTCTCGGACTCTATTGAAGCGTATCTTGGTTGTGTGTTATACTTAATAGTATATGATTTTATTTCAACTTATGTTCTCAAAATAAATTCAAACAACATGAAAAAGTACTTCAAAACATAACACTTACTTGTACAGGGTATGCGAAGTCGGTGGATGCTTGACGCGCTTGGAATGATTGCAGTGTAGTCGAAAATATATTTCTTCAAAGATATTATTCTTGAAAATATGTGTAGTTGCCTCGCTTTTAGACTTAATTTTTTTTTTGAAAAAGTGTGTAGTTCGATTAACCTCTCTCTGATACCATCTATTGTAACATCCCCAAAATCTTGGGTAGCTACAACGTTGTGGATCCCTCATGGGACCCACCAAGCTAGGTTATTCATTTTTACCTCACAAAAACTTTTGGTAAAAATAATAATATTGGAATTGATAATAAATTTTCATCATACGAACAGGAAAGTTGAAGTACACACGATTTTAAAATTTAATACATGCTCTTTATTTTCGAAATAATTTCCAAGGAAAATTTAACTCTATCCAGTCGCCGTTCTCAAGCATGCCCCGTCCCTTCGCATTCCCAAGCCTGTATTTCTGAAGTTCCTGCCACTGGCAAGTATAACAATACCAGCCCATACCCGGGTCAGTCATAACACATTACAACAATATGCTCATATGTACGAATTTTGCAGTTCTAAAAGTATCAGCTAACAACACAATCACATATACATACAATAACACATAAGCACCTATCCCCAATATACGGATAGTGCAATTTCTACCACCCCCAATATCCGGGTGCAAACCCCCAATATCCGGGTGCGGAACAAACGTTCGTTATGAATTTCTCTTTGTTCCCACTGGAACGGCATAACTTTGCATCTCTTCACATTCATCACATAATACACAAATTCACAGCATCACAATTGGCACAACATAATCAGTACACAATGAACACATAAAATTGCAATAATGCTAGGGCCGAGCAAGTTGAACGAACTTGCCTTGTGAGTCGTCGATAAGATGATTCCAATTAAATCTCTAGAGTTCGGCCGTCCGCTCCTATATAAGGTATCGATCTCCTAATAATAATATGTTATTAGCATTATGTTAAGACGTCTCAATTTAATTTAATGGCTCGCCCTTTATTTTATATTTCAACAAAATCATCGTCTAAAAATTAAATGCATTGATAAATAGCTCTTAGATATCATCCTTGAATATTTTTAAAAGTATTTTCAACAATTTATAATTTAACTATTACTTATGCTGTAATAAATCAAACAATAGTCCTTATAATTTATTTAACAAAGTAACTTTGAAAATAATTTCAATGTATTAATCTCAAATATTCCCAAAGATAATACTTAATAACTTGAGTTGAAATAGAAATCCATTTCTTCCATTTCAAATATTCCTTAGAATAATTCTGGAGATTTTATATAAGAACACAAATTCATTTATTCCGGTTTAATTATCTTATAATTGCATATATAGAAAATGATACTTAAAATTGCCGTTAAAATATAAGTATGTCATATGGGCAGATACGTAGTTCGATTGTTCATAGTGTCTGTTATCATTAAATTATTTAAGTTTAATTAACATGGAAACGTAGTCGGAAATTTTATCATTTCCAAAAATTAAAACAAAAATAACTAAATATATATAAATACGTCAACAGAAAAACGCACGAAATGGAATCAAAGAATGATTTACGGATCAAAAGTTATTCGCGATTTAATTTACGTTTCTACACTTAAAATCAGCCTTGACTTGTCCAAAATAACTCAGTTTTACATATCTACATGATGTCTGATCTGATATTACAAAAGTTAATATTTTAGATATGTATTTTATATACAAAATGCACAAATGATATATCAAGAAGTACTTACGGATTGGTACATAATCGAACTCCAAGATAGCACCTCGATCTGGATTTTAGAAATTCACTGGGGATTTTAATCAGACAGGTTCCAGTCAGTATGTCAGGAAAGCTGGTCTGACTCGCCGGTAAACGACCCCGTATCGTTGGAAGAACGGACTCCTCTCAAAAATATAAAGATGTATATTTATAAATATTTAGTTTCTGTATATAGTTACATAAGTTGTGAGTATAAATAAATTAGGAAATGACTGTATTTATAGGACACAAATAGGTGACCAGTCAATTTGACACAGCCGCCCTACGTCACACAATCCTGGCCGAGCCACGTGCGCGGGCCCTACTGAGTCACTACCGGCAGCCATGGCCGAGCCACGTGCGCGGGCCCTAGCGAGTCACTATCGGCCCACCCGGCCGATCCGCGTGCGTAGGTCCCGCCCGGAAGATTCCTGGTGCTCGGCAGTTGGCAGTCTCCACTAAATCGATCATAACTTTTTCGTTCGGACTCCGATTGACTCGCCGTTTGAACCATTGGAAAGCTAACTAAATTCTCTACAACACTTTAATTTTTAGAATTTTTTTAACTTCTAAAAAATCCTTGGTGATTTTTTTCAAAGTTGATACTTGTCCACGATACTTCCCAGAAAATGTCCAAATATATATTTTAAAAATGATTATGTAATAATACCACAATAATTCATTTAAATCAAGATATCACTTTTATAAATAATTTCACTAATTATTGACATATAATAGTATTTACTTTATAATTTATATAATGTAAAATATTGGGATTTTACACCATACTCTGCCTGATATGCGGTTTCATGCGCATATTGAAATAACGGATCTTGTCGGCCTCGGTCCTCACCTGATCTTTCACGAATCCTAATTGCTGATTATAAGTGATGATGGCCTGAGAAATAGGCACATCCTAAGGTGTAGCGGTGAAGAACTCCACAATTCTGCGCTCCTTGATTGGCGGTTCACTAGTACAAATATGCCCTTTACTGACACTAAAATAGTGTAGTGTCAGTAATTATTTTTACTCACACTTTATAATTGTGTCAGTAATGCTAAAACCAGAAAATACTGACACTAATTTTAGTGTCAGTGATACAAGTGTCAGTAAATACCGATACTAAAATAGTGTCAGTAATTATTTTTACTGACACTAAAATAGTGTCAGTAATTAGTTTTACTGACACTAAATATTAGTGTCAGTATGTTCTGGCTTTATCATTACTGACACTAATATAAAGTGTCAGTAAAAATAATTACCGACACTATTTTAGTGTCAGTATATATTCAAATTTGTGAAAAAAAAAATATTTTTATCTCAATTCTGTTTTTATTTTAACTACATTTTTTGGTTTATTTACATGAAAAAAAATTACCATAAATTAAAATTATTAAACAGACAATTCACTTATAAATGCATTATTAAATTGAATAATCAACATCAGTCGATGAGCAAACACCAAAAGATGTTTTAGGAAGTAAATGAATAAAACATAAATCTCTGAAGTCAAGATGAGCAAACAAAAAAAGACATTGCGCAGCAACAGAGCATAATACTAGATGATCCAACACAATAGCTAAGACACCAATAGCAGCATTCCAAAAAAAAAAAATAGATTACACCCTCACATACTCCACGCCAGCTGCTTCAGCAAGAAGTTGGGGTGTGAGCCAATGACCGTCCTGACCACGCAGCAGCCCACCGAAACCGGAGATTCTCGGATTACCGAAGTTGGGGTGTGAGCCAATGGCCATCCTTGTAACACCCCCAGATCAAACCGGGAATATTACACGCCGCAGACCCTCTCCGTGAGGATCCACCAGGCTAGACATCAAAACAACACATTACATTACATACCGACGAATCAAAATAACAGACCAATAGACCGATTTGGTCTTTCGTCACTGACTTAAAAATCAAAATACATAAACTCATCCAGACTCATACCCACACAAGGGTAAAATACTTGCAACAACGAACAATAAGACAGCGGAAAAGACAATACAATGGAATCCGACTAACTGAACCCAAAACTGGCCTTCGTGTGATTAGTATCATTCGTCTTTCATCATCCCTCGTGCCGATCCTGTGTCTTGCTCCCGAAAACCTGCATGTACCTGGACACAATACCGATATCCACCCCCGATTACTGGGGTTAGCAAAACTCCACTGTTTCGCTAGTGCAAGTATAAAGTGCAAATACGAGCCATACACAACACATTCCGAGAATATAACGAAAGACTTCCCGAGATATATTCGATTAAAAATAGTTCAAGTCCCAAAGGTAAACGAAGCAAGTAAGCATTTTGAAAACATTTCCAAATCTCGGAGTTTTGAAAACATCAAAATTTAAAAATGTTCTTAATTCCTCGAAAGCCATTTAGGTCACAAATTTCAAAGTTCATTTTTCAAAATACAAATCCGTTTAACAAAACACGGGGTCCACGACCCAACCATTCCGGTCACAAAACACAGGTCCACGACCCGATCATCCACTTCAATTCACTTACAAGCACACATTACACATAACACATTATTCCTATGCCATTCTAGCCAAGCACCAAGACTCGATATATAATGTCTCACGACCCCAAGCACAAAGCATTGTGATCCTCCTGACAATATCACAATTAACGAAAACATCAACGTCATCCTCAAGATGAAAACCACAATCAGTAACCCGCGGCCGTACCCCTTAGTATCGACCCCCAGACATCCCGTCGGACACTCCGGGTGGGAAACCACTTCCGCGGCCGTACCCCTTAGTATCGACCCCCAGACATCCCGTCGGACACTCCGGGTGGAAGTTCATCCACACACGCACCCAAGTCCACTTCCGTGGCCGTACCCCTTAGTATCGACCCCCAGACATCCCGTCGAACACTCCGGGTGGAAGGAACAACACACACACACGTTCCAAAATCACAGTTGCAAACCACAAGCCTCGAAGGTCAATCACAGTATATATAGTCGAGGTACCTTACTAGAATGGCTAGTTCATCCAACATATACTCACGACCAAGTAATGATACGATTCACAAAGAAGCACAAGATTTCAACAGCACCGAACGACACAACTAATATCACTCAAACTCACATATTCATCCATAAACACGTGACTCCAAGCACATAATTTGACAAAAGAATTACACTTTACATTTACCAACGACATAATCATACGCAATGACATCACAAGAAAGTAAGGTGATTCTATACTCGACACTAGCTCGCATATTCAACTAAGCACATTAATTCCCGACACACACGGGTCACCTTTACAAAAAGCATGATGGTAAATATTCCGATTTCTTTGAAAAATGGTTATTAATATTTATTTAGCACATGTCGACGATTAACAATCATAATATCCACAAAACACGTAATGTATGGGCAAGATACTTGCCTCGAAATCAATTTGTGAATACTCCGACGAAAGCGGCTCGGCCGAAACAACCCCAAAATAGTCCCGAAACAGCCCGGCCAAAACAGCCCCAAAACAGTCCCGAAATAGCTCGGCCGAACCAAATTTAAACAATTTCCAAAACCGACCACCTTCGCGAGAAATCAATAACAACACAATCACCATGAGAATAATACCGCTACGAATCAACAACACTAAACGAAATCTCAATCGACACTAAGAAACTACAAGGGTTCAAGGGTTCGTTCCAAGAAAGCCAAAATCATGTTCCGGGTGAAACGAAATCGATAAACGAGTTACTAATCCGTATATTACAACCAATACAACAAGAATTACATGACCAATTCATCATAATCGGCCCAGAATTGAAATCAAAAGGAAAACCCCCAAAATAGTTGAAAAGGGATTTTTTTGAAGAATTACCTCAATCCGACGAAGAACAATGGATTAGATGTTGTTAAACATGATCAAGACTTCAAGAATATGATGATAATCTTCTCAGGGATTGAAATCCCCATCAAATCGCCCGAAAACCGAGAGAGAGAAGTGAAAATGGGCTGAAAAACGCGACTGTCCTATTTATACCACTGGACAAAACGGCTCAGAAAACGGCCAAATTAGAGCCGTATTCCAGCGCCGTGTTATAAACGACTCAGCAAAAACGGTGCAAACAGCGTCGTATTCCAGGGCCGTATTCTGACAGTGTAGACTTTGTCATTATGACCATAACTTCTCCGTCCGGACTCCGATTGACTCGCCGTTTGAACCATTGGAAAGCTAATTTGATGCTCTATCACATTGTAAAGTTTCAGAATTTTTAGACTTTATAAGCGCCGGTGGTGATCTTTCAAAGTCGACCAAATGCACAAAAACGATACTCCTCGACAAAACAATAATATTCAACATGCAACGAAACACTAACGGACAACACCAACGATCCAAATCGAAAACGAGCACATAAAAAAGCAAGACATACTATTAGCTCAACTTACGCAACGATAAGTCGTACCCAACGAACACCACAACACGGTACATCATGCCGTACCCAACATAAGGGAAAATCTCAAGAAATCGCCAACAGAACAAAATGAACGGCGCAATCGACAAAAGTTCAAAAATAACTGGAACCGAGAATCTCGGGTATTACATTCTACCCTCCTTAAAAGAAGTTTCGTCCCGAAACTTAAAACATGAAACAATCCAGGCAGAGCAACTCTAGATGACACATGATTCCGCTAACTTGAAGATCTGGAAAGACGATACGAAGGCAACCACCCTAAAATTTTGGGAAATTACAAAATGGCCCAAACGTCTGAAACATCACGATAAGACAACGTATAACCAAACCGAACTTCACAAAACGTCTAACAAGGTTAAACGGACTTATGGGGAAATACGAACAACAATTTTGAACAAGATTCGCAAGAATCAATCTCAAATGCGGAAAAGTCGCCAAAAAGCACGGAACTCAGCAAAACGACACCGAAACGAACTCGGATGTCAACAAGTGTAGAATGAAACATTCACATAAGGACGAAACGGTCATAGGCGATCTGTTAAAACGGACTCCTGCCAAAAAAAAAATTTTTTACCGAAAATCGAAAATTGCGGATATTACATCATATCACCTTTAAAAGAGGTTTCGTCCCCGAAACCTAAACAACGAGAACGAAATGCTGGAATAGCGACCTTCTCGGCCATATCTTCTTGGTCCTGCATCTGATATCCATGACCAACTGTACCGCGGTCACGACCGCATCCTCT
The DNA here is from genome assembly GCA_033398695.1 of Orobanche coerulescens. Lineage (NCBI taxonomy): Eukaryota > Viridiplantae > Streptophyta > Magnoliopsida > Lamiales > Orobanchaceae > Orobanche > Orobanche coerulescens. The sequence goes on from CM065812.1 coordinate 85,488,718, forward strand.
GTCCCTCGGCATACTAAGCGGATTCTCACTCGATACGATGCCACAACTTCGCAAAAATAACATGCTAAAGTATCAACTCAGCACGACAATATCACATAAGGTAACTACTAACAACTCGATAAGAAAATCCACGAGGTATTCTTTTAAATGATATCATTTGAAAATCCTTGGATTTGTGTGCTCTTCAAAGTAAAACTTTAAAAGTATTTTTGGTACCTCAGGTTGCTTCATCAAAACTTTTAAACAACAGACTTTAACCGTCTCATTTTGAAATCATTGGCTAAATAATATTTTACGTGCAACCGCATTGTCAAAATCACCACGCCACTACACACCAAAGATTACGTTAAATAACAACAAGGTAGCCACGCAAGGTCATCAAACCATTCGTACATACTTTAATCAATACAGAAACTTTCTCAAATTCGAGTTTGACGTTTACATCGAGTGAGATTTTAATCTTTCAATATATATTTTTGAATATAAAAATCGTATTGGTTTTTGAAATAAAATATTTTTATGATGTGAAAGATTTTTGAAAATCATGTACTCGAATTATCTGAAAATACAACAATACGTTAAAAATCATTTTGGAAAATCCCCCCAACACTACATGAAAATCAACGATGGTAACATTTTACAAAATATCTACATGTACTTTAAAACAACTCTTTCAAATACCATCGAGGTTTTATTTGAGAATCCAAGGCTCGCCAATTCCAAATAATTTTCAAAGTATACATGGAGCCGCCGATTAATCCAACCGTCAAAACTTTGTGAAGTTTCCAGAAAGTGTTTTTGAACACACACACAGCAGACATAATTTATCAATTCATCAAACACAATCAAATATCACCTAGCAATACGAAAAGTCTTAACACACATTCACGCACAACAGTTGTTATCACTAGACACCACGTAGAGAATACAACTACAGGTGATTGGCCGCAAAAGTTAGACCTAACGGCTAAAATGCGATTCCATAGCCTCTCGCCGGAGTTGATTAGCGCTACAACAAAGATTAACGTCGCTAAACACGCCACGTTAGCGTAGCGTTAGGCTCGTATTAAGCCTGTGCTAACTGCTCTCATCACCAACACGATTGCAAACATATACGAGGTAATACTAAACTCGAAGGTTACAAATAAGCAACAACATACGAGTCTAAATGTCATCGATTCACATAATTATAACATCTCACAAGCAACCATCAAAAGAAAATCATCTTACAAAAACGAAAATTTTACTTCTCAATAAGGAGGACTATCTCAACACATACATACCGATGGACTCAACATTCACGTTACTATTTTAATAATAAACGGCACCACCGCTCAACAACGAGCATCATCAATACGCATCTTCGACCAACAATCATGAAACCGAAAAGTTACAAACGAGTCACGTCTTGAGTATATTTTGTAGACCTTATTTGAGTTAAAAACTCGAGTTTTGAAAACTTATAGTATGAGATGAAAATGAAATATCGGTAGTTTGAAGTCTAAAATTTTCGAACTTGAGGTCATCATACAAAAATCAAAATATTTCATCCCTTGGAGAACATTTTAAAAATTTACGTGGCTCCCCGGAAGCCTTCGAAACTAAAAAAAATTCCAAGGTTGTTGCTCTTGCAAGAAAAACAGTTCATACAAGGATACATTTGGCAATATCATTCTTCATTCTAACACAAAACGGGAATTAACAATTATATGTCACTTACTCACGATGCACCTTCAAATACTACTACATAACACAGAATCATACAGGCTCGTATAGCTCGTGGTACAACATGTAGTAGGGAGACTTACATCCACAGATCGCACGAAGATGATGGCTGCACCTTGATACTAATCACGGCCGACATCCTAGACGACGCGTCGCGACACGACTCAGTCAGACAAAATCTGACAATACAAGACTCAACAAAACATAACTCGACCCGACAGCCTAGGTTTCCTCAACCTAAGGCTCTGATACCATAAATGTAACACCCCCAGATCAAACCGGGAATATTACACGCCGCAGACCCTCTCCGTGAGGATCCACCAGGCTAGACATCAAAACAACACATTACATTACATACCGACGAATCAAAATAACAGACCAATAGACCGATTTGGTCTTTCGTCACTGACTTAAAAATCAAAATACATAAACTCATCCAGACTCATACCCACACAAGGGTAAAATACTTGCAACAACGAACAATAAGACAGCGGAAAAGACAATACAATGGAATCCGACTAACTGAACCCAAAGCGCCTTCGTGTGCTTAGTATCATTCGTCTTTCATCATCCCTCGTGCCGATCCTGTGTCTGGCTCCCGAAAACCTGCATGTACCTGGACACAATACGGATATCCACCCCCGATTACTGGGGTTAGCAAACTCCACTGTTTCGCTAGTGCAAGTATAAAGTGCAAATACGAGCCATACACAACACATTCCGAGAATATAACGAAAGACTTCGAGATATATTCGATTAAAAATAGTTCAAGTCCTGAAAGCGAAACGAAGCAAGTAAGCATTTTGAAAACATTTCCAAATCTCGGAGTTTTGAAAACATCAAAATTTAAAAATGTTCTTAATTCCTCGAAAGCCATTTAGGGTCACAAATTTCCAAAGTTCATTTTTCAAAATACAAATCCGTTTAACAAAACACGGGTCCACGACCCAACCATTCGGTCACAAACACGGGGTCCACGACCCGATCATCCACTTCAATTCACTTACAAGGACACATTACACATAACACATTATTCCTATGCCATTCTAGCCAAGCACCAAGACTCGATATATAATGTCTCTCGACCCCAAGCACAAAGCATTGTGATACTCCTGACAATATCACAATTAACGAAAACATCAACGTCATCCTCAAGATGAAAACCACAATCAGTAACCCGCGCCGTACCCCTTAGTATCGACCCCGGACATCCCGTCGGACACTCCGGTGGGAAACCACTTCCGCGGCCGTACCCTTAGTATCGACCCCGGACATATCCCGTCGGACACTCCGGTGGAAGTTCATCCACACACGCACCCAAGTCCACTTCCGTGGCCGTACCCCTTAGTATCGACCCCCGGACATCCCGTCGAACACTCCGGTGGAAGGAACAACACACACACACGTTCCAAAATCACGGTTGCAAACCACAAGCCTCGAAGGTCAATCACAGTATATATAGTCGAGGTACCTTACTAGAATGGCTAGTTCATCCAACATATACTCACGACCAAGTAATGATACGATTCACAAAGAAGCACAAGATTTCAACAGCACCGAACGACACAACTAATATCACTCAAACTCACATATTCATCCATAAACACGTGACTCCAAGCACATAATTTGACAAAAGAATTACACTTTACATTTACCAACGACATAATCATACGCAATGACATCACAAGAAAGTAAGGTGATTCTATACTCGACACTAGCTCGCATATTCAACTAAGCACATTAATTCCCGACACACACGGGTCACCTTTACAAAAAGCATGATGGTAAATATTCCGATTTCTTTGAAAAATGGTTATTAATATTTATTTAGCACATGTCGACGATTAACAATCATAATATCCACAAAACACGTAATGTATGGGCAAGATACTTGCCTCGAAATCAATTTGTGAATACTCCGACGAAAGCGGCTCGGCGAAACAACCCCAAAATAGTCCCGAAACAACGGCCAAAACAGCCCCAAAAGCAGTCCCGAAATAGCTCGGCCGAACCAGCTTCAAACAGACCCCAAAACCGACCACCTTCGCGAGAAATCAATAACAACACAATCACCATGAGAATAATACCGCTACGAATCAACAACACTAAACGAAATCTCAATCGACACTAAGAAACTACAAGGGTTCAAGGGTTCGTTCCAAGAAAGCCAAAATCATGTTCCGGGTGAAACGAAATCGATAAACGAGTTACTAATCCGTATATTACAACCAATACAACAAGAATTACATGACCAATTCATCATAATCGGCCCAGAATTGAAATCAAAAGGAAAACCCCCAAAATAGTTGAAAAGGGATTTTTTTGAAGAATTACCTCAATCCGACGAAGAACAATGGATTAGATGTTGTTAAACATGATCAAGACTTCAAGAATATGATGATAATCTTCTCAGGGATTGAAATCCCCATCAAATCGCCCGAAAACCGAGAGAGAGAAGTGAAAATGGGCTGAAAAACGCGACTGTCCTATTTATACCACTGGACAAAACGGCTCAGAAAACGGCCAAATTAGAGCCGTATTCCAGCGCCGTGTTATAAACGACTCAGCAAAAACGGTGCAAACAGCGTCGTATTCCAGGGCCGTATTCTGACAGTGTAGACTTTGTCATTATGACCATAACTTCTCCGTCCGGACTCCGATTGACTCGCCGTTTGAACCATTGGAAAGCTAATTTGATGCTCTATCACATTATAAAGTTTCAGAATTTTTAGACTTTATAAGCGCCGGTGGTGATCTTTCAAAGTCGACCAAATGCACAAAAACGATACTCCTCGACAAAACAATAATTATTCAACATGCAACGAAACACTAACGGACAACACCAACGATCCAAATCGAAAACGAGCACATAAAAAAGCAAGACATACTATTAGCTCAACTTACGCAACGATAAGTCGTACCCAACGAACACCACAACACGGTACATCATGCCGTACCCAACATAAGGGAAAATCTCAAGAAATCGCCAACAGAACAAAATGAACGGCGCAATCGACAAAAGTTCAAAAATAACTGGAACCGAGAATCTCGGGTATTACAATCCTGACCACTCCACGCCATTGAAATATTTACATTCAAAAACATGTATCATGGACCCACAATGACATGAACGTTTAATGAGTGCCTTGCAAGGAGGACACTGCCCAGGGTGACATGGCAGGGGGCAAGGATGTGTACATGCTGGAAATCTCTTCTGAAAGACGAAGACCATAAACAAATAAGAAAAAGACCAATGAATTCAGTATGTGATGACATCAAATAAAAGTTTCTGACAATCAGATGTATCGATATGTTGAAAGTGGTAGGCTTTGTGAGATAGATTCTTCTAAACTCTAAAGTGGCAGGCTTTGTGAGAAAGGTGCCAGAAGAATAATAACCAAGCCATAAAATTATGTCCAAAATAAGAGAAGCAATCGGATAACTCAATGGTTTTGTTGGAGTCCATAACTCAATTGGTATGAGAGAGCGAGCAAGAACTTACCTTTTCACAAGGGAGATTGCACTCTTCACATGATTCGCGATTTTGAAGAATGACTTTTAAAGGCATGGCATACATAAGTACAATAACGATTGCCACAAGGGAGAGGATTTCCGCACAAATTATCACAAGAAAATTGCCCTATTTGAACAAACCATCGAAACAGACAGAAGGGCGATAAACTATGTAATCAATAAATCATGGAAATATCCTCATAGAGAATGAGAATTGTATGACTAATCCCCACCGCCGGAAGGACAGATCATTTTGACTACAAGAAATAAAAAAAAGGGCGTAATTACAAAGTTAAAAAACAAACCATCCTCTCTGCTCCAAAATGATAGCCAACACAAGACCTCAGCACAAGTTCTGGACAAGGAGGACATGAGGACCCAGGAGTCGCATCACTCAAATGATTCGACTTCTTCTTTTGGGGTTTCAAAGTAAATTCAGGAAGAGGAGGTGGTATAGGCCCATGGCATCTACATATGACATTAGAAAATAGAATTGATGATGCAATGCACCCCAGGGGAAGCTACTACATGAAGCACAAGTATTAAGGCAAACCTTAATTTGAATTTGTGGCCACAAGAGTACTCTTCGTTGCAAACTAGACGACACGGGGGGCAAGCACCATAATGGCACCTGTGTGGCTGGAATACATAAACAAGAATTATTTCCAAACAAAGTTGTACACAATTAGTAAATAAATTTAGTAAGAATTCACAATCAACAATGAAATCAAAATTTGAAAATCTTGTCTAATAGTCCAAAATTAACAATAGAGTGGTGAGTATGTGGAGACAAACAGTCCTTTCACAACCTTGCAAATTGACCCATGCCCGCACAGAGTAGCTACACGACATAGTTTCCGGCACTTGGGAGGTTTTTGTTCATTCTCCGTGCCACAAGGAACCTGATCACAAGTTGAATTAGTGGTAAGAAAATAGTACTAAAATTTCATACTATATCCATCGCGGAACTATTCACATTTTCTTCCAACTTTTTTCTATTATTCTCAATTCACATTAGTTTCCATGATAATATACAGCATTATCGATATATGATCACCAAGACGTTCTATGTGCTCATAATATACGGATAGATGTTCTAAAGCAATTAGGTTTACACATGTTTAAGAAATGCACCAATATGACGACCCAATCAATAAAGAGGGTAAGTTGTTCAGTAATTACGATGAACGGAGATTGTTTATTGACAAAAAGTGTTACTATGCAATCACCCACTAGTAAGCCTTCACACAGAAAGCATGACAGTTGGTTATATTAGAAATTCTAAGATAACATGACAACATATGTTCCATTCATGACTTGTGAAGTGATTTAGTGCTTACAAAACTTTGGTTACTGCTGTATAAACCAACGTTCCAATTTCTAAAAAGAGAAGATAGAAAAGAGGACAACGTCTTAATTGTTTTATGGAAAAGAGAATCCGAAGCTTGACAAACCAATGTGTTAACTACAAAGAACTACCAATTAATGCTAACCTCAAAGCTGTGTTTCTCCACATGAACATGAAATTCTCACCATCAATGGACAGGAGCACAAGCACCTCTACGAAAAATATGACAATAATCATACGCCATTATGTGGTGAGAAGAAATATGCATTTGACAACCACATTAAATTATGTGGACCTCCTCTATGCATGTTGTGCATGAAAAAGAACATCTGACATCACTGTGTACACTTTGTTAATATTTTAATTTAATTAATTCTTTAATTTAATAGTGTCCAGAAAAGCTGGGCGATATTTTAATTCAACCCAAAGATGCAATGCCAATAAGAACCCTATGTTTATTAGTTAGAGAAAAAAGATGCATATTCCATCTCGCCGAATCCCGTAGACTAGAGTACGGTTCACAGAATCAGTTGGCATCACTAATATTAAACTCGTTGCAAGCGCGACATATCGGGTAGAGAATCAGATATGGGAGATTGAAAGCTCTCATCTTCGAAATTCCCATATTAGAAAAAACTACAGATTAGATACACCGAAAGGGCTAAAACCCCCATCCAACCAAGTAAATATATAACAAATAAAACAAAGATGCAGAAAGAAATCAAGCAACAAAACATGATTTTTAATCCTTGATTCCAAGATCAATCACACTTACTGGAGTCAACTCTACTCCAGAAAATTTTGAGGTAGATAATATATGATAATCTTAACTCCCACAAGAAAGCTTGAGACTGTAACTCAAAAATCAATAACACTTACTGGAGTCAACTCTACTCCGTCCGAATTCACATATCTGGTGTATTCATCCCAATCATTCCCTCTACCATCAAATCCACCTATAGACAAATGGACAGGTTAGGCCAACAAGAAGACTACACAAATAAGTGTTCCATATCTATAAGTGGCATAGAGTATCAACACTCATAATTGATATTCATCAACGACTATAAACTGGAATACATTCAAACTACAATGGATTTCTGAATTTCCCATACACGCCTTACCACTATAATAATATGCAGAAGGATATCCATTAGGAACATAGCATATTGTTGGATCCATAAAATCAGGTAATATAAGTGTTACGGACCGATCCGATTGAATCCCATTAACATTGCTAGAATTAATGGATGCCTGCAACACAAATCCCAATACAGAACACATAATTAGCCCAGCGATAAAGCTTCTAAATCATCCAAAACCTGTAGAATTACTAGTACCTTTTTGGTAGCATCTGGGTTTTCAATAGTCTTTGTCTGAGAGTCCAGAGATAACTTCTGCAGTAACTCTGCAGCTTCTATAGAAGAAGAGGTGAAGGAATACAGATTTCTCCGCGTAACTGATTGGCAGCGAAGGTAACGGGCCTAGAACTGATCTAACTTCGATCGACTTAAAAAAAATCAAGAAGATGATATTTTATATGGTCCATGCCACACGAAACCACGTCTAAGAACTTGGTTAAATCTATAAGTAGAATATAATGAAAAGCAAGAAGAGTACAAACAACCATTTTATCATTAAAACCAAATACATGTTAGAATAAGATTAAGTAAATCAAGACCAGAAAGAGATTTAAAGAAAACCTGTTGTAACTGGCCGTCACTTAGACTCACACAAATCTCCCACCTATCATTGACCTTAGTTATCCTGAAACATGAACAGGTAAGGTTAGCTAGTTCCTCCAGGTGGGCAAGAAAATTGTAAACAGGCAATTTCATAACAATCACCTTGGAAGTTTAACGTCTTTAAATTTTTCAGCCGATTTCAAGTAGAGATCAACATAATCAGGAAACGACTTTATTTTGCTACAAATATTCTCTCCATTTAATTCAACTTTTTCCATAGTCCTCCCAAGGCATCCAGCTATGTCATACACTCGTTTTTCATCAATGCAACAACATCATCTTCTAGATGTGTCATGTTGAACTTTGCCAAGTCAGGCTTATAGGTGACCTTTGTCCAATTCTCACTCGCTTTGCATTTTGTCCAGAAACTATAATTCTACCTAGCATGAAAAAGTAACACAACCACTACAGGTAACACACTAACACCATTGTATCACAGTTGCCGTACGGAATAACATTTCACATATGATTGATATACACTAACACACTAACACCCTCTAATGAACATAAGATTGATATACACAACCAAGATAAACGCCAAAAACAAATACACAACAAAGCCCATTCAAGAAACAATAGAGCCTTCTAATGCCCCTTTATATAAGTATATAAAGCCCTAATATACCTGCTCATACTTCTTCAGCCGCTGTTTCGACATTGAACTCCATCGAGAATATATTAGTTAGCTTGGCTCCATATCCATATCCGCCAGCTTAACCCACATCTCAGTTTTTAGAAAGCCACCAAACATGAACCTTCAAATTAAATCACATAAACACACACCCTTCAAACATCATAAATCTGACCCAAATCAGAAAAATTATCATCCCATAACTTTAACCCTACCTTGAGCCAAAAATTTAAAACTCACATGAACTGAACCTACATATTTCCCTTTCCGTAGACGCCGTGTGCGGCCAAAAATTAGGGCCAAAACCCGAATGTCAACTGCCGACCAGGAGCCTGAAACCCAGCAGGCCTGTTTGTGACCCTGTGTCTCATCGTCGTGCGGTTGTAGACCTCAACAGGCGCCATTTGAGTTCGACGTCGTGGTACAGTCGGGAACCGGAGAGGAACCCTAATATTTTGTCAATTTGCCTCAGCCTCTGACCATCGCGATGTGCAAAAGTGAATATATGTGCGTGTACAGGTGTGTGTGCGCTTTGATTCAGATTTAGCATTTCTTGAGTGTGTAGAAACAGAGAGATCAAGATTTTACAGAGAGGGAGAGAGAGAAAAAAGGCCGAAAATCATAGAGAGGGAGAAAGAAAAAAGGAATCGACGGGAGGAGAGAGTGAGGAATATATATTTCTAAAATATAACTAAGTCAGTATCTTGTGATACAATTATGTTAAAAACAAAAAATGAGTCAAATGTATGAAATTACTGACACTTTTAATAAAGTGTCAGAAACTAAGTGTCAGTAAATGCTGTTTTTGTAGTAGTGGTTGACAATATTTTGCTTCCATAGCAGCCTTAAATTCCTCCCAAGTGGCCTGGCGGTCTCTGGGCATCACAGCCTCACACCATTCCGCAGCTTCCTTATCCAGGAGGTACTGAGCAATATGTACCCTCCTGTCATCGGGACAAGCTACGGCATCAAAAGTCCTGCCCAACTGAAAGAGTCAATTCTCCCAACCGAGGGAGTCAGAAGAACCAGTGAAACGAGGGGGTGCATCTTAGTTACTATCTGAAGCCATTTAGTAGCTTCATCCTCTGGAGTCGGGGGCGGATTTTGGCGTCCACCCTGTGCTATCTGAGTGAGCTGGGCTACCAACTGCTGAAGTACGGCAGTAGCCCCGACGTCGGCATTATTACCCGACGACACTGAATGAGAAGCCGAATCCATAGAGGACTGAGAAAGTGAGCCTACCTCGTTATTAGCACCACGACCACGGCCTCGGACGCGTCCCCTAGCTGGTGTACCACGCCCTCTCAACATACTGAAGAAAATAATTGAAAAGAATAAGATCAGAAAAAATCACAGTTTACAAGGTTGGTATGACAATTCACAATTTCCAAACAGTACGAGGTATAAATTACAGGAATATAAGAGTTCGACGAGACTTACAGTCACGGGTCGCACGAAAAGACGGTAGCATGATGATATTAGGCTCAACGACTGACTCAAACGACTTAACTGACAGACCCAAAATTAACCAACAGCCTAGGCTTTCAAAACCTAGGGCTCCAATACCATAAATGTAACACCCCAATTCTCAAATGGGACATTACACGCCGTAGAACCCTCATGGGGTCTACCAGGCTAACACGTGACACATATTCAGTACAAGAAAAATCACAAAGACACAACCATTAATGTAAAAATGGGGCCGCGGCCCCGGCCAAAATGTTTTAATAGAAGTACGTGAAAGTATAAGTCGATACCATAACATTGCCCACGCAGGGGACTTTAACCGAATACAATAAAACCAGTCAAATTCTGATACTCAAACAATATAAACGACCCAACATAATTAAAGACTCGAGCCTCATAATCATGCCAACCCATCCTTTGCGTGCATGTCCCGTGCCTGCTCCTCAGCTCTCCTGGTACCTGAAATGCATAAGACGCATTTCCCCCATTTAAGGGGTTAGCATTCGAATAGCTAGTGCAAGTACACAATTACACAACATTATATACAAATACGATTTTTACACAATCATCTCAATCAGAAATCATTTGCCATAAATATTTCGAAATACTACATTGGCAATCATATCAGTTATCAATTCATCACGATATCACAAAATCACAATTGGTATCCCGTGGTCGTACCCCTTAGTATCTACCCCCAGACATCTCGTCGAACGCTCCGGGTGGGATACCACTTCCGTGGCCGTACCCCTTAGTATCGACCCCCATACATCCCGTCGAACGCTCCGGGTGGAAGTTCAATCACACACGCACCCAAGTCCACTTCCGCGGCCGTACCCCTTAGTATCGACCCCCAGACATCCCGTCGAACGCTCCGGGTGGAAGGAACACAACTCACGCACCCGAAAACCACAATTCATCATTCATTTCGAAAACGTAACATACATAACGAAATGTAATACATGTACTTGCCTTGGTTAACACGACGTGAAGGAAAACGATGAACGGAAAGGTTTTGGCCCGAATAATCTTCACAAATCCGATCCTAACACAATAATGATATGCAATCAATCTCAAAATTACGACAACGTAGGAATACATCCTAGTTCTACCCGCTGGAACAATTCGTCGAACATTCCTAGGGTATTGTCGGGTATAAGTGATGAACAATGGAAAAATCGGGGTTTAAAACCACAAATCCTCAAGAAAACGAAGGATTACAAGTATACGATTGAAGTCTAGCAATAATACATGATAATTCGGATTAAAAGAGCCAAATCACAAGAATTCCCCAAAATTTCCCCAAAATCTCAAAACAAGGGTTTCAGGGATTCTTACCTCGATTCGGATGGCGAAAAATGTTAAGAACTTGAAGAATTCGCACAAGGAATGCAAGGACGATAGTGGATGATGATATTTGGTTGAAATCAGTCCTAACCCTCGTCTGGAATCGCCCAAAGCTGAAGAGAAGAAGTAATGATGGAAAATGAGGAAGTTGGGCTGTTGTTGTCCTTTTTATATCAGACATGCTTAGCGCACGCTACGCCCAAGAATTAGCGTGCACTAACAGGGTGTGGAATGCAGTCAGACTTCTGCCTCCTGTTAGCGTACGCAGGCTAACAAGATTAGCGTGCGCTAACATTAGATATTAGCGTGCGTTAACATTCAATTAGCGTACGCTATCTGGTCCAGTACCGAAATACTAAACCTTCTGGCCAGTCCGCTGAAATCGTTAGCGCACGCTACGAACTTCAAGTTAGCGTACGCTAACCACACAGCGATAGCGCACGCAAGGAAACCAGGAGTAGCGTGCGCTACTCGAGCGGCGATCGATCTTGCTCGATTACCGCTGCGAGAGCCAAAATCGAAATGCAAAGCAAGGCCAGAACCCAGAAATATAAACACGGAATATTCAAGACGACGGAGTTAAGCGTTGAAAGAAAATACAATTCCGACCATCGGAGAGTTCGTAATGCGACAAAGAAAGTGAAATTCCCTAAACTTATAGGAAATTACAAAAATGGCCCAAGTGCCCGAAAATCACGATACGACGTCGGATTAACAAACTGAAAGTCTCAACACGACTGCCTCAACCATACGAACTTATGCCAACCAAGAAACAAAAAAAACGAACGAGTTTTACGAGAATCGAACGTACATGCGACAAGATGTAATTCAAGATGAAATTATGCAAAAACATCCTCGAAACTCGTCCAAACGGAAAAACTCCAAGAACAAAATAGGTTCAGAATTTCAAAACAGTAACAAGCGAGTCGATCGAAATGAACATACAACAAAATTAGAAATTAGCAAAAGTAGAAGGTACGGATATTACAGTTTTATGGTGATATTTGAATTGTTGTTTTTTATATTTAACAAGTGTTATATATAATAAAATATAAAATAAACAGACGTATGCTTGTCGTATCGCACCCTAACATTTTCAAAAAACCGTATCCCCGCACCCGTATCCCCCCCCACCTGTGCAACATAGATCAGATGTTTATGAATTATTATTGAAGTTGTTTTATGATGAATACCAAATGAAATGGTATTTATGGGCTTGAAGCCTCAAGTAGCCGTTACTGCCTAATGACTTTAGCGTGCACTAACACACTTTAGCGTTACTGCCTAAGAAAAATTCGGCACAATTTTGGTATCCGGTTCTCATGGGAAGAAAGCTCTGCAACAAAGCTCAACTGAAACCTGGATGCGACATTCCAGTCTCTGATACCACTTGTCACGGGGTGCGGCTCACTGAGGTTCAGGTCGTCGAATTTGTGCAGCGGATCATGAATCACCCGTGCGTCTAGGAGACTTCCGAGTCTCCATCCGGCTACCATCAACGAGATTTCATAGATTACCAACATTAGAGATATCATGCACTGGTCCATTGTGCTGCGTAAAACGCTAGGCACCCGCCTGTCCTTTGCCTCCGACCAACTAAGGGCTGGTATCTCATACCCTTCAAGCTTAACCCGCAATGGCACACGGCACTAAGGGTCACTCGTGTGCCCGAAGTGCAATTCCTCGTGCTCGACACTCACTCAGGACTTCCTAGGTGCAGTACCTTGGCGCCCTTGAGAGTACCTCACCCGAGACAGACAACCTTTTAGATCTTGGCTTAGATTCATGCCATTAATAGATATTTGCCCCTCATGATGTTTGGGACTACTTCGCATACCGACATATTACCTTCAATCCGCAATGTGGTGTTGTCTCGCAACCACATGTACAAGCCAACGATCCCCCGCAGCATAGCCGGAACCGATAGCTAATGCTTACGAGTAAGCTCACGAGGCGTATGATTTAGATGAGTGCCTCGATTGCCCAATCGACATAGAGGAAGTGTTATATGGCCGACGGCATCCCTCCGATCACACTAGAGCCTCCATGCCAACCTTAAGCCCAACGCAGACCACATAGGTCCTACGCCGCCCTAACGGTTTCCAACTCGCTTGGGAACTCCTCGCACACTTCGAATGCTTAGAGTTGGCTCCCTAGAGGCCCCCCTTACCTATAGGAAGATTGCACGCTTGGTGCTCGACAGCACGAGGAAGACTGGCCGCTTGCCCACCATTGCCCATCTAAGGACTGTCCCCCCTATAATAGGCTTATAAAAATAATGCCTTGTAATTGCACTAGACATTGATTGGCCGAGGAAGCACATCGGGTGTAACTCCTTCATCAGAACTCCAAATCCTTATACTCTTGAACCGTAGAGTAGCTTACGACATTATCTATAAGTCCTCAAAGTTTCAGCCCCATCCAATACTCGAGGAGTGAGGAATTGCCTCTGCAATATTCTGAAACTACTACAAAGCCACTGCACTGCAACATCTCGTTCCTTTGCATCGTTCGCTAATCAAACGGAACTGTCTAGCTGTGAAACTTGGTGGAGATCTTTCCAACACTCTAAGAAACTCCCTATTACTAGCATTTCACGAAACTATTCTCCTAAAGCCCTCTGCTCCACGACACAAGGTCCTGCTCGCGCACGGACACCCTCCGGACGCCGACCACTGTCGCACGTCCCCAACCTTATTCGTGTCGCAGGGCAACTATCCAACATAATCCTTTGTAAATCCGGGGCAATCCCGGGTACTCCGAATAATATGGAAAGCGCCCTGTGACATCCTCCCCCTCTCGATCCGTTGACGTCCTCGTCAATGCATGCACACCCAACCTGCTCTATGTACATGCGCTGCCCATCTCATCATGAAAATACTTGGGCAACGAACCCGTCACTCTACCTCCATCTCCTCAACTCTTGTGCTTCAGCACAACACTCATAGTTCCATCAAGTGGCCCAACTTGAGGAACGCGTGCATGGCAGCTCGGTGATCGCAATTTCCCGCCGCTCACTCGGCATCTCTTGCGCATCGCGCATTCAAACTTATCTCGTAGGGATGCAGTGCACGCGATCAAAACACTCTCCCTCCTCCCGGATGTCGCCTCTCTCTCGGCGCACACCCACTCAAATCTTGGCAGGAATCATTCTCTCCATGCCTCGATATAACCAAAAACCAACCGATGGTGTCAGATCGCCACTCTAGCTCAAATCAAGTTACTCCCTCACTGTCAAGTCTGAGACTAGCGACAAGTTCTCCGAATTAAACCGGGTCGATTTGCCTGAATGTCTAGAGTACATGATACTTCTAAGAGTGCTCACTAACACCAAGAACCCATCCAAAAGAGCCTTGCGCTCCACTTAAAATACCACCGCGGCTGCCCTCTCAAATACGGATTCCGAATTCTATCAAGGACGAGCCAAACCCAATCTGAAACTCTGTAAGACAAGTGCCCTCTAGCACAAGTCGAAAGAGGCCTGCACGGATGCTCATAGATCACTAAACTCTCGGCCCTCTGGCCACCGCACTTCTACGGCAAGGAGCTTGAAGGTTGTGCGTGTGATCAACGCACCCTCCCCCGCTCGAAGGTGATGCCTAACTCTCGGCACACCGCGTCACCGGCCTTCAGCCTGGCGTGACGGAAACTCGCGGGTTGGTCTCGCTGGTCCTCTGACTCAGACGAAGACACAAACCCAGGCCCTCTGGCCTAACTCGTAACCTGGCCGTCTGGCCTTATTGCTCAACACACAATTGTGTACTCCGTACGAGCACACCTCATCCGGCTTGCTCCCATCAGAAATCCTTCGACCAATAGGTCCCATTAATTGGCTTCCAAATCACTTCCAAGAACAGCCATCTCATAATCGCTCACATGTGTGTCCAGAATGGACACACCTCCTCGGTAACCAAGGAGCCCAATGCTCCATATAACTCGGTCCCTTTTAGAAAGTCCCTCAACCACAGAGCCCATACTCTAGGCTTTAGAATCCCTTAAGGAACATCGTTCTCGAATCAGCCCATTTCGTCTCGAGAGTCTGGCCCTCCCCCACTCATGTTGGAGGCCAGACCCAAATCTCTTATCCCTCGTAGACTGCTGGGACATGCAACACCACACTTGGAGCATGCCCATTCTCATATCTACCCGATTCGAACCAGGAAGACTGAACACTCCACTCTTGCAACTTCCGTGGTGACTGTGTTACGATTGCACCTCATGTGCGAAAGCGCTTTGCGCATACCAATTCAAATCTCATGTAACCAATGCACCTTAAGTGCTATGACGCGTGCGCGCACTAAGATTCAGCCCAAGTTTTTCACCTGAACGTGCTGTGATGGTTTCCCGCACTAAAGTTATCGTACAAATAGGTCTAAAACCCAAATCACCTCTCAATCTGCAGCGCTACGCAAACATGGCTGCAACTTGGCAGACGTGGCTACTGCACACCACCCGACTTACCAGCATGTCTCCTTCTAGGATATCAAGATGTCTAATAAGCCCATAAAAAGGTTAACACCGATTCTGATTGGATTGCACCAACACCGTTACTCGTGCGTCCGCAATTTACCGATGAGGATGTTCACCTCACATCCACCAAATGCCAACCGTACTCGCAGAGAATAAATAGTCATTAAACACGTCGTAACCCGGGTACTACCATTCGCCGAAATCACTAATGCCAACAACTCGCACCGAACAAAGCTTTCGAACATCACTGACAGAAACCGAACAACCAGGGTACTACCATTCGCCCAATTGTAAAGCCAACTCGAGGTACTACCATTCGCTCAAGTCCCATTGCCAACTTAATTCTCAACTCTGCCGCAATACGTAAGAACGCACTGCAAGCCCTTCACTGAAATGCCACTACAGTGGCTAATAAGAAAAATTCAGCACAATTTTGGTATCCGGTTCTCAAGGGAAGAAAGATCTGCAACAAAGCTCAACTGAAACCTGGATGCGACATTCCAGTCTCTGATACCACTTGTCACGGGGTGCGGCTCACTGAGGTTCAGGCCGTCAAATTCATGCAGCGGATCACGAATCACCCGTGCGCCTAGGAGACTTCCGAGTCTCCGTCCAGCTACCATCAACGAGATTTCATAGAATACCAACATTAGAGATATCATGCACTGGTCCATTGTGCTGCGTAAATCGCTAGGCACCCGCCTGTCCTTTGCCTCCGACCAACTAAGGGCCGGTATCTCATACCCTTCAAGCTTAACCCGCAATGGCACACGGCACTAAGGGTCACTCGTGTGCCCGAAGTGCAATTCCTCGTGCTCGACACTCACTCGGGACTTCCTAGGTGCAGTACCTTGGCGCCCTTGAGAGTACCTCACCCGAGACGGACAACCTTTTAGATCTTGGCTTAGATTCATGCCATCAATAGATATTTGCCCCTCACGATGTTTGGGACTACTTCGCATACCGACATATTACCTTCAATCCGCAATGTGGTGTTGTCGCGCAACTACATGTACAAGCCAACGATCCCCCACAGCATAGCCGGAACCGATAGCTAATGCTTACGAGTAAGCTCACGAGGCGTATGATTTAGATGAGTGCCTCGATTGTCCAATCGACATAGAGGAAGTGTTATATGGCCGATGGCATCCCTCCGGTCACACTAGAGCCTCCATGCCAACCTTAAGCCCAACGCAGACCACATAGGTCCTACGCCGCCCTAACGATTTCCAACTCGCTCGGGAACTCCTAGCACACTTTGAATGCTTAGAGTTGGCTCCCTAGAGGCCCCCCTTACCTCTAGGAAGATTGCACGCTTGGTGCTCGACAGCACGAGGAAGACTGGCCGCTTGCCCACCATTGCCCATCTAAGGACTGTCCCCCCTATAATAGGCTTAGAAAAATAATGCCTTTTAATTGCACTAGACATTGATTGGCCGAGGAAGCACATCGGGTGTAACTCCCTCATACGAACTCCAAATCCTTATCCACTTGAACCGTAGAGTATCTTACGACATTATCTATAAGTCCTCAAAGTTTCAGCCCCATCCGATACTCGAGGAGTGAGGAATTGCCTCTGCAATATTCTGAAACTACTATAATGCCACTGCACTGCAGCATCTCGATCCTTTGCATCGTTCGCTAATCAAACGGAACTGTCTAGCTGTGAAACTTGGTGGAGATCTTCCCATTACAAGCATTTCACGAAACTCTTCTCCTAAATCCCTCTACTCCACAACACAAGGTCCTGCTCGCGCACGGACACCCTCCGGACGCCGACCACTGTCGCACGTCCCCAACCTTATTCGTGTCGCAGGGCAACTATCCAACATAATTCTTTGTAAGTCCGGGGCAATCCCGGGTACTCCAAATAATATGGAAAGCGCCCTGTGACACGGAGGCATAGCATGAATACTTATTATATCAACTTGAGCATGTAAACATATGACTGCATGTAAAAATATACTGATACTTGGTATGAAAAACATGTGACTGCATGTTAATCATGTACTAATACTTGGTATGAAAAACATGTGACTGCATGTTAATCGTAAATATAACATATCACCTATAAAGTCCAAATAAAGTAATTAAAATTGACAAGTAATAATTCCCACATGAAATTGAGATAACGTGAATGCAAATGCTTGAAATGCTTATCCAATAGTTTTATCCTTGTACACTTGATTTTCGTAGCCTACAATTAAAAGACATGTATTTTAATATATGTGAAAATATAAAATTAAGTGAGATTTGAAAATTTAACTATTTGTGTTGAATTGGGGTAAGAGCAGATCGGGCCATAAATAAATAGGATTGGACTAGAAGTAATAAAATGGGCTGGGGGGTCTAGAATTAATGGACGTGGGCTCAGAAATTAAATGGGCAATAGATAATTAGGATTTGGGCCTGATGAGTGGCCCAATTGAGTGGAATGTAAGTGAGCCTAATCCTTCAGGGCGTGAAAAACAAATCCCTTTTCTCCATCCGGTTCTCTCCCTCACTTGCAGTTTCTGAAAAAAATTCCTCGATGTGAAGATCGACTCACGCTGCAACGATGGCGGCGGCGAAGATTGTGGTTTGTGTCTGAATTCGCCTCGATTCAAGAAGCCGGGTTAGATTTCTAAAAATCTGACTCCACGCACGGCGGAAGGAAGTGACGGCAGTGGTCTCCGACAAGGCCTATCGGCGACTCTCCACGATGCGACTGAAGGCGTCGACGCGGCGGAGAGTTAAGCTAGTCTCGGCCGCAGAAACCAGGTTCGGATACTGATCCTATTTAAATTTTGGGTTCTGAAATTGGGATTGTGAAACTTTGAATGATTTCTGAAATTTTAGGTTTTGGTGTTTCTGAAGCTTGTGTGATTGTTTGAAGATGAAGGGATGAAGGCCGAAATAAATTTCCAGCGACGACTTCAGTTGAGGAAGGCGAATACGGGAGAAATTTCTTTGTCTATTGAAAGGATAGGTGTTAGAGGTAGAAGGCCCTGTTCTTTTGGACTTATTTTTCGATTTTGATTCGATTGATTCGGTTGATTCGATTCGAGTCCATTGATTCGATTCGATTCAAGTCGATTCGATTCGAGTCCATTCGATTGATTGATTCGATTCAATTGACTCCGTTCTTCTTCTTATTATTATTATTATTAATCTTAATTATTATTATTTTTATTATTACTAATAATATTACTATTATCATTGTTGTTGTTAATTACTATTATTATTATTTACCATTATTATTATTATTATTTACCTTTAATATATATTTCATTTCGATTCGATTCGATTCGATTCCATTCGATTCGATTCGATTCGATTCGAATCCATTCGATTCGATTGATTCGATTCGATTCGATTCATTCATTAGTCCAAAAACGAGCGAACATATTCTATGTATTGCCACTGAACAGAAACTTTTTACAAAATTTATAGGAAAGAAAAAATGAGTTTTGCGAGGATTGTGTACCTTATGATGGAGAGGAAAACCGACCGTTTGAGCGCTTTATGTCCTGTAGAGATTTTTGTTTTGCACCGTAAAATTGTTGTGAGAGGTTGAGATTTTTGGTGTGCGTATATGTGATTTTCTGTACTGTAATGTGAATTTTCTATTTTATTTTATAGATTTGAGTTGTTAGCTGTTCCCCACAATGTATCCTAGGGGTGTTAATAGAAATCCGAAAACCGACCAACCAATCTGAACCAATCCGCACCGAACCAAAAATCCCCGACCGAAAGCAACCCCGAACTTGAAACTTACAAACCGAAATCGAAACCGAATTAATTCGGGTTTAGATAACTTAAAACCGAACCGAACCGAATTACCCCGAATTGGACCGAACTAACCCGAATTATTTTTATTATATAAAATTTTATTTATGACTAAATTTTTAAACTTATAAACTAATATATCTACACATATATTGTAGTTTTGATAAAAACAATGATTAAATATATCAATTAAAGATCTATCTATTATTTTAGAACAAGTTTTATAATATAATTAATTTTTTTTGTTACTTTATTAAATAAATATATATATTAAATATGTTTGGGTCAAAACCGAATTTGACGAAACTAATCCAAAACCGAAATATTTGGGGAGGGTTTGGGTTTTGAGTTTTGAAAACCGAAACCGACCGAAACCGAAACCGAATTTTAAAATTTGGGGAGGGTTTGGGTTTCGAAAATTTTACTCCGACCGAAACCGAAAACACCCCTAATGTATCCCATCATCTCCACTTCTCTCAACTCCCTCCCATGAATGATGTCCACTCTCCCACTAAGGTGGGTGCAGACAACTGCCTTCCCTTGTTCTGATCGTGCGTGAGTATAGGAGAGAGAGATATGGGCTGCATGTTATAATGATAATTGAGTTCTTAATTAATTATGGGAGTTGAGCTTGGGAATTAATAGTAGTTGATTATTAATTTCAATTGGGCTTAATGGACTTATACTATTTGGGCTTAATAATTAATTGACTTGAGTCTACAGTTAAATTAAGAATTCATGAGTTGGGCTTAATAGATAATCATAAGCCCAATTGATAAATTAAATTGAATTATTATTCGATACTTATTACAAAAATAATTAATAAATCAAGAAATAATTTTCTAAATTTAGCGGGTGTTACAGCATACATCAAACTACCCACTGCTGAAACATAAGAAACTTTCTGCATCTCTGTCTTGTCACACTCACTCAAAGGATGTTGCTTCTTACTTAACTTGAAATGTGCAGCAAGAGGAGTACTTACCCGATTTTGACTTGTCCATCTGAAGACTTTGAAGTACCTTCTCAATGTACTTCTCTTGTGATAACCATAACTTCTTGGCCTTTCTATCACGAGAGTCTTTGTTGGCCACACAGTATACAGTAAACAACTTAGAAGGAGAGGTGAATAAAATCTATCTTTTTCGAAGTTATTTGCATAGCGGAAGTCTGATATTAAGTTGTTGTAAATACAACAACTAGGTAATGTCATGTTTTCGTGGTGCGTAAAGGGTTTTTGCAATATGTATACTTTAAATCACACAGGCAGATATGAAAACAGTAAAGGACATAATGTAAATACACACAGATTTAAGTTGTTTGAGGTAAACCCCCTCTACGTCCACTGGTTCTCCACACAGGAGTAAGATGTTTATAAAATCATGGCGTACAAACTAGTAACTTTAACTAGATGTGTCGTATCGTTCACACAAATGGATACAGCTGACAAAAGCTTGGGCCGTTCAACTGATTGGATTGGCTTCCTCGACTTGCTTCTTCTCACACAGATCGAAGCTTCATTTTCAATACTATTCTTCCCACACAGTTCGGAACCAGCAAGGCTTAGTCTACACAGGGCTAAGTTAAACTCAACATAAGGTTTAGTAGAACAAGTTCAAATAGCAGCTGTATGATTTGATGAGCGTTCGCTGTAAGGTGTGTTGTTTGCGTTGAGGACTCTATATATTTCTTCTCTTGATGATGTTGTATGCTCAAGGAAATATACTTCTCTTTGTAAGGTTGATATGAAGATTGTCAAATCTAATGCGTCAGATGTATTTCGCGAAGTAATAATTCTGGTGTACAATGTCATCTTGCTTGGGGCTATTTATAACCTTGGAAATAGATGTTATAAATATAGCCGTTGGCCGGTTAGTGAGATTGAGACAACTCTGATTGGCGGCTTCATAATGTTTGAATTAAAGGCGATTCGCATTTAATGCTTCAGATATTCGTTTTGACTAGCATTAAATGCTCTTCAGATTATTCAGATTATAGTCTCTTCGGACGCATTAATTGCTGTCCTATCAGCATTAAATACTACTTTAACCATGAATACTTTGTGAATAAACAATGTTTCTTTCACAACGGTTTAAAGTTTTCTTTCAGTCCTGTTGGATATTTGTTTTACTTTTCCTAAGTAAAACACCTACAGCATGTTTGTTGTATCCAACTTCTTCATCTCTGTTGTATAACGGTGAAAGCACTGTAGGAAAGGACTCTTGATATGCTGGACGATCTTTTGCTATATGGATACACTGTATGAAGTCTCCTAACAGCTTCCATACTTATACCGAAATGCAGACTTCGAAGAACTTTGCTGTATAAGGCAAGTATCAAAACATAGGGCTGATTTTTCCAAAATTCCCCCCTTTTTGATAATGCCAAAACTTCCTTGATAGGAGAGGCTGTCTTCAAGTCTTCTATTGAAAGATCAGATCTTCTACACTTAGTCTAAAAATTTGAATTGCTCACAGGCAAGTTCTAAAATGAATTGAATACAATTTAATCTATAAATTGTTCGCAGACAAGTGATTATCAAGCTTTTATACTAGTTGAATATTTCAATATTTAATCATAATCCAACCAGTAAAACAGTAAAAGTATACTCATAGGAACTACGTGGCCTTTTGAGGATTTTGTGCTTTTTGCCTATTGTCGAATTAATTCACCTAGGGATAGAGTGCGTTATTCGCCTTTAGAAAAATATATTGACCTCGGGAGAGGCGGTAGAGTATATTAGCAATCTTCGCCTTCAATAAATTGGGGAAATCATTAACTTCAGATAATCGAGAGTAAATTCGGATAAACCAAGGTGGATTCAGAATCCTAGACTTATTCATCATTTTATTTTCCTTCTTCAAGTGATCGTATTTACTGTTAGTTCTTTTATTGGTTTTATTTAGTTATTAATTGCAACCCAAATTTCGATTGTTCAAATAAAATTGGAATACATAAAAATCGGTACTTAGTAATTCAGTCCTCGTGGGAACGATACTCACTCATCACTTTATTACTTGTCTACGATAACGTGCACTTGCGTTAACGAAATATCGCAACAAGTTTTTGGCGTCGTTGCCGGGGACTGTTTTTTACTAATATCGATTTCAGTATTTCTAGTCTTAGTTTGAACTTTTTTTATTGTTTTTGTGTTATTTTATTTATTTGTTTGTTTTTCCTTTCAGGATTTTATCTTGTGAGATAGAAATATACTCATAGGAACTACGTGGCCTTTTGAGGATTTTGTGCCTTTTGCCTATTGTCGAATTAATTCACCTAGGGATAGAGTGCGTTATTCGCCTTTAGAAAAATATATTGACCTCGGGAGAGGCGGTAGAGTATATTAGCAATCTTCGCCTTCAATAAATTGGGGAAATCATTAACTTCAGATAATCGAGAGTAAATTCGGATAAACCAAGGTGGATTCAGAATCCTAGACTTATTCATCATTTGATTTTCCTCCTTCAAGCGATCGTATTTACTGTTAGTTCTTTTATTGGTTTTATTTAGTTACTAATTGCAACCCAAATTTCGATTGTTCAAATAAAATTGGAATACATAAAAATCGGTACTTAGTAATTCAGTCCTCGTGGGAACGATACTCACTCATCACTTTATTACTTGTCTACGATAACGTGCACTTGCGTTAACGAAATATCGCAACAAGTTTTTGGCGTCGTTACCAGGGACTGATTTTTACTAATATCGATTTCAATATTTCTAGTCTTAGTTTGAACTTTTTTTTATTGTTTTTGTGTTATTTTATTTATTTGTTTGTTTTTCCTTTCAGGATTTTTCGGATAGTGCATCAGAAAATTCGGTAACGAATGCCTACTACCTTTGGATACCGAACTCAAGCGCACTCTTCGGAGAAACAAAAAGGAGAAACGAGAGCTACCGACGAAAGTCACTATGGCCGATAATACCGGAAATCACGAAGCGGAAAACCCCATGGTGCAAGCTCTACCGGCACTAGCACTTCGAGATTATGCTATGCCGCAAATCAACGCGAACTTTCGGGGACTCGGCGTCCCACCATCCAGGCGAACAATTTCGAAATCAAGCCTGCAATTATTCAGATGGTACAATCGAGCCAGTTCTGTGGATTGCCGAACGATGACCCCAACGCACACATTCCGTCGTTTCTCGAGATTTGTGACACGTTCAAGAACAACGGTGTCACCGATGATGCCATCCGTCTACGGCTTTTCCCTTTCTCTTGGAGGGACAAAGCAAAATTTTGGCTGAATTCCTTACCGCCGGGCTCGATCACGACATGGGTAGAATTAGCGCAAGCCTTCCTTGCTAAATTCTTCCCACCTTCGAAGACGGCGAGGTTACGAAACGAAATTACGACTTTTGGTCAATTTGATATGGAGTCGCTCCACGAAGCTTGGGAGCGATACAAAGATTTACTAAGGAGATGCCCACATCACGGCCTACCGAACTGGCTGCAAATTCAGACGTTCTATAATGGATTAAGTGCCTCGACACGCACTCTCGTGGATGCAGCCGCTGGAGGAGCCTTAATGGAAAAAACGATGGCTGAAGCGCACTCTTTGTTGGAAGCTATGGCCGCAAATGCATATCAATGGCCGGCCGAACGAGTAAATCCGAAGCGAGTCATGGAAATTTCGAATAATGATCCGATCTCTACATTGTCAGCCCAAGTCGCAGCGCTAACTCAGCAACTTCAGGCATTTTCGCATGCTCCTCCCCTCGTTACCATTGAATCTTGTAATTGGTGTAATGGATCTCACCCTAGCGCAGAGTGCCAATTCGGAAACCCTTTCGAGCAGCCCCCAATTGAACAAGCTCAGTTCGTAGGAAACGGGAATCGACAAAACAATCCGTACTCCAACACGTATAATCCGGGATGGCGTAATCATCCTAACTTCTCATGGAGAAACGGACAGAACTCGAACCAGCCTCCGTTCGCTCAACACCAACAGCAACCTCTTCCTGCTCCAAAAGTTTCTCTAGAGGAAGCAATTGCGAAATTGGCAGCGAATACGAGTCAGTTCATGACCCGTACGGAAGCAACATTGCAAAACCATTCCGCCTCCATTCGCAACTTGGAAGTCCAACTGGGCCAGATAGCAAATGTATTAACAGCCCGCCCGGAAGGTACCTTGCCAAGTACCACTGAAACGAATCCCAGAGAAAGTGTCAATGCCATTGGTTTGAGACGTGGGAAGAAATTGTGCGAGCAGCCTGAGCAGAGCGAAAAGAGAAGTGAGGAGGGAGAAGAAACATTCAGCGACGGAAGAATCACAAGATTGGAGACCCTCGATACTATTTCCGGACAATCCAAAGGCATATGTACCACCCGTCCCGTTTCCGCAGCGATTACATCAGAAAAAGGTGGACAAGCAATTCTCAAAGTTCCTCGACGTCTTCAAGAAGCTGCACATAAACATTCCATTTGCCGACGCGTTGGAACAAATGCCGAGTTACGCGAAATTCATGAAAGAAATTTTGTCAAAGAAAAGAAAACTCGAGGAGTTTGAGACAGTCGCATTGACGGAGGAGTGCAGCGCTATTCTTCAGAAGAAGCTTTCGCCGAAATTGAAAGATCCGGGAAGTTTTAATATACCTTGCACTATAGGAAATCTGACTTTTGAAAGAGCATTATGTGATCTCGGGGCGAGCATTAATCTGATGCCTCTCTCTATTTTCAAGAAGCTTGGAATTATAGAAGCGAAATCGACGACTGTCTCCTTACATTTAGCTGATTGATCCATTAAGTATCCGAGGGGAATAATCGAGGACGTCTTGGTAAAAGTCGATAAGTTCATCTTTCCGGTAGATTTCATTGTGCTTGACATGGAGGAGGACCACGACATCCCAATTATTTTGGGAAAACCATTCTTAGCGACCGGCCGAACTCTCATCGACGTGGAGAAAGGCGAACTAACTCTAAGGGTTCAAGACGAGCATGTCACTTTTCAAGTATTTAAATCCTTTCCATGTCAGGGTGGTGTTGAGAAGAGCTCGCAAATCGAAAGTGTGGATGCCATTGCGAGAGACACACACCGGAAGAATCGTCGGTCGAAAAAGTCAGAATCTGTTTCAGCTGCCCCAACGCCTAATAAAGAGCAAGTCGCGTGTATTAGGCATTTGAATATGTCGCCATCCGTTCAGCCACAATCGGACAAGTCTCACTCTATCCTAAGTTCGTTCGTGAAAGAGGAAAATAAGCCAGAAGTCAAACGGGCGCCTAGTCATTTGGAAAATGGGTGCTTCGGAAAGTTGTTTGTGTCAAAACCTTTTCGCAAACAACATTTGGTGGCCGAACCGAAAATTGAATCATTAATGACCAATGGTCAAAATTTTAAAACACACATTAACGGTTCAATGAATGGGGCGGAATCCAAATGGAGTTTGCGAAAAGCGAACTGATTCTCAAAAGGCCCGGCTGAAGACTATTAACTTAGCGCTTCTCAGGAGGCAACCCGAGTTTTAGTAGTAGATTTTTTGTGTTTCAGTGTTTTCTTGCATTTTTGAATATTTATTTTTCAACATTTTTGCTTTAATTTGCTTATCCCTCTCGTTCTTGACGTGTTCCTTTTAAAATTCTGTGCAGAAAAAGTCCCAGGGAAAAATTTATGCCTGAGCCGCGGCACACACAAATCGAACCAGAAGGCTAAACACTCTGTACTATGCGCCGCGGCACAACTTTACTGAGCCGCGCGCGGCACACTTGATCGTTGAGCCGCGGCACGTTGCTTCTGAGCCGCGGCACACCAATTGCCAAAGGAAGAGCCCAGGACGCTGTACTCTGTACCGCGGAATAGACCAAGTGAGCCGCGGCACATCAACACTCTGAGCCGCGGCACCCGCATTCTGAGTCGCGGCACACGTCGATATAACATCCACACCCAGGCACGCTGTGTAATACCCTCGCCTTTAATATTGTATTTTATGATTTAAGCTAAGTATTTTTGCACCATATCTGTGATGTTGTAGCAAGTATCGACGAATTATGTTAAGTTGGAATCATGGTCATTCATACTATATTAGTTGTTGGGTGATATTGGGAGAATCCCATTTATGCTTGTTATAGTACTTAACGTACGTTAACCTGTCTTCATAACGTACGCTATGTATGTCGCCTTACGTACGTAACATCAATATGTTAACGTACGTAATGCGGAAGATCCTCCAGCAGTCCACCTTTCGGCGGGTGGGGCCGAGCGGGGTTAGGTGGTCGGGAGTCGATCGCGACAGCCAAGTCAATGGCTATTACGTACGTAATAGCTATATAGTTACGTACGTAACGAATTGCGTGTTTTGAGGCAGAAAGATCTGATGAAATTGGTTACGTACGTAATGATCATGAGATTACGTACGTAAGGACTATAACGTACGTTAACCACTTTCGTTAACGTACGTAATGCCGAGTTCAGATTATAAAAGTATGACTTGCCATTCATTTCCTACTCGACCCTTTCAACCTCCCAACTGAGAAATGATTCCTTTCCCTTCCAACTTCGTTTCTAAGCCTTTCTAACTTGTGTTGGAGCTTCAACACTTGATTGGTGACTTGGAGAGTTAGAGATTGAAGTGTATCCCTTGAAGTGTTGGTGTTGTTCTTCATTTTAAGGTTGGTCTTTCTTTAACTCATATCAAATCCATGCTTAAGATGATGTTAGTAGATAAATACTTCACATAATGTTAGTTTAAGCAAGTGTGAACATGATAAGTTAATTGAATCATGCTCAAACTAAGTGAAGATTAGCATTAAGGGTATTAGAGTTACTTCTTGATGTAAATAACTTCATAATGTGATTGTGTTGATAATGATATACATAAAACCTGATGTATAATATGATAATTGGAAGTTGCTTATAGTCTCAACACTAGGAACATGTTAAGGATGAAATCCTTAATGATTAGAGGTGGGAGATATTAAACTTGTCTTGAACATTCAATTGATTCTTGAAGGTAATATGGAACCACGATTTTTGGTCTCTTAAACCAACACCTTTGTAGTAAAATTGTTGAAAGAATTATGATAACCCTTTGAAGATGATCTTCACAAGATGGGAGGAAGTTACTTTTAAAATTTCAAGTATCCAATGATAACTAGGCTTTTAATAAATTCTTCAAAAGTAAAAACAATGGGTTTTGATAGAAGGAAGTTGTAATCTTCTTATGTTTAAATTAATCGATTTCATTGATAACTTAAAAGGGTGTTAATCACTACATGAATATGTTGATAATGTTCTTAAGAGGATTGTATTGAATATGGTGATACAAATGCGATAGATGAGTAGCCGAATTCCATTTCATTAATCCGTGTGTGTTAGGAGACGTAAATTAAGGTGATGTTCTTAGTCCACTAAAATCTTGAACTTATGCTTTCATATAAGAATAAGTTTTAATGTAATCGTTAGTAAGATAATGAAGAACATAATTAAACACAAACTTATATCGTAATCGGAAGTGCCGATGATTTGAAATGATATTTTCACGATATTACATTGATAATAAACTAGACATCAAGTATTTGACATTAAGGTTAGAATATGTGAATAAACATGATAAACATACGATGAATTGTAATAAGAACATTAAAATGATCAATAGGATAATTGATTTATTCAAGTAAATTTACGAATATTATTTATGTAATAATACTGTTATCGTACGAATGTGTTGTTGAATGAATTACATTTAATTCAAGGTTGCTTGTCCACGTGAGTATTTTTAGACGAGGATACCGTTCGTTTGACCATTCAAAGAAGGATTATTCATCTACGGAATTGAGGCAAGTTATCTTGCTTGGTTATAATGATGGTTGAATTCTTGTTATTATTATGCGTTTCGTGTGTATGAAATGTTATGATAATCTATGATTCGTGATATGGTGATACCCTTGATCGTATTGTCATGGTGTTAGGGATGATATACCCGAAATTACCGTCCTTGTTACCGTTAGTCCTTTTGAGCTTTGTTGACACTTCGGTGAGTTGTTCGATTCCTTGGTAAAAGTGTAATTCGTTGAGTTTCGTTGTCATGTTGTATCGTGACATCTCTGGAGTCATATCTGCGCGCTGATTGGTTATGTGTAGGATTTTTAGCCGGGCACTTAATGATCATGCGTGGATGTTTTCCGCATTTAGATCGTGCACACGAGACGTAGTTCGTGAGGCTAATTAGGTACATCGTCCCACGTATATTCTGGATTCCGTATACGGGGTGGACATGTGCACGGACACATTTCCGGATCGGGCGTACTGTGACGTCCGTCTTGAGCCATATTATATAGTCGTTCGTATATTTGGTTATGTTCGACAGTTGGAACTGATTGTTTATACGCCTTCGGGGTATATTCAGTAGTCGGTGGTTTTCTTTGAGATCAGTGTATATATGAATTGTATAATGTCATGAGAATCATTATCATGTATAGCTGACCCTGTGGTTTGGGGCGAAATACTTGTATTTCAGGGCGAGGAAAGGGCAAGGCACAGGAGGAGCACAATGGCGACGGAGGATTCTGAAGTATGCTATTTCGGGGGCCCCGAGTCTTTTGGTTGTTCGGTTATGTTTTATTGTGACTTTCATTTTATTTTGTGTCGGATGAATGTACTAAAATTTGTTAGGTACTGTCCATCGTCATATGGTCTGTACCGAATTTGGATCCTGTGTATGTTTGCTCGTATTTAAAGACATGAATAACTCATACTCCACACCGGGGTTTTGATAAATATTGTGGTACGGTGCCACATTGTCAGATTATAAATGTATATTGTGATATCGCCTGGTGGGTCCCGGTAGGGGTCCACGGCACTGTAATAGCCACTGTTTTTGGGCTGTTACAGAATATGGTATCGGAGAGTGTGTTTTTATTTTGAGTCATTGTAGAATCGAAATAGCATCAAGAGACCTTCGTCCCACTTGTAACCTGTGCAAGTGCCTGACCCGTCAAATACGGTATGTTCTCATGAACCATAATTTGATTACTGGCATGATATTGACGACGTATTGGTCTCCTTACTTATCTTGGCATCTTGCTACCATGAGGTAAAATTCATCTGTTTGAGGTGAACCTAAATTAATTATGTGATTGGAATTGTTTCGACTTGATGTTGATATGATATTGAGTGTGTAACACCTGTAGTGCCAGTGATTCTTTACGAACTGCTTTGTTGGATAGGAAATTCCCTGTTGCTATTAACTTAGCATGAATTATGATTGATAAATCGAACTGTACTTGTGACTTGATTCTTTCAGTATGGAAAGGAATCCGAGAGGCCGTGGCAGAGGGGGACGAGGCCGCGGAAGAGGCCGAATTCCGATACCACGAGCCAACAGACGCGCGAATGTGGAACAGAGTTCCGCAGGCAGTGATTCGCCTTCTAGGGACCAATCACACCACACCGGAGAGAATGCACGTGTCGATCCTTACACCATGATGCAGGGCATGATGGCCCAAATGACCCAAATGGGTCAGCTGATGGAAGCTATGCAGAGGAATACTACTGGTCAACAGCAGGGGCAATAGCCTCCGCCTCTGGTGCCTGGCGGGATCGTGAGCCGGATTATTAGCGACATATCACGACAGCGACCTCCGACTTTTGAAGGATCATCTGAGCCTGCTGACATTGTACACTGGATAGAGCATTTCGAGAAACTGTTCGAGATGGTGGAGTGCCCAGAGGAAAATCGAGTTCTTTGTGGCGCTACTACCTTAGTAAGAGTGCCCATACTTGGTGGCTTTCTGTGAGGCCTGCCGATGGCGCGAGTACTTGGGAGGAATTCAAAAATCTCATGCTAGATCGTTACTATCCTGCACCCCTCTGTGAAGCCAAACTGTCCGAATTACTGAACCCCGATCCATCGGAAGACGAGGATGTGTTAGCGATTGCTGAAAAATTCCAAGCACTTCTCCCTTTTGCTACGTCAGTTGTCCGTTCGGAAGCTGATAAGATCAAATATTTCCTCAAAAGGCTTAAACCCCGAATGAGGATGCAATCACTCAATCACCACTGTACAACCCTACCGGAGTTTATTGAGAAGGCTTTGGAGTATGAACTTACTGCGAAGGAGATTTCTAAGAAGCAGCCTCAATTTTCCAACAAGAGATCCAGGAACTAGACCCAAGGAGACAGTAACCGGGGAGTGTTCAAGAAACCCCAGCATGTACCAAATCCTTCTGAGCGGCCACCTATGGCACCGAAACCGGCAGGAACGCACTCTCGGGCAATCAGCTCACCTGTCGTGTGTTATAACTGTGGGGACCAGGGACATATCAGCTCCAAGTGTCCGAAGCCGGCCGTTGCCTGTCACACTTGCGGGAAGAACGGTCATCGTGCTCGCTATTGCCGGGGTGGACTCGGGCGTTCTCCAGTAGCAACTCTTGCTCCAGTACAGATATCTCTTCACGAACGTGCTCCTCCATCCGCTTCTTACCGGACTACCGGGCGAACAAAGGGATGGGCCGTGGAAATCAAGCCGGTACACACCTTAGGGGTTGCAAAACCCAGAGTCTACGAGATGAAGAAAGCCGATGATCCCGAAGCCAGCATGATTGCAGCTACTCTCGAGATCCACTCTCAGCCCGTTTGTGTTCTTTTTGATAATGGTGCTTCACACTCCTTTGTGTCTAGTTCTTGTTTGAGTCGTTTGCATTTGAATCATGTTACCGATTGTGAACCTTATGTAATTGGTCTACCCGATGGTAGAAGAATTATTGGGAGTTGTGAAGTACAGAACTGTCCGATTAGCATGAACAACCGTGAGTGGTTGTCCGACTTGATTGTGGTTGATTTACCTAAAGATGATGTAATCTTGGGTATCGACTGGATGGATCGTCACGATGCTGTGCTTAGCGTCCGTAAGCGAATGGTGACCGTCACATCGGATGATGGCGTCGAGTGTATTTTTCGGGGTGATAATCCCAATCATTCTGGGAGAGTCATCAGCGCTATGAAGGCTGTGAGATTACTGAACCAGGGATGCATTGGTTATTGGTGTTACATGACCAAGACAACTGACCGGCCAGTCAAATTGATTGATATTCCAGTAGTTCGAGATTATCCAGATGTATTTCCAGAAGAGCTTCCAGGAATACCCCCACAGCGAGAGGTAGAATTCACCATTGAGTTGGAGCCAGGGACGTACCCGCTTTCGAAAGCACCATATCGTATGGCCCCGACTGAGATGCAGGAGTTGAAAAGACAACACGAAGAATTAACTGAGAAAGGATATGTTCGACCCAGTGCATCCCCTTGGGGAGCGCCGGTGTTATTCGTACGGAAGAAGGACGGATCGCTGCGTTTGTGTATTGATTACCGGGAGCTGAACAAAGTAACAATTAAGAACAAATATCCTTTACCCCGCATCGATGATCTATTGCATCAGCTCCAGGGAGCCGCTGTATTCTCCAAGATCGACTTGAGATCCGGGTACCACCAATTGCGGATTCGAGAGTCTGACGTCCCGAAGACAGCTTTTCGCACTCGCTATGGGCATTATGAGTTCGTTGTCATGCCATTCGGACTGACTAATGCACCTGCAGTGTTCATGGAATTGATGAATCGGGTTTTTATTAATTATCTGGATCGTTTTGTAGTCGTTTTTATTGACGACATCCTGGTCTACTCTCGTGATCATGAGGAGCATGAGTGTCACCTCCGCCAGGTTCTCGATGCATTAAGGCGAGAACAACTCTATGGAAAATTTTCTAAATGTGAATTCTGGATGTCTGAAGTTATTTTTCTGGGACATGTGATATCAGCAGATGGAGTAAGAGTAGACCCACAGAAGACAGAAGCTATCCGAGACTGGCTACCTCCGAAGAGCGTGAAGGAAGTTCGTAGTTTTCTGGGTCTAGCAGGCTATTACAGACGATTCGTGCAAGGATTTTCCAAAATTGCTCAACCGATGACTAATCTGTTGAGAAAAGATAAGAAGTACTTGTGGTCGGAAGCATGTCAGCAAAGTTTTGATGAACTCAAAAGTCGATTAATTTCAGCACCTGTTTTGGTACTACCTAGAGGAACGGAAGGATTCGTGGTATATAGCGATGCATCGAGACAGGGCCTTGGCTGCGTATTAATGCAGGATGGGAAAGTGATCGCCTATGCGTCCAGACAGTTGCGTCCTTACTAGGTCAACTACCCGACTCATGACTTGGAGTTAGCAGCTGTAGTGTTTGCTCTAAAAATCTGGCGCCACTATCTGTATGGAGTTACCTGCCGGATTTTTACGGACCACAAGAGCCTGAAGTATATTTTTACCTAGAAGGAGTTGAATATGAGACAAAGGAGGTGGTTAGAGCTAATCAAAGACTATGATATCGAGATCCTTTATCATCCAGGCAAGGCAAACGTGGTTGCCGATGCCTTGAGCCGCAAGACGGTGCAGGAACAGATACTAGCTCGTTTGACCGCCCAGAGGGAGTTGCAATTAGAGTTCATGAGACCAGAGATTGAGGTCTGGTTACAACGCATTCAGGGACAACTGTGCACGCTTGAGATTTCATCATCCCTTGATGAGACGATCAGGACGAAACAGATGATGGACCCATTCTTATCCAGAGTTCGAGGAGAAATCGATCAAGGGAAGGCCCCTGGATTTGTGGTTCACGAGGACGGACTGATACGCTTTAAAAATCGAGTATGTGTACCAGCAGACGAAGAGTTGGGGAATACTATTCTGAAGGAGGCTCATGCTACCCCGTATTCCATACACCCGGGATCGAACAAAATGTATAAGGATTTGAAGCCGTATTATTGGTGGGGTAACATGAAACGGGAGGTTGCCGAATTCGTTTCGAAATGTTTGACCTGTCAGCAGGTCAAGATTGAGCATCAACGACCAGCTGGCATGATGAAACCACTTCCGATTCCCGAGTGGAAGTGGGAAGACATATCGATGGATTTTATTACTAGCTTGCCGACGAGCCGTCGAGGAATGAATACGATTTGGGTGATTGTGGATCGATTGACTAAATCAGCCCACTTCTTGGAGGTCAAGGATACTTGGGGCCCTGAGAGATTGGCCCAATTATTCATCAAAGAGATTGTGAGACTGCATGGCACCCCTAAGAGTATTGTATCAGATCGGGACGGACGGTTCGTGTCGCACTTCTGGAAGGCGGTTCATCGTGCTATGGGTACACAGTTGAACTTCAGTACGGCTTTTCATCCTCAGACCGACGGTCAGTCTGAGAGGACAATTCAAACTCTAGAGGATATGTTGAGGGCATGTGCTCTCGATTGGAAGCCTGACTGGGAAGCCCAACTGCCGTTGGTAGAATTCACATATAATAACAGCTGGCACGCCTCGATCATGATGGCACCCTCGTTGTAGGTCCCCTTTGTGCTGGGACGAATTGTCTGAATCTATTGGTACGGAACCTGATATGTTATTGGCAGCCCGCGAGAAGATTTCCCTGATCAAGAGTCGTCTATTAACGGCCCAAAGCCGCCAGAAATCATATGGAGATAATCGTCGACGACCACTCGAGTTTGAGTTTGGTGACCATGTACTAGTCAAAGTATCTCCTACTAGAGGTGTTTTCCGATTCGGGAAGAGAGGCAAGTTGAGCCCAAGGTATATTGGTCCGTTTGAGATCACAGAGCAGTAGGCGACCTAGCCTATCGTTTAGCATTACCACCAGCTTTGAGCCGGATTCACAACGTATTCCATGTATCTCAGTTAAGGAAGTATGTTGCTGATCCAAGTCACGTTATTCAATTCGACGAGGTCGAAATAGCCGATGACCATTCGTATGAAGAACGGCCTGTGCAGATACTCGATAGAAGAATTAAACAGCTGAGGAACAAGACGATTCCCTTATTAAAAATTCAGTGGTCGAGACATGGAGTCGAGGAAGCTACGTGGGAGACTGAAGATAGCATGCGAGAGAAATACCCCGAACTGTTTACCCCTTAGTTTCGGGGACGAAACTCCTTTTAAGGGGGGGAGTATGTAATACCCTCGCCTTTAATATTGTATTTTATGATTTAAGCTAAGTATTTTCGCACCATATCTGTGATGTTGTAGCAAGTATCGACGAATTATGTTAAGTTGGAATCATGGTCATTCATACTATATTAGTTGTTGGGTGATATTAGGAGAATCCCATTTATGCTTGTTATAGTACTTAACGTACGTTAACCTGTCTTCATAACGTACGCTATGTATGTCGCCTTACGTACGTAACATCAATACGTTAACGTACGTAATGCGGAAGATCCTCCAGCAGTCCGCCTTTCGGCGGGTGGGGCCGAGCGGGGTTAGGTGGTCGGGAGTCGATCGCGATAGCCAAGTCAACGGCTATTACGTACATAATAGCTATATAGTTACGTACGTAACGAATTGCGTGTTTTGAGGCAGAAAGATCTGATGAAATTGGTTACGTACGTAATGATCATGAGATTACGTACGTAAGGACTATAACGTACGTTAACCACTTTCGTTAACGTACGTAATGCCGAGTTCAGATTATAAAAGTATGACTTGCCATTCATTTCCTACTCGACCCTTTCAACCTCCCAACTGAGAAATGATTCCTTTCCCTTCCAACTTCGTTTCTAAGCCTTTCTAACTTGTGTTGGAGCTTCAGCACTTAATTGGTGACTTGGAGAGTTAGAGATTGAAGTGTATCCCTTGAAGTGTTGGTGTTGTTCTTCATTTTAAGGTTGGTCTTTCTTTAACTCATATCAAATCCATGCTTATGATGATGTTAGTAGATAAATACTTCACATAATGTTAGTTTAAGCAAGTGTAAACATGATAAGTTAATTGAATCATGCTCAAACTAAGTGAAGATTAGCATTAAGGGTATTAGTGTTACTTCTTGATGTAAATAACTTCATAATGTGATTGTGTTGATAATGATATACATAAAACCTGATGTATAATATGATAATTGGAAGTTGCTTATAGTCTCAACACTAGGAACATGTTAAGGATGAAATCCTTAATGATTAGAGGTGGGAGATATTAAATTGTCTTGAACATTCAATTGATTCTTGAAGGTAATATGGAACCATGATTTTTGGTCTCTTAAACCAACACCTTTGTAGTAAAATTGTTGAAAGAATTATGATAACCCTTTGAAGATGATCTTCACAAGATGGGAGGAAGTTGCTTTTAAAATTTCAAGTATCCAATGATAACTAGGCTTTTAATAAATTCTTCAAAAGTAAAAACAATGGGTTTTGATAGAAGGAAGTTGTAATCTTCTTATGTTTAAATTAATCGATTTCATTGATAACTTAAAAGGGTGTTAATCACTACATGAATATGTTGATAATGTTCTTAAGAGGATTGTATTGAATATGGTGATACAAATGCGATAGATGAGTAGCCGAATTCCATTTCATTAATCCGTGTGTGTTAGGAGACGTAAATTAAGGTGATGTTCTTAGTCCACTAAAATCTTGAACTTATGCTTTCATATAAGAATAAGTTTTAATGTAATCGTTAGTAAGATAATGAAGAACATAATTAAACACAAACTTATATCGTAATCGGAAGTGCCGATGATTTGAAAAGATATTTTCACGATATTACATTGATAATAAACTAGACATCAAGTATTTGACATTAAGGTCAGAATATGTGAATAAACATGATAAACATACGATGAATTATAATAAGAACATTAAAATGATCAATAGGATAATTGATTTATTCAAGTAAATTTACGAATATTATTTATGTAATAATACCGTTATCGTACGAATGTGTTGTTGAATGAATTACATTTCATTCAAGGTTGCTTGTCCACATGAGTATTGTTAGACGAGGATACCGTTCGTTTAACCATTCAAAGAAGGATTATTCATCTACGGAATTGAGGCAAGTTATCTTGCTTGGTTATAATGATGGTTGAATTCTTGTGATTATTATGCGTTTCGTGTGTATGAAATGTTCTGATAATCTATGATTCATGATATGGTGATACCCTTGATCGTATTGTCATGGTGTTAGGGATGATATACCCGAAATTACCGTCCTTGTTACCGTTAGTCCTTTTGAGCTTTGTTGACACTTCGGTGAGTTGTTCGATTCCTTGGTAAAAGTGTAATTCGTTGAGTTTCGTTGTCATGTTGTATCGTGACATCTCTGGAGTCATATCTGCACGCCGATTGGTTATGTGTAGGATTTTTAGCCGGGCACTTGATGATCATGCGTGGATGTTTTCCGCATTTAGATCGTGCACACGAGACGTAGTTCGTGAGGCTAATTAGGTACATCATCCCACGTATATTCTGGATTCCGTATACGGGGTGGACATGTGCACGGACACATTTCCGGATCGGGCGTACTGTGACGTCCGTCTTGAGCCATATTATATGGTCGTTCGTATATTTGGTTGTGTTCGACAGTTGGGACTGATTGTTTATACGCCTTCGGGGTATATTCAGTAGTCGGTGGTTTTCTTTGAGATCAGTGTATATATGAATTGTATAATGTCATGAGAATCATTATCATGTATAGCTGACCCTGTGGTTTGGGGCGAAATACTTGTATTTCAGGGCGAGGAAAGGGCAAGGCACAGGAGGAGCACAATGGCGACGGAGGATTACAGTATGCTATTTCGGGGCCCCAGAGTCTTTTGGTTGTTCGGTTATGTTTTATTGTGACTTTCATTTTATTTTTGTCGGATGAATGTACTAAAATTTGTTAGGTCGCCCATCGTCATATGGTCATGCAATTTGGATCCTGTGTATGTTTGCTCGTATTTAAAGACATGAATAACTCATACTCCACACCGGGGTTTTGATAAATATTGTGGTACGGTGCCACGTTGTCAGATTATAAATGTATATTGTGATATCGCCTGGTGGGTCCCGGTAGGGGTCCACGGCACTGTAATAGCCACTGTTTTTGGGCTGTTACACGATGTACTCTGTGCCGCGGCTCACTTAAGCTGTGCCGCGGCACACCGTGCGGAATTTGAACAACCGAGGTAGCTTATAACACGCATTCGACCGGCACCCCAGGACTCGCTATGGCTAGAACCAAGAAGCTCAGCAAAAGGGCCAGGACTCAGTCGTCCCCCACACGAGGGGAAACTTCTCATAGTCGAGCCGATTCGGAGGCGCATCAATTTTCTGACCCGGAGATCCATAAAATCTTCAACGAGAAGATTCGCCCTCGACCTCTAATCCCGGAGAGGGGATTCACCCCAGCCCCCCAGGACGGGGAGCTTCTGACCATGATCAACGAGATGGGGTGGGCCCGTTTTGCCGCACCTCCTGAGCCGGCGGTGATATCTATTGTGCAGGAGTTCTATGCGAGCGCCTTGTTGAAGCACATTCGGGCGGGGCAGGTGTTACAGCAGCTAGACACTCGGACTCAGGTCGTAGTCCGAGGCATTACGGTGGATTTTTCTGTAGCTGCTATTCAGAGGATATTTGAGCTGCCGGTGGTTGATGAGACGGCTTATGCGCGAGTTATGGATAGCCTCACGAAGGAGGCTCTGCTCGAGACTCTTACACAGCCCGACTCCGACTGGGAGCGGCGCGCACCGGCTTCTTCTACTTTCTACATTAAGAGCTCGCGCCTCAGCCAGTTCGGGCGTGCCTAGATGTATTTTATTTGCGCTCGTATAGACCCCACTTCGCAGATCCGCATTGTTTTTGTCTCTCGAGCCCGTACATTATATGCTATCACCTCCGGGCTGCGATTCGATGTGGCCCCTCTCTTGGTCCGATCTATCTTCCAGTGTATTCAGGGAGGGGCCAAGATGGGGCTGAAGCACCCCTCTCTTATTTGCGCTTGTTGCCGACAGTCGGGGATGACGTGGTCAGACGACGAGCCGATGCTAGCTCCCCAGGGCCCGATCGACCATCGCATCATTTCGCATTTCGACCAGTGGGGAGGAGCACCGGCACACGCTTGGGGGCGAGGATTTCTGCTTGATGAGGCCCACGAGGGGTCCCCCGAGCCTCTTCTGCTGACATAGGAGCAGGCTGATGCCAGCCCGCCGCCCGACAGAGAGCGCTTGCAGGCGATGTTCGACGGGCTGAGAGAGGATATGAGGAGAGAGAGAGGATATGAGGAGAGAGAGAGTCTTCTGGCTGCACTGAGAGAGGAGAGCCGGACGGAGAGGGAGAGCATCATAGCTGCCGTCCGAGAGGAGATGCGAGAGCAGGCCCGCCGGGCCAATCGTCGTGAGTCGAGGCGTCTAGCAGCGAGGGATGCCTACCACCAGGAGCACCTTGCTGCATGGACGGCCCACATTATGCACCCGGACGGGCCATTTATTCCACTTGCTCGGCCAGCCACACCACCCTCCTCGCCGGACGACGCCGGCACTAGTTCGTGAGCAGACAAGAGGGGAGTACTTGACCTTTCACTTTTATTGCATATTATATTTCGTCCATTGAGGTCAATGTACGTCCTAAGTTTGGGGAGGGGTTTACTTTCTGTTGCTACATTTATTGCTGTACTCTTTTCGTTTGCACTTTTCATTATTTTTAGTTATCTTTTTGTTGCTAGCCTTGCTTGTCATGATTTTACTCTTATTCGTGGATTTTTCGTGCTTCTATTTGTGTAAAACTGATGTTACGATACTGATTTCTCTCTGAAGAAACGGTTGAGTTTTAGTCGAATTGTAGTCAGTGATTTCTGTTTCTGCTAAGTCTTCATTTAGGTCCGAATTTTTTTTGTTTTTGTAGAGATCTTAGCGGATAAGAGAGGAGACATACATGTTTTCAAATCGCCGTCGATACGTTTGGTTACATTTTTCGGTTAGCTAGTCGTCCACTAACATAAGTCGTGTTGTCACCTAATGTGAGTTTAGAGTCGGGCAGTTTTTCCCAAAAGTCGTGATATTATTTGTTCTATGATGGGAAGTCTAGTAATCGGGGGTATTCGCGTGACCCGTTGTTTACTCTCGCGTAAAACGACGACCCTGAGTAGACTAGTGGTTTAGAAATTTCGCATGTGCTGATGATGGGAAGCCTAGTAACCGGGGGTATTCGCGTGACCCGTTGTTTACTCTTGCGTAAAACAGCGACCTTGAATCGGACATGCGGGAATAGCTATTCGAGTTGTTTCTCCGCTGTGGAGGGGGACTTAGTAACTAGAAGCATCCATGTGCCCCATGAGTGTCCTTTACGTCAAACGGTTCCCCAACACATGAGAATGGAATTCCACCCTAGGATTATCCCGATGAAACATCCCGAGATCTGAACCTAGTGGTCAACTCGAATCAATTTATCGATCATATATAAGGGAACACTGTCCGAGGGTTATTTTTGATGAAACTCTTGGAATTTTTTGCCACTAGACTGTGGAACTGGGCGAGTTAGCTTGTTTATTTTAACCCTTCATATTGGCGGTCGATTAAATTCATGTTTGTTAATCTTTGAGCTTGATTTTCTTCATTCACGATTGATTAGGACTGAAGTTGGTTACTTTGTGGAATCAGTGTCCTGAATGTAGCTCGCTATTACGATGTTTGTATTATTCAGAGAATTTCAGGATAGTATTGATTAGGTTGATCACTATGAGTTGCACGATTATTCACGATATTCTTTTGTTGAAATTAATTCTTTTTGCTTGAGGACAAGCAAAGGCTCAAGTTTGGGGGTATTTGTTAGGCGTATTTTTATACGCCTATTTATCATTATTTTGTATTATTTTGGCGAGTAAATTTGCATAAATGAGCTTTTAATGCCTTATTCTTGTATATCTGACAGGAGATTGGAGTCCGGAAGCTAAAACGAGGCAAAACGGGTGAAAACGGCGATTTTTGGCCTAGGGCCGCGGCACGTACCAAGTGGGCCGCGGCACACGAAGAGGACCGAGGCACGAGTAAGTCAGACTGCGTGCCGCGACACGTGCACTGTGAGCCGCGGCCCAGAAGGAATAAACAGCGCCCAGGTTTTTAATCTGCGCCCCGTGAGCCGCGGCACACGGGGCGGTTTTGGTGTACTCCGCGCGGGTTTGGGCCGTTTTGAAGCCAGTTCTCGACCTAATCACACGAACGCGATTTGGAAGCTGCTGGGAGCTATAAATAAGGGTTTAAGGCCATAACACTACTATGAAAACAGGATACGACATCGGTTTTTTTAGTTGTTTCACATCGGTTATAAAACCGATGTCGTATCTACCGATGTCGTTTTTTTACATCGGTTTTTTAACCGATGTGAATTTACATCGGTTTTAACCGATGTGAAATATTCTAATTCACATCGGTTTTAACCGATGTTAATAGCACTTAATTCACATCGGTTTATAAACCGATGTGAATTTACATCGGTTTTAACCGATGTTAATAACACTCATTTCACATCGGTTTATAACCGATGTGAATTTACATCGGTTTCAACCGATGTTAATAACACAAATTTCACATCGGTTTATAACCGATGTGAATTAACATCGGTTTCAACCGATGTTAATAATAATACTTAGTTCACATCGGTTCCCAGAATTGCCCAGTCAATTCCTGTATAAAAAAATTGGCCCAACCTACACCAATAATTTTTTCTGATCAGAAACGAAAACAACCAAACATCTCAAACGAAAACCAACCAAACAACATCTCAAACAACAACCAACCAAACATAATTTTTAAGCAACAAATGTATTATGAACTATGAAGCAAAGAATTTTGTAACTATCTCAACGGTTTACAACA
This sequence comes from Orobanche coerulescens, assembly GCA_033398695.1. Classification (NCBI taxonomy): domain Eukaryota; kingdom Viridiplantae; phylum Streptophyta; class Magnoliopsida; order Lamiales; family Orobanchaceae; genus Orobanche; species Orobanche coerulescens. Next base: position 85,530,351 of record CM065812.1, read on the forward strand.
AGCATTATCAACTAACTACAAAATAAAAATACACATCCTTATATACGTCCGAAAACTTTTAACTTCATGAACTTACCGATTCGAGAATAACAAGAACCAACCGTTTGTATGTCATAGAAAAATCTAAACAAATTTGGTAAGAAAATATTTCGCCCATTGCGTTCAATTTCTTTAATGCTCTCTTCAGAAGCGCTTGAGTATCACTAAATATCTGTCATATAATTTATGAAAATACTTTTCAAGACAAAAACAGAAAAAAATATGATTAATTTGACTTGATAAAATTACCTCCATCCAATTTTCTGCAATCCCGGCTGAACTATGGTCCGCATCCAGTTCATGACATAATATCCACACTCCCAACCACCATTTTGTTTATTACACTAAAAAAAGAAATATTAAAAATTGCAATCGGTAAAAGAATATTTGTCAAGCAAGATAAAATCACACAAAATTATACGTAAGTTTTGGGATTGAAATTTTACTTACTTTGGGATAAATCCATTGAATGACCTGCTTGGATTTACTCGTGTGCGCACCATCCAACACTCTCAATGAGGTCACAATACTAGAAGTAAGGAAAACATAATTGTGTTATGAATAGTACAAGAAGTCACAGGATTATAAGACAGTCAACTAAATCAAGGTATGCTAAAATCACTGAAATGGATATGCTAGTGACAAGTGATGAATATGAAGATGATATTCGGCACCCATCTCTTGTATATTCATCATGGGTCCATGTTTTGTCACTTGGTTCTACACTTTCATAACATGAATTATAATCATATAGGCTGAGAACATAAGCTATCGTAGCATATAATCACCCCGGGACTTGCAAAAACATCATATCATGTCATAATCATCAAAACACTAAACAAGGTGTTTGCTGATTTTCTGCAGCAGCCTGCAAATGCATCATTTTGACTGACTTAACTACATAACCAGGTCATGAGGCTAATTTTCCATGAAAGTAGGCTATTTTCCCTTTCCGAAAAGGTATGGCACGCTCCCAACGGAGCTACGGTCTATCCGGTATGAATTTTTAAAGTTCGGTTTGCTGCACATTTCAAAATCAGACCTTGCTGCACTAAGTCGCGCTTTTGACCCATTTAACCTCTAAATGAGCACAAACTTAAAACATAACAACTGAAGTATACTCATTAGGCTTTCCAGAAAGTCCATCCATGAATCAATACGAGCTACTATCGATTTTATATGATTTTTCAAACATGACTAATCATTGCTGAAAATTTCAGCATAATAACACAAAAGGAGCTGCTGGTCATTAATCCGCTTACCTCTACTATGAATTTGATATCCGATCGGGCTTACGATGTAATGAACAAAACCACACGGCAAATCCCTTGCTTAGGTAAAATTACTAAGAGTTGCCAATGTCGCCATTTTGAAAAGAAACAAGCTAATTTTGATAAACAAGTTATAAAATTTCTTATTTAACCAAAAGTGTTGCATTGTTTAAAATCTGACGCTAATTGTTAGGTCGTTGTACTTACTCGTGGTGATAAGCTCCTAGAAAAATCTGTTTTTGAATCCTGGATATGTCGTAGAATGTACGATGTGGCTTGAGACTTCTTATTACCCATACTTTGTATGGTGAGGCTCAAGGAATCCATACAAATTATCATTCATCGTGTCTACGATTAATGATTTTAGGTACCTAATATCCAATAAAAAGAAGTTTAACTTTTGATAACTATAAATTAAATGCAGATTATTATCAGAGTTGTATAACCGATTGACACTATAAAATCACAATTTGTTCACTGACTTTAGCAAAAGTGTTTAATGTATGTAATAATCATCAACAACATTGAATCTCAATTAACACTATCATCATGATAAAGCTACGTTTCACAGAAGAACGATTTAACAAAATCTCAGACATAACACTAACATAAACTCATATTATTAAAAATTAGTTATAAAATTTACTTACGTGATCCAAAGTTGCATAACTGAGATGCTAAGCCAATCATTCCCGTGAAAGATTTCTAAAACATCGGTGTGGCATATGTACAATGGCACCTCAGTATCAACTACGCCAAAGAAATCACCCAACGGCACCCGCAAAGGATTCTTATAAAGGGATGGGGAAATTTTAAGCAATTCCAAAATTGGATCTTGTACGGATTCTGAATCATCAACCGGTTGAACTCGCTTCTTTTTTGGTTGCACAATATCCTTAAAAAATATGAAATAATATAAAAGTAAGGACATCGGATATAAAACAATAGAACTCTTTAAATGGGATGAGAACTCACAAGGCCAAAGCATGAAATCAGTGGAGGCACAAAACCAGCGGATCTTTTCGGGAAAAAGGAATAACAAACACCATAGGAATGAATACTCCGAAGAGGCCTCTAGATAAATACATATAAATCTTTACAAATATTTCATAACAGATTCACACATATAATAAACGAACGATTTAGTTGTATTTACATGTACAACGACTGCCCGCAAATTTTAGGCCGAACTTTTAAAAGATGTCACGAACGTACAGACAGAAGGTTGTGTTGAAATTTTCCCGATCTAATCTAAATACCTTTCTTGCATTCCCGATTGAAATAAGGCCTGCAAATACTCACAACTTGACTCCAATATAACTTTATGAACATGCAGATCTTTGAACCAAGGCACAAGAACCACCGCATTTCCAATGTTTTGATTATGCGGTCTTTGGCTTCAAGATAAGATCCTGAATCCAAAACAAGATAATGTAATAATCACATCACAACAAATAATTTGAGTGTGGTTTACATGGGATAATAAACAACATTATTTCGAATAACCAAATCTACTAATAAAACTAGCCCTTTTCTTTACTGTGCACCATGTATGATTACTAGATATATCAAAAACTGACAATTTTTAATCAGTATTTCAAGGTTGAATAACTCGCAACCTCATGAGGCGGGAACCTTGTGATAGGCGATACCTCCTGTTACAAATGCAGATGGTGGTGATAAACAATAAATAGAACAACAAACAATCGTAAAGTCTAAAGTAATCTCTTTCAAATATATATCAATATAAATGAACAGATGAAAACACCATGTGCCATGACTTCATTCAATAACAATTATACGAGCACAAGACAATAGACTTCTACCACAAACAACACTTAAAGTTGATGGGACAGAGAATGGACAAAGGGGAAGATTTAATGCAGAAATCAACAAAGAAACAGAAACACAGTCTTAAACAACATTCGTAAGCACAACGACATTTCAAGAAAGTGAAAATTTTGCCATACCACAAGATCTTATGCATACGGATATGATATTGTCAAATTTGGATAAGGTTTCAGGTAATGCATATTAAGGATTTCAAGACTCCATTAAGACTACAAACAAGAGAAGTTCAATTTTAAGACCAGATAACTTGTTTAAAAGAGAGGATTTTGTTAGTTATCTGGACATTGCATAAAACAGCCACTCAAATCTATGAAGCAAACAATCAAAATCAAACCAATGCAATCATTTGGAGTAACATTTCTTGAGAGTTAGAAGAAATCTCAATTCTTCCTGACTTGTCTCTAGCACACTCTTAACTTCCTGAACCATGATATGCCTGGTAAATTTTAACATTCAAAGAAGAACTGATCCCCCTAAAAATGTCTTGAAGGGCATTATATTCTGAAATATGCTTCCTAAATCAGAGCAACTTGCCATGAATCTTTGTTTTATGTGTTTCGTCTCACATTTTCTCCCTGCTTTTCATTTATTCTCCATCTCTATTCTTTCATGCTTCCACCTTTTCATTTCCCCCCAATCCCTTTTCAGTCCTTTTCCCAATCTTTGTCATAATTCTAATATGGCTTTTTCATTCGTATCTTGGCTATATTGTGCAGTCAATCGACAAGGTAAATAGAATTCTAGGGCATATAATATAATCCTTAGAATTCCAATTGGTGCCTGAGCCCAGTGGAATACTCAGGTTGTCTCTTCTCAACTTTGCAGTTCAATATAAATCATATAACTGGACAAGGTAATCAAATAAATAATTAATTTACAAAAAAAAACATCCATCATTCATTCATTCACATATTACACATATTAAACATTCATTCCCAAGATTGTAAACTGAAATCACGTTTAACATTACACATATTAAATATTAGAAAATAACAAAATAAAAATCCAAAGGTAAAAGCCTAGTTTATATAAGAACGTTCTCCCATATGCCTTCATCATGATCATGACGAGTAGCATGTACATCATCCACTTCATTTTCTTCCATCATAGAAGGCATGCGTGCAACAGTCTCATAATTTTCAAGTGTTGAGCCTTCATTTTCATGAGTAACATCCATGCTTCTACCTTGAAGCACCACGACCATCTTTCATCACATGGATCGTTGATATAAAACACACTTTGCTTGACATGCCATGATGAAAGGCTCGCCCATACAAGCTACCTTGCGAAGGTCTACCAATGTAAATCCCAACTCATCAATTCGCAATCCTTTGTTATTTTCAACCCACTTACACTTAAAAACAGCACTCGAAATATGACATAATCAACCTCCCAAATATCTTCAACGACTCCAAAGTAAGTTACGTATGCCATAACAGATTTTTATCTTTAGAACTAGAAAAGTGCATGGACTCGGCACGAAGAGTGACCCCTTGTTTTGAACAGTACTCTTGTCATCCTGTGACTTTGTGTAGAAGGAGCAATTATTGATATCATATCCACTCCAAGTAATAACATCAAACTTAGGCCCGTGTGCCAACCATTTTAATGTATCGGAAGCACTATTATCAAGACTAATTTTTCTTTAAACCACTTTAAGAAAGTTTTGTTATGCTCGCTCAACAACCATTTTTCGTTCATGCGAGGATAATTCATCTTTAGAAGATTTTTGTGAGCAAATCAAGTAAGGGAGGACCTCGTCGGTGTTATTTAATATATACAAATGCGCTTGAAACACTTCATCTCGACTCTTAGTTTGGACTTTCACACCGAGTTCCCTTACCTTCATGTCTCCCATCATGACGAGGCTTCTGTAGCCTACGGCTTCTATCTTTGACAAGTAATCATGCAAAACTCAATAGCTTCTTCGGCAATGTATCTCTCGACAATAGATGCTTCCGGATGATGTGGATTTTGGTATACCCTTTTAAGATCTTCATGTACCGCTCAACAGATACATCCACCTTAAATAAACGGACCACATACTCTAATTTCCCTTACTAAATGAACAATTAAGTGAACCATGATGTCAAAAAATGAAGGAGGAAAATACATCTCTAATTGACATAAGATAACGGAAGCCTCTTTTTCCCACTCATCCAACTTCATAGGGTCAACCACTTTGCTGCATACGGCATTAAAGAAATAGCACAAGCGAGTTATGGCATGTCTTACCTTTTAGGTAAGATGCCACGTATGGCCACCGCCAGGAGTTGTTGCATTAATACATGACAATCATGAGATTTCAATCCAACTAACTTCAGATCTTGCAATGACACAAGACTCTTGATATTGGAAGAATATCCCTGCGGCACTTTCATGCCCCGTAGACACTGGCAAAAACTTGTTCTCTCTTTTTTGATAAAGTGTGACATCTTTGGAGGCAAATAGGTACGTTTACCTACTAATTGTGGATGTAGCTCTGGTCGTATACCCATCTCAAGCAAATCTTGTCGAGCCTTCACATTATCTTTCGTCTTGCCTTTAATGTTCAAAAGTGTACCAATTACACTATCACACACATTCTTCTCCACATGCATAACATCAATACAATGCCTAACATCTAGATGGGACCAGTATGGTAGATCAAAGAATATCGACCTCTTCTTCCAGATATTTTTCTCAATAGCCTTCTTCTTGGTCTTCCCAAATATAGTATTGATGTTTTTAACCCGATCATAAACCTGTTTACCCGTCAAGGGTGTAGGTGCAGTTCCATCCTCCTGAGATCCGTTAAAAGCTTTTTTTAATCTACGATAAGGGTGATAACGTTCAAGAAACCTTCGATGTCGAGTGTAAGCAGTCTTTTGCCCATGCTTTAGTTGTATGTAACTTGTGTTTTCTTCACATATAGGACATGCGTGATGCCCCTTAACACCATACCCACTCACATTTCCATATGCTGGAAAGTCGTTAATGGTGCAAAATAACAATGCACGCAACTTGAAACTTTGCTGACGATACCCATCAAACACGTTTATCCCTTCCTTCCATAACATTGTCAAGTCTTCAATCAAAGGACTTAGATAAACATCTATGTCATTTCCTGGTTGTCTTGGGCCTGAAATCATCATAGATAACATAACATATTTCCGTTTCATGCACAACCAATCAGGTAGATTGTAAATCACAAGCATAACCGGCCATGAACTATGCTTACAACTCATGTTACCAAATGGATTCATCCCATCTCTAGCAAGTCCGAGTCTAAGATTTCTTGCCTCATTCCCAAAATCTGGAAACAAGTTATCAATTTTCTTCCACTGTAAAGAATCAGCCGGATGGCGAAGCTGTCCATCACATTTTCTCCCATCCGCATGCCATATGAGGTTCTTCGCATCATCTGAATTAGCAAACAATCGCTTAAACCTTGGAATTATTGGAAGATACCATAACACCTTCGCAGGGGAACCTCGTTTTGTGCTATCACCACTAAAATCATCAGACTTGGATTTGTACCTCGATACCCCGCATGTGGGACACTTATGCAATGTTTCAAACTCTTTTCTATATAATATGCAATCATTGGGGCATGCGTGTATTTTCTTGTACTCCATTCCCATCGGACACAATATCTTCTTTGCCTCATAATTACGATTCGGTAATGTGTTATTTTACGGAAGCATCTCCGTCAACGTTCAAGCAATTCGGTAAAGCTTTTATCACTCCATCCATTTCTCGCCTTGATTAACCGGTTTTAACACTCGACAACCGTGTAAAGAGTTTACATCCCGCCACAAAGGTATCTACGAATCACTTTTCAATGTATCATACACATGTGCTCGTTGAAAAGATTCTTGTCCAACATCACGAATCATGTCTTCAACTCGATCATATGTATCCACATCAATGTCATGAGTGTCTTTCGAGTGCTCACTTGAAAAGTCCATCAATTCACCATGCCATGTCCATATTTTATAATTCTTGTTAATTCCATCACAAAGAAGATGTTCTCGAATCTTGCCAACTTCATGTCTTCTTCCATTCACACAATTGATACAAGGACAATAATACTTTTGATCGGGTTAAGTCGATTTTTGTGCAAATTCTAGAAATTGTTCAACTCCATTCTCATATTCAACACTTATTCGACTAGCTTTCATCCAAACTCGATCCATTTTAAGACTGTTAGATCAATTTGGACAAACAAAATAGTTTCAAAAACAAATGACGAGAAGATATTCAAAACGAAAGTAATATCTAACAAGAATGTAACTAGTAAGATTCCGCAATAATGTAACTATTATGGTATTATGTTTGTTTTGACACTGGGTTGCACAACAATGATATGTTATGTATGCATTTTATAAAATGTTATATCGCCCGTACATGTTTGTATAAAGATTTAGTTGGTAAAATATAGTTTTGTCGATGTTGACTATCAATAGTCGTAATATACACTTTTAGCGACTAAACAAGTATAAAACATTTTGAAAAGTATCCGACTTTACTAATATGTATATATAAAACATTACAACTTTTATTTCGTCTGTTTGATTAATTCCGATGTTAAGGCGTCCAAAAATGACTTTGAAGTTAATTTTCAGCATAAACTAAAAGCTATCAATAGTGTAAAAATATATATTTTCAGCATATCTTTTGATAGACCATAACTTCTTCGTTTTTAAGAGTTACGACGTGCGCGAGCACTACTTTTAAAGGTAAAAACATGATTTACACTTTTATAAGTTTTCCCCTTCTCGGACTAGAAACGGGTTAAAAAACAGTCCAAAATGGGTTGGTGACGCCGGTTAAGTCAGGGGAGCGAAGATAACATATTTAAAACTCAACAAATATGGTTATAAAAGTTTAGCAAAGAAAGATACAACCTTACCAACCTTTATGTTTTGTGTAGAGTAATCTGCAAACTTTATGTTTTGTTTCCACTTTCAAAATGTAGAATAATCTGCAAAATGAAATATAGAATCAGAAATAAGAACTTTGTACAAATCAGAACACAAAAATACAAGAAATCAGAACTTTGTTCAAATCTAAACACAAGAATACAACCTGACTCGTGACTCCTGCAGTCCTGCCTTCAAATAATCGAATAATCAGAACTTCAAAACTCATGAAATGATTGTATGTATTCCTCCTGAATCACAAAAACATAACACAATAAATCAGAAAGGAAATCTATGAGTTTACACAAAACTTGAAGCAAAACGCGAGTATCACTACTAAAAGAATGAAAATCTCTAAAGGCAGATCAACAAAACTTAGGGGACACAATGAAAATCTCTAAAGAAACTAATCTTAATTGATTAAATCGAAATATGTAATGAACTCAAAAACAAAAGGCGAGTATCACTACTAAAAATATCAATCAAATGTGATGATATAAAATGAAGAGATGTTAATCCGAATAAGTAAAAGAACATGAAAAAATGAACATTAAACATCATCAAAGCGTGGCGGTTAGCATCACACGATTCATTCATCTACCTTTTAGCGAATAACACAATCGAAATCTCAAGATACACTAATCAAGTCGGTTGAGAAATTAGAAGGCATAAGAATTTGGCTTCCGGGAGGTTTCACCTTTGAGGGATTGATGAGACGGGGATGATGGATGATGTAGAGCGATAGAGATTAGGGATGATGAAGGAACAAATTATCATTTTCTTGGACAAGTTTGGAGAAGAAAGATGAAAGGGGAAGGTTCGTTAAGTGTTGAAGACAAATGAAAGGAGCAGCGTAGGGTTGAAAAAAAATATAGACGTTCCACATCGGTTACATATTAAAACCGATGTTAAAATACTTCTATTCACATCGGTTTCGCAAAAACCGATGTGAATATCTCGATATTCACATCGGTTTCTAAAAAACTGATGTTAAACTACTGATATTCACATCGGTTTTTACAAAACCGATGTTAAAAAACTGAAATTCACATCGGTTCTTAAAAGAACCGATGTTAACGTTTAAAAAAATTACAATTACACCACCGTCTTTTTTTTTACATCGTTTTTCTTAAAAACCGATGTAAATTGGGCGATGTTGAATCCTATTTTCCTAGTAGTGTAATTAATGATCTTGGATCTTGGGGGGAAATCTTGGAGGTGGAATATTGCAGAAGAGAAGGATAAGCAGAAGACATCAAGAGCAGAGGGCGGAAGCCAGAAGAACGGAGGAATCCGAGCTCTTCATCTGCGTTTGATTTCAATGCTTTCATTCATTATTTCTGTATTTTTATCTTTTAGCATGTCAGGCTAAAACTCTGTTCTAGGATTTTGATGAAACCTAAGTTTTGACGGATTAGCTTTAGATTATCTATATAATTCCTTTTTCTGTTGAGTTTTCCCAATCGATTTTAATGCTTTCAATTATATGGCCAATAATTGGATTGTTTTAATTACCTTACTCGAATCGGGAGAGGAGAGTTTGTGAGGAACTATTGGTGAGAACCGTTTTATCTTGTGAGATAGTAATATACTCATAGAAACTATGTGGCCTTTTTGAGGACTTTGTGCTTTTTGCCTATTGTCGAATTAATTCACCTAGGGATAGAGTGCGTTATTCGCCTTTAGAAAAATCTATTGACCTCGGGAGAGGCGGTAGAGTATATTAGCAATCTTCGCCTTCAATAAATTGGGGAAATCATTAACTTCAGATAATCGAGAGTAAATTCGGATAAACCAAGGTGGAGTCAGAATCCTAGACTTATTCATCATTTGATTTTCCTTCTTCAAGCGATCGTTTTTACTGTTAGTTCTTTTATTGGTTTTATTTAGTTATTAATTGCAACCCAAATTTCGACTGTTCAAATAAAATTGGAATACATAAAAATCGGTACTTAGTAATTCAGTCCTCGTTGGAACGATACTCACTCATCACTTTATTACTTGTCTACGATAACGTGCACTTGCGTTAACGAAATATCGCAACACATACCACATAAACGGCTCGTGACAAGTTTTTGTCGACTAGATCATCAAACCTGTAACCAAACTCATCCCGGCCATACCCGATAAAAATGCACTAACGTGTATTAGCATCTAGCTTAGACCTCTCATCTGCTAAAACATGCACAAAGGACTTACAACAAAAAACTCTCAAGTGATCATAAGAAATATTCTTACCAAACCAAACTATATCTGGAACATCACCATCGAAAGCGCAGGTAGCGACAAGTTAATCACGTGAGCTGTGGTGTTCAAAGCCTCTGCGCAAAATGACCTCGATAATTTTGCCTCTGAAAACAAGCATCTGACCCCCTCAATCAATGTTCTGTTCATCCTCACTACCAAGCCATTTAGCTGATGAATCTTAGGTAGAGTCTTCTTATGAGTAATGCCTTGCTCTCAGCAATACCTGCCAAACTGTCCAACATATTGACCACCATTATTAGTACGAATATATTTCAACTTTTTACCTGTGTGCTGACATTGCTTGAATACATCAAGCACCTTGGTCTATCATACACCGACAACTTCTTGGAATAATCCTCAATAAATGTCACAAAATATTGTGCACCACCCAATGATTTTACCTTGAGAGGACCACAAACATCAGAATGTACAAGCTGTAAAAAAAATCTGATTTTCTGGTGGACCTGCCAGAGAAAGAAACTCTGTTTTTCTTCCCCACTAAACAATGAGTACACTTATTAAATTTTGCATGCTTCACTCCCTGGAGTACACTCTTCTTGGCTAGACAACCAAGAACTTTTTCACTAATATGACTGAGCCTCCTGTGCCGCAACTCTGTCATGTCATCTGACCGTCCCACTGTTACATGAAACTGCACAAACAACATCTCTATCAATCTTAGCCTGTAAGGTACAAACTGGACTGCCTATGGCGAGCCATGACCATAGCACCCTTGGAAAGTTTCCAAGTATCACGTGAGAAATGACTATCATATTTACCATCACAGAGTTTACCAACAGAAATAAGATTCAATCGAACATCGGGAATATCCTTCAAGTTCTTAAGCACCAGCTTAGAACCAGTCAAAATCACCAAGCAAATCTCCCCCATACCGACAAACTCAATCACTCCATGATCAGCGATCCTCACATAGCCAAGCAGTGTAGGATGTGAATATGTCTCGTTGATGAGTCACATGCACGAAAGCACCACTATCAACCAACTAAGCTGTCTCGTCATGTGCAAGATTGATAGCATCACAATCCTCAAGATCATCCCGAGTCACATTGACTCTGTCTTCATGGTTACTACCATCTGTATTCTTTGTTATGCCTTCTTTGATGTCTCTTTTTCGCGTAAAATAGTTTTTCTGTATGTGCCCAGTTTTACTAGAATAATGACATTCAACCATTTTGTACCTGGACTTTGACTTACTTCTGCTTCTATCCTTACCCTTACGATCCTTGTTTCTATATCTCCCTCTATCATCTGCAATAAGAACATCTGAATGTGATGAAGGTGTTAGGAATATGCCCTCGAATGCCACTCATGAGATGAGAGAGTAGGGGCATTGTACTTGTAATTATGGTATAAATAATAAAAAGGCAATTCGATTCATTCATTGTTTATTGTATTTCAATTGCATTCTTGACTTGGTAAACATTGAAGTGAAATTCATGTAAATAAATTGAACATTCCATTCTCGTTATGGGATAAGAGAAAATGCACTGGAAGTGTTTAAAGTTTATTTGCGTAAATCGTTCGCAAGTCAATAAACTTAAATGTGCATTATGTTTTAATAAGACTTGTATAACTGATGCTAGAACGCGTGCACGTCATGACAGAATAGTTATAAGTATATTGGTGTGACCAGTATACTCGAACACGACTCATACTCGATTCAGTCACACGGTATTCACTCTCGGAGAGTCGATGACGAATCGAAAGGTTGTGATAATATACGTGGACCTTTGATTTGACGGTTCAGTAGAAGATGTGCCCGTGACGTTTAGTTTGTCATTAGAGTAGTTAGACTCAATTGCTTAATTACTGAGTCAACCTCGAAGTGCGGACTATACGGGCAGGTAGCAGTCTTTACTGTACGCAAGAAAGGATTATATCTCTTGTTAGTGAGCAGGTGAATGTCCTATACGGTTAATGGCAAATAAGATCATAAGTCTTTGGCCAAAGCATTCTAATATAGTCGTATTAGATACACTATTAATCAGTCGGTCTTGATTTGCATTAACACATGTATAGAGTCTAGTCAACATAGGGTTTGACTTTATCGTGACCCGAAGACTTGACCGGGACATCTGATGAAGGGTGTATACGTATATAATATTCACGACATAATGGTTCAGGAATGATCCCTTCATTCGTTCTCAGTCAAGGTCTGCCCGCCAGTCAATTTGGCTAAGTGCTGCCCGCACTCATTGGTTCCTCCCAATACCGGCTGAGACGGACCTACGGAATCGCACATTAGGAGCGTTGACGGATAAATGTGAATTTATTATCTCTCTATTAATATTAGATATTGGATATCTAATTATAATTTATTGGATAAATAAAATAGCGGTCTTATGAATTAAAATTAAGTTACCGGGTAATTAATTTAATTCATAAATTATATTTCGTAGAGAAATATATTTGTATTTGATATAATTAATTAAGTAGATTAATTAAATAATATAAATACAATGGCGATTTAACGGAGTGTATTTAACGGAGTCGTTTGACGAACGTCCGGTACACGAGCCGAGTGGCTCGACTCGTTTTCTAGGAAACCTCCTCATGGGGACACCCCACTCCCTCATTTTCTTGGTGTTTTCTGAAGTTCACTTGAGAACATGATTTATCATGTATTGTCACATTTTTAGTTATTATAAATGATGGAATCTAATCATTTTGAATGAGAATGATTAGGGCTGTTATCGGTCCGGATCGGTCCGGTTCTTGGCCTACCCGGTATTCGACCGATAAGCTTATCGGATAATCAGGAACCGGTCCGATAAGCTTAACGGATCCGATATTGTTCCCGAGAACCGATCCGGTAAGCTTATCGGATATCCGGACCGATCCGTTAATTTTATCGGGTACTCGGACCGATCCGAACCGGATGTCCCGATTACCGTTTCATCTGATACTGATCCAAAATGATTCAATTGAAGAACCGATAACGCGAAATCATTCTTTTCACAATAAAATATACGAGCAAAAATATATAGTGCATTCAAATATACAACTTCATCAAAATACGAGCAAAAATATAAACCGCATGTTAAGAGACATTCATCAAATTCAAAATACAAATACCAGTCCTGAATCAAACACCATTTAGGAAAACAAACACCATTCATCAAATTCAAAATACAAACACCACACCAGTCCTGAATCAAACTTCAGTTAAGGGGACTAAAATAATACATCATTAGCCTCGTAACATGTTCATCATAGGTGGCCATACGATCAAGCAAAACAATAAGGCGATTAAGGCAACAAGTACAGATCAATCAGTGATTCTTTTCCAGAGGTGGTTGAATTCTTGGCTCCTCCCAAATCAACCTCACCAAAGTCATATTGCATAATTGGTTCATCTTCTTCTTCTTCAAACTACATTAAAAGTAAAAGTAGGCAATGTTAAAAAAGGATAAAAAGAAGACAAAAAAAATAGGATAATTTACTTACAATGCTTCTTGATGAACCCTTTCTAATCCCATAATATTCTTTAATCCAATCACTACCACATAGAAGCATCTCAACTGTATCAGTTCTCATCGAGGCTCTTTTTGCATCAATAATTCTGGATCCAGCACTAAAAGTTGCCTCAGAAGCAACTGTAGTAATTGGAATTGATAGTATATCTTTTGCCATTATGCTTAACACTAGATATTTTGCTTCATTTGCCTTCCACCATTGAAGAACATCAAAATGTTTTCCACCATTTTGTACTCTTTCGGGGTTCTGACAAATACATATCAAGATCAAATTTAGAAGTATGAACCACATCAACACTCTCAAGAAAAGCCTCAAAGCTTCTCTTTCCCAAACCGTAACTTGTACTACACCCAAGATCTTTGTTTTTATCATGGATTGATCTTTTTCTTGTATGCTTCTTCATACAACTTAAATAATTCATACAAGTTTTCAATAACTTCTCTTTCTCAAGATTTACCTTATTACTTGTTGGATGCAAGAAACCAAACACCCAAGTAATGAAAAACATTTTGTACCTAAAGGCACCAAGATAGGCAACAAGGCATCAAGATAGGAAACAACCAACAAGATAGGATTAAGAGCTGCCTCAGAACAGTTTCATCACAGGCAAGTGGGCATTTTTGTATCAGTGTAGTATCAATTCTGTATCAGAGTGTAGTATCAGTTTTGAAGGCAACAAGATAAAAGTGTAGTATCAGTTCTGTATCAACATGGACAAAATATAGGTAACAAGATAGGCAACATAGACAAATAAAAGATCAAAGTGTAGTATCACTACAGACGCTTTGTATCGATTTTGAAGGCAAAAAGATAGTCAACAACAAGATAAAAGTGTAGTATCGATTCAGATCGTTTAGTATCAACATGGACAAAAGATAGGTAACAAGATAGACAACATAGACAAATAAAAGATCAAAGTGTAGTATCACTTTTGTATCAGTTTTGTATCAGTTTTGTATCAGTTTTGATAGTCAACAACAAGATAAAAGTGTAGTATCAGTTCTGTATCAGTTTAGTATCAACATGGACAAAAGATAGGTAACAAGATAGACAACATAGACAAATAAAAGATCAAAGTGTAGTATCACTTTTGTATCAGTTTTGTATCAGTTTTGAAGGCAAAAAGATAGTCAACAACAAGATAAAAGTGTAGTATCAGTTCTGTATCAGTTTAGTATCAACATGGACAGAAGATAGGTAACAAGATAGACAACATAGATAAATAAAAGATCAAAGTGTAGTATCACTTTTGTATCAGTTTTGTATCAGTTTTGAAGGCAAAAAGATAGTCAACAACAAGATAAAAGTGTAATAAAAGTGTAGTATCAATTTAGTATCAACATGGACAAAAGATAGGTAACAAGATAGGCAACAAGAAGATAAAAGTGTAGTATCAGTTCTGTATCAGATTCAGATTGTAGTATCAGTTCTGTTGTATCAGTTTTGAAGGCAACAAGATAAAAACAACAAGATAAAAGTGTAGTATCAGTTATGTATCAGTTCAGTATCAACATGGGCAAAAGATAGGTAACAAGATTGGCAACAAGATAGGCAACAACAAGATAAAAGTGTAGTATCAGTTCTGTATCAGTTACCTAGGATCAAGAACTGCACCAATTGAAATTAATAAATTGCTTGCTCAAAGATATGTCATATTTTTCCTTCATTTTAGCAGCCAAAATCTGAAGGTGTGTCTTTTCTGAAGCCTCAGAATGTTTGTCCAACAAAACTTTAACTCTAAAGAGCTCAGCCAAGAACAGATTGCATGTTGGATAAGAACTGCCACTTATTATATTTGTAACATCAACAAAAACTTCCAAAAAGGTGCAAATATCAGAAATCATCTCCCAATCTACTTCATCAGGCAAATAGTGTATAAATGCCCCATTTTCTTCAAAGATATCTGGGCCATACATCTTTATAAAAATAGCGGACTCAACATTTTGTGTGTTGAGTTCCACCTTGTTTTGGTATCCAACACTTGCATTTTACCAGTCATTCCCAACTCCTTCACAATTTTAGCAAAATCTTTGCATCTAGCTTCAGAACCCAGGAGATATTTCACCCCTGCCCTGATAGTATCAACTATTGGCCTCACAATATCAAGTCATCCTGAACCAGCAAATTCAAGATATGTGCACAACATGTAACATGAAATATTTGGCCATCTAGAGGCAATTTTCCCCTATGCCTAAAATCATGCTTCAACCTATTTATGCAAGCATCATTTGCTGATGCATTGTCAACTGTTATTGACACAACCTTTTCTCTAATTTTCCAGTCATCCATAACCCTCACCAACTCCCTAGCAAGAACCTCACCACTATGAGGTGGAGGGACATTACAAAAAGACAAAACTCTTTTATGTAGTTGCCATTTAGAGTCAATGAAATGGCCTGTTACAGTCATGTAACCAATTCTCTGATCACTTGACCACCACAAGTCAGTGGTTAACCCTATTTTATTAATCTTAGACATTACAGTTTTCATCTTATTCTTCTCATCATTGTAATATTTTTGGCACTGTTTTCACCGCATGCCTAGTAATCCTTTATATTGAGGATTAATTTCCCTCAAAATCTATTGAAAATAACACCCTCCATTATCGAAAAGGAAATTCATGTCCTAATACCATGTGGGCAAATAGGACCTTAACCTTAGCATGATCATATTTCCAAGCAACAAGAGAAGGATTATCACTATCACTAGTAAATGATCACTTTAACCTTGATTGAGAGCCGGTTTTTTCGATGGATCTAGTTTCGCTTTTCTTTGAACACGATTTCAAGTGCTTCCTAGCATTGGATGTACCGCCATGCACAAGATCAAAAGTATAAAGAGCACCACACCATTTGCACTTCCATTTCTTTTTCCATCCTGGAAGAGTAATTACTTCCATCTCAAGATGGACAATAGATTTCTTTGATCTTGTTCTCTGACAGGTCATCCAAAGTCGCGGCTTGACCATCAGCGGTTGACCCTTCAGTTTGACTATTATCATTGATGTCCAACAGTTCTCCAATCTCAATCCCTCCTCTGACCTCATCATCATCCACATCAATATCGAATTCATCATTCATCATTGGACTACAACAAGAATCCTGATAAGACATCTCATATACAAGTTAAAAATAACAAGTAAATTACAAATAATTTGAAAACAACTAATTGAAACCACATATAAAACCTATTTTAACATTGTTTCAAAAGAAGCCACTGTTTCAAAAGTAGGCAATGTTAAAAAAAAGAAGCCACTGTTATTATTCAAAATACCCAAATAAGATAAAAACCCTAATTAAAAATCCCAAATAAGATAAAAACCAGAAAATTGGAAATCGTAGAAAACCCCTAATCTGAAACCCTAACTACAAAATCCCTAATTTGAAAACCCAATAAGATAAAAAACCGAAAATTGGAAACCCTAATTCGAACCCCCGATGAATAACATAATGAAGCCATTAACAAAAAAATACTCACAAAAAAATCGCTTAAATACTCACAAGAAATCGCTTAAATACTCACAAGATTTTATATGTGGAACTTGAATATGTTGAAATCGGTTGAAGATCGAGATGAAAAAACACTGAATCGGCCTTCTTGTTTATGGATTCAAGGATTAAAATCCTCAGGTTAGCTTGCGGTTCTATAAAATCAAAGAGAAAAAAAGGATGGAGAGTGAAAGACGAGAGAGAGAGAGTCAGAGATGAGAGACTGAGGGTGAACTGACGGCGGACTTCTCAAACAGGAGAAGAAAGAAATGAACGCAGAAACCCTATTCTCGCGTTTTTATAGTGTTTTATTACCGGGTTACCGGTCCGGGGCCTATCGGATACCGGGTAAAAAATTGGTATTCATTCCCGGACCGATAAGCTTATCAGTCCGGATCGGTCCCGGTTTTTCGGTCCGGATCTCGGTCCGGTTCTCGGATCTACCAGCCCAATAACAGCCCTAAGAATGATATCTCATTTATAGATAATAAAAGGGACAGAATAACACACACAATACCACTCATTTTTTAGGGCTGCCTACTGCCGAGAAGAAAGAAGTGATGTCACGAAACTTGCACGCAAACTGCACGCAGCGGAAATCACACAAGATGCACCTGGGGATCAATTAACTCTCCCTTCTTGTAAGAACCTATGCGGAGGCAACAAGAACAACCCCAAACAACAATGGCAACAATAATGTCCAGCAAAACCAAGGAAATAACCACACACACACAACCCGCATGAAGAACAACAACTTTTACGTGGAGAATATCTTCAAATCGAAAAGTAAAAACCATGAGTCACTAAAACCAACCAAAGCTCACTAATATATAGAGGTTCACACCAAGCTTCAGTTTAAATGGATATACAAATCCCCAATAACAACAATAATCCAATGGAGTAAGACTACTCCCATACTAGAGAACAAAGAGAAAATTCCAGCAAAAACAGAGTCGTGTTCAGATCACCATAACATGATCTAGACAAAACGAAATCCAAAACTGCTTTAACACAACAAAGATGAAGACGTGATCTACCTTGTGCCCAAAAATCAGCTGAAAAGGAGCTCGTTTGACCCCTCCAACAATTGACCGAAGTTGACTGCTCCTGCAGATCTACTATTTCGGGCTGCCCCTCTTTTTCTTCTCTCTCGTTTTTGTGCTGTTTTCCTAATAAAAACAGGTGCCTTGACCCCTAATTACCTTAGCCAAGGTTAAAGATGGATTAGGCTGAAAAATACATTCATTGGGCCGCCCAACTTGGGCCTCTTTTCACATTGGAGAGAGACAGCCCAACACTTTGCGAATAGAATAACCGAATTATTAATTGAAGTGTTGAAGGAAAAATAATCGAGACAGAAAATAGGGCAAAATATGTAGTATTCTCATTGATGACATCTCTTTAAATATGTAGAAATACATGCAAGCAAGCTTATTCCTACCCTAACTAGGAAAACCCGTAAACTAATAGAGTTAGGCACGCATTGGGTATTACTTTAACACTCCCCCTTGTGTCTAGTCTACAAGCGCATGTCACATTGCCTCGTTAACACCTCGTCAAACAAAAGCTCATTGGGAAAAATATCTTGATCGTAGGAAAAAGAGTACAACATCTAGACACATCAAGTTTGGACTTCGTCCTTTGAATCTATCCTTTCATATGATCGTTACATTAATCATAACGCTACTAAGCTGACCATTCCATCGATCCCTAAAATCGTACATCTTGTTACCTCGTCAAAAACCTTTCTACGTAATAAAAATCTTGTGGGAAAAATGATCCTTGGAAGGAAAAGAGTATAACGTACAATGTGGATGTAAGACTCCACCTCAAGTCTACATCTCCCCTGATTGGTACATCAATCAAGTAGTCGTTGCCTCATTAAAAACTTCCCCAAGTAACAAAACCCAATGGGAGAAAATGAACTTTGGTCAAAGAAAAGAGTACAACACATGTGATTAAGTTTCTTTACAAATCACCATTTCCTTGTGATCTTTACATCGATCTCGAGAGTTGGAAAAATATACAGCTCCCCCTAATGCTTACATTCATATCGTTGCCTCGTTAAAAACCTTGGCAAGTAACAAAACTCAGTGGAAAAAATAAATCTTGGTCTAAGGAAAAGAGTGCAACATATGTAAGTATGTTCCATTATATCTCACATATTTCCTTTTATGATCATTACATCATCAAGAGGATTTACAAGTTACATTATGTTCATAAATTTAAGTATGCTCATCAGTAGCAGAACTTAACCGCTAGTTCCTCAGAAGTGTAGAATGATAGTTCTTAATCATGTACACTCACAGACTGATTCATGCAAAACAATAATCATGATGTGAAGGAGGTAGCCAAAAGGGGTTTGCTTAGTCGATTTTCAAAACATAAGTAATTCATACCAGCACATTCTTTGTGGTAGTTGCTCCGGCACTAGCATTTGCCTTTTCGTAAGTAGCTTCTTTTGCCTGCTTGTAGGGAAAGAATAGTCCCAAGTCAATGGTTTCTTTTAAGTATCAAAAGATATTCTTGATACCATTCCATTGATGTTGCATCGATGCTGAACTAAATCTAGTCAGCAAATTAAATGAAGAGTGATATCAGGTCGTGTACATTGAGCCAAGTACAATAATGCGCAATTGCACTCAATTAGGGAATTTCAGCTCCCAAAGCTCTTAGTCAGTTTCCTTTAGATGAAATGGATCTTTCATTTGCATCCAAATATTCGATCTATCATGGGGTGCTAGTCGGGTCTACCTTGTCCATGTTAAAGTGCCCGAGAATCTTCTGGACATAGGTAGACCGGTAAAGTGAATTCCACATCTCGATGTTTATGTCAATGCCTCGACAGAACCGAATTTTCCCAAGATCTTTCATCTCAAACTCATATTTCCAGTATCCGGTGGTTTCTCTTATTTCATCAAGACCGATTATGTTCATGTCATTGACATATATTGCGATGATCACAAATCTGGAACTGATTTTTGAAGACGCAGGAACACAGTTCATCGTTCTTATATCCCTTCCCAATCAAGTAGTCACTTAGATGGTTAGACCACATCCTTAAGGATTTCTTCAAAATCGTAAAGTTGAGCGTTTCAATCTAAATGCAAACGCACTCCGTGGTCTAGAGTCACTTGATATGGATAATAAAATTCCATCGTGCACTTCAATATATATCTCTGTATCTATATCTCTATAGAGATACGCAGTAACCACATACATTTAGCTGCATTTCCAGTCCCTCAAAAATTACTACGCTAATTAAATAACGGAACGTATATGTGGGAGTATATTTCCTCGTAATCAATTCTAGGGCATTGTTAGAGCATTACTTCGTGAACCTTGTACATTAGTACTCTACTATTCTCACTATGATTTAAGACAATGGCTCGGTTATGTCCTTCAGGCTTTACACTTGGTTAGGTTAGCACTACCTACACCAAATACCTATCTCTATGTCAGAGAATCTAATTCTACCTGGAATGTTTGTCTTACAGGCCAATAAACTCTATGTTGATTTCGTCCAACTGAGCGAGGTTCGACATCATCGTACTTTATGATTCATGACATGTCATCAAAGTGGTTGGTTGATCAGGCCACACCCTCATAATTTCATCGAGATTCTTGATTTTCTGAATCATATCTTCGGGGCGTCCCCCTCATTATGATTCATGGACATAATAAAATCAAGCATGATCTCATGAAATGAGTTCTTTGATGGTTAACATGTGAATTTGTGCCATACTCTGCCTCTTTCTTGGGTGAGTATTTAGTCGAACCATGAGGCTTCCACCCATTCCTTCGCAGGGATCCACAGCCTCAACCACACCTCCACCAGGTGCAGTTGTTAGGAATACTTGTTAGATTTTGATGATGTCATCTTTATATATTCAAATATATGTTTTAAATTACTTGGCAAAATGTAAGGAAGAACCAAATGAGTATCTTCCATAGGCCAAATTATGATAAGTTAGATACTTGGCAAAATGTAAAGAAGAACCAAATAAGTATCTTCTATAGGCCACATAAGTTAGGCTTAAAAATCGGCTAAGTTCCTATCAACCGAGTCTTGGTCAACTCACATATTCAGATAAGGTTGACCACAAACGAGTCATATCAGGCAACCTATTAGAGAAGTTCTGTTCAAACAATTTAATCAGCAAAGTTGGACTAGACTGCAGTCAAGAAGGAAAGTCAAGTCATCTGTAGTCTGACCATCAGTCAAGTTCAAATCAGGTCAGAAGACTACAGAAAAGTCGGCACATCAGATAAGTCGACACCAGAGAAGGTTGACTGCACATCAAACTAGTTGACCACAGAGAGGTCAGCCAAGTACTCCATTCCACGTCAGCGTGCGTTGAATAGTCAATATTTATGGAAAGTCACATGCGGGCGATTAGAGACAGATTGGAGAGATACCCGAAAAGGAAATGATTTAAATAAATCATCCAGACCTACAACTGAAGACTTTAAATCTTATTATATTCAAAAGATTCGGCACTATCACATGGAAGTCTTCACAACGGTCGGAATTGGATTAAAATATGGGAATCCAGCCTTGCAACGTTCAGAAAGAAAAACAAAGAAGTCTATTTCTCCAACGGACGGATTTGTTACAGATCTGCAACGGCTATGAAGAAATGCTTAAGGATCGACACTTATATATATCTGAAGATTTGAAGTTGAGAATGCGAACAATACTTACAAGCAATCAAAGCAAACAAAGCAATCAAGCGAATAATAGCATCGTGAAAGAGCAAGAGTTCTAAAGTTCTTATTTGAAGAAGCTCTTAGTTGGAGAAGACAAACACTCTTGTTTTTAAAACCTGAGTTCGGGTTACTTCACTGGTTGAAGTTGAGAGACTGTAAAGGCATCCAAGGATCGTAGATCAAGAGGTGCAAGGCAGTCAAAGGGAGTTGCAACGGCAAGGAATTCTACTAGTTGGAAGCTGTTGTAATTGGTTGAATCACTGTAATATTTATCACCGGTTGAGAATTATAGTGAATTCATCTCCAACTAGTTTGGAGAAAAGTGGATTACAAACAGTCATTTGAATGATAACCTCTAGTTGTATCAAAACAAGACTGATTTTAGTTTGTGTCTTGCACTTATGTGCAGACTTGTTCTTCATTGAATAATTGCTTAAGTTTTGCCATCATCAAAACAGGGGGAATTTGTTAGGAATACTTGTTAGATTTTGATGATGTCATCTTTATATATTCAAATGTATGTTTTATATTACTTGGCAAAATGTAAGGAAGAACCAAATGAGTATCTTCCATAGGCCAAATTATGATAAGTTATATACTTGGTAAAATGTAAAGAAGAACCAAACGAGTATCTTCTATAGGCCACATAAGTTAGGCTTAAAAATCGGCTAAGTTCCTATCAGCCGAGTCTTGGTCAACTCACATGTTCAGATAAGGTTGACCACAGACGAGTCATATCAGGCAACCTATCAGAGAAGTTCTGGTCAAACAATTTAATAAGCGAAGTTGGACCAGACTGCAGTCAAGAAGGAAAGTCAAGTCATCTGTAGTCTCACCATCAGTCAAGTTCAAATCAGGTCAGAAGACTACAGACAAGTCGGCACATTAGAAAAGTCGACACCTGAGAAGGTTGACTGCACATCAGACTAGTTGACCACAGAGAGGTCAGCCAAGTACTCCAGTCCACATCAGCATGCGTTGAATAGTCAACATTTACGGAAAGTCACATGCGACGATGGGAGACAGATGGAGAGATTCCCGAAAAGGAAATGATTTAAATAAATCATACAGACCCACCACTAAAGACTTTAAATCTTATTATATTCAAACGATTCGGCGCTATCAAATGGAAGTCTTCACAATGGTCAGAATTGGATTAAAATATGGGAATCCAGCCTTGCAATGTTCAGAAAGAAAAACAAAGAAGTCTATTTCTCCAACGGACAGATTTGTTACATATCTGCAATGGCTATGAAGAAATGCTCAAGGATCGACACATATATATATATCTGAAGAATTGAAGTTGAGCAGTACGATGCGAACAATACTTACAAGCAATCAAAGCAAACAAAGCAATCAAGCGAACAATAGCATCATGAAAGAGCAAGAGTTCTAAAGTTCTTATTTGAAGAAGCTCTTAGTTGGAGAAGTCAAACACTCTTGTCTTTAAAACCTGAGTTTGGGGTACTTCACTGGTTGAAGTTGAGAGACTACAAAGGCATCCAAGGATCGTAGATCAAGAGGTGCAAGGCAGTCAAAGGGAGTTGCAATGGCAAGGAATTCCACTGGTTGGAAGTTGTTGTAATTGGTTGAATCACTGTAATATTTATCACTGGTTGAGAATTATAGTGAATTCATCTCTAACTGGTTTGGAGAAAGTGGATTAGTAGAGGATTACCCCACCTCTGAGACTACTATAATTGCCTGCATGTTTTACTGCTTTTATTATCATACTTACCTGCTGCATACTTACTTAACTATTCCATTGATTAATTTTGTGTTCGTCATCAGCTGACTTCCGCACTTACGTTGACTGCAAGTCATTTGTACCATCAACTGAGAAACTCATCCTTTGTGGAAAAGAGTTTCAATAAGTCTATTCACCCCCCTCTAGACTTATTCCTGGATGACTTGTGACCTACAACAGTTGCATCAC
Organism: Orobanche coerulescens; assembly: GCA_033398695.1. Taxonomy (NCBI): domain Eukaryota; kingdom Viridiplantae; phylum Streptophyta; class Magnoliopsida; order Lamiales; family Orobanchaceae; genus Orobanche; species Orobanche coerulescens. Next base: position 85,554,295 of record CM065812.1, read on the forward strand.
CCGATCCATTGGTGATGTGTCCCTTACAGAGGTTCTAACCTTACAGACACATTTGCAACTGTAATGTGAGATCTTGTCACTTGAATGATATCAGTAAATGAACCAGGCATCGAATCTGCTACATCCTGAAGATCGAGTATTCTTTGTGCTTCACGGTAACATTGTGAAGTTCGGGGTTCATAATGATACAAAGTGGGGAGACACCATGACAATTCCTATCATTCCCCGAGTAATTACATTTTCTCTCCTCCCCATAACGACAGGAAGGTTGTCTCATTAAAATGACAATCCGCAAATCATGCGGTAAAGAGATCATTGTAAAGGTTCTAAATAGCGGATAAACGTCTGGAGATTCTTATTCAACGTGAATACTTAATCGTTTCTAAAGACCAATGCGTTATGGGGCGCAAAAGGCACATATAATGCGTAACCAAATATGCGCAATTGGCACTCAAGTCCGTCTGGGTCCAAAATACAAAAATCAGGCTATCCAGTTACCATCTGGTACGCATAAACTAATTGGTTAGCAGAGGGTCTAATAATGAACGATTTAAGTAAAGTTGCGTGCAATATTGCATAATTCCAGGCAAAAATAAGCAAATCGGTGCGCATAACCAATGACATAATCACCATACATATTCTTTCGACAGTGGTTTATGTGAGACCATTTGCATATGCACATGGGACGAGATAATATTCATCGATCTCTATCATGTATCAAGTACTTTTTGATGTGAACTATCCAACATCATCGAGTCCTTTAGATGTGATAAGGGAGGTGAGCCCTTATAAGTTATCTTGGAAGTTCTGCAGCAGTTTGAGTAGACAGGAGAGCGACATGTGACCAACATGTCGGAGAATCCGTCAAAACCATAAATACATAAATGGTCCGCATAGTAGGTGGATGGATCCACAAATATCTCCTTATATTCAACGTAAGAATGGAATGCTTGCTTTTGTTTCTTTAGCGTAGGAAGGTCTCACTCCCACATTGATTAAAGAGTAGGCTTTGCAAAAATGAGTGGTGCACATTTGATATGCATCCGGTTCTTTGGATGACATAATGCGATTAACATCACATTGTTCTTTAGTTGAGTTGTTGCCACATTTTTGCTCGAAAAGTAATGATGTTCATACAAGTTCTTTAGTATATGGATCATTATACTCCGACCAGGATGATCTAGTCTATCGTGCCAAAGCCTATATGAGTCTATGTCCCAAAGTACATTGTTGGTGACAACATAGGATTTTAAAAACCTAATAAAAGTGAGGTACATCCACTGGATCGACTAATCAATTATTCTAAAATGTGTTTATGTCCATATTCATTAGAATTAATAAAAGAAACTCTATTCCATTCTCACAGTGGGTTTCAATCTGGAACCATTGCTACGTATATTATTGAAGCTAAGTACGGTTCGAAGGGCTCTAGGTGCATACAGAGCATCAGTAACTTGGAAGACTGCTGTTTAGGCATCAAGAATTGGGCATTACCTCTCCCTTTGATGAGTTGGGAGGATCCAATCATCGTAGTTATCGAGGTTTGGCAGGCGACTAATTCGATGAATATAAGCCTAATTCTAAGGACATTCAAGTTCTACTCGATTCATTCCTTAGAAGAGAGAGAAATTTTGAACCATAAGCATTCAAGCAATATTTATTACTTCGAAATATAGCTAATAATCCAACGTAAGCAATATTAATATCTCGTTCTAGAAAAAACAAAGTTGCATCACACCATTACTGAAAATAAAACATCGATAAAATCATTTTGAGGTAACAATGCCAAATGTAAATGAGAAAGTAAACATAATGATGACATTCAATCATAAAGGTATGCCTCTATTGACTGTGGCACGTATGGATCAATGCGATTATCAGTGACTGTGAAATTGACATCGGGGGACTCATCGAGAGCGTATTCCTCCATATAGTGAGCTTCCCGTTGTAACACCCCCTAGAGCCATCCAGGAATATTTCAGCACCGTGGGCCCCGAGACGGAACCCACAAGGCTGAAAGAAAGATCTACAAACATTAACAAATGCCTAAGAGGCGAACGACGGTACTATATTTAAAAACATTCGAAGACTTAATAAAATCCGTTTATCAAAACCGTCGTAAAAATCTCATTTGAAACCACAAGGCCTGAAATGCCAAAACTCAAATGTTTAAAAAAAAACATACGTTAAGCTATCGCTTACACGTACCAACAAAATAGTTTAGAAAATGATTGCCAAAGTAATCTAAGTTACCAGATACCAAAAGGCCATTTAAAAATACTCACGCAGCGGGAAAAGACAAACAATTAAAATACTCTAGCAGCGGAATACAAGAACTGATCAGGAAACTCAATACACAAATACATGCACTAGCCAATATCCTTCGGGAAGCTCATCTCTACATAACCGCTACAAGTTTTATATTGCAAGAACCTAAAAAGAAAGCCCACGACGGGGTCAGCTATAATCTCCAACAATGATAACCATCACATCACGTCAATAATTACATTCCAATGAGATACTAAGTAAGAATACTACCGATGTAATCTTACCGCCATAACTTTATGAAAATCCACGATTCGTATCCTTAACAATACAATAAGCTAGTACCGAAATATCTATACTATATCTCAACAATACCCAAGGTTCTCAAAACATTATCATAACTCACTGGTACGAAATTCACTAACTCTATCCAACCCAATCTGTCGGGTAACCTCATCACATCTCAACACGATAATCGATTGTCCATAAAAAGACAACTACCAAAGAAAATACGGAACATACCTCAAGATATGAAATGCCACGACGAAATCACATCAGTCTAATCTGAGATAGATCAATTCATCATACAGACACGATCCTAACACAAGACCTACAAATGCATACTCATATGACAACGTCAATATGCTCACATCAATAACAACAATGTATACTTATGGCAAACCCATAATATACATATGCACAACAACTACACATAGCCAACGATCCAGCACACACAACTATAGATTCCCATGATGATCCCGTCAGACTAACGCATGGTGGAAATACCTGTCCAATGATCTAGCGCACACAACTATAGATATCCCATGTTGATCCCATCAGACCAATGCATGGTGGACATATGACAACAATGCACAACTGCACAAAACAATAGTACACAATGCACGGCAACGACAATGCACAAATGCATGACAACAACAATACACGAATGTATCACAACATGATCGACACAATTGATAAAAATGATTATAGTACTTGCCCCGAGTCCTTCGAGAGCAATATCGATGTCTAAACCATCACGAACCATTATCCTCAATACTCGACGGTCCAAAATATCACGGATTGCAGATAATTCATATCTTCGTCTTTATCACAATGTATCCTCGATACCCAACTATACCAGTAACAAATGTAAATCATATACATTATGATTTAACTCCCAAAAATTGGAAAACCACATAAAATCCAAATCTCCAGAGTTCATAATTATAATCATCGTTATACGAATTATAAACGAATGAAACTAAACCATTCATTAAATATTATAAACTGTGTGTTGGGTACAGGATCGGATATTTGCTCCGTTTGCGGAAGCGTAAATATAAGTGCGAGATTTATAGAGGTTCGGCTATAAACGAGCCTACGTCCTCTCGCGGTATCTTTTTCTATAGGATCAAGATAAAAACCTCTACGCCTCTCGTGTATCGGTCGAGGTATAACCGTTACAATCACGTCTTCTATTGGTCCGTCATAAACCACTCGTACTTGTCTTTGTGTCGGTCCAAGTTAAACCATTTTCCTTTTCTATCGGACAAGGAATCAACCGCTTTAACTTTCTATGGGTACTAGATAAACCTCACGAAGATATAGATTGCGATTCTAATAATGCCGGATCTTTGATCCTAATAACAGCGAATTCAATCGTATCTTTTCTTTTACCTCTCGTATATGATTTCGTGTATAACACTCAAACACTTACAATTAAGCTCAATATCAACAACAAGAATGTGTATAATAATATCACAAGTATATACGATTTGCTCAAGATTGCTGTTATAAATCAATCCCATAGACATGGTATTTATTGGCTCCATCATCAAACTAGCCGTTAGCTGCCAGACTGCTCATTACGTACGCTATATACTTTCCATTACATACGTAAGGTCGTTTACATATGTTAACCTTGAATGGTTACATACGTTAGCCTCTGCACAAATCAGTTCAGGCGATTTCTTCATTTTGGGTTACGTACGTTAGTGTAGACATCATTACGTACGTTAACATTACATCACTGATGACGTCATATGTCCGTTGCATGCTTTTCTGACTTTGACTCCTCCAATGTTCACTTGATTGAACTCATTTACGTATGTTAATAAACCTTCATTACGTACGTAAGTCTTATAATTTTACGTACGTTAATCATTCCACGTTACGTACGTTAAGGCTGTCCAGAATGCCTTTTTGCAACTTCGTTTTCTTCGATTCTTGGCTTCGCCTCTTTGTTGTTTTTTTTTCTTATCAACAATTAATCATCAAAACACTTTTATTTAATGTATGGAACAAAATGTTCCAACAATATCCCCCTTTTTGATGATTACAAAACAACATGTCAATGGGATTTTCCTGCAAAAAACATAAAAATATATGTATATGTGTACAGAACAAAGTTTTCGACTTTGTCCGTTTCGTTAGTTTCTTTTCCCATTTCTTTTTCGACTCCTTCTTTCTCCTTTTCTTTTTCTTTTTGAATTTTTCGAATTTTTCATCGTCTTTTCGACATCTCCTCATTTTTGTTCAACTCCTTCGTTTTTCCAATTCTTTTTGAATGCTATCGATTTTCTTCGATTTTTCTCTCCCTTTCACGGTTAATCACATTTTCGACTTATTTCTCCATTCTCCTATCTCTCCCCCTTTTTGTATTCATCAAAAAATGCAATAAAATACCAAAAAAAATTCAATAAATAATGAATTATGCAAAAATAAATACAAGGTTATTAATCCCCCTGAAAATATTATCCGTTTTAAAAAAAATTACTCCCCTTGAGTAAAATACCAAAATGTTAAAATTAATTTTTGGGGATCCAACGTATATTTGGTTTTTGTTTCGAAACGTGAACGATATTTGAGACGATTGTTCTTTTAGGAACCCAAATCTTTTTAATTTTTATCGTTCGTCTTGGGCTTTTGCAATTTGAAATATGATGCCCGATTTTTAAACACTTTTCGCAATGGGGTATTTTGAAATTAACGGATTCGTTTTTCGAACGTGGTTTGAATCCTAACCCCTCTTTATTTAAAGTATATTTTTGAACATATAACATTTGTTCAAATTTATCGTTGCCGCACGAGAATTTTTTCGTCAAAAGTTTAAGTTAATATTGAACTTTTAAAAGATCATTCTTTAAAATATTTTCATTTTCAACGCAATGAGAATGATCGATTTTAACAAATTTTCCCTTCTCGATAATTTTAGAATTTTCTATTTCCAAAGATTTAATTTTAGACTTAAGGGATTTGATTCCGGATAAAGCATTTTGAAAATCCGTATGCAATAATTCAAATGCATCAAAAAGTTCATCACGGGAGGATGTACTTACTTGGCTTTCGACGTTGCTGTCATCGAACGAACTTCGGGCCATGAGAGCGAGATTATTTTGATTGATAAATTCATCATCTTCGTCTTCATCGCTCCATGTTGCCACGAGAACCTCCTTCTTGGGTTTAGAACGGCAATGTTTAGCGAAGTGGCCTGGTTTTCCACATAGTCGACAAGAATTGTCGAATTTCTTCGTTTCACTCGAGATATCTTCTTTCTCCGGTTTAATAAGGTTTGGAATTTATTAATATTCTTGGCATAATATGCCTCTTCTTCGTCGCTTTCTTCCACCGGGATTTCTTCTTTTTTCTCGATATCTTAGCCTTCATGGCTAACGATCGTTCCTTTGGTTTCGGTTTGACACTTCGTGATTTGAACACGATCTCATAATTAATTAGCGAACCAACGAGGGCACTAAAATCGAGCGTGTTGAGATCTTTGGATTCCATAATCGCGGTCACGGTGCCATCCCATTTGATAGGTAGTCATCTTAAAAGTTTCTTGACTTTTTCACTACTAGATAATGGTTTGCCAAACGAAGCAAGTCCATTTGTGATGACCGAGAATCGGTCGAGCATATTGGTGATGGACTCGTCACCTTTCATCATGAATAACTTTTAGTCATGGAGAAGCATATTGATTTTCGTCTCCGTGACTTGAGTCGTCCCTTCATGTGTGATTTCTAGAATTTTCCATATTTCTTTCGCACTTTCATACTTGTGCCGCGGCTCGAAAGTGTTAGTGTGCCACGGCTCAGCACATATGTGCCGTGGCCCGTAGTACAGATCCATGGGCATATCTGGTGCATCTGGTGTGCCGCGGCTCAGCAGCAACGTGCCGCGGCTCAGCAGCAACGTGCCGCGGCTCAGCGATCAAGTGTGTCGCGGCTCAGTAAGGTTGTGCCGCGGCATAGAGTACAGCAAGTTTAGACTTCTTTTTCGAGCTGTGTGTGCTGCGGCTCACAATCCTTGTGCCGCGGCCCAATGCTGATTTTTCCCAAAGGATAATTTCTGCACAGAATTTTCAACAGAAAATAACAAGAGCGTGAGAGATGAGCATGTCCAAGCTAAAATGACGAAAAACAAAGATCCAAAATGCAAGAAAATACTGAAAAATAACAAAGCTACAACCAATGCTCGGGTTGCCTCCCGAGAAGCGCTAAGTTTATAGTCTTCAGCCGGACCTATTGAAAATCAGTTCGCTTTTTGCAAACACCATTTGAACTCCGCCCCGTTCATCGAACCGTTAATATGTGTTTTAAAATTTTGACCATTGGTCTTTAACGATCCGATTTTCGGTTTGGACACCAAATGTTCTTTGCGAAAAGATTTAACGAAAACAACTTTCCGAAGCACCCATTTTTCACATGACTTGGCGCCCGTTTGACATCCGTCTTAATTTTCAACTCCACGGGCGAATTTAGGACAGAATGAGAATTTTCCGATTGTGGATGAACGAATGTTGAAGACGGCATGTTCAAATGCCTAAGATATGCGATTTGCTCTTCATTCTTATTAGGCGTCGGGGCAGCTGAAATGGAATCTGAATTTTTCGACTGACGATTCTTCCGGTTTGTGTCTTTCGCAACGGTATCTACACTTTCAATTTGCGAGCTCTTCTCAACACTACTTGGACATGGAAAAGATTTAAATACTTGAAAAGTGACTTGTGTAACACCCCAAACTAGGCGGATATTACAGTGCCGTGAATCCCCGACTAGGACCCACCAGGCGAACGAAAATGATGAATTAAATAATATAATTGTAGTACCGAACCACATTATATTACCAAATACTCCGATGAGGAGTTTAAGTACAACACACCAGGACAATACCGAATACTAGTATATTTTATATGAAGATAAAATACACCACCCTGAATAAATAAACATCTCAAACGGAATTTGCAGCGGAAAATACAAATGACGGAAATGACTGAAATGACTGAAATGACTGAGACAAACGGAATGACTGGGGCCCCCTACTAGTATCACTGGGACTCCTCGTCGTCAACATGCTCTTCCCGTACCTTTGCCTTGCCGTGACCTGAAAACAATATACCCTAACGGGGTCAGTTACACAGAACAACAATCCTCAATGGTTGAAAATACACAAACATGATATATCTGAAGTTATGAATTATCCTATCATGAATTACGCTGAACAGGAGTATCACAGTACGCCCGTAATGTTTTGTGCAAGTGTACAAGACGAATGACCGGACACACCCATCCTTGTACCTAATTAGTCTCATGGAGGTATGCGTTACCGTGTGCACGGTCCGAATGTATCGGTGAACCCAATACATAACCATCGTGTGCCCGACTAAAAATTCCACACAACCACACCCGGCCATGAAATATGAACCCAGAAGGTCATATGAACGAGAGTGACCGCAATGAACATCAATGAATAATAATTCAACAAGGCCAAGAATGACTCACCGAGATGAAAATAATAATGACGTGAATTGATAACTCAATGAAATGATTGGAACCGTCGTTCCTCATGGATGAAGTGATTATTCGACAATTACAAGTCTCAATACGGTTAATAAAATGATGAATGAGTATGATTATGAATGATCAACAACAAAAGGAGTGAATATCCTTTTTAACCGAGTAAGAATCAACTTACACAACACCGGTGACAATTATCCTTCCACGAACAACGTCCTAATTGAGATATCGGTCGCTCGAACAATCTTGAATAACACAATTACCAACAATCCATTCAATATACGAATCAAACACGAATAGAACGAACTCAAAACATCGATACGATTAAACCAAGTTCATTGGGGCATTATAACGAACACTTTGTGGCCAACTTCGATTGATTATAACCAAACCTCAATAATACCAATATCAAATCCCCAAGAAGTGTTTCAAACCAACAAAACATCTTCAATACGATCAATAATCCATTATGAATATTCGAATTCGTGATTATAACAACGATTAATCGAAAACCCCCAAATCCAACTCAAAATTCAAAGTGTTCTTGAATAATCCTTCAATAATCCAATGAATAATCAAACATATCCATAATCATGTGTATATCACTTCATACGACATGATCTTAACATCCAAAACATCAAAACTCAATACCAAATCGAAATCCAAGATGTTTGATGAATATTGACTCTTGAAGATCCAAGCACTATGATCCGAAGAATACGCGATAGATCGATGATCCGAGCTTCACAACCGAATGAAAATGATGAAAATCCAACATTCAAGTGGTAGATGATGAAAATCCTCTCCTTCAAGCCTTCTCTCTCGGATGTGGGTGAAGAAATGAAAAAAATATGGGTTGAATCGCACAAAAAAATGCAATTATAGGGTTGACTGCTCTGTGTGCCGCGGCTCAGCCGAAGTGTGCCGCGGCACAGGGCCAAAAATGCCTCCTAGTGGTCGGCAGTGTGCCGCGGCACGGACGAGTGTGCCGCGGCACAAGGTACAGACGGTTTTGGCCGAGAATGCAATGCGAGTGTGCCGCGGCCCGGACGGGTGTGCCGTGGCAGTGACTCGGCAGTGTGCCGCGGCCCTGCCGGCATGTGCCGCGGCACAAGGTACAGAGTGCTCGGCCAAAACTGGAAAATGTGTGTGCCGCGGCGCACACTCCTTGTGCCGCGGCCCACACCCCCTTGGGTCCTAAAATGATGAAAAATGACCCGGGAAGGGAATAAAAGGAATAGGAATTGATATTTGGGAACCAATAACACGAAATGAAAGTACGGAAACCCCAAAATGGTGATTTCAAGTAATGTTTACAAGGGTTCGTCCAACAAGAACACGATTTGAACAATGAAGATATTTGAAATGACATGAATTCCAACGTCAACATCGACTAATGAATCAATTACCACGATCAAGATAATACTCTTGTCTCGATTCCCAAGTAAGGTTGAAACAATGAACAATATCGATACACAACTCGAAGTTATTCCGAACGGTGAACCCGGATGAATGATTATTAACAAGTGAAAGATTTCATAATGACAATTACCAAATGAAATTACTGAATGATAATGACTGAATTACAACCGGGTATTACATACACCCCCCTTAAAAGTGTTTCGTCCCCGAAACTAAGGGTCAAACAACTCGGGATAACTCTCCCGCATACTATCCTCGGTTTCCCAAGTAGCCTCTTCGACTCCGTGTCTAGACCACTGGATTTTAACCAAAGGAATCGCCTTATTCCTCAACTGTTTGATTCGCCGCTCTAAGACTCGTATGGGTCGCTCCTCATACGAATGATCATCTGCAATCTCGATTTCGTCGAACTGAAGTATGTGACTTGGGTCGGCAACATACTTCCGTAACTGAGAGACGTGAAACACATTATGAATTCAGCTCAATGCTGTAGGTAAGGCCAAACGATAAGCTAGCTGGCCTACTCGTTCCAAAATCTCAAACGGTCCAATAAATCTCGGACTCAACTTCCCCCATTTTCCGAAATGGAAAATACCTCGACTCGGGGTCACCTTGACCAAAACTTGGTCACCCATCTCGAACTCTAGTGGTCGACGATGATTGTCTGCATAAGATTTCTGTCGACTCTGAGCGGTCAACAAACGACTCCTGATCAAAGCTACCTTCTCACGGGCGGCTATAAGCATATCGGGCTCGGTGCCGATTGACTCTGATAAATCGTCCCAACACAAAGGAGATCGACAACGACGACCGTACAAGGCCTCGTAAGGTGCCATCTTAATCGAAGCATGCCAACTATTATTATACGTGAACTCGATCAATGGTAGTTGGGCTTCCCAATCGTCTTTCCAATCGAGGTCTGAATAGTTCTCTCTGATTGTCCGTTGGTCTGAGGATGAAAGGCGGTACTGAGATTAAGCTGAGTTCCCATAGCACGATAAACTGATTTCCAAAAATGAGACACAAACCGTCAGTCACGATCGGAAACGATACTTTTAGGAGTACCGTGCAGTCTCACTATTTCTTTGATGAACAGCTGGGCAAGTCTCTCGGGACCCCAAGTATCCTTAATCTCGAGAAAGTGAGCTGATTTAGTTAAGCGGTCCACAATCACCCAGATCATATTCATGCCACGATGACTCGTTGGCAAACTCGTGATAAAATCCATAGAAATGTCTTCCCACTTCCATTCTGGATTAGGGAGAGGTTTCAGCATACCCACCGGTTGCTGATGTTCTATCTTGACTTGCTGACAGGTTAAGCATCTCGAAACAAATTCCGCGACTTCTCGCTTCATATTACTCCACCAGTAATTTTGTTTCAAGTCCTTGTACATCTTGCTAGACCCCGGATGAACAGAATAAGGGGTAGCATGAGCTTCTCTCAAAATCGAGTTTTTCAACTCGTCATTCGCCGGTACGCACAACCGATTCTTAAATCTCAAAAGCCCATCCTCGTAGACCATGAATCCAGGGGCTTTCCCCTGAGTCACCTCCTCACGGATGTGCAACAATGCTGGGTCTGAACCCTGATTCTCCCTGATTTCCTCCTCAAGTGACGATGAAATCTCTAGCATATAAAGGTGTCCCTGAACTCGCTGAAGCCAGATCTCGATCTCGGGTCTAAGGAATTCCTGTTGAAGCTCTTTCTGAACTGTTAAATGAGCAAGCATCTGCTCCTGAACGGACTTACGACTCAAGGCGTCGGCGAAAACGTTCGCCTTGCCCGGGTGGTAAAGAATCTCAATATCATAATCTTTGATTAGTTCCAACCACCGCCTCTGTCGCATATTTAACTCTTTCTGAGTAAATATATACTTCAAACTCTTGTGATCAGTGAATATTTGACAGGTAACGCCATAAAGGTAATGACGCCTAATTTTCAATGCGAAAACCACGGCTGCTAACTCCAGGTCATGGGTTGGATAATTAACCTCGTAAGGTCTCAATTTCCGTGAAGCATAAGCAATAACCTTCTCATTCTGCATGAGCACACATCCGAGACCCTGCCTGGATGCATCAATATAAACCACAAATCCTTCCGCCCCCTGCGGCAAGGAAAGAACAGGTGCTGAAATTAACCGGCTCTTGAGTTCCTCAAAACTCCGCTGACACGCGTCGGACCACGCGTATTTCTTATCCTTACGCAAAAGGTTCGTCAATGGATGAGCAATTTTGGAAAATCCTTCCACAAACTGCCGATAATAACCGGCTAATCCGAGAAAGCTTCGGATTTCCTTAACATTCTTTGGAGGTAACCAATCTTGGATAGCCTCCGTCTTCTGAGAATCAACACGCACTCCATCTGATGAAATTACATGCCCGAGAAAATTTACTTCGGACATCCAGAACTCACATTTGGAAAACTTTCGATAAAGTTGCTCTCGTCTCAACACGTCGAGAACCTGATGAAGATGAACCTCGTGTTCCTCTCGGTTACGAGAATAAATCAAAATGTCATCGATGAAGACAAAAACAAACTGATCCAAAAAGTCGATGAAAACCCGATTCATTAACTCCATGAATACCGCATGAGCATTAGTTAGCCCGAACGGCATAACTACGAACTCATAATGACCATAGCGTGTTCGAAACGCCGTCCTCGCGATATCCGACTCTCGAATCCGCAACTAATGATATCCAGATCTTAAGTCGATCTTGGAAAATACTGAAGCTCCCTGAAGTTGATCTAAAAGATCATCGATACGGGGTAAAGAATACTTATTCTTGATCGTCACTCGATTCAATTCCCGGTAATCAATACACAAACGGAATGAACCATCCTTCTTCTTGACAAACAGCATTGGTGCTCCCCACGGGGACGCACTCGGTCGGATATAACCCTTCTCGAACAACTCCTCAAGTTGATTCTTCAACTCCTGCATTTCGGTCGGGGCCATTCGGTACGGTGCCTTCGATATTGGAGATGTGCCAGGCTCCAATTCAATCGTGAATTCTACATCTCTCTGTGGAGGCAAACCAGGTAACTCGTCTGGAAATACATCGGCATATTCTCTCACGACCGGAATATCCGTCAACATTATTGGTGACTTCTCGGTTTTGGTCATATAGCACCAATAACCAACACACCCCTAATTGAGTAACCTCACTGCTTTCATCAAATTAATAACTCTTCCAGAACAGTTGGGATTTCCTCCCTGAAACACACATTCGGCCCCATCGTCTGAAATGATAGTGACCATACGCTTACGGACACTAATGATGGCATCATGACGATTCATCCAATCAATACCCAAGATGACGTCGTCTCTCGGCAAATCTACTATGATTAGATCCGCTGGCCAAACACGACCATGAAGCTGAATCGGACAACTCTGAATATCACGATTTCCAATAATTCGTCTACCATCAGGTAGACCAATGACATAAGGCTCACAATTAGTCGCACTACCCAGACGTAGTCTACTCAAACATGACTCGGAAATGAATGAATGCGATGCACCAGTAACAAAAGGGTACACACATGTTGAGATAGAATATCGAGTGTACCTGAGATCATTCGGGCTTCTGGATCATCGGTCTTCTTCATCTCATTAATCCGAGGCTTGCTAGTCCCGGCACCGGACGCTCCCGTCTGATGGCTAAAGGCTCCACCCTTGATCGCTCCTGTCGTCTTAAACGATGCTGACTGAGTAGCTTGATTACGAGCAGTGATCGCTTAGGGCTGAGATGGCCGGAGTAGGTTTGGAGTCCTACGGCAAAAAGCAGGCCTTATGCCCAACAATTCCGCAATTATGGCACGTGATGGTGTCTCGGACACTTGGTGCCGACATGACCGGGATCCCCACGGTTATAATAGGTGATGGCGAACCGGCGCTCGTGGCGAGATTCCGCGGGTTTAGGCGTCACAGAGGTCGCTCGGAAAAGCAGAGCCCGCACGAGGTTTCTTGAAAGTGGCACGGACCGCCGCCGATTCTGATTCTTGGACTTCTTGCTAGCGAGATGAAGGTTCTTTGCTTAGCAATCTCCTTAGCAAGAAGCTCATAGGTAAGAGCTTTCTCAATGAATTCGCCAACGTAGTGCAATTATGATTAAGCAACCGTAGTCTCATACGGGGTTTCACTCTTCTTGAAATACTTAATCTTATCCGCCTAGGAATGAATGATAGATGAGGCGAACGGAAGAAGTTCTGAAATTTCTCGGCAATGGCGAGAACATCCTCGTCTCACGAGGGTCGGGAGTGAGTAATTCTGACAGCTTGGCCTCTCTGAGTGGGGCCGGATAATACCTCTCCATCATGAGAGTCTTGAACTGATCCCAAGTACATGATCCTTCGGTGGGCTTCAACGACAACCACCAAGAATGTGCGCTCTTACCCAGGTAGTAAGCCGCAACTGAAACTTTGTGTCCTTCGGGACACTCTACCATCGCAAATAACTTCTCGAAATGTTCGAGCCAATGAACAATATCCGCCGGCTCAGATGAGCCTTCAAAAGTAGGTGGCCTTTGGCGAGAGATGTCGCCGATGATACTACTCACATTCCTCTCTTGCCTCTGAGGTGGCGGCGGAGGAGCCTGTTGATTTTGATTGACTGAGTTATGCATCGTCTCCATCAGCTGTGCCATCTGGGTCATTTGGGCTATCATGCCCTGCATAAAAGCGAGTGGGTCAACCCGGACACCTTCTGACTGAGCCGTGTCCCAGGTACGACTCCCCGATAGTGAATGATCACGTCCAGGTGAATGAGTGGCAGCGTCGCTGCTCGAAGAATTAGCATTATTTCTCGCGTTCGCGCGTGTATTCACATGAGCTCTTGGGATTCGGCCTGCACTACGACCTCGTCCTCCTCGTCCTCTTCTTGCTCTCTCCATACTGAAGTAGGAAAGTCACATGATGATTATATTTCCCGTATGAATATCATGCTATGATTATGACATCAGATGATGAAAATGAGCATACACGCTCTAACACAGTGATTACATGGATGATTAACTGAGGTGACATGATTATCTGATGAAATTATTGAAATGATTATCTTGAACAAGTTAACAAGATTAATGATATGATCTTCCAGATCAACAACTGAGTAATGAAATGAATTGAGTGATTAATGAGTAAAAATGACCGTCCTGGTCAAAGTGAAAATGATGATTGAGGATTGTTAACTGATGAATTATGAATGAATGATTCTTATTGCCAGAAATTATACCATGGCGTAGAAATCTTACAGTTCTTTCGGTCTGATTGGCTCGGCATCTGCACAGGTCACACGTGACGCGAAAGTCCAATGATACTAGTCCGATGACGATGATTTCAAATGAGACATGACTCGGAAGGTAGTATTCAAAACCACGCTCCGATACCAACTCTGTAACACCCCAAACTAGGCGGATATTACAGTGCCGTGAATCCCCGACTGGGACCCACCAGGCGAACAAAAATGATGAATTAAATAATATAATTATAGTACCGAACCACATTATATTACCAAATACTCCGTTGAGGAGTTTAACTACAACACACCAGGACAATACCGAATACTAGTATATTTTATATGAAGATAAAATACACCACCCTGAATAAATAAACATCTCAAACGGAATTTGCAGCGGAAAATACAAATGACGGAAATGACTGAAATGACTGAGACAAACGGAATGACTGGGGCCCCCTACTTGTATCACTGGGACTCCTCGCCGTCAACATGCTCTTCCCGTACCTTTGCCTTGCCGTGACCTGAAAACAATATCCCCTAACGGGGTCAGTTACACAGAACAAGAATCCTCAAGGGTTGAAAATACACAAACATGATATATCTGAAGTTATGAATTATCCTATCATGAATTACGCTGAAGAGGAGTATCACTGTAACACCCCCAAGATATTTGAGGTGTATTACAGCGCCGTGGACCCCTACATGGGACCCACCAGGCTAACATAAGAAAACACCACTCGACTAACCGTCTCGGTTAGCAAGGAAACAATTGTTAACAACAAGAGCATAAAACAACACGTCCGGTACAACCGGCATAATAAATATCAACTGACAAATACAGTAACTCCAACGAATACCAATCACAATCCGAAAGGAAAAGCCTAAGTACGCGCGAGTACAATATATAAGTTTACAATTTGGAAAACACCCACATCAAAAGAGACAGTAGGAAATAACAAGACTCAATTGCACATGTCAACAACCTTGGCCGACATCCTCGTACCATCCCAGCGCCCGCTCGTCTGGCTGAACATAACCTGAAATCCATAACAAGAATTTCCCCGACAACGGGTCCCCAAAGGGGTTAGCAATTACGCTAGTACAAGTATTCAAGGCAAACCAATCGCTTACACATTTCATAGTACATGCACCAATATCAATTTCAAAAGCCAAAACCAGACATGTCTTTTCCGGAAATAAACAGTCAAACAATTTGCCATGGGAACAGGGCTATACCATTAATCCCGCTCCGTGATCCCTAAGGACCCTCCCCAGCTGGCCATATTATAAAACAAATCACGCACACGTATCGCCATGGGAACAGGGCTATACCATTGATCCCGCTCCGTGATCCCTAAGGACCCTCCCGAGCTGGCTAGCGAAACAAACTCGTGAATCCAGGGCTATACCATTGGATTCCCTCCGTGATCCCGCCGGACCCTCCCGAGGTGAGCAATCAAACACAATATACATTACCATTTCACGTTAAGCATAAAGGTTTCCAAAAATACTTGCCTTGAATTATTGACGACGCAACGAACGGAAAGGAAAGTCACCGACGAACGCTAGGAACCGACGAAACCGAACCTAACGATTCGAAGAATACAATCACAACCATTTCTAAATGAATACGGAATTGGAATACACCCGAAAACCCGCCTACGATTCATGTATATTCGTATATAAACAACAACGAGGGCGGACCACAACCAAACCCTCTCGATTCCGTAAAAACCCCGAAATATACAATGAATCCGTAGGGAAACTAAGAATACCAACAAGATTAATCATATTCATCATGAATTAATCGACAAAACGGAACGAATTGGACAAAAACGCGAAAATCCCCAAATCTACCCAAAAGTAGGGTTCTAAAGATCTAACCTTGATTCGCTGGATCGAAGGATGTTATAGGATGATTGATCGGTGATATAAACTCAGAAACTTCATGGATTTGTTGTTTAACAACATGGCTTCATCTCCTCCAAATCTCCAGCCGCGGACCGAAGAGGAAGGAAATGAAAAATGAATGAAAAAGTGGCTGGTCTGTCATATATATACTGGGCCGGAACTAGCGTGCGCTAGCCTTCCCGGACTAGCGTGCGCTATCGGCCAGTATCGGCCGAGCACTCTCGGCCATGGCCCGCATGACCGGAACCACCGACCAATTGCCGACCATGACTCGCCCGACTCCCGCTAGCGTGCGCTACGGCCGGCTTTGCTGCGCTAGCCGACTGGCCCAGTAGCCTGCGGACTAACAAACTCACCCGTGTAACGTCGCTAGTCGGCCGACGGCGTGCGCTACCCTGCCGGTTAGCGTGCGCTTCGACCAAGCGATGGCGTGCGCTACCGCCGATCTGACCGAGTCTAGAACCTCGTAACCCCACCGCCCGGACCCGATAGCGTGCGTTAGGCGGTAGATAGCGTCGCTACACGTGATTAGCGCGCGGCCTTCCGGCGTGGCGTGCGCTCGCCGGTTCTGCCGCACTGTCCGGCCGGTGCCTGTCGTCCGGCCCGATCCCCGCCGTCCGGCGATGCAAACCACGGGCTCGGCGGCCGATTTCCGAAACGTCACGGGCGAACACGACGAAAAGTTCGCGGACAACATCAACGGCCCGAAATGAAAACATAATACCATAATTAATCATACGCGACCAAGAAACGGGTCGAGACAACAATTACAGATACGGATACCCGTAACTTTCAAGAAATTACAAAATGGCCCAAAATGCCCGGAAATCACGATACGTGATCGAATAACCAAACCGAAGTTCACAACACGTCTAACAAAGTTAAATGGACTTACGGGAAACTCGAAACAGCAGTTTCGGACGAGATTCGCAAGAATCGAACTCAAGTGCGGAAAAGTCGCTAAAAGCACGGAACTCAACAAAACAACACCGAAACGAACTCGGATAGCAAAAAGTGTAGAATTAATCATTCTCAGAATGACGAAACGGTCATGAGCGAGTCGTCAAAATGGACTTCCGCCGAAAAAAAGAAATTATCGGAAATTGAAAATTACGGGTATTACATTCTACCCTCCTTAAAAGAAGTTTCGTCCCGAAACTTAAAATAAGTAGGGAGAAGCAATATCCCCTGCCAGGAAAACTCGACGAGATACACAAAAACTGAAAACTCGCGCCCGACGACGAAATGCTGCAAGAAACGCAAAGAGACATACAATGTGAAAATACGCTCCGCGGCGACTAACACAACGCCACCGGTAGAGACATGATAAAATCAACGAGTGACAAGCGTCATCAAATAGACAATACAATCGAGTTGATTATCCGAATAATCACAAAACTCAACGAACGAAAATCAATACGATTGACCAACCCAACGGTTCATCAACCAAAACGCGAGCCAACGCTGAACAAATACGGAATTCCACCGCCCAAGGGTTGGAAGATCGAAAACGAGACTAATTTCCCGAACTTAAGGGAATTACGAAGGAGCCTGAACGCTCAACAATCACGAAACGAGAACAAAAACCGAACAAACAAACGATTGAGACAACAAAAATCGAACAATCATGTCTGAAACACGTAGGATAATAAAATTCAAACTGTAACACCCCAAACTAGGCGGATATTACAGTGCCGTGGACCCCCGACTGGGACCCACCAGGCGGATGAAAATGAATGAATTACACAGGGTGAATGTAGTACCGAACCACATTACAACATTAATTACTCCGATGAGGAGTTTCATACAACACACCAGGACAATACCGAATACTAGTGTATTTTATATGAAGATAAAATACACAACACTGAATGAAATGGAGTATTCAAGTGAAAGTCTGCAACGGAAAATAAAGGACAATGACATGAATAACTGAAAGATCGGGGCCCCCTACTAGTATCACTAGGACTCCTCGACGTCAGCGTGTTCTCCCCGTACTTTTACCTTGCCAAGACCTGAAAAACAAAATCCCCAAACGGGGTCAGTTAAACAGAACAACAATCCTCAAGGGTTGAAAATACACAATCATGATTAACTGAAGTTATGAAATATTCTTAGTTATGAATTACGCTGAAGAGGAGTATCATAGTACGCCCGTAATGTTCTGTGCAAGTGTACAACACCCGTCCGTGTACCTAATTAGTCTCACGAGACAATATGACCCGTGTGCACGGTCTAATGTATCGGTGAACCAAATACATAACCATCATGTGCCCGACTAAAAATTCCACACAGCCACACCCGGCCACGCAATATGAACCCAGAAGGTCACATGAACGAGAATGACCATAATGAATATCAATGAATAATAATTAGACAAGGCCAAGAATGACTCACCGAGATGAGAGTAATAATGAAATGAATGATAGCTCAACGAAAAGATTGGAACCGTCGTTCCTTATGACTGAAGTGATTAATTGACAATAACTGTAACACCCCCAAAACCGTATGGGAATATTACACGCCGTAAACCCTTTCCACAAGGATCTACCAGGCTAAACGTCCATAAACAATCAAATGCTTGCCCGTCCAGGGTCAAACAATATAATAATACAGACCGTCAAGGTCACTTACACATAAACACACAGACCGATGAGGTCACACAACTCTATCAACAGGACTGACTAACAACATTACACACACGGGGTGAAATACAATCTGACGGAAGACCGAATCAACTCTAACAATACAACTAAACTCTACCAACTCTCAACTCTTGATTAGTATCGCACTCGTCATCCTCTTGCAATCCTGTGATCGCTCCCTAAATCTGCATGTACCGACGCAAAACAGACATCCACCCCGATTACTCGGGGTTAGTAAACTCCACTGTTTTACTAGTGCAAGTATCAAATCATACGAAATGTAACAAGCAATTAATAATCAAGTATCAAATATTCCTGGAGGTTTTCACAAGAGAAGATAAGCTATGAAGCATTCGAAAATAAGATTATCATCTCGGAATTTTTAGAATTTCAAAACCTTAAGACCTCATGTCCCGATTCACAAAACCTTTCGAAAAACTTAAGGGCCTTAACCCAAAACTCGTTTCATAATTCAACAATTTACAATACCGAAACATTTCCATAAATCTCGGGGCTCGGCCCAACATTATTTCTTAAAACTTTTCCTTTGAAAACTTTGATTTGAAAAGTATCATGCTCATGACACCGTGATCCACCGTCACGTGTCTCCGTAGGTTCAACAACCCGCACGGACTACATCACGCACAATTAAACAAACATAATCAACTCCGACACCGTGATCCATCACGTGTCTCCGTAGGTTCAACAACCCGCACGGACTATTAACCAAACATAACCAATTCCGACACCGTGATCCATCACACGTGTCTCCGTAGGCATAACAACCCGCACGGACTATATCAATCACAACAATCACACACAGTCCTGACACCGTAGTCCACTGCCACGTGTCACCGTAAGCCCCGTCGAGCTCACCCGGTTGGACGCACTGTGTCCGAAACTCATGGTCCACTGCCATGCGTTACCGTAGGCCTCGTCAGACCAGCACGATTGGACCTCAGCACCTCACTAAGTTCTGATCCCGTAGTCCACTGCCACGAATCCTCGTAGGTCCCGTCGAACCAACACGAGTGAACTTAGCGGTCACACATATTCGCATTCACATTCACATTACATACAACAATGAGCACAATTGATCAATCACATTGATCACCACAAAATCGTACATCACCTGCACATAACACAATCTCAACACTCGCAACGACTATCGTCAATCAACGACACATATCCAACATAACACACGCTCGGTACACATTACATTACACAACCAAGTGTACGACCGTCCCATATGTACGGCGCAATCCTGCACAAATGGCACAACGCCTAACACGTATACTAATATAACAATATTATCGCAAAGCCTTCAAATTACGGAAAACACAACCAACTCAAACGGAACATATTTACGAAGGCAAGCAAAGTCATTATACATCTCATACGTAATTACTAGTCGCAAGATGCAAGTCGTATAGTAAGATACTTGCCTTAATAACCGCTACCAAACGCTCCGAAGAACACGGTTCGACCGGGAAGCTCGGACCCCAAAGAAGGCAACGAACGGAAGGGTTCCGACTCGAGTTCTTCACAAGAATTCGCTCCTTCGATCCGGGTGGAAGATGATGTTAATCCATGATTCCAACTTCCAAAACATGTTTATGTAAGTTGATTTTACTCAAAACCATCGATCTATGGTGAAAAATCGCGGAAGGAACGAAGAAAAGTGGAAAATGCCGGATATGACTCGGTCCAGGCCTTAAATAGCCGACCACGGCGGCGGGGACTCGACCGTGTCCTGCTAGACACGGTCGCGCCTTCCGATAGTGACCCGTCCGCGCTCGGCAATGACTCGACCGTGTCCTGGAACACGGCCGCCTCAAGCGCCGCTCGCTTATCCTAAGAGTTCGGCTCGGCCGTGCCAGACGACATGGTCGGGTCCTGAGGCGAGACTTCCGGCTTATCCGGACGAGTACGGCACGGGCCGTGTCGGACGACACGGCCGGGTTCGGCCGGCAGTGATCGCCAATAACGAGCGGGTGAGCTAAAACGACCATAACTCTCTCGTCCGGACTCCGATTGACTCACCATTCGAACCATTGGAAAGCTAACTCGATGCTCTATAATATTGCAAGATTCAGAATTTTTGGAGTTACCAAAAATTAATGGTGATCTAACAAAGTCGAACTCATACTTAGAAAAGTCGTTTAGTAATCCTGAATTCAACAAAACGACACCGAAACCCGAACACGAATACAAACCAAGATACGGTTACGAAGTACTCACAAAGACGAATCTAAGAGCTAGTAGAACACACGATTCCGACCACCCGAAGGCTCGAAATTCGACAACGGAAGGTAATTACCCCAAACTTTGGGAAATTACGAAAATGGCCCAAATGCCCGAAAATCACCATACGACAACGAATAATCAAACCGAAGCTCACAACACGTATAACAACGTTAAATGAACTTACGAAAAACCCCAAACGACGCTTCAACGAGATTCGCAAGAACCAAACTCAAGCGCGGAAAAGTCGCTAAAAAGCACGGAACTCAACAAAGCAGCACCGAAACGAACTCGGATGACAAAAAGTGTAGAATTAAATATTCTCAGAATGACGAAACGGTCGAAAGCGAGTTGTCGAAACGGACCTCCGCCGAAAAAATGAAAATTACCGGAAATCCGAAATTGCGGATATTACATTCTACCCTCCTTAAAAGAAGTTTCGTCCCGAAACTTAAAACAAGTAGGGAGAAGCAATACCCTGACAGGAAAACTCAACAAGATACACAAGAAACGCGTAACTTTCATCCATTGGCTTAACGTTACAAACAACGCGAAAGAATATACAGCGTGACAACACGCCACACGACGACCATAACAACGCCACCGACAATGATTCAACCAATAACGATCAAATAACGACGCATCACATACCACATCATATGCACACATTTAATCAAAGAAACGTACGCGACAATAAGTCGCACCCGACTAAAACGGCTATGCGACAGAAACAAATAGAGTATTACGATAGAAATCATTCCGATTCTCATCAACAAGAAAATGTCTGACGTCAAAACACAAACAATTCAAGATAACGGAAAACGAGAATACCGGATATTACATTCTATCCGATTAAAATTAAGTTTCGTCCCGAAACTTAAAATAAAACATCATGATAGAGTAGAAACAAAACCAAAAAGTTCACGCAAAGAAATATCAATCTCTACACGAATTACGGACAAATTACGATACACAACTACATAACCGGACTCCTCAGGGCCCTCCCCGAGTTGGATCGAAAACCCGATTCCCGATCATACTGGCAATGGTCTCACAATGCTCCGCTTGGTTACCCATTTGGCCGCACTTTAATAAATTAACCTTTGGCGAACGACAATTACATCTCGCATGGCCTACACGATCGCAGCTAAAGCGAGTCTACACACCGATCGTCTTACTCGCCTCGGGGTAAGGTTCTTAGACCGGTCTACCGAACGAGGAGTGCTCCCGGAAGGAAATCAAGCAACGGGCTCACGGATCTCACTCCTCCGGCCTCTTGAAAAATTTCTCGAGGTCTTCTCTCTTACTCTCGAACTGCATTCCGTCACGTAAACGGCCATCTCAATGGCTAAAGCTCGGTCCTGATATTCCTTCGTGGTGGTACACATGAGCGGAGCCATACTCTCACGGATATGGGGTTTCATGCGCATATTGAAGTATCGGACCTTGTCCGCTTCACTTCTCACTTGATCACGAACATAAGCCAACTGCCGATTATAATCGACTATCGCTGGGATATCGACACATCCCCGGGGCGTGGCCGAGAAAACTCAACAATCCTGCGTTCACGAGCAGTGCAACGGCAATACTGCCTCTATGGCGGTCTTAAACTCAGCCCATGTAGGTGTACGATCTGGAAGCACTACAGCATGCCACCCGTCTGCAGCTTCTTTGTCAAGCAAGTACTGAGCAATGGGTACCCTCTTCTCATCCGGACAAGCTACAGCATCAAATGTTCTCATCTAACCTGGAAGAGCCACCTTCCCAACCTAACGAGTCGGATGAACCCACAAAACAGGCGGCCGCATCTTCATCACATCTCGTAACCACTTACTAGCCCCGTTATCCCCATCCGGGTTCTCATTCCGATGTACGGCCTGATTCATCTGCACTAACTGATCAACCACCTGACGAAGGATGGTGGCGGCGCCAACGTCAACATTAACGCTAGTCGAATGTCCCCGATCTATCGAGGTGATCGGTACCCGGAAAGGAGGGAGTCGCCCTCTCATGCTCCCGATCACGACCACGACTACGACCACGTCCTCGGCCACGACCTCTCGGCATTACGAGCACGACCAAACGAATAACGCAACCAAACAAACGTCACAACGTCAACATAGACGATAATAGCGACGATAAAGCATCAACTCCAAGTCACCACACAAGGGCATGAACCAACACCGTAATTTAAGAACTTCATTCAAAAATAATTCACACAAATACATCAATGAGGTGTTTGGATTTTACCAAACCAAACACAAAAAACCACACACGTATCGTAGGGATCAAACACTCGCAACAAAAATAAAATATTTCCGGTATTATTCAAATGATAAAATTTTAAAATTTTCAAGTTTGAAAAATTTGGTGAAATGAAATTTTTGAAGACATTTTTAATACCTCGATCGTTTAATCAAAACCATGTATCTCAACATTTAGAAAACACTAAAACATTCTCCGTGAGCACAACAACACTACAAACTTATCACAACCACTTAGCCCCAACACATGGACATAAGAAGTTCAAAATTCAAAACCAAAATCGTTACGCAAAATAAAGTTTTCCCAAAATCCTTTAGTTCATAAACAAAACGACGGTAATATTTTACAATGTCCGAAGTACTTCAAAACACATTTTTCAAATACCGTCTGATGGTGTCATTTGAAAATACACGGTCCATTTGTCAAAATTTACAAATTTTAAAAATCCATATAAATCGTGGTTTGACCGAACCACCAAAATATTTTCCAAAATCGATTTCTACAAAAATTCTCAAACAGTAAAGTCCTTCGTAAAATATTCTTAAAGTTACCCATAGCGGACAAAATTACAACATCCCAAAAACAATAATTTAAAACCACATACTCAAATGGCAACAGTGGTCGCCAATTCAATCAAATGCATCTCGTGGTATCAAGTTCAAACACACAAAGAAAATCATTCATCGGAGTTTCTCACAAACTCTACCGTTGATATCTTCACGTAACCCATCAAGGTTTACATCTTTCACACCATACCACCCACACGGTGGTTCAAAAGTAAAACAACAATACGCCCGACTATACTCATACCATGTACCACAAGTATTAAACACAACTACATCACACAATACTGTAAACAAGATCTTGCACCGCAATTAACTCACTAAGATAAAATCGAGATACACAGTATTACGCATAAAGAAGGAGACTTACATCCACAGTCGCACGGAGGTGACATGCCACGATACTAATCTCGTCCGACAACATAACCGACACGTTGTGACTACGCGCAACTCAATTTGTCACCGGCGACTCGAACGACAAGACAACACATTACTCGACAAATCACGACTTGACTCGACCCGACAGCCTAGGTTTCCGCAACCTAAGCTCTGATACCATAAATGTAACACCCCCAAAACCGTATGGGAATATTAAACGCCGTAAACCCTTTCAGCAAGGATCTACCAAAGCTAAACGTCCATAAACAATCAAATGCTTGCCCGTCCAGGGTCAAACAATATAATAATACACTGGCCAAGGTCACTTACACATAAACACAATGCACCGATGAGGTCACACAACTCTATCAACAGTACTGACTAACAACATTACACACACAGGGGTAGAAATACAATACAAATTAAGACTTAATCAAATCTAAAAATACAACTAAACTCTACCAAATCTAAACTCTTGATTAGTATCGCACTCGTCATCCTCTTGTGCCAATCCTGTGATCGCTCCCTAAATCTGCATGTACCGGACGCAAACAGACATCCACCCCCGACACGGGGTTAGTAAAACTCCACTGTTTTACTAGTGCAAGTATCAAATCATACGAAATGTAACAAGCAATTAATAATCAAGTATCAAATATTCCTGGAGGTTTTCACAAGAGAAGATAAGCTATGAAGCATTCGAAAATAAGATTATCATCTCGGAATTTTTAGAATTTCAAAACCTTAAGACCTCATGTCCCGATTCACAAAACCTTTCGAAAACTTAAGGGCCTTAACCCAAAACTCGTTTCATAATTCAACAGCTTACAATACCTAAACATTTCCATAAATCTCGTGGGGCTCGCCCAACATTATTTCTTAAAACTTTTCCTTTGAAAACTTTGATTTGAAAAGTATCATGCTCATGACACCGTGATCCACATCACGTGTCTCCGTAGGTTCAACAACCCGCACGGACTACATCACGCACAATTAAACAAACATAATCAACTCCGACACCGTGATCCACTGTCACGTATCTCCGTAGGTTCAACAACCCGCACGGACTATTAACCAAACATAACCAATTCCGACACCGTGATCCACTGTCACGTGTCTCCGTAGGCATAACAACCCGCACGGACTATATCAATCACAACAATCACACACAGTCCGACACCGTAGTCCACCGCCACGTGTCAACGTAAGCCCCGAAGAGCTCACCCGGTTGGGCGCACCGTGTCCGAAACTCATGGTCCACCGCCATGCGTTACCGTAGGCCTCGCTGCACCCGCACGATTGGACCTCAGTACCTCACTAAGTTCTGATCCCGTAGTCCACTGCCACGAATCCTCGTAGGTCCCGTCGAACCAACACGAGTGAACTTAGCGGTCACACATATTCGCATTCACATTCACATTACATACAACAATGAGCACAATTGATCAATCACATTGATCACCACAAAATCGTACATCACCTGCACATAACACAATCTCAACACTCGCAACGACTATCGTCAATCAACGACACATATCCAACATAACACACGCTCGGTACATTACATTACACAACCAAGTGTACGACCGTCCCATATGTACGGCGCAATCCCGCACAAATGGCACAACGCCTAACACGTATACTAATATAACAATATTATCGCAAAGCCTTCAAATTACGGAAAACACAACCAACTCAAACGGAACATATTTACGAAGGCAAGCAAAGTCATTATACATCTCATACGTAATTACTAGTCGCAAGATACAAGTCGTATAGTAAGATACTTGCCTTAATAACCGCTACCAAACGCTCCGAAGAACACGGTTCGACCGGGAAGCTCGGACCCCAAAGAAGGCAACGAACGGAAGGGTTCCGACTCGAGTTCTTCACAAGAATTCGCTCCTTCGATCCGGGTGGAAGATGATGTTAATCCATGATTCCAACTTCCAAAACATGTTTATGTAAGTTGATTTTACTCAAAACCATCGATCTATGGTGAAAAATCGCGGAAGGAACGAAGAAAAGTGGAAAATGCCGGATATGACTCGGTCCAGGCCTTAAATAGCCGACCCTGGCCGGCAGGGACTCGACCGTGTCCTGCTAGACACGGTCGCGCCTTCCGATAGTGACCCGTCCGCGCTCGGCAATGACTCGACCGTGTCCTGGAACACGGTCGGGCCTCTGGGCAGTCGCTTCCGGCTTATCCGGAAGAGTTCGGCTCGGCCGTGCCAGACGACACGGTCGGGTCCTGAGGCAGAGACTTCCGGCTTATCCGGACGAGTACGGCACGGGCCGTGTCGGACGACACGGCCGAGTTCGGCCGGCAGTGATCGGCCAATAACGAGCGGGTGAGCTAAAACGACCATAACTCTCTCGTCCGGACTCCGATTGACTCACCGTTCGAACCATTGGAAAGCTAACTCGATGCTCTATAATATTGCAAAGATTCAGAATTTTTGGAGTTACCAAAAATTAATGGTGATCTAACAAAGTCGAACTCATACTTAGAAAAGTCGTTTAGTAATCCTGAATTCAACAAAACGACACCGAAACCCGAACCTGAATACGAACCGAAGATACGGTTACGAAGTACTCACAAAGACGAATCTAAGAGCTAGTAGAACACACGATTCCGACCACCCGAAGGCTCGAAATTCGACAACGGAAGGTAATTACCCCAAACTTTGGGAAATTACGAAAATGGCCCAAATGCCCGAAAATCACCATACGACAACGAATAATCAAACCGAAGCTCACAACACGTATAACAACGTTAAATGAACTTACGAAAAACCCCAAACGACAGTTTCGAACGAGATTCGCAAGAACCGAACTCAAGCGCGGAAAAGTCGCTAAAAAGCACGGAACTCAACAAAGCAGCACCGAAACGAACTCGGATGACAAAAAGTGTAGAATTAAATATTCTCAGAATGACGAAACGGTCGAAAGCGAGTCGTCGAAACGGACCTCCGCCGAAAAAATGAAAATTACCGGAAATCCGAAATTGCGGATATTACATTAACAAGTTTTAATATGATTAATACAATGATGAATGAGTTATGATTATGAATGATCAACAACAAAAGGTATGAATATCCTTTTAACCGAGTAAGAATTAACTTACACAACACCGGCGACAAATATCCTTCCACGAACAACGTCCTAATTGAGATATCGGTCGCTCGAACAACCTTAGTTCAATACAATATCCAACAATCCGTTCAATATACGAATCAAACACGAATATAACGAACTCAAAACGTCGATACGATAAAACTAAGTCCATTGAGGCATTAAAACAAACACGTTGCGTCCAAACTCCGATTGTTTACAATCAAACTTCAATATACCAATATCAAATCCCCCAAGAAGTGTTTCAAACCAACAAAACATCTCCAATACGATCAATAATCCGTTATGAATATCCAAAAATGTGATTATAACAACAATTAGTCGAAAATCCCCAATTCCAACTCGATATGCAAGGTGTTCTTGAATAATCCCTCAATAATCCAATGAATCCTTATACAAACTCATAATCATATACATATCCCTTCATATAACATGATTATAACGTCCAAAACATCATATCTCAACACAAAATCGAAGTCCAAAGTGTTGAAGGAATTACCTCTTGATGATTCAAGTGTTTTAATCCGAAGAACACGCGTTAGATTGATTATCCGGGCTTCACGATCAAAAGAAGATGAAGAAAATCAAATACTCAAATGATTTGTGAAGGAAAAACCCTCCCTCAAGCTTCCTCTCTCGGTTGAAGGTGAAGAAAAAGGGGAGAAATGGCTGAAATGTTGAAAAAAAACGAATTTAAGGGAGTTGACTGCCTGCCGGACACGGCCCGTGCCGATCGGCACGGTCGTGTCGCACAGCTGGCCGACAGTTGGCCGACAGGGACTCGACCGTGTCTTGCTTGACACGGTCGCGGCGTGGAGGGCCTGCCGACAGTGACCCGTCCGACGGCGACTCGGCATGACTCGACCGTGCCAGGCGACACGGTCGGGCGTGTCGGCAGTCGCTACTGGCTTATCCGGAAGGGTTCGACTCGGCCGTGCGCACGACACGGTCGGGTCCTGAGGCGAACACTTCGGCACTTTCCGGACGAGTACGGCACGGGCCGTGTCGGGCGACGACACGGCCGAGTTCGTTCGGCTGATCGCCAAAATCAAAAATGAGCGGTTGAGCTAAAACGACCATAACTCTCTCGTCCGGACTCCGATTGACACACCGTTTGAACCATTGGAAAGCTAACTCGATGCTCTATAATATTGCAAAGATTTAGAATTTTTGGAGTTACCAAAAATTAATGGTGATCTAACAAAGTCGAACTCATATGAGGAAAGTTGAAACAATGAACAATAACGATACACAACTCGAAGTTTTTCCGAACGGTGAACACGGTGAATGAATATGATTGATGAATGATTATAATCGAGTGAAAATACACTGAGTGTCAATTACAGACTGATAATTACTGAATGAAAATGAATGAATTACAACCGGGTATTACATACACCCCCCTTAAAAGAGTTTCGTCCCCGAAACTAAGGGTTAAACAACTCGGGATAATACTCCCGCATATTCTCCTCGGTTTCCCAAGTGGCCTCTTCGACTCCGTGTCTAGACCACTGAATCTTGACCAAAGGGATCGTCTTGTTCCTCAAATGTTTGATTCGCCGCTCTAACACTCGTACAGGACGCTCCTCCTACGAATGATCATCCGCGATCTCGATTTCGTCGAACTGAAGTATGTGACTCGGGTCGGCAACATACTTCCGCAACTGAGAGACGTGAAACACATTATGAATCCTGCTCAAAGCCGGAGGTAAAGCCAATCGATAAGCTAACTCGCCTACTCGATCCAAAATTTCAAACGGTCCAATGAATCTCGGACTCAACTTCCCCCGTTTTCCGAAACGGAAAATACCTCGACTCTGGGATACCTTGACCAAAACATGGTCACCCGTCTCGAACTCTAGTGGTCGACGACGATTATCTGCATATGATTTCTGTCGACTCTGAGTTGTCAACATACGACTCTTGATCAAAGCTACCTTCTCCCGGGCAGCTATAAGCATGTCGGGTTCGGTGCCGATTGATTCTGACAAGTCATCCCAACACAAAGGAGATCGACAACGACGACCGTACAAGGCCTCGTAAGGTGCCATTTTAATGGAGGCATGCCAACTATTATTATATGTGAACTCGATCAGTGGTAGTTGGGCTTCCCAATCGTCCTTCCAATCGAGGACGCAAGCCCTCAACATGTCCTCTAATGTCTGAATAGTTCTCTCTGATTGTCCGTCGGACTGAGGATGAAAGGCAATACTGAGATTAAGCTGAGTTCCCAAAGCACGATCAACTGATTTCCAAAAATGGGATACTAATCGTCCGTCACGATCGGAAACGATACTCTTAGGAGTACCGTGCAGTCTCACTATCTCCTTGATGAAGAACTGGGCCCGTCTCTTGGGACTCCACAAATCCTTAATTTCAAGGAAATGAGCTAAATTAGTAAAGCAATCCGCGGTCACTCAGATCGTATTTATGCCATGACGACTCGTCGGCAATTCGTGATGAATTCCATAGAAATGTCTTTCCACTTCCATTCTGGAATAGGGAGCGATATCAGCATACTCGCCGGTCGCTAATGTTCAATCTTAACTTGTTGACAGGTTAAGCATCTCGAAACAAATTCTGTGACTTCTCGCTTCATATTACTCCACTAGTAATTTTGTTTCAAGTCTTTATACATCTTGCTAGACCCCGGGTGAACAGAATAAGGGGTAGCATGAGCTTCTCTCAAAATAGAGTTTTTCAACTCGACATTCGCCGGTACGCACAACCGGTTCTTAAACCTCAAAAGTCCATCCTCGTGGACCACGAATCCAGGGGCTTTCCCCTGAGCCACATCCTCACGGATGCGCAACAACGAAGGGTCTGAACTCTGATTCTCTCTGATTACTTCCTCAAGTGACGATGAAATCTCTAACATACAAAGCTGTCCCTGAATTCGCTGAAGCCAGACCTCGATCTCGGGTCTAAGGAATTCCTGCTGAAGCTCCTTCTGAACTGTTAAACGAGCAAGCATCTGCTCCTGAATGGACTTACGACTCAAGGCGTCGGCGACAACGTTCGCCTTGCCCGGGTGGTAAAGGATCTCAATATCATAATCCTTGATTAGTTCTAACCACCGCCTCTGTCGCATATTTAACTCCTTCTGAGTAAATATATACTTTAAACTCTTATGATTGGTGAATATCTGACAGGTAACGCCATACAGATAATGACGCCAAATTCCCAACGCGAAAACCACGGTTGCTAGCTCCAGACCAACTAATCCCAGGAAACATCGGATTTACTTAATATCTTTTGGAGGTTGCCAATCTCGGATAGTCTCCGTCTTCTGAGGGTCGACACGAACTCTGTCAGATGAAATTACATGCCCGAGAAAGTCACTTCGGACCTCCAGAACTCACATTTGGAAAACTTTCCATAAAGTTGTTCTCGTCTCAACACGTCGAGAACCTGATGAAGATGAACCTCGTGTTCCTCTCGGCTACGAGAATAAATCAAAATGTCTTCGATGGGGACAACAACAAACGGATCCAAAAAGTCGATGAAAACCCGATTCATTACCCCCATGAATACCACAGGTGCAATAGTTAGCCCGAACGGCATAACTACGAACTCATAATGACCATAGCGTGTATGAAACGCTGTCCTCGCGATATCCGACTCTCGAATCCGCAACTGGTGATATCCAGATCTTAAGTCGATCCTGGAAAATACTGAGGCTCCCTGAAGTTGATCTAAAAGATCATCAATACGGGGTAAAGGATACTACTCTTGATCATCACCCTGATCAACTCCTGGTAATTAATACACACACGAGACGAGCCATCCTTCTCCTTGACAGATCACACTGGTGCTCCTCACGGGGACGCAATCGGTCGGAGATAACCTTTCTCGAACTATTCCTCAAGTTGAATCTTCAACTCCTGCATTCAGGTCGGGGTCATCCGATACGGTGCCTTCGATAAAGGGGACGTACCGGCTTCAACTCACTCCTGAATTCCCCTACTCTATGTGGAGGCAACTAGATAACTCGTCTGGAAATACATCGTCAATCGATGACAATGATACCATGAACGATTGAACATTTCGATTGCCCTAGAATGGTCAATCGATAAAAAGAGATACCAATAATGATTGAACAACTCGATTGCCTTAGAAAGGCCAATCGATGAAGATGATACAATGAATGTTTGAATAACTCGAGTGCCTTAGAAAGGCCAATCGATGGAAATGATACAAAGAATGATTGAATAACTCGATTGCCTTAGAAAGGACAATCGATGGAAATGATACAAGGAATGATTGAATAACTCGATTGCCTTAGAAAGGCCAATCGATGGAAATGATACAATGAATGATTGAATGACTCGATTGTCTTAGAAAAGCCAATCGATGAAAATGATACAATGAATGATTGAATGACTCGATTGTCTTAGAAAAGCCAATCGATGGAAATGATACAATGAATGATTGAATAGTTCGATTGCGGAATTTCTCTGCTTCCGCCATAATAGAAATTCTACTGGAACAACGGGGATTACTTCCCTGAAGCACACATTCGACAACAAACGACGGAAAGATAGCGACCAAACGCTAACAAACACTGAGGATAGTATCAAGACGGTTAAACCAACTAATACCAAAAATTACATAGTCCTAAGATAAGTTCACCACGATTAGATCCATCAACCAATCGCGGTCATTAAGCTTACTTAGGTATGATTCCGAAAATTCTTCCATCGTCAGGTAGACCGATGGTATGAGGTCCACAAGCAATAGGACTATCCCGAAATAAGTCTATTCAAGCATGATTCGAAAATGAATGAATGCGGTGTACCAACATCAAAAGGTACACACAAGTTGAAATAAAATTACGAGTATACCTGAAATCATTCGGGCCACCGGATCGTCGATCCTCCTCATCATATGAATCTAGGACTTGCCGGTCCCCGAACCGGACGCTCCCGTCTGATAAATACGAGCTCCAACTCTATTTGCTTCCATTGTCTTAAACGACGATGACAAAGCAGTCTGATTTGAAACGCTGGTTGCTTCGGGGCTTGGGATGCCGCCGGAGTCGACTTGGAGTCCTTTCGGCAAAAACGGGCCTTATGTCCAAAATTTTCACAATTATAGCACATGATAGACTGTCTCGGACACTTGGTGCTGACATGACCAAGATCCCCACAGTTATAACAGGTGATGGCTGAATTGGCCGCTCGTGACTGAGATCCCGCACGATTATGCGCCGTAGGAGGTCGCTCAGAAACGATAGGACTCACACGAGGCTTCTTGAAGGTTGACTGACCGCCTTCGGATTGATTACGCTTCGTTGATTTCTTGCTGACAGATGAAGGTTGTTGTTCAGCACTTTCCTTAGCAGCTGGCTCATACGGGAGAGTTCTCTCGATTAATCCGGTCAGAGTGGCGCAATGATGATTGAGCAACTGCACATGGGTCATCATGGCCTGCATAAAAGTGAGTGGATCAACCCGAACATCTTCTGATCGAGCCGAGTCCTGGGCACGATTTCCCAGCAGCGAGTGATTATTCCTCGGGTTTCGGTCCGCACCGCGGCCTCTCCCCGTGCATCCCCTGACAGCTCTCTCCATACTGAAGTAGGAAGGTCGCATAATGATTATATTACCCGCATGATTAACACGTTATGATTATGTCATGAGATGATGAAAATGAGTATACATGCTCTAACTTAGTGATTATATGAATGATTTACTGAAGTTACATGATTATCTGATGAAATTCTTAAAATGACTATCTTGAATAACTTAACAAGATTGATAATATGATCTTCCAGATTGACAACTGAGTAATGAAATGAATTGAGTAATTAATGAGTTAACGTGATCGTCCTGATTATTAACTGAGTAATGAAACGAATTAAGTGATTAATGAGTTAACATGATTGTCCTAATCACAATGAATGATGATGTTTGAGGATTGTTAATTGATGAATGATGAATGAATGACTATTGCCAGAAATTATACCATTGCGTTAGAAATCTTACAGTTCTTCCGGTCTGATTGGCTTGGCATTTGCACAGGTCACACGTGACGCGAAAGTCCAATGATACTAGTTTGATGACGATGATTTCAAATGAGACATGACTCGGAAGGTAGTATTCAAAACCACGCTCCGATACCAACTATGTAACACCCCAAACTAGGCGGATATTACAGTGCCGTGGACCCCCGACTGGGACCCACCAGGCGGATGAAAATGAATGAATTACACAGGGTGAATGTAGTACCGAACCACATTACAACATTAATTACTCCGATGAGGAGTTTCATACAACACACCAGGACAATACCGAATACTAGTGTATTTTATATGAAGATAAAATACACAACACTGAATGAAACGGAGTATTCAAGTGAAAGTCTGCAACGGAAAATAAAGGACAATGACATGAATAACTGAAAGATCGGGGCCCCCTACTAGTATCACTAGGACTCCTCGACGTCAGCGTGTTCTCCCCGTACTTTTACCTTGCCAAGACCTGAAAAACAAAATCCCCAAACGGCCGGCTAAATGTAACAACAATCCTCAAGGGTTGAAAATACACAATCATGATTAACTGAAGTTATGAAATATTCTTAGTTATGAATTACGCTGAAGAGGAGTATCATAGTACGCCCGTAATGTTCTGTGCAAGTGTACAACACCCGTCCGTGTACCTAATTAGTCTCACGAGACAATATGACCCGTGTGCACGGTCTAATGTATCGGTGAACCAAATACATAACCATCATGTGCCCGACTAAAAATTCCACACAGCCACACCCGGCCACGCAATATGAACCTGAAGGTCACATGAACGAGAATGACCATAATGAATATCTATGAATATTTATTAGACAAGTCCTAGATTGACTAAACGAGATGAGAGTAATAATGAAAGGAATGATATATCAAAGAAAAGATTGGAACCGTCGTTCCTTATGACTTAAGTTATTAATTGAAAATAACAACTTTTAATATGATTAATACAATGATGAATGAGTTATGATTATGAATGATCAACAACAAAAGGTATGAATATACATTTAACCGAGTAATAATTAACAAACACAACACAGGCGACAAAAATACTTACACGAACAACGTCCTAATAGAGATATCGCTCGAACAACCTTAATTCAATACAATATCCAACAATCCGTTCAATATACGAATCAAACACGAATATAACGAACTCAAAACGTCGATACGATAAAACTAAGTCCATTGAGGCATTAAAACAAACACGTTGCGTCCAAACTCCGATTGTTTACAATCAAACTTCAATATACCAATATAAAATCCCCCAAGAAGTGTTTCAAACCAACAAAACATCTCCAATACGATCAATAATCCGTTATGAATATCCAAAAATGTGATTATAACAACAATTAGTCGAAAATCCCCAATTCCAACTCGATATGCAAGGTGTTCTTGAATAATCCCTCAATAATCCAATGAATCCTTATACAAACTCATAATCATATACATATCCCTTCATATAGCATGATTATAACGTCCAAAACATCATATCTCAACACAAAATCGAAGTCCAAAGTGTTGAAGGAATTACCTCTTGATGATTCAAGTGTTTTAATCCGAAGAACACGCGTTAGATTGATTATCCGGGCTTCACGATCAAAAGGAGATGAATAAAATCAAATACTCAAATGATTTGTGAAGGAAAAACCCTCCCTCAAGCTTCCTCTCTCGGTTTAAGGTGAAGAAAAAGGGGAGAAATGGCTGAAATGTTGAAAAAAAACGAATTTAAGGGAGTTGACTGCCTGCCGGACACGGCCCGTGCCGATCGGCACGGTCGTGTCGCACAGCTGGCCGACAGTTGGCCGACAGGGACTCGACCGTGTCTTGCTTGACACGGTCGCGGCGCGGAGGGCCTCCCGACAGTGACCCGTCCGACGGCGACTCGGCATGACTCGACCGTGCCAGGCGACACGGTCGGGCGTGTCGGCAGTCGCTTCTGGCTTATCCGGAAGGGTTCGACTCGGCCGTGCCAGACGACACGGTCGGGTCCTGAGGCAGACACTTCGGCACTTTCCGGACGAGTACGGCACGGGCCGTGTCGGACGACACGGCCGAGTTCGTTCGGCAGTGATCGGCCAAAACTGAAAAATGAGCGGTTGAGCTAAAACGACCATAACTCTCTCGTCCGGACTCCGATTGACTCACCGTTTGAACCATTGGAAAGCTAACTCGATGCTCTATAATATTGCAAAGATTTAGAATTTTTGGAGTTACCAAAAATTAATGGTGATCTAACAAAGTCGAACTCATATGAGGAAAGTTGAAACAATGAACAATAACGATACACAACTCGAAGTTTTTCCGAACGGTGAACACGGTGAATGAATATGATTGATGAATGATTATAATCGAGTGAAAATACACTAAGTGACAATTACAGACTGATAATTACTGAATGAAAATGAATGAATTACAACCGGGTATTACACAAACAACAACTCCCAGGATGACCTGGTGAGAACAGCAAGACGTGCATTCCCATAAGATCCACAGGAAAGGGAATAGCGATTGAAAAGTCCCAATGACAAACGAGTTATTCCGAAACAATACCACCCTCATTCGATCAACAAAAACAAGGGACAGGGAAAGTTCAGAAATGTTAACGAGCATAAACGAGTCGATAGAGCCGAAAATACAGAAGTTCAAAATCTGATCCACTTCGAATAAAAGAACTATTAGAATCAAAAGATGTTACTTCCGAAAAAGGTTCATTAGAATCGAACCGAATTCGGAAAAGTCACAGCGATAACGAGATCGACTCAAAATCAGATTACAGCTCGTTCGAACGATGAAACCAAGGTACAGAACAAGTTCAGAAGGTATCAATGAACACGAGCGAATCGATAGACTGGAGAAAGAGAAGATATAGAAGTCAAAATAGTACGGGTATTACCTTTGACCTCGCCCCCGAAACTCAAAACAACGGAACCAAGGTAACAATACAACAAGCAACCGACACAACGCGAAACAATCACCGATGCACACAATCATACCAACCCGAGCTCTAACAGCTCGCATATATGCGATAACGCATAAACCGCTACGAGGAGACAACATCCAATACCAACATCACACCCCTCACAGAGGCTACCACGACAACTGTGTGGCGAACGACTCAACGCTCACACCACCAATTCAACAACAACTCGGGGGTTAACACCCTAACGAGAGTACGAACATCACACATATATTCCCGGACCACAAATAGGAATGATAGGTTTTGAAAACGAAAACCACCTTTTGAAAATAATTTGCAAGCACCAGTTGATCTTGAGTATCATATATCAAAAAGTAGTACAAACATCGTCATCGAGACTTTTAAAAAATCATCTTGCGTTTGATAAAGAAAATGAAGACACCTTTCTTTAAATTAAAACTTTTCGGCAATATTCAACCTTCGGGTCTAAGTAAATGCGTTTCTAAATCATTAGAAATATCTCAAAATATTTTGATCCTCAAAGTAGAATAATTTTGAAACATAGCGTGGCGCTAGTAGGCATCTTGAGAACACTGTGAGAAAATAATTCATTTTAAAAGTACGTCTCGAAGTTTATTTTCTAAGATACTCAAGGTTTTTCAGAAGTACAATAGGCCAAAATGCCCAAAATTCGCACGTATCAACATTCACTTAAACACATCATATCATACGCATCAAATCGCTCAAAATCACGACAGAGATATACAATCCTTAGGATATGTTTAACAACATTGTTAAAAAAACAACCGGTTTATCAAAACTGGATGGAAAACGATATCAAGAACAAAACTCCAAAAGGTCAACTCTAGGGATTCAAGAAAATACCTAGATTCGGCGAAGAACAATGGATTAGATGATGTTAAAAATCATCTAGGATACTCCAAAATACCTTTGGATGGAAGAAAAATCAGCCCAGATGCGAACCCTAGTCGCTACGTCTCAAACTCATGGAGGAAGAAGAAGAAATGAAGAAAAATGCAACTTTTAGACTGGTGTCCAGTACTTATACTGGACACAATTAGCGTGCGCTAATCATTAAGGTTAGCGTGCGCTATCACGGCATCAAACAAAACTCCTGACCAAAAATACACCGTTAGCGTGCGCTAACCCCAAGTGTTAGCGTGCGCTAACGAACTCAGAACCAGTCGGTAGCTCTGGGCGCCTACTACCAGGTAGCGTGCGCTATCCTCCCCTTAGCGTGCTACCAACGCACTCTCACTCGCGCTAGCCGCAAGGCGTAGCGTGCGCTAACGACCCACAGAGACAACAACAGAACATATCAAAAAAATTACATGCCATAAACCTTTCTCACAAGGATTTACCAGGTTAAGCACAATTTCCTACGTCATTTCGAAAATGCTAAAAAGACCAATGATGGTAATATTTTCCAAAACTCACAAACTCATTTGTCAAACCGTCATAAAATGTTCAAGGCTAAAATGCCAAAACTTGATTTAGGGAATCAGTTTTACGAAATAAAACTCAGTTTGCAAAATGCCGAAAGCCGTTTTGAAAGAACTCACGCAGCGGATAAAATGCGGTTCGAAAATACATCAGCAGTGACGACACTCCTCGTATAAACCAAATAAGAGAGTCTAATAAACACTTATCGTGAAATCAAAATCCACAGAAGGATTCCATCATTTAACGACTAATCATACAAATAACTCGTGTCACACGAGGCACAACACAAGGAATGGAGTTTTACATCCATAGGTCGCACGTAAGTGACGACCGCCCCTCGATACTAATCACGACCAATGATCTCAAACGACGCGTCGTGATGCGACTAAGTCAGACAAAATCCGACGAGACAAAACTCAGCAAACACAACTTGACTCGACAGCCTAGGTTTCCCCAGGCTAATCTGATTTTAAAATCGTATACTCTAGTTATTCGAAAATAAAAACGATAAGTTTAAAAAATCGTTTTCAAGACCCTTTCAAACACGACAAGGGCTTAACAGCGGTAGCATTTTATAAAATGTCCTAAACACTTTTAAACACGACCTTTAAATACCGACACAAGGTTTTTATTTGAAAATACAAGGCTGGCTCGCCCAAATTCATGTCACTTTTCAAAAACCCACAATACAATCAAGTCTAAGAAATTTTCAAGCATGCACGCCGCATGTATTATTATTAATAGAAACACATTGGTTGTAAATAACAATAATTAGCCAAGTACCATCAATTCCCAAACACACGCATATACGGCATTCAAAAATCACCAGTTCAACAAGCGCAACTCGCAAATACTAATTCCAAGCATATGTCAAACTTATCTCTTCAGCATAACTAATGAACACCGATTTGGACATATGTCGAAACCAGCTATGTGAGTTTCTCAACAAACTCTGCCATAAATACCTTTCCCAGAACATTTCAATGTTCAAATCATACTGCACCCTTCGGTGTCCAAACCATCAGTACATTCCGCTCAACATACATTTAGTATATCGCAATTACCAAATGCAGATTCCATCATACAGCAAAAGACTAGAGAGTCAAGCCCTCTCACAATATACCACGGAGCAAATCTCGGATCTTTCGATCACCAACGATCCCACCAACGCTAGGAAGTTTAGCGATGGAAGGCTCGCAAAACGACAAATGGTCAAGCCCAGAACGGCGCACATACTCCAGAGAGACAAAGGACTGCGCAATACTAGAATTAAAAGTACACGAACCGGATGGATCGAAAAAAACAACTCGACGATAAGTACGAGAGAGGCAATCACAGTTCAAGAAGTGGAATTTCAATACGAGAAAATAAGAGAATCGAGTAAGGAAAACTTACGAGCACTGGATGTACTGAGATCCCGGCATCGGTGTGACAATGTGCAAAACAAAACATAACTAGACCCAAATAACCGACAAGCCTATGTATCCATAAACCTAGAGCTCCGATACCATTTTCTGTAACACCCCCAAGATATTCGAGGTGTATTACAGCGCCGTGGACCCCTACATGGGACCCACCAGACTAACACAAGAAAACACCACTCGACTAACCGTCTCGGTTAGCAAGGAAACAATTGTTAACAACAAGAACATAAAACAACACGTCCGGTACAACCGGCATAATAAACATCAACCGACAAATACAGTAACTCCAACGAATACCAATCACAATCCGAAAGGAAAAGCCTAAGTACTCGCGAGTATAATCTATAAGTTTACAATTTGGAAAACATCCATATCAAAAGAGACAGTAGGAAATAACAAGACACAATTGCACATGTCAACAACCTTGGCCGACATCCTTGTACCATCCAGTAGCCGCTCGTGCATTTGAACATAACCTGAAATCCATAACAAGAATTTCCCCGACAACGGGTCCCCAAAGGGGTTAGCAATTACGCTAGTACAAGTATTCAAGGCAAACCAATCGCTTGCACATTTCATAGTACATGCACCAATATCAATTTCAAAAGCCAAAACCAGACATGTCTTTTCCGGAAATAAACAGTCAAACAATTTGCCATGGGAACAGGGCTATACCATTGATCCCGCTCCGTGATCCCTAAGGACCCTCCCGAGCTGGCCATATTATAAAACAAATCACGCACACGCATCGCCTTGGGAACAGGGCTATACCATTGATCCCGCTCCGTGATCCCTAAGGACCCTCCCGAGCTGGCTAGCGAAACAAACTCGTGAATCCAGGGCTATACCATTGGATTCCCTCCGTGATCCCGTCGGATGTAATACCCGGTTGTAATTCAGTAATTATCATTCAGTATTTATCATTCAGTAATTGATGCTCAGTAATTTCACTCATTAATGATCAATTGTCACTCATATTCAATCATGGTATTCATCATTCAGAGTAATTGTATCGTGTATCAATCGTCATTCGTCACTAATCTAATTGGAGTTTCGTGCCGTGTTTATCATCGTTGTCATTTTCGTTGTGGACTGTGCGTGAGGAGTAACGCACGCTACATACTCTTTTTAGCGTACGCTAATTGAGTACAGGTAGCGCACGCTACCACTCAGCATTAGCGCACGCTAATGTTACCACAGTTGCGATCCGGAAGGTCTTGGATGCAGTGAGAGTTATTTGTAGCGCACGCTACGAGTGGTAAGTAGCGCGCGCTAGCGGTTGTAGTAGCGCACGCTAAATCGTGGAGTAAGCGCGCTAGGGACGGATCGAGTTGAGTCCGGTGGCTCTTGGATCGCCTTTGAATTAATTCATAGCGCACTCTATGAGTGATATTTAGCGTCTGCAATCGATATTATAGCGCACGCTAATCATTGGTTGTAGCGCACGCTATCGAGATCGGTCGAGAGGACAAGGTTTACGGATTCCCGATCGGGCATCACATAATTCGTTAGCGCACGCTAACAATGGGTATTAACGTACGCTAATGGCATGACCGTAGCGCACGCTACAAAAAGTACGTAGCGCGCACTACCGTGTTCGGGACAGTTAATCTTGGACTACCCAAATTACCGTTAGCGCACGCTACGCACAAAGCTAGCGCCGCTAACACGGAATGGCTATATATTGGACGATTGCTTTGAGTTCGTCATTTTATCATCCTTTCTCATTCCCTCATCGGTTTCGGGAGATTTTGGGCATTTTGGAGAGTTCTCTTCGAGCTTCTATCATCCATCATCATCTTCAAGTCTTTGAGTTGGATTATCATCACTTCATCATCTCCTTAACATCGAATGAAAGGTATTAATCTCTTGGATCTAGAATTTGGATTTTTGGGTTTTCCTTCCGATTTCTTCGTGTAAGCTTGGATTATCATTGGAATATGTTAGATATGGATTATCTACCTTGGATAAGTATATTCTTACGGATTTAATGGTTATTTTCGAATTATTTCAAGAACCCTTGGGGTTGACTTGATTATTTGGGGATTTTCCGATTAATGGAGTTGTAATCTCGAATTGTGGATTCCTAATGGATTATTGATATCATTGAAGTGTTTTGTTAGTTCGATATACTCATTTTGGTGTTGGTTTGAAATATTCGGATTGGATATTTTCGAAGTCGTGTGGTTGGTTACGTATTCGTTGGAATGCCCCTATGAGTTTGATTATCGTTGTTTTCGACCTTTGGGTTAGTCGTGTTTAGTTGCTTGATACGTGTATTGAACGGTTGTTGGTAATTATTGTTATTCAAGGTTGTTCGAGCGACCGGCATTTCATTTAGGACGTTGTTCGTGGACGGACATTCTTCATCGGTATTGAGTAAGTTAATTCTTACTCGGTTAAAAGGATATTCATTCCTTTTGATGTTGTTCATTCATAATCGTAACTCATTCATCATTGTATTAACCGTATCAAAACTTGTCATTGTCAATTAATCACCTCAGTCATAAGGAACGACGGTTCCAATCATTTCATTAAGTTGTCATTCATTCCACCATCATTTAATCTTGGTGAGTCATTATTCATTTTCGTTGTCATATTGTGGCAAGATTTCTAACGCCATGGTATAATTTCTGGCAATAGTCATTCATTCATCATTCATCAATTAACAATCCTCAAACATCATCATTCATTGTGATTAGGACGATCATGTTAACCCATTAATCACTTAATTCATTTCATTTCTCAGTTAATGATCAGGACGATCATGTTAACTCATTAATCACTTAATTCATTTCATTTCTCAGTTAATGATCAGAATGATCATATTAACTCATTAATCACTTAATTCATTTCATTACTCAGTTGTCGATCTGGATGATCATATTATTAATCTTGTTAAGTTATTCAAGATAATCATTTCAAGAATTTCATCAGATAATCATGTCACTTCAGTAAATCATTCATATAATCACTAAGTAGAGCATGTATACTCATTTTCATCATCTCATGACATAATCATAACGTGATAATCATGCGGGAAATATAATCATTATGCGACCTTCCTACTTCAGTATGGGGAGAGCTGTCAGGGGATGCACGGGGAGGCGCGGTGCGGGCGAAACCGGAAATAATCACTGTCGGAAATCGTGCCGGGACTCGGCTCGATCGAGAAGATGTTCGGGTTGATCCACACACTTTTATGCGAGGCCATGATGACCCATGTGCAATTACTCAATCATCATTGCGCCACTGCGGATTAATCGAGAGGACCCTCCCGTATGAGCACGCTAAGGAAAGTGCTGAACAACAACTTCCATCGCCGGCAAGAAATCGTGGCGTAATCAATCCGGCGGTCGATCAACCTTCAAGAAGCCTCGTGTGAGTCCTATCGTTTCGAGCGACCTCCTACGGCGCATAATCGTGCGGGATCTCGGTCCCAGTGGCGATTCGGCCATCACATTTCAATTGTGGAACGCCGGTCATTACGGCCAGTGTCTCAAACCGTCTATCACGTGCTATAATTGTGGGAATTTTGGGCATAAGGCCCGTTTTTGCGAAAGGACTCCAAGTCGGCTCCGCGGCATCTCGAGCCGAAGCAGCGGTCGTAATCGATCGCTTGGTCAACGTCGTTTAAGACAATTGAAGCAAATAGAGTTGGGGCTCATATTTATCAGACGGGAGCGTCCGGTTCGGGAGCCGGCAAGTCCCAGATTCATGTGATGAGGAGGATCGACGATCCGGTGGCCCGAATGACCTTAGGTATACTCGTAATTTTATTTCAACCTGTGTGTACCTTTTGAATACTGGTGCACCGCATTCATTCATTTTCGAATCATGTTTGAATAGACTTATTTTGGAATAGTCCTATTGCTTGTGGACCTCATACCATCGATCTACCTGACGATGGAAGATTTTTCGGAAATCATACCGAATTAAGCTTAATGACCGCGATTGGTTGATGGACCTAATCGTGGTGAAATTATCTTAGGACGATGTAATTTTCGGTATTAGTTGGTTTGGTCATCTTGATACTATCCTCAGTGTTTGTTAGCGTTTGGTCGCTATCTTTTCGTCGTTGGTTGTCGAATGTGTACTTCAGGGAAGTAATCCCCGTTGTTCCAGAAGAATTATTATTATGGCCAGGCGAGAGAATTCCGCAAGCGAATTGTTCAATCATTCATTGTATCATTTCCATCGATTGGCCTTTCTAAGGCAATCGAGTTATTCAATCTTTCATTGTATCATTTTCATCGATTGGCCTTTCTAAGGCAATCGAGTTATTCAATCATTCATTGTATCATTTTCATCGATTGGCCTTTCTAAGGCAATCGAGTTATTCAATCATTCATTGCATCATTTCCATCGATTGGCCTTTCTAAGGCAATCGAGTTATTCAATCATTCATTGTATCATTTTCATCGATTGGCCTTTCTAAGGCAATCGAGTTATTCAATCATTCATTGCATCATTTTCATCGATTGGCCTTTCTAAGGCAATCGAGCTATTCAATCATTCATTGTATCATTTTCATCGATTGGCCTTTCTAAGGCAATCGAGATGTTCAATCATTCATTGTATCACTTTTTTATCGATTGACCATTCTAGGGCAATCGAAATGTTCAATCATTCGTGGTATCATTGTCATCGATTGACGATGTATTTCCAGACCAGTTATCTGTTTGCCTTCGCATAGAGTAGTGGAATTCAGGAGTGAGTTGGAGCCGGTATGTCCCCATTATCGAAGACACCGTATCGGATGGCCCCGACTGTAATGCAGGAGTTGAAGATTCAACTTGAGGAATAGTTCGAGAAAGGTTATCTCCGTAGAGTGCGTCCCCGTGAGGAGCACCGGTGTGATCGCAAGGAGTAGGATGGCTCGTCTCGTGTGTGTATTAATTATCGGGAGTTGAGCAGTGATGATCAAGATTAGTATCCTCTACCCCGTATTGATGATCTCTTAGATCAACTTCAGGAGCTTCAATATTTTCCTAGGTCGATCAAGATCTGGATATCATCACCGCGAATTCAAGAGTCGGGTATCGCAAGGATGGCATTTCGTACACGCTATG
Organism: Orobanche coerulescens; assembly: GCA_033398695.1. Lineage (NCBI taxonomy): Eukaryota > Viridiplantae > Streptophyta > Magnoliopsida > Lamiales > Orobanchaceae > Orobanche > Orobanche coerulescens. The sequence continues at coordinate 85,599,056 of CM065812.1, forward strand.
GTCATTATGAGTTCGTAGTTATGCCGTTCGGGCTAACTAATGCACCTGTGGTATTCATGGAGTTAATGAATCGGGTTTTCATCGACTTTCTTTTAGATCGGTTTGTTGTTGTCTTCATCGATGACATTTTGATTTATTCTCGTGATCGAGAGGAACACGAGGTACATCTTCATCGGGTTCTCGACGTGTTGAGACGCGAGCAACTTTATGGAAAGTTTTCTTAATGTGAGTTACGGATGTCCGAGGTGATTTTTCTCGGGCATGTAATTTCATCAGACGAGTTCGTGTCGACCATCGGAGGATGGAGGCTATTCGAGATTGGCAACCTCAGAGATGTTAAGGAAATCCGAGGTTTCCTCGGATTAGTGATTAATTATCCGACCCAAGACACGGAGCTAGCGGTAGTGGTTTTCGTATTTGGAATTTTGGCGTCGTTACTGTATGGCGTCACCTGTTAGATCTTCACCGATCACAAGAGTTGAAGTATATATTTACTCGAAGGAGTTAAATATGCGACAAAGACGGTGGTTGGAACTAATCAAAGATTATGATATCGAGATCCTTTACCACCCGAGCAAGGCGAACATTGTCGCCGACGCCCGGAGTCATAAGTCCGTTCGGGAGCGGATGCTTGCTCGTTTATCAATTCGAAGGAGCTTCAACAGAATTCCTTAGACCCGAGATCGAGGTGCAGTATCGGCCGCGGGTATCTTTGAAACCGCTCCTATTCCGTAATGGAAGTGGGAAGACATTTCTATGGATTTCATCACGAGAGTGCCGACGAGTCGTCGGGGCATGAATACGATCTGGGTGATCGTGGACCGCTTAACTAAGTCAGCTCATTTCCTTGAGATTAAAGATACGTGGGGTCCCGAGAGACTTGCCCATCTGTTCATCAAGAGATAGTGAGATTGCACGGTACTCCTAAGAGTATCGTTTCTGATCGTGACGGGCGATTCGTGTCTCATTTTGGAAATCAGTTCATCGTGCTTTGGGAACTCAGCCTAATCTCATTACCGTTTTTCATCCTCAGTCCGACGGACAATCAGAGAGGACTTTTCAGACACTGGAGGACATGTTGAGGGCATGCATCCTCGATTAGTAGACGATTGGGAAGCCCAATTACTGTTGTTTGAGTTCACGTACAGTTATAGTTGGCATGCTGCATTGAAGGTAGCACCTTACGAGGCCTGGTACGGTCGTCGTTGTTGATCTCCCTTGTGTTGGGACGACCCATCAGAGTCAATCGGCACCGAGCCCGATATACTTATAGCCGCCCGGGAGAAGGTAGCTTTGATTAGAAGTCGTTTGTTGACCGCTCAGAGTCGACAGAAATTATATGCAGATAACCGTCGTCGACCATTAGAGTCCGAGGCTGGTGACCATGTGTTGGTCAAGGTATCCCCGAGTCGTGGTATCTTCCGTTTTGGGAAGAGGGGTAAGTTGAGTCCGAGATTCATTGGACCGTTTGAGATTCTGGATCGAGTAGGCGAGTTAGCTTACCGATTGGCTTTACCTCCGGCGTTGAGCCGAATTCATAATGTGTTTCACGTATCTCAGTTGCGGAAGTATGTTGCCGACCCGAGTCACATACTTCAGTTCGATGAAATCGAGATTGCCGATGATCATTCATATGAGGAACGTCCTATACGAGTTTTAGAGCGGCGAATCAAGCAGTTGAGGAATAAGACGATTCCTTTGGTTAAAATTCAGTGGTCTAGACACGGAGTCGAAGAGGCTACGTGGGAAACCGAGGATAGTATGCGGGAGAGTTATCCCAAGTTGTTTGACCCTTAGTTTCGGGGACGAAACTCTTTTAAGGGGGGGTGTATGTAATACCCGGTTCTAATTCAGTAATTATCATTCACTATTTATCATTCAGTAATTGATACTCAGTAATTTCACTCATTAATGATCAATTGTCACTCATATTCAATCATGGTATTCATCATTCAGAGTAATTGTATCGTGTATCAATCGTCATTCGTCACTAATCTAATTGGAGTTTCGTGCCGTGTTTATCATCGTTGTCATTTTCGTTATGGACTGTGCGTGAGGAGTAACGCACGCTACGTACTCTTTTTAGCGTACGCTAATTGAGTACAGGTAGCGCACGCTACCACTCAGCATTAGCGCACGCTAATGTTACCACTGCTGCGATCCGAAGGTACCGGGTGCAGTGAGTTATTTGTAGCGCACGCTACGAGTGGTAAATAACGCGCTAGCGAAGTTTGTAGTAGCGCACGCTAAATCGTGGAGTAAGCGCGCTAGGGACGGATCGAGTTGAGTCCGGTGGCTCTTTGGTACCTTTGATTAATTCATAGCGCACGCTATGAGTGATATTTAGCGTACGCAATCGATATTATAGCGCACGCTAATCGTTGGTTGTAGCGCACGCTATCGAGATCAGATCGGAGGACAAGGTTTCGGATTTCGATCGGGCATCACATAATTCGTTAGCGCACGCTAACAATGGGTATTAACGCACGCTAATGGCATGACCGTAGCGCACGCTACAAAAGGGTACGTGGCGCGCTACCGTGTTCGGACAGTGGGTACTGGACTACCCAAATTACCCGTTAGCGCACGCTACGCACAAGGGCTAGCGCACGCTAACCTGGAATGGCTATATATTGGACAGTTAGCCTGAGTTCGTCATTTTATCATCCTTTCTCATTCCCTCATCGATTTCGGGCGATTTTGGGCATTTTGGAGAGTTCTCTTCGAGCTTCTATCATCCATCATCATCTTCAAGTCTTTGAGTTGGATTATCATCACTTCATCATCTCCTTAACATCGAATCAAAGGTATTAATCTCTTGGATCTAGAATTTCGGATTTTTGGGTTTTTCCTTCCGATTTCTTCGTGTAAGCTTGGATTATCATTGGAATATGTTAGATATGGATTATCTACCTTGGATAAGTATATTCTTACAGATTTAATGGTTATTTTCGGAATTATTTCAAGAACCCTTGGGGTTGACTTCGGTTATTTGGGGATTTTCCGATTAATGGAGTTGTAATCTCGAATTGTGGATTCCTAATGGATTATTGATATCATTGAAGTGTTTTGTTAGTTCGATATACTCATTTTGGTGTTGGTTTCGATATATTCGGGATTGGATATTTTCGAAGTCGTGTGGTTGGTTACGTATTCGTTGGAATGCCCCTATGAGTTTGATTATCGTTGTTTTCGACATTTGGGTTAGTCGTGTTTAGTTGCTTGATACGTGTATTGAACGGTTGTTGGTAATTATTGTGATTCAAGGTTGTTCGAGCGGCCGCATTTCATTTAGGGCGTTGTTCGTGGACGGACATTCTTCATCGGTATTGAGTAAGTTAATTCTTACTCGGTTAAAAGGATATTCATTCCTTTTGATGTTGTTCATTCATAATCGTAACTCATTCATCATTGTATTAACCGTATCAAAACTTGTCATTGTCAATTAAACACCTCAGTCATAAGGAGCAGCGGTTCCAATCATTTCATTAAGCATTCATTCAATCCACCATCATTTAATCTTGGTGAGTCATTATTCATTTTCGTTGTCACTTTTGTCATATTATGGCATTCCGGGTCATACTGGCGTGCCGGTTGGTATGTGTAGGATTTTCATGTCGGGCACATTATAGTCGTGTGTTGGTTGGTGGCCTCACATTGGACTGTGCACACGAGTTGATGGCTTCGTGAGACTGATTAGGTACAAGACCACACGTGTATTCGATCGATACTCGTTGGTGGCTTGTGCACGGACACATTTCCATCCCGGACGTAGTGTGGCGCCATTCCTTTGAGCCGTATCATTTGTTGATTCATATAGCATGTTTGATTGCGTATGTTTTGACAGGATATTGTATAACCGTGGATAACTCATGATTGTGTATTTTCAACTCTTGAGGATTGTTGTTACGTATGGCGGCCCGTTGGGGATACTGTTTTTCAGGTCATGGCAAGGGTAAAGCACGGGGAGAGCACGGTGACGGCGAGGAGTCCCAGTGATACTAGTAGGGGCCCCCAGTCTTTTCAGTCATTTATGTTTCCTTCATTTATTCCGCTGCAGACATTCCGTTTGAATATTCATTTCACTAAGTGTTGTATATTTTATCTCCATATAAAATATACTTGTATTCAGTATCATCCTGGGTGTGTTGTATGAAACTCCTTATCGGAGTAATTAATTGTGTAATGTGGTTCGGTACTACATTTATCCTGCGTAATTTACTCATTTTCATTAGCCTGGTGGGTCCCAGTCGGGGGTCCACGGCACTGTAATATCCGCCTAGTTTGGGGTGTTACAGAGTTGGTATCGGAGAGTGGTTTTGAATACTACCTTCCGAGTCATGTCTCATTTGAAATCATCGTCATCAGACTAGTATCATTGGACTTTCGCGTCACGTGTGACCTGTGCAAATGCCGAGCCAATCAGACCGAAAGAACTGTAAGATTTCTAACGCCATGGTATAATTTCTGGCAATAGTCATTCATTCATCATTCATCAATTAACAATCCTCAAACATCATCATTCATTGTGATTAGGACGATCATGTTAACCCATTAATCACTTAATTCATTTCATTTCTCAGTTAATGATCAGGACGATCATGTTAACTCATTAATCACTTAATTCATTTCATTTCTCAGTTAATGATCAGAATGATCATATTAACTCATTAATCACTTAATTCATTTCATTACTCAGTTGTCGATCTGGATGATCATATTATTAATCTTGTTAAGTTATTCAAGATAATCATTTCAAGAATTTCATCAGATAATCATGTCACTTCAGTAAATCATTCATATAATCACTAAGTAGAGCATGTATACTCATTTTCATCATCTCATGACATAATCATAACGTGATAATCATGCGGGAAATATAATCATTATGCAACCTTCCTACTTCAGTATGGGGAGAGCTATCAGGGGATGCACGGGGAGAGGCCGCGGTGCGGGCCGACCAGAAATAATCACTGTTGTCGGAAATCGTGCCCAGGACTCGGCTCGATCAGAAGATGTTCGGGTTGATCCACACACTTTTATGCAGGCCATGATGACCCATGTGCAATTACTCAATCATCATTGCGCCACTCTGGCCGGATTAATCGAGAGGACCCTCCCGTATGAGCCAGCTGCTAAGGAAAGTGCTGAACAACAACTTCCATCTCGGCAAGAAATCGTGGCGTAATCAATCCGGCGGTCGTCAACCTTCAAGAAGCCTCGTGTGAGTCCTATCGTTTCGAGCGACCTCTACGGCGCATAATCGTGCGGGATCTCGATCCCGAGTGGCGATTCGGCCATCACATTTCAATTGTGGAACGCCGGTCATTACGACCGAGTGTAAACCGTCTATCACGTGCTATAATTGTGGGAATTTTGGGCATAAGGCCCGTTTTGCCGAAAGGACTCCAAGTCGGCTCCGCGGCATCTCAGGCCCCGAAGCAAGCGGCGATTCGAATCGATCGCTTGGTCAACGTCGTTTAAGACAATTGAAGCAAATAGAGTTGGGGCTCATATTTATCGACGGAGCGTCCGGTTCGGGAGCCGGCAAGTCCCAGATTCATGTGATGAGGAGGATCGACGATCCGGTGGCCCGAATGACCTTAGGTATACTCGTAATTTTATTTCAACCTGTGTGTACCTTTTGAATACTGGTGCACCGCATTCATTCATTTTCGAATCATGTTTGAATAGACTTATTTTGGAATAGTCCTATTGCTTGTGGACCTCATACCATCGATCTACCTGACGATGGAAGATTTTTCGGAAATCATACCGAATTAAGCTTAATGACCGCGATTGGTTGATGGACCTAATCGTGGTGAAATTATCTTAGGACGATGTAATTTTCGGTATTAGTTGGTTTGGTCATCTTGATACTATCCTCAGTGTTTGTTAGCGTTTGGTCGCTATCTTTTCGTCGTTGGTTGTCGAATGTGTACTTCAGGGAAGTAATCCCCGTTGTTCCAGAAGAATTATTATTATGACGGAAGCAGAGAATTCCGCAAGCGAATTGTTCAATCATTCATTGTATCATTTCCATCGATTGGCCTTTCTAAGGCAATCGAGTTATTCAATCTTTCATTGTATCATTTTCATCGATTGGCCTTTCTAAGGCAATCGAGTTATTCAATCATTCATTGTATCATTTTCATCTATTGGCCTTTCTAAGGCAATCGAGTTATTCAATCATTCATTGCATCATTTCCATCGATTGGCCTTTCTAAGGCAATCGAGTTATTCAATCATTCATTGTATCATTTTCATCGATTGGCCTTTCTAAGGCAATCGAGTTATTCAATCATTCATTGCATCATTTTCATCGATTGGCCTTTCTAAGGCAATCGAGCTATTCAATCATTCATTGTATCATTTTCATCGATTGGCCTTTCTAAGGCAATCGAGATGTTCAATCATTCATTGTATCACTTTTTATCGATTGACCATTCTAGGGCAATCGAAATGTTCAATCATTCGTGGTATCATTGTCATCGATTGACGATGTATTTCCGCACGATTATCTGTTTGCCTTCGCATAGAGTAGTGGAATTCAGGAGTGAGTTGGAGCCGGTATGTCCCCATTATCGAAGACACCGTATCGGATGGCCCCGACTGAATGCAGGAGTTGAAGATTCAACTTGAGGAATAGTTCGAGAAAGGTTATCTCCGACCGAGTGCGTCCGTGAGGAGCACCCGGTGTGATCTGCCAAGGAGTAGGATGGCTCGTCTCGTGTGTGTATTAATTATCGGAGTTGAGCAGCGTGATGATCAAGATTAGTATCCTCTACCCCGTATTGATGATCTCTTAGATCAACTTCAGGAGCTTCAATATTTTTCCTAGGTCGATCAAGATCTGGATATCATCAGCTGCGAATTCAAGAGTCGGGTATCGCAAGGACGGCATTTCGTACACGCTATGGTCATTATGAGTTCGTAGTTATGCCGTTCGGGCTAACTAATGCACCTGTGGTATTCATGGAGTTAATGAATCGGGTTTTCATCGACTTTCTTTTTGATCAGTTTGTTGTTGTCTTCATCGATGACATTTTGATTTATTCTCGTGATCGAGAGGAACACGAGGTACATCTTCATCAGGTTCTCGACGTGTTGAGACGCGAGCAACTTTATGGAAAGTTTTCTTAATGTGAGTTCTGGATGTCCGAGGTGATTTTTCTCAGGCATGTAATTTCATCAGACAGAGTTCTTGTCGACCATCAGAGGATGGAGGCTATTCGAGATTGGCAACCTCCGAGAGATGTTAAGGAAATCCGAGGTTTCCTCGGATTAGCTGATTAATTATCCGACCCAAGACCTGGAGCTAGCAGTAGTGGTTTTCGCCTTTGGAATTTTGGCGTCGTTACCTGTATGGCGTCACCTGTTAGATCTTCACTGATCACAAGAGTTGAAGTATATATTTACTCAGAAGGAGTTAAATATGCGACAAAGACGGTAGTTGGAACTAATCAAAGATTATGATATCGAGATCCTTTACCACCCAGGCAAGGCGAACATTGTCGCCGACGCCTGGAGTCATAAGTCCGTTCAGGAGCAGATGCTTGCTCGTTTATCAATTCAGAAGGAGCTTCAACAGGAATTCCTTAGACCCGAGATCGAGTGCATCGATCGGGCGGGTATCTTTGAAACCGCTCCTATTCCGAGAATGGAAGTGGGAAGACATTTCTATGGATTTCATCACGAGAGTGCCGACGAGTCGTCGGGGCATGAATACGATCTGGGTGATCGTGGACCGCTTAACTAAGTCAGCTCATTTCCTTGAGATTAAAGATACGTGGGGTCCCGAGAGAATTGCCCATCTGTTCATCAAGAGATAGTGAGATTGCACGGTACTCCTAAGAGTATCGTTTCTGATCGTGACGGGCGATTCGTGTCTCATTTTGGAAATCAGTTCATCGTGCTTTGGGAACTCAGCCTAATCTCATTACCGTTTTTCATCCTCAGTCCGACGGACAATCAGAGAGGACTTTTCAGACACTGGAGGACATGTTGAGGGCATGCATCCTCGATTAGTAGACGATTGGGAAGCCCAATTACTGTTGTTTGAGTTCACGTACAGTTATAGTTGGCATGCTGCATTGAAGGTAGCACCTTACGAGGCCTGGTACGGTCGTCGTTGTCGATCTCCCTTGTGTTGGGACGACCCATCAGAGTCAATCGGCACCGAGCCCGATATACTTATAGCCGCCCGGGAGAAGGTAGCTTTGATCAGAAGTCGTTTGTTGACCGCTCAGAGTCGACAGAAATCATATGCAGATAACCGTCGTCGACCATTAGAGTCCGAGGCTGGTGACCATGTGTTGGTCAAGGTATCCCCGAGTCGTGGTATCTTCCGTTTTGGGAAGAGGGGTAAGTTGAGTCCGAGATTCATTGGACCGTTTGAGATTCTGGATCGAGTAGGCGAGTTAGCTTACCGATTGGCTTTACCTCCGGCGTTGAGCCGAATTCATAATGTGTTTCACGTATCTCAGTTGCGGAAGTATGTTGCCGACCCGAGTCACATACTTCAGTTCGATGAAATCGAGATTGCCGATGATCATTCATATGAGGAACGTCCTATACGAGTTTTAGAGCGGCGAATCAAGCAGTTGAGGAATAAGATGATTCCTTTGGTTAAAATTCAGTGGTCTAGACACGGAGTCGAAGAGGCTACGTGGGAAATCGAGGATAGTATGCGGGAGAGTTATCCCAAGTTGTTTGACCCTTAGTTTCGGGGACGAAACTCTTTTAAGGGGGGGTGTATGTAATACCCGGTTCTAATTCAGTAATTATCATTCACTATTTATCATTCAGTAATTGATACTCAGTAATTTCACTCATTAATGATCAATTGTCACTCATATTCAATCATGGTATTCATCATTCAGAGTAATTGTATCGTGTATCAATCGTCATTCGTCACTAATCTAATTGGAGTTTCATGCCGTGTTTATCATCGTTGTCATTTTCGTTATGGACTGTGCGTGAGGAGTAACGCACGCTACGTACTCTTTTTAGCGTACGCTAATTGAGTACAGGTAGCGCACGCTACCACTCAGCATTAGCGCACGCTAATGTTACCCTGGTTGCAGTCCAGAAGGTACTGGACTGCAGGTGAGTTATTTGTAGCGCACGCTACGAGTGGTAAGTAACGCGCGCTAGCGGGTTGTAGTAGCGCACGCTAAATCTGTGGAGTAGCGCGCGCTAGGCTATCGAGATCAGATCAGAGGACAGAAGGTTTCTGGATTTCAGTACTGGGCATCACATAATTCGTTAGCGCACGCTAACAATGGGTATTAACGCACGCTAATGGCATGACCGTAGCGCACGCTACAAAAGGGTACGTAGCGCGCGCTACCGTGTTCGGACAGTGGGTACTGGACTACCCAAATTACCCGTTAGCGCACGCTACGCACAAGGGCTAGCGCACGCTAACCTGGAATGGCTATATATTGGACAGTTAGCCTGAGTTCGTCATTTTATTATCCTTTCTCATTCCCTCATCGATTTCGGGCGATTTTGGGCATTTTGGAGAGTTCTCTTCGAGCTTATATCATCCATCATCATCTTCAAGTCTTTGAGTTGGATTATCATCACTTCATCATCTCCTTAACATCGAATCAAAGGTATTAATCTCTTGGATCTAGAATTTCGGATTTTTGGGTTTTTCCTTCCGATTTCTTCGTGTAAGCTTGGATTATCATTGGAATATGTTAGATATGGATTATCTACCTTGGATAAGTATATTCTTACGGATTTAATGGTTATTTTCGGAATTATTTCAAGAACCCTTGGGGTTGACTTCGGTTATTTGGGGATTTTCCGATTAATGGAGTTGTAATCTCGAATTGTGGATTCCTAATGGATTATTGATATCATTGAAGTGTTTTGTTAGTTCGATATACTCATTTTGGTGTTGGTTTCGATATATTCGGGATTGGATATTTTCGAAGTCGTGTGGTTGGTTACGTATTCGTTGGAATGCCCCTATGAGTTTGATTATCGTTGTTTTCGACCTTTGGGTTAGTCGTGTTTAGTTGCTTGATACGTGTATTGAACGGTTGTTGGTAATTATTGTTATTCAAGGTTGTTCGAGCGACCGCATTTCATTTAGGGCGTTGTTCGTGGGCGGACATTCTTCATCGGTATTGAGTAAGTTAATTCTTACTCGGTTAAAAGGATATTCATTCCTTTTGATGTTGTTCATTCATAATCGTAACTCATTCATCATTGTATTAACCGTATCAAAACTTGTCATTGTCAATTAATCACCTCGGTCATAAGAGCAGCGGTTCCAATCATTTCATTAATTTGTCATTCATTCCACCATCATTTAATCTTGGTGAGTCATTATTCATTTTCGTTGTCACTTTTGTCATATTGTGGCATTAGGGTCATCTTGGCGTGCCGGTTGGTATGTGTAGGAATTTCATGTCGGGCACATTATAGTCGTGTGTTGGTTGGTGGCCTCACATTGTACTGTGCACACGAGTTGATGGCTTCGTGAGACTGAGTAGGTACAAGACCACACGTGTATTCGATCGATACTCGTTGGTGGCTTGTGCACGGACACATTTCCATCCCGGACGTAGTGTGGCGCCATTCCTTTGAGCCGTATCATTTGTTGATTCATTTAGCATGTTTGATTGCGTATGTTTCGACAGATATTGTATAACCGTGGATAACTCATGATTGTGTATTTTCAACTCTTGAGGATTGTTGTTACGTATCGACCCCATTGGGGATCTTGTTTTGTGTCATGGCACGGGTAAAGCACGGGGAGAGCACGGTGACGGCGAGGAGTCCCAGTGATACTAGTAGGGGCCCCCAGTCTTTTCAGTCATTTATGTTTCCTTCATTTATTCCGCTGCAGACATTCCGTTTGAATATTCATTTCACTCAGTGTTGTATATTTTATCTCCATATAAAATATACTTGTATTGATATCATCACAGGTGTGTTGTATGAAACTCCTTATCGGAGTAATTAATTGTGTAATGTGGTTCGGTACTACATTTACCCTGCGTAATTTACTCATTTTCATTAGCCTGGTGGGTCCCAGTCGGGGGTCCACGGCACTGTAATATCCGCCTAGTTTGGGGTGTTACATCGGACCCTCCCGAGGTGAGCAATCACACACAATATACATTACCATTTCACGTTAAGCATAAAGGTTTCCAAAAATACTTCCCTTGAATTATTGACGACGCAACGAATGGAAAGGAAAGTCACCGACGAACGCTAGGAACCGACGAAACCGAACCTAACGATTCGAAGAATACAATCACAACCATTTCTAAATGAATACGGAATTGGAATACACCCGAAAACCCGCCTACGATTCATGTATATTCGTATATAAACAACAACGAGGGCGGACCACAACCAAACCCTCTCGATTCCGTAAAAACCACGAAATATACCATGAATGCGTAGGGAAACTAAGAATACCAACAAGATTAATCATATTCATCATGAATTAATCGACAAAACGGAACGAATCGGACAAAAACGCGAAAATCCCCAAATCTACCCAAAAGTAGGGTTCTAAAGATCTAACCTTGATTCGCTGGATCGAAGGATGTTATAGGATGATTGATCGGTGATATAAACTCAGAAACTTCATGGATTTGTTGTTTAACAACATGGCTTCATCTCCTCCAAAGCTCCAGCCGCGGACCGAAGAGGAAGGAAATGAAAAATGAATGAAAAAGTGGCTGGTCTGTCATATATATATTGGGCCGGAACTAGCGTGCGCTAGCCTTCCCGGACCAGCGTGCGCTATCGGCTAGTATCGGCCGAGCACTCTCGGCCATGGCCCGCATGACCCGGAACCACCGACCAATTCTGCCGACCATGACTGTCCGCCCGACTCCCGCTAGCGTGCGCTACGGTCGGAAGCCTGCGCGCGCTACCCGACCTGTCCAGTAGCCTCTGGACTAACAAACTCACCCAGGTAACGTACGCTAGTCGGCCGACAGCGTGCGCTACGCCTGCCGGTTAGCGTGCGCTACGGCCAAGCGATGGCGTGCGCTACGCCGATCTGGCCGACTCGAGAACCTCGTAACCCCACCGCCCGCACCGATAGCGTCGTTAGGCGGCGGATAGCGTGCGCCACACTGCCCGGTTAGCACGCGGCCTTCCGGACGTGGCGTGCGCTCGCCGGTTCTGCCGCACTGTCGGCGGTGCCCAATCGTCCGGCGATCCATAGCCGTCCGGCGATTACGACCACCAGGGCTCGACGACCCGATTTCCGAAAACGTACGGAACGAACACGACGAAAAGTTCGCGGACAACATCAACGGCCCGAAATGAAAACATAATACCATAATTAATCATACGCGACCAAGAAACGAGTCGAGACAACAATTACAGATACGGATACCCGTAACTTTCAAGAAATTACAAAATGGCCCAAAACGCCCAGAAATCACGATACGTGATCGAATAACCAAATCGAAGTTCACAACACGTCTAACAAAGTTAAATGGACTTACGGGAAACTCGAAACAGCAGTTTCGGACGAGATTCGCAAGAATCGAACTCAAGTGCGAAAAAGTCGCTAAAAAGCACGGAACTCAACAAAACAACACCGAAACGAACTCAGATAGCAAAAAGTGTAGAATTAATCATTCTCAGAATGACGAAACGGTCATGAGCGAGTCGTCAAAACGGACTTCCACTGAAAAAAAGAAATTATCAGAAATTGAAAATTACGTGTATTACAATCACAGTACGCCCGTAATGTTTTGTGCAAGTGTACAAGACGAATGACCAGACACACCCGTCCTTGTACCTAATTAGTATCATGGAGGTAAGCGTTACCGTGTGCACGGTCCGAATGTATCGGTGAACCCAATAGATAACCATCGTGTGCCCGACTAAAAATTCCACACAACCACACCCGGCCACGCAATATGAACCCTGAAGGTCATATGAACGAGAATGACCGCAATGAACATCAATGAATAATAATTCAACAAGGCCAAGAATGACTCACCGAGATGAAAATAATAATGACGTGAATTGATAACTCAATGAAATGATTGGAACCGTCGTTCCTCATGGATGAAGTGATTATTCGACAATTACAAGTCTCAGTACGGTTAATAAAATGATGAATGAGTACGATTATGAATGATCAACAACAAAAGGAGTGAATATCCTTTTTAACCGAGTAAGAATCAATTTACACAACACCGGTGACAATTATCCTTCCACGAACAACGTCCTAGTTGAGATATCGGTCGCTCGAACAACCTTGAATAACATAATTACCAACAATCCGTTCAATATACGAATCAAACACAAATAGAACGAACTCAAAACGTCGATACGATTAAACCAAGTTCATTGGGGCATTATAACGAACACTTTGTGGCCAACTTCGATTGATTATAACCAAACCTCAATAATACCAACATCAAATCCCCAAGAAGTGTTTCAAACCAACAAAACATCTTCAATACGATCAATAATCCATTATAAATATTCGAATTCGTGATTATAACAACGATTAATCGAAAACCCCCAAATCTAACTCAAAATTTAAAGTGTTCTTGAATAATCCTTCAATAATCCAATGAATAATCAAACATATCCATAATCATGTGTATATCACTTCATACGACATGATCTTAACATCCAAAACATCAAAACTCAATACAAAATCGAAATCCAAGATGTTTGATGAATATTACCTCTTGATGATCCAAGCACTATGATCCGAAGAATACGCGATAGATTGATGATCCGAGCTTCACAACCGAATGAAAATGATGAAAATCCAACACTCAAGTGGTAGATGATGAAAATCCTCTCCTTCAAGCCTTCTCTCTCGGATGTGGGTGAAGAAATGAAAAAAATATGGGTTGAATTGCACAAAAAACGCAATTATAGGGTTGACTGCTCTGTGTGCCGCGGCTCAGCCAAAGTGTGCCACGGCACAGGGCCAAAAATGCCTCCTAGTGGTCGGCAGTGTGCCGCGGCACGGACGAGTGCGCCGCGGCAGTGTCTCGGCAGTGTGCCGCAGCCCTGCCGGCATGTGCCGCGGCACAAGGTACAGGCGGTTTTGGCCGAGAATGCAATGCGAGTGTGCCGTGGCCCGGACGGGTGTTCCGCGGCAGTGACTCGGCAGTGTGCCGCGGCCCTGCCGGCATGTGCCGCGGCACAAGGTACAGAGTGCTCGGCCAAAACTGGAAAATGTGTGTGCCGCGGCGCACACTCCTTGTGCCGCGGCCCACACCCCCTTGGGTCCTAAAATGATGAAAAATGACCCGGGAAGGGAATAAAAGGAATAGGAATTGTTATTTGGGAACCAATAACACAAAATGAAAGTACGGAAACCCCAAAACGGTAATTTCAAGTAATGTTTACAAGGGTTCGTCCAACAAGAACACGATTTGAACAATGAAGATATTTGAAATGACATGAATTCCAACGTCAACATCGACTAATGAATCAATTACCACGATCAAGATAATACTCTTGTCTCGATTCCCAAGTAAGGTTGAAACAATGAACAATATCGATACACAACTCGAAGTTATTACGAACGGTGAACCCGGATGAATGATTATTAACAAGTGAAAGATTTCATAATGACAATTACCGAATGAAATTACTGAATGATAATGACTGAATTACAACCGGGTATTACAACTTGCTCATCTTGAACATGCAGAGTAAGTCTCCCTTTTTCCACGTCTATGAGAGTTCGGCCGGTAGCTAAAAATGGTCGTCCCAAAATAATTGGGATGTCTTGATCCTCCTCCATGTCGAGCACAATGAAATCGGCCGGGAAGATGAACTTATCTACCTTTACTAAGACGTCCTCTATTACTCCCCTCGGATATTTAATCGATATATCGGCTAATTGTAGCGAGATTGTCGTCGGCTTTGCTTCCCCGATGTCTAGCTTCTTAAATATGGAAAGTGGCATCAGATTAATGCTAGCGCCGAGATCGCACAACGCCCTATCAAAAGAGAGGTTCCCTATGGTGCACGGTATATTAAAGCTTCCTGGATCCTTCAATTTTGGCGGAAGCTTTTTCTGAAGAATACCGCTGCACTCCTCCGTCAATGCGACTGTCTCATACTCCTCGAGCTTTCTTTTGTTTGATAAGATCTCCTTCATGAATTTGACATAGCTCGACATTTGTTCCAACGCATCAGCAAATGGAATATTTATATGTAGTTTCTTGAAGACATCAAGAAACTTAGAGAATTGCCTGTCCACCTTTTTCTGTTGTAATCGCTGCGGAAACAGGACGGGTGGTACATATGCCTTTGGATTGTCCAGAAACAGTATCGAGGGTCTCAAATCTTGTGATTCCTCAGTCGCTAAATTTTTCTTCTCCTCATCCTCACTTCTCTTTTTGTTCTGCCCGGGCAGCTCACCCAATTCTTTCCCACTTCTCAACCCAATGGCATTGACACTCTCTCTGGGATTTGTTTCGGTCGTACTTGGCAAGGTACCTTCCGGGTGGGCTGTTAATACATTAGTAGTATGGCCCAGTTGGACTTCCAAGTTGCGTATAGAAGCGGAATGGTTTTGCAAGGTCGCTTCCGTATAGGCCATGAACTGACTCGTGTTCACTGCCAATTTCGCCATTGCTTCTTCTAAAGAGATTTTTGGAGCGGGAGAAGGTTTCTGTTGGTGTTGAGCAAACTGAGGCTGGTTCGAGCCTTGTCCGTTCCTCCATGAGAAGTTAGGATGATTTCGCCATCCCGGATTATAAGTGTTGGAGTAAGGATTATTTTGCCGGTTCCCGTTCCCCTCGAACTGAGCTTGTTCCATCGAAGGTTGCGCGAAAGGGTTTCCGACTTGGCATTCTGCGCTAGGATGAGATCCATTACACCAATTGCACGATTCAATGGTAACGGGGGAAGGAGCATGTGAAAAGGCTTGAAGTTGCTGCGTCAAGGCGGCGACTTGAGCTGATAATGTAGAGATTGGATCATTATTTGAGATTTCCATTACTCGTTTCGGGTTTACTCGTTCGGACGGACATCGATAAGCATTCGCAGCCATAGCTTCCAATAGAGAGTGGGCTTCGGCCATTGTTTTTCCCATTAAGGCACCTCCAGCGGCTGCATCAACAAGAGTGCGTGTGGAGGCACTCAATCCGTTGTAAAATGTTTGAATTTGGAGCCAATCCGGTAGGCCGTGGTGTGGGCATCTCCTCAGTAAATCCTTGTATCGCTCCCAAGCCTCGTGAAGTTACTCCATATCAAATTTCCCAAAGGTAGTGATCTCGTTCCGTAACCTCGCCGTCTTCGATGGTGGGAAGAACTTAGCCAGGAAGGCTTGCACTAATTCTGCCCAAGTAGTGATCGAGCCCGGCGGTAAAGAATGCAACCAAAATTTGGCTTTGTCCCTCAAAGAGAAAGGGAAAAGCCTTAGACGGATGGCATCATCGGTGACACCGTTGTTCTTGAAGGTGTCACAAATCTCGAGAAAATACGCAATGTGTGCATTGGGGTCATCGTTCGGCAATCCACAAAACTGGCTAGCTTGCACCATCTGAATAATCGCAGGCTTGATTTCGAAATTGTTCGCCTGGATGGTTGGACGCCGAATCCCCGAAAAGTTCGCATTTATTTGTGGCATAGCATAATCGCGGAGTGCTAATGCCGGTTGAGCTTGCACCATGGGGTTTTCCGCTTCGTGATTTCCTGTGTTATCGGCCATGGTGACTGTTGTCGGTAGCTCTCGTTTCTCCTTCTTGCTTCTCCAAAGAGTGTGCTCGAGTTCGGTATCCAAAGGTAGTAGGCCTTCGTTACCGAATTTTCTCATGCACTAACCGGAAACTCCTAAAAGGAAAAACAAATATATAAAATTACACAAAACAATAAAAAAATGTTCAAACTAAGACTAGAAATACTGAAATCGATATTAGTAAAATATTCAGTCCCCGGCAACGGCACCAAAAACTTGTTGCGATATTTCGTTTAACGCAAGTGCACGTTATCGTAGACAAGTAATAAAGTGATGAGTGAGTTATCGTTCCCACGAGGACTGAATCACTAAGTACCGATTTATATGTATTCTAATTTTATTTGAACTGTCGAAATTTAGGATGCAAATTAATAACTAAAGAAAACCAATAAAAGAACAAACAGTAAAAACGATCGCTCGAAGAAAGAAAATCAAATGATGAGTAAGTCTAGGATTGTGAATCCACCTTGGTTTATCCGAATTTACTCTCGATTATCTGAAGTTAATGATTTCCCCAATTTATTGAAGGCGAAGATTGCTAAAATACTCTACCGCCTCTCCCGAGGTCAATAGATTTTTCTAAAGGCGAATAACGCACTCTATCCCTAGGTGAATTAATTCGACAATAGGCAAAAAGCACAAAATCTTCGAAAGGCCACGTAGTTCCTATGAGTATATTCCTATCTCACAAGATAAAACGGTTTTCACCAATAGTTCCTCACCAACTCTCCTCTCCCGATTCGAGTTGCGTAATTAAAACAATCCAATTATAGGCCACATAATTGAAAGCATTAAAAACGATTGGGAAAAGTCAACAGAAAAGGGAATTATATAGATAATCAAAAGCAAATTCGTCAAAACTTTGGTTTCATCAAAATCCTAGAACAGGGTTTTAGCCTGACATGCTGAAGAATAAAAATACAGAAATAATGAAAGGAAGCATTGAAATCAAATGCAGATGAAGAACTCGGATTCCTCCGTTCTTCTGGCTTCCGCTCTCTGCTCTTGGTGTCTTCTGCTTCTTCTCTTGATAATGATCGATCCTCCAATGATAATCCCCTCTTTTTATGACCTTAAACCCTTATTTATAAATCCCATCAGCCTCCAAAACGCGTCCGTGTGATTAGGTCGAGAACTGGCTCCAAAACGGACCAGAAACGCGGCATTTTCTGTCAAAATCGCCCCGTGGGCTGCGGCTCACTTAATCTGTGCCGCGGCTCACTTAATCTGTGCCGCGGCTCACGGTCTTCAGCGCCCAACAGCTGATGCTGATTTTTCCTCCTGGGCCGCGGCTCACTATACTTGTGCCATGGCTCAGGGTACAGTTCACTCGGGGCTCGCTGGTCACCTGCGTGTGCCGCGGCCCGCTTGCCTTGTGCTGCGGCCCCAGGCCAAAATTTGCCGTTTTCGTCCGTTTTCATCGTTTTAGCTTCCGGACTCCAATTTCCTGCAAAACATAAAAGAATAGGGCATTAAAATCTCATTTATGCAGATTTAATTATGAAAAGAATACAAAATAATGATAAATAAGCGTATAAAAATACGCCCAACAAATCTCAACACACCATCCTCGTGAATCATAAACCCGGGAGACTTCCCCTTAAGAACATTCTCGCGGATTTGAGTAATTATCTGATCCTCCAATTGCTTCAGCTTAATTTCATCAATCAACAATGACGAGATCTCCAAAGCGCAAAGTTACCTAGCAGCTCCTGGCAACAAAATCTCAACACTTAACTCGGTCAAATCCACCTGAAGCTCAGATTGAGGCGTAAGTATCTCAAGCGTCCGCAATGCAACCGGTTTCCGACTCAAGGCATCTACCATGACATCCGCCTTGCTCGGATGATAAAGGATTTTGAGATCATAATCCTTAATCAACTCCAACCACCTCCTCTGCCTCATATTCAACTACCGCTAAGTAAATATGTACTTCATCAGTAAAAATCTGACATGCAGAGCCGAAAAGATAGTGATGCCAAATATTGAGCGCAAAGACAACTGCCGCTAACTCCAAATAATGAGTAGGGTAGTTGAGCTCATATGGCCTCAACTGCCTGGATGCATACGCAATAGTCTTGTCGTGCTGCATCAACACACACCCAAGACCCTGACTCGAAGCATCGCTATAGACGGCAAAACCCTCGTTTCCACATGGCAATGCTAAAATTGGGGTTGAAGTCAAACGCCTCTTCAGCTCCTCAAAACTCGACTGTCTCTCGTCATTCCAGACGAACTTCTCGGATTTCTGAAGCAACTGAGTAAGTGGCCGAGCTAGTTTCGAGAATCCCTCAACGAACCTACGGTAGTATCCAGCCAAACCCAAGAAACTACGAACCTCCTTCACATTCCTAGGCGGTGCCCAGTCCAGCACTATCTCGATCTTCTGTGGAGCCACACGGATCCCCTCGACTGAAATCACGTGACCCAGAAACATCACTTCCTCCACACATAACTCGCATTTTGAGAACTTCGCATAGAGTCGTTCGGTTCTCAAAACGTCTAACACCACATGCAGATGATGCGCATGCTCCTGCTCATTCCTCGAATAGATAAGGATATCGTCAATGAAGACGATGACACACTTATCCAAATACTCAATAAAGACCTTGTTCATCAACTGCATGAACACCGCCGGCGCATTAGTCAACCCGAAGGGCATAACCACAAACTCATAATGGCTGTATCTCGTCCAAAAAGCTGTTTTCAGAATATCGGACTCCTTCACCCAAAGTTGATAGTACCCCGATCTAAAGTCAATTTTCGAGAATACCGCAGCTCCCTGCAACTGATCAAACAAGTCATCAATTCTTGGCAAGGGATACTTGTTGTTGATGGTCACTTTTATTAGCTCGCGGTAGTCGATATATAAACGCAGTGAACCATACTTCTTCCACACAAACAGAACCAGTGCGCCCCAAGGTGAAGTGATCGGTCGAATATATCCTGACTCAAGAAGCTCACTCAACTACTTCTTCAACTCGGCCATCTCTGAACGTGCCATGCGATACGGCGCCTTTGAAATTGGAGCCGCACCCGGCTCTAACTCGATTGCGAACTCAACCTCATAG
Source organism: Orobanche coerulescens (assembly GCA_033398695.1). Lineage (NCBI taxonomy): Eukaryota > Viridiplantae > Streptophyta > Magnoliopsida > Lamiales > Orobanchaceae > Orobanche > Orobanche coerulescens. The sequence continues at coordinate 85,618,841 of CM065812.1, forward strand.
TCCAGTGGCAACCCCGGTAACACATCGGGGAAGCCATCAGGGAACTCACTAACGACTGGAATCGATGAAAACTCGACACCACCATCCCCCGCCTTCAAGGCATAGCACCAATAACCAGTACACCCCTTCCGCAGGAGCCTCATCGACTTCAAGGCGTTAATCACAAACTTCTGGTTTCTCTTTCGCCCCGCGAAAGAGTGCTCGGTGCCATCCTCGGTTAACATGGTGATGATCCTCGTGCGGTAGTTCATGATTGCACCATGCCGCTCGAGCCAATCATCCCCGAGAAACAAATCCTCACTGTGACGCCCCGATTTCGCATATACATTTATTGTGTCATTATAATTAATGCCTGAATAATTTTGTCATTTAATTCATTTCATTCTCATGATCATGCAAATCGATTTATGCCATTATAATTCATGTTGAGTCATGCGATTTGTTCGTTTCATTTCTCATTTTATTTCATCGTTTCATCTCGTCATTTCTTAGCCCGAGTCAAAATTTACCCCGGATCATTTGATGAGCTCTTACAACCCGACTTACGTGTAATTTTATCGGGAGGTTCTCTACTCGTCAATCTATCCAATCGAGGGGCCATAAAAAATATAACATCTTTGCCATGCATCCTAATTGTCAACTTTTCTCGATCCGCATCAATTAAAGCTCTTACTGTGGCTAAGAATGGGCACCCCAGAATCAACTCGCCGTTTCTCTCTTGACCATCATCTATTACCACAAAGTCGACTATGAAAGATAATTGATCTATCTTTACGAGCACATCCTCCATAATACTTTGGGAACAACTAATGAATGGTTCATGAATTTTAAGTGCACCGATGATGTCTTCGAATCCTTTAATCCGAGTGTCTTGAAAATAGAATAAGGCAAAATGTTTACGCTTGAACCAAGATCACATAGCACATTATTGTAGAGGAGCCCGAAAAAAAATAAGGAATCGAAAAAATCCGTGGATCCTTAAGATTTGTCGATAGACGCTCCAATTCCTTTTCTTTGACACCATAGCTTGCAAGAAGTATCAAAATTTTTCTTCTCCTTGGCATGATCAATATCGATCCTATCCTTCACCCCATAAATGAATACTATCAAATCAACCTATTTAGACAACACGGTCACGACTTGCTTCTCATCCTCCGACTTTGGCAGCTCTTCATTCACATGGCAAGAGAAAATAGCATTGCACTGTGCTTTTGGGTTCGCATCGGTGTTGCTTGTAAGTTGTCCCTTTTGATGTTGTCTCCCTACGACCTTAGCCAATTAACCAATTTGCGTCTCCAGATTTTTCATTTCAGCTTCAACAGTGGTTGCTAATTGAGTCATCTAATTTTCAATCCGATCGGGCTTCTATTCATTGCGTGTGAACCGACTCCTTGTCTCTGTATTAATGTAGGAAGTATATTCTCCAAATCCGGACCAAATTTGGGCTTCTCGACGACCTTATCATTTGATACCTTAACTCCAGCAAGTGGTTGCAAAGCATTTCTCAGATTCTCATAGCTAAGATTTTCGTGATTCCTATTGGAAGAATGATAGAGTCCTGGAGGTGGGTTATTCCAATAATTATTGAAATTATGATTGTTGATGTAATGAGCCTCCTCCAAAGAATTCGATGGTAGTGTAGTTGCTAGAGGTGTTACCCTTGCATCCATTATCTTAGTCAATGCACCCAACTGGTTTGTGAGAAGAGAGATTTGGGCTTCTAACGTCTTGATAGGCTCCGAATATGAAATTTCAACCACTCTACGGATATTGTTCCTCCGGTAGTCCACTAATTGTAACATCCCCAACCCGTCTGGGAATATTACAGCATTGCATACCCTCTTAAGAGGATCTACTAGGCTAGATACCAAAACAAGACATCATAACTAATGCCAACATGGCTAAACAAATGAAGCAGTAGGCTGATTTGGTGTTTCATCATTACATACAACGTGAACATCATATACAACTCTGTCAAGAAACTCATACCCGCACAGGGGTAAAAATACAACAACCCTCCTATAAGGCGGGAGAACAATACAGCGGAAAGAATAACACAATTCGACCACGTCGAATGCCCAAAACTGGACCTCATGTGATTTGTGTCATTTATCTTCCATCACCCTTCGTACCGATCAAGTGGTTTTGCTCCCCAAGAATCTGCACGTACCTGAATTCAATACAGACATCCACCCCCCGATTACTTGGGGGTTAGCAAAATTCCACTATTTTTCTAGTACAAGTATAAAATGCAAATATGAGCCATAGACGACATATTCCAAGAATATCATAGTCTAAATAATCATCGAGTCAAAATACAACGATAGATTCCCCGAGATGTTTTATTTGAAAAAGATAGTCCAAAGCTTTGAAAGGCAGTAATAAAACAAGTAAACAACTTGTAAAGCATTTTAAAGATCTCGGGTGTGTTCAGAAAATACATTTAGGAATAGGAATCCTCCTCTTTTCAAAATCACTTTAGGGTCACAACCCAAAGATTTATACTCCCAAAATAATAATCCGACAAATAAATTACAGGGTCCACGACCCAAACATCCATATCAATCATACTAATAATAAATTATGGGGTCCAAGACCCAAACATTCAATCTCAATCATACGCCCAAAGGTTATTCTCGTCCCATGCTAACAAGCATGAACCTCGGAGCTTCTACGTGCGTACCCGAGTGAATAAACTAATGGTAATCAAACGGAAGATCCATACCTCATGATTAACCGTGGATTCGCACTATAAGCTATGATCCCTCAGAGGACTCGAAGTCCCATCCTTGAGTGGTTAACACACACAACACAATCATTAGAATTCCATAACGGACATATAACATACCCTCATAGTTATCCTGGCATCGTGCTAGCAAGTACGAACCTCAGAGCCTCGTGACGACGTACCCGTTTTGGATAACCCATGATAAGTACGCAACATATCCAAATATACGCTCATAAGTTATCCTAACATTGTGATAGCAAGCACGAACCTCAGAGCCTCCTCGAGACATACCCAGTTTGGATAACCCTATGGTAAAACTCGACCCGTACTAACAAGGACGGATCCCGGAGGTCCCGACGAACCTTACCCGGTAACATCACATATAACAATCTCATACCATGAGAGCATATATTTCTCGAACAATGACGACTAATACCACCTCCTTACAAAGGGGCCAATAAACATTACAAATACCTCATTTGTGTACTCATCAAACGAATACACATTCGAATATACGACCCTTAACAAGGGGGGAGAGAGAGAGAGAGAGCTTTATAATCACATAGCACGAAGGCTATATATATATATATATATATATATAGTGGCGTGTTCTATGCAGTACCAATATTAGATGCAGTACTTTACAGTACTAATTTATGCATGATTTTTGTACTAATTATGCATGAAATATATGCATTTCGTGCATCAATTTTAATGCATTAAAATATGCAATATATGAATCAAAATATCGATGCATTAAAATATTAGATTATATGCATCAATTTTTTGTGAGAATTAATGCATTGAAATTTTGATGCACGAAATGCATATATTTCATGCATAATTAGTACAAAACTCATGCATAAATTAGTAGTGTAAAGTAATGCATCTAATATTGGTACTGCATAGAACGCGCCCATATATATATATATATATATATATATATATATATATCAATTCGCATCCATAATGCACATATCCGTAGAACTCATTCATTCGGAAAGTACTTGAGCGTTTTTGAAAGAAAGTCATTGAAGGGATTATATCGATCTCTTTTGAACATTCGTCATGACTACTCAAATAACAGACATTGTCCATTACCAATTATCACATCTACAACATACGAAAGGTATGGGCAAGATACTTGCCTCGACAATCGATACCGACAATTCCGACAAACACGGCTTGATCGGGAAACCTCGAACACCTACAATCTTCTGAGCGAAAACAACGAAATATGATTACAACGAGAATAACAACCAGAAACAATGCGAAACACGCTCAAGATTCAACGGAAAACCCGTTGAGTCATTTAATCGGACATTAAATGCTCAAGGCTCCCTTAGAACATAAAAATCATGGTTGGGCTCAAATAATTTCGAGATACGGATATTCAATCTATAGAACGTGATTAACAATACTCAATAACAACAACTGATTCATCAAAATCAGACGAACAATGAATTCAAGATGGAAAAATCCGAAAGTCAACCCTAGGAGATTTCAAGAATTTACCTCCGATCCGGACGAAAGAAGTGGAAGATGATTATAGATATGAATCAAGCTTCTGGAATCGATGAAGACCGTGTCCTCAAACTCAAAAATCACCCCTACTCACAAAAATCCCGAAAAGGAACGAAGGGGACGAAGTGGGGAAGAAATGACTTCTGTCCCCAAAATCGGTCCTGCCTCTGGTATACAAACCAGTGGCATGTTATGGCCATAACAGGCATAACTTACGGCCGTAACTCTTCATCCTTACGGCCGTAACACTCAGGACTTATATCCGTAGGTATCCCTCTGGACTACTACCCAGAATACGAACGTTCATTATGGCTGTAACAATAATAGGTTTACGGCCGTAATACACGACTCACTACGGCCGCAATACAAGACACTTATGGCCATAACCAGCAGCACTTACGATCGTAACTCATAACTCTTACGGCTGTAACACCACTACTGAACACAGTAGTGAATCTCAACGACTCAGACAGTCAGGTCGGGCACTCGACAATGTCGTTGTTACACTAACACGCCGTCTATGATACAAAATAATAACGTACCACACCACAAGCACACATTTAACCAAAGATGCGTACGCGTCAACAAGTCTCATTCGACGAACACTACACCACGGTATAACGTACCATACATGACATAGGGAAAAATTCCAAATAATCATCAACGAAACCAAATAACTGGCATAACATCCAATAATTCAATGTAGCCGGAAACAGAAATCTTGGGTATTACATTTTACCCTCCTTAAAACAAGTTTCGTACCGAAACTTAAAACACAAAATGAGGAAAAGCACCAAAGCAGTAACGGACAGACAGTATCACTCAAAGATACCTCAAAGTCGATCCTGATATCAGTGCTGATGCCCGCATCTTGGAAGACTCGGCAACCAACTCACAAAACTGGATTCTGTGTCCCTCGAGTGCGCACTTGTAACATGTTACTGGTGGGGAAGGACAACGTGCACGAACATGACCCAGCACATTACATTTGAAACATTTCCTGGCCTTACCAGGAGTCGAAGCTGATAACTTAGAACTCTCGATTCTACTCCTTGAGCGACGGAGCTTCACGACAGAAAGACTACGGTGTTGTAGTTTAGAAACTCCAACTCCTAAACTGATAGGAATATCATCAAACGTCCTCTGTTTCTTCAGATCGGGCCTAAGCTTAGTGGATAATGAGGCTAGTTCAAAGGCTAATGCTCAATTCTGATACTCTCTCAATGTAGTGCAAGTGAATCCCGCCGTATACCAGTGAATCTCCAGCTTCATCCGCATGTCAAAGTGACAGATCTTCTCTTCTTCAGTCCTCACCTGATCTCGCACATAGCTGAGTTGTTTGCTATAATCGATGATAGCTTGAGACACCACTACCTCTAGTGGTCTGGCCAAATAAAAGTCACGAATTCTATACTCTCTGATCGGCTCTGGACAAAACTCGGCTTCCATCAATTCATAGAATCGGCCGAGGTTTCACAACAGCACCAAACATATTGAGAGGAAGTATCATCTCGTAAGAGAATTTGTTCGCAAGGGATACATTATGCTGCACAGAGTAGACTCGGCCGACAACGTCGCTAATCCACTGACCAAGCCACTTTCTCAGACTAGCTTGTAGCGTCATCTGGAGAACATGGGTATTAGATACCATAGTGTGTGGCATTGAGTGCAAGTGGGAGATTGTTAGGAGTATGCCCTTGAATGCCACTCATAGGATGTTGAGTGAGGGCATTGTACTTGTAATTATGTAAATCATAAATAATAAGGCAATGGATGTTTCTTTATTTACTGGTAGTTACTGGCATTCCTAACTCGTAAATATGCATATAGAAACTAGTCCGTGTATTTGAGAGCAAAACGTTCCACTCCTTATTGGATAAGGGGGTCGGCACTAGAAAGGTTTATAGCTCAAATACTTAATCGTTCGCAAGTCGATGAAACTTGACTGGGCGTTAAGTTTATGTGAAGACTTGTATGACATGTTCTTTGACATGGAGAGTGCCTGTCGAACACTAATGGTTAGTGGGAGCACACGTTATAGGTATGCTAATTGGATTAGTATACTCGAACTGACTCACCCTCGATTCGTCACATGGATTTCACTCCGGGATAGTCGATGACGGAATCGAAAGGTTGTGATAGGTATTCGTGAACCTTCGACTTGAGGATTTAGTAGGGATGTTCTTGTGATGTCAAGATTTTCATTAGAGTACTTCGACCCTATAAACCAGGAGGTGGGGGTCAATCTCGACGTGTATCTTGACGGACATGTAGCAGGTCCTACTGAATACCAAGAAAGAATTCTTTCTCCCGTTAGTGAGCGGGTTATATGTCCTATGTGGTTATTGGCAGATGAGATCATAAGTCTTTGGCCAAAGCATTAGAGCTAGTTGTATTGGATACACGAGAGCTCGATGATCTCGATTTGCACTAACCCATGCATAGCGTCAAGTACAGATATGGTTTGACTGACCGTGACCCTATAATTTGATCGGGACATTTGAAAGAAGGGTCTATACATATACTGGTATTCACGACAGAATGGTTCTTGAATGATCCCAATCATTCGTTCTCAGTTGGGGTATAGTGTAGGCCGCCAGGCTGGCTAGGTGGTGCTACTACTCTTTGGTTCCTCCCATTGCTGACTGAGACGAACCTACCGAGTCGCGCAATAGGATTGACGACGGAATGAATCGAACTTAATCTCTCATTATGAATATTAGATATTGGATATATAATTTGGGACATTGGATGTCTAAAATAGATAAACTAATTTACAACCTAATGAATTAAATAAATTACTGGGTGATTAATTTAATTCATGAATATAATTATTTCTTGGAGAAATTAATTATGTCATTATGTATTTGATATGATTAATTAATTAGAATAATTAATCAATATAAATACATCAAAACAGAATTGGTGTTTATCTGTTTGGACTCATTGGGAGTCCGAAACGAACCAAACCCATCCGATCTTCTAGATGGCCGCCCCTTACCAACCACCACCCTTTGGTCTTGGTCTTCACCTTGAAAGGTGGAAGACATATGGGCACCAAGGGGACAACATCTTTTAAGATATTGTTATAGGTGATATGGTCTTGATTCTTGAAGAATAAAATGAAGACATCATCTCTCCCCCTCACTAAGTGTTCACACATTTTCAAAGTGTTCTTCATCTCCTTCATATTTTTCTTGGATAAATATTGTGAGGATTAATTGAGAGATATAGATTAAGCACTTAGAGTGTTATAATCTTGAATATAAAGTTTCCATCACTTGATTCTAGCCGTAACCTTAGAGGTTAATTGGGTTATTGTCGTTCCGTTCGTTTATCCGGCGCGTGGCAAGTAGAGGCGTTGTAATTTCGACGTTGGATCATCCAAGGGATTGGAGCGGATTGGATTCGTAGAGATCAAGCAAAGCTTGGGGAATAGATCAAGAGAAGGATGCCATTTAATCAACAGACTATGAGGGTATGTTTCTCATATCTCTTGTATTTCGTTTTATATATTCGTATATACGTAGCTCGATCAATCCTCGTAGAGATATGGATCGAATTAATTTTTGTTTTACTGCTTCCGCTGGGCCTTCATTTTAGGCACCGAATCCCAACAACGGTATTGGAGTTTAGGTCTTGTGATCATAGCATTTGGACTGCTTGATTAGATGGTAAATGATTTGGAATCATTTTAGTCATAATCGTGGTATATGTTTTACGTTCGTTGTAGTTATATTGTTCGTAAGTTTATGTCTAAATATAAATCTTAATTTCTGGGAAATGTGATTTATATTGAAGATATGAATGTTAGAAAATATAGATATTGGATATCCGGTCGAAAAACTAGCCCGCCGTTGGACGGTCCGGGAGTGGTCCGAAAAGGGGGGGGGGGGGCGCGGCCCAGGGCTGTTGCAGCCCGCTGGAAATGTTTCTGGACTGTGGGCCGCGTCCCAGGCTCAGGGGGCCGCGGCCCAGGGCTGCTGGGCAGCCCTGCATGCTGCCTGGTGGCGTTTCGGGCGCGGTTCAGCCCATTTCGGACCCGTTTCGGGCTTGTTTGCTTCGTGTATTCCTAAAAATGATTTTCCACATTTTAAATTGGATTTAATATGATTAAAATGATTTATGGTATTTCATTTTATAAGGGAAAATTGATTTGTTGGAATACTTGTGATCGACCGAATTATTTTGAACGTTTTTCATATTACCGATTGTGTGAATTGATTGGATCGGTTTGTATTGTTCATTGGATCAATGTATCTCTACGCTTTTCGTTTATATAGTATTTATTAGATGAATGCTTTTGAATGGAGATGTGGTTCGTGGACTTAGTTTTGATTCGTTCGTTTTATTCGATTGGGTTGTAAAGGCCGTTTTGAGCCTATTTATTTTACTAGAAATATTTGTATCTAGGATGCATTTTTCAATGTAAAATTTATATGTAATGACGAAGACCGGAGGAAGATCCGTTTTGAGAAGACGAAGAATCAAGACGAAGACTTGTAATTAGATTACGGAGTTTTTGTTTTCTAAGAACGGTCCATGAACCACATGTTGGTAGCAACTAGGTTGTGAATGGTTGTTTCATATTGTATGAATGCCAAAAACGCACTTAAATGATTAATGTGCAAAGTGTAACGTTAATCGCAAAAATTCTCGAACGACAAATTATTAAGTTTAAAGGTTTCAAGGTTTTCCTTTCCTCCATCGAGCTTTTGGGAAATTGAAATCCAAACCGGATGTGCTATGCTTCCGAGTTATTGAGGTAGTCGTTCGGGGAGGACGGATAAATTACCGGGAGCGCATTGGATGCCTTCGGTTGGAGCAAATTTTATCCCTAGAAACCTGATAGGTTGCCGGATAAGATTCAATTGTGAAACTGATTTGCGTCGATGGTATAAACTTATCTTGTTCACGAACCATAGAAACCGTATAGGTTGAGGGGAGTGAACAAGGGGATAAAGAAGATCGAATCATCCATTAGATGGGTTGGTATTGGACACCACTTTATGAAAATTAATAGACTAGAAACCTGTTCGGTTGCCCTCTATTAAGATTTATAAAGAACTCGATCACCACTATGAAGTAGAGCGATGATACTTACGGATTTCACATGGGAGTGTGTTGTTCCGATAAAAATAGTGGGAGCTGGGTAACAAGAATAGAAAAGACCTTAATTCTATACTCAGAACATAATATAACAAGTCACTAATTAATCTGTTATACTTCATGCAGTCACAACTCTCAATATGACAATGAATCCATTCGCAATTCTACTCGAGAAGAACACCCTGATTGGACCTAACTTTGTGGACTGGATCCACAATCTGATGATTGTCCTCAGTATAGAGGCACTAGGATACGTCTTGGAGACGGACATTCTGGCGCCTCCTGTGCGGACCAGAGCAAATCAGGAAGAGATAACCACGAAAAGTGGGTTAAGGATGACGTAAAAGTCCGTGCTTACATGATGGCTTCTATGTATAATGAGTTTCAGAGAGCTCATGAGAAAATGACTTCTGCTATGCAGATTCTATCTCACTTAACTGAGCTTTATGGTGAGCACAGCAGAACTGCTAGATATGAGATATCCAAGCAACTGTTCGGTGCAAGGATGAAGGAAGGTGAGAAGGTTGGGGAACACGTCCTCAAAATGATATCCATGATCGAGAGATTGGAGTCTCTTGATTTTAAAATGGATACTTCTCTCCAAACCGACCTTATCCTACAGTCTCTCCCTGATTCCTTCTCACAGTTGGTTATGAACTTCAACTGCAATGAGATTACATGTAATTTAGCTGGGCTAATGAACAAACTTGTGACCGCTCAGTCTCAGATGAAGACTCCACGGATGAAGGAGTCTGCACTTGTGATTTCTTCTGGACCTCGGAGGTCTAAGAACAAGAAGAAAAAGACCAAGAAGCAGACTGGACCACATGTCAAGGACTTAAAGGGCAAGGGCAAGGCCCCAATGGTTCCAAAGAGCAAGAAGAAAGACGCTTGTCTCAAGTGCGGTGAGCTGGGCCACTGGGCTAGAGAGTGTCAGATTCTTCATGGCACTTCAGGTACAGACCTTTTAGTTTTGGAAACAAATTGTTCTGCTACTATATTTTCTACTTCCTGGATACTGGATTCTGGTGCAAGTTCTCATATTTTTACCGTGAATCAGGATCTGGAATAAAGGAAGCTTGGAGCTGGAGAAGTTATGATCACAGTCGAAAGCGGGCATAGTGTCGAGGCGACCGACATAGGATCACTTCTTTTGGGTTTAGAATCCGGCTTTGTTTTGACTTTATAAGATGTACTTGTTTTGCCCAAGGGGCACAAAAACATTGTATCCATTCCGGTCATGGACCGAAAAGGCTTTTCATTTTTCATTGGTGATGGTTCCTGCAAAATTTATTTCAGAAATAAACTAGTGGGTACTGCTACATTGTTAAATGGATTGTATCATCTAAATCTCAGCAACAAAGTAGTTGTGAATACTATGACTAGAAAACGTGGTAGGGATGAAACCAATCAAGTTTTGAAATGGCATCTTAGACTTGGTCATGTTGGTCAGACCAAGGTTCACAAGATGGAAAAAGATGGACTTATGGGTCCATTGGGATCATATCCCTTTCCCACTTGTGAATCTTGCCTTAAAGGCAAAATGACTAAGTCCCCCTTCACAGGGACTTTTGAAAGAGCCACTGATAAACTGGGATTAATCCATACCGACGTATGTGGTGCTTTAGAAGCAGCACATGACGGATATTAATATTTCATTACGTTTACAGACGATCATACTGGGTATGGTTATGTATACTTAATGAAACATAAATCCGAGGCTTTTGAGAAATTCCAGGAATTCAAGGACCTAGTCGAGAAATAAACTGGTAATCATATCAAAGCACTTTGGTCGGACCGAGGTGTCGAGTATATGAGCATAGAGTTTGACGAGTTCCTTAAGGAACATGGAATAGTTTCACAACTAACACCTCCAGGTACTCCTCAGTTAAATGGTGTGTCATAAAGAAGGAACCGGACCTTGTTGAACATGGTCTGTTCCATGGTGGACTATATTGACTTACCAATTTACCTGTATGGGTATGCACTCCTGATTGCCACTTACATCTTGAACATATGTCATTCTAAATCCGTTCCTAAAACTCCACATGAGATGTGGGAGGGCAGGAAACCAAGTCTTAATCATATTAGGATTTGGGGATGTCCCGCCTATGTCAAGAAGACTAAGGTGGAGAAGTTGGAAGCTAGGTCCGCAAAGGGACATTTCATTGGATTCCCATCTGGGACGATGGGATATCTATTATACATGCCCGAAGATCGAAAGATCATTGTTGCTTTACAAGCTCACTTCCTGGAAGATGAGTTCATTCAGGAAGGCGGAGCAGGTAGAAGTATTTCTTTAGAAGAATTCAAGTGATACCATGTGCTGAGCTTCCTGTTCCGCTGTACTGCGACAACGATGGAGCTGTAGCAAAGGCCAAGGAGCCGAGGTTTCACAACAGCACCAAACATATTGAGAGGAAGTATCATCTCGCAAGAGAATTTGTTCGCAAGGGATAGATTGTGCTACACATAGTAGACTCGGACGACAACGTCGTTGATCCACTGACCAAGCCACTTTCTCAGACTAGCTTGGAGCGTCATCTAGAGAACATGGGTATTAGATACCATAGTGTGTGGCATTGAGTGCAAGTGAGAGATTGTTAGGAGTATGCCCTCGAATGCCACTCAGAGGATGTTGAGTGAGGGCATTGTACTTGTAATTATGTAGATCATTAATAATAAGGCAATAGATGTTTCTTTATTTACTAGTAGTTACTGGCATTCCTAACTCATAAATATATATATCGAAACTAGTCCGTGTATTTGAGAGCAAAACGTTCCACTCCTTATTGGATAAGAGGGTCGGCACTGGAAAGGTTTATAGCTCAAATACTTAATCGTTCGCAAGTCGATGAAACTTGACTGGGCGTTAAGTTTATGTGAAGACTTGTATGACATGTTCTTTGACATGGAGAGCACCTATCGAAAACTAATGGTTAGTGGGAGCGTACGTTATAGGTATGATAATTGGATTAGTATACTCAAACCGACTCACCCTTGATTTGTCACACGGATTTCACTCTGGGATAGTCGATGACGGAATCGAAAGGTTGTGATAGGTATTCGTGAACCTTCGACTTGAGGATTTAGTAGGGATGTGCTTGTGACATAAAGATTTTCATTAGAGTAGTTCGACCCTATAAACCGAGAGGTGGGGGTCAACCTCGACGTGCATCTTGACGGGCAAGTAGCAGGTCCTACTGAATACCAAGAAAGAATTCTTTCTCCCGTTAGTGAGCGGGTTATATGTCCTATGTGGTTATTGGCAGATGAGATCATAAATCTTTGGCCAAAGCATTGGAGCTAGTTGTATTGGATACACGGGAGCTCGATGATCTCGATTTGCACTAACGCATGCATAGCGTCAAGTACAGATAGGGTTTGACTGACTGTGACCCTATAACTTGATCGGGTCATTTGAAAGAAGGGTTTATACGTGTATTGGTATTCACGACAGAATGGTTCTTGAATGATCCCAATCATTCATTCTCAGTTGGGTTATAGTGTAGGCCTCCAGGCTGGCTAGGTGGTGCTACTACTCTTTGGTTCCTCCCATTGTTGACTGAGACGAACCTACCGAGTCGCGCAATAGGATTGACGACGGAATGAATCGAGCTTAATCTCTCATTATGAATATTAGATATTGGATATCTAATTTGGGACATTGGATGTCTAAATTGATTTATTAGATAAACTGATTTATGGCCTAATGAATTAAATAAATTACCGGGTGATTAATTTAATTCATGAATATAATTATTTCTTGGAGAAATTATTTATGTCATTATATATTTGATATGATTAATTAATTAGATTAATTAATTGATATAAATACATCGGAACGGAATTGGAGTTTATCTTTTTGGACTCATCGGGAGTCCGAAACGAACCAAACCCATCCGATCTTCTAGATGGCCGCCCCTTACCAACCATCACCCTTTGGTCTTGGTCTTCACCTTGAAAGGTGGAACATATATGGGCACCAATGGGACAAAATATTTTAAGATATTGTTTTAGGTGATATGGTCTTGATTCTTGAAGAATAAAATGAAGACAACATCTTTCCCCCTCACTAAGTGTTTCACACGTTTTTGAGAAAAGAAAAGAGAGAAGATAATAGTTTTCTTTGTCTTCAAAGTGTTTAGGAATGTCAATGGGTCGGGTAGGGTACGGGTATGCCTCCTCCATACCCTACCTTATTTGATTCGGAATTGGTTTGGGTATTGCCAATCGGGTAATCGGGTACCCAATGGGTATTTGGGTACCCATATACCCTATATTTAAGAATGTAAATATTTTTTAATATATATCATATATACATATAATATAATTAATAAATTCAATTTAGTATAGTAAATATTTAAAATATAATATTTTATATAATAATATATATAATATAATATAATATAATCTTTATGTATACTATATAATAAAAATATATTTATATAATTCAAACGGGTAAGCGGGTCGGGTAATCGGGTAATATACTATACCCATACCATACCCATACCCGATCATAAAATTTCGGTTTCGGCCGATACCCGACCCGATTTCGGGTTTATCCAACGGGTAGGATCGGGTACGGATAAAGTTGACATCCCTATAAGTGTTCTTTATCTCCTTCATATTTTTCTTGGAGAAATATTGTGAGGATTAATTGAGAGATATAGATTAAGCACTTAGAGTGTTATAATCTTGAATATAAAGTTTCTATCACTTGATTCTATCCATAACCTTAGAGGTTAATCGGGCGATTGTCGTTCCATTCGTTTATCTGGCGCGTGGCAAGTAGAGACGTCGTACTTTCGACGTTGGATCATCCAAGGGCTTGGAGCGGATTGGATTCGTAGAGATCAAGCAAAGCTTGGGGAATAGCTCAAGAGAAGGATACCATTTAATCAACGGATTATGAGGGTATGTTTCTCGTATCTCTGGTGTTTTGTTTTATATATTCGTATATACATAGCTCGATCGATTCTCGTAGGGATTCAAATCGAATTAATTTTCGTTTTACCGCTTCCACAGGGCCTTCGTTTTAGGCACCGAATCCCAACAGTTCAAAGGCTAATGCTCGATTCTGATACTCTCTCAATGTAGTGCAAGTGAATCCTGCCATATACCAGCAAATCTCCGGCTTCATCCGCATGTCAAAGTGACGGATCTTCTCTTCTTCAGTCCTCACCTGATCTTGCACATAGCTGAGTTGTTTGCTATAATCGATGATAGCTTGAGACACCAGTACCTCTAGCGGTCTGGCCAAATAAAAGTCATGAATTCCATGCTCTCTGAGCGGCTCTGGACAAAACTCGGCTTCCATCAATTCATGGAATCCCGTTCACACGACAACACGATCCCGAGGCTTAACAGCCTCCCACCAGTTAGCGGCATCTCTGTCAAGAAGGTACTGAGCGATAGTTACCTTCTGTTCTTCGGGACAATCAACTGCCTCGAAAATCTTTCCCAACTGGAAAAGCCAACCATCCCAGCCTAATGCATCCACGACACCTGTAAAATGAGGGGGATTCATACGAACCACTTCTCATAGCCATTGGTTTGCGTCGACATTCTTGTTAACACCTGCGTTAAGTTGCACTTCCTGGATTAACCGAGTCATCGATGTTGCTACTTGTTGCAATATAGTAGCAACATCAATACCAATGCCATTCCCAGCAATATTCTCTTGGTTCCGCATCTGATCTCCACGACCATCTGTACCCCGGCTATGACCGCGACCTCTGCCCCTAGGCATACTGAGCAAATACCCACTCAACGCGATGAAACACAACATCACAAAATAATATACCAAAGTGCCAATCTCGGCATAACATACCAACATAAGGCAACAAATAGTAACGTTGTAAAAATATCCACCCCGGATACACAAATACGAAAATTTACAATTACAACAAACGAAACTTACGGCCGTAATTAACGGTTCACACAACCATATCAACAGAAAATTAACGACCATTATTGTTACAACCATGGTCATAATATACTACACATGGTAGCCAATCAATTTTAACATCCTTTTTTTAAAACACCACGAGGTATCCATTTAAATAATATCATTAGAAAGTATTTGAATTCATATATTTTTCCGAAATAAAATTTGGAAATACTTATGACACCTCGACTGTTTTACTAAATTCATGAATCATAAGTTTTAACCATCTCCCTATGAAAACAATTGCAAACCAATATTCCGAAATATCAATTTCTTCGGAAACAACATTATCACAATTAACGGCATAAGGTGTATCCCGTGGTCATGCTCTTCTGGCACCGACCTTCAGAGGTTTCACCGAAACATCCCCGGGTGGGAAAACACCCATACCCATACTCCCACGGATCCACGATCACGTCGGGATAACATCATAGAAACCATGAGTAACCCAAACCATGCCATCATAACATTTAAGCATACAACAATACTTCTCCAACGAGAATGGTAACATGACAATAAATCAAATCATTCGGTCTCACAAGCAATTGCTTTAGTTCTAACTCTATCGCCTTAAGTGATAAATCCATTTAGTACGCACACTATAAATGCGATTAGCATGCGCTAACCGACTTAATTTAGAAAATTTTCCAAATCCAAATTCAGAGTTTAAATCAAGTAAGATTTTTCTTCTTTCACTATTTTATTTTTGAAAGTAAAAATCACATTTGTGATTTAAAATATAAATTTTTTGATAGTGTTCGAGTTATTGGAAAATAAAACCGATAAGTAAAAATCATTTTCAAATCTCCCTTCAAACACGACAAGGGATTAGCGACGAACATTTCTCAAAATATCTCAAGATACTTCAAAACACAATTCTCAATTGCTGTCGAAAGGTTTCATTTAAAATACAAGGCTGGCTTGCCAAAATTCATATCACTTTTCAAAATCCATAATATTCCGCCATTCGACCGCATCATCAAAACATTTTCGAAAGCTGATTTTCCATAGTACATTTAGGTCTAAGAAATTTTAGGAAATCATTTTCAATCACAATTGACTCTCAAACACATGCCCATACGACAATCAAAATCACTAGTTCAACAAACATGACTCGGGAACACTAATTTCAACATAAGTCAAACCATCTCTCCAAGTATAACGGCATAACTAATGAACATTAATTCGACCACATGTCGAAACCATATATTTGAGTTATCAATAAACTTTAATACCAATACACATATCGAAACACCTTAATGTTTCAAGTTTTCACATCATACTACACCACTCGGTGTCAAATCCATCAATACATCTAGTTCATTGTACATGTAATATACCACAAGTATCAAATACGAATTCCATCTCCATGACACGCATGTAAATAGAGTCACGAAACACAGATAATGCAAATAAAATAAGAGACTTACATCCACAGGTCGCACGAAGGTGATGGCTGCATCACGATACTAATCACGACCGACAACTCAGATGATGCGTCGCGACACAATTCAGTCAGACAAAATCCGATAAGACAAGACTCAACAATACTCGACTTAACCCGACAGCCTAGGTTTCCACAACCTAAGCTCCGATACCATATTCTGTAACACCCCCAACCCATCTAGGAAAATTACAGCGTCGCAGACCCTCTTAAGAGGATCTACTAGGCTAGATACAAACATAGGACATCATAACTAATGCCAACATGGCTAAACAAATGAAACAGTAGACCGATTTGGTCTTTCATCATTACATAAAACGTGAACATCATATACAACTCTGTCAAGAAACTCATACCCGCACAGGGGTTAAAATACAAACAACCCTCTTATAAGGCGAGAGAACAATACTGCGGAAAGAATAATACAATTCAACCACGTCGAATGCCCAAAACTGGCCCTCATGTGATTAGTATCATTTGTCTTCCATCACCCTTCGTACCGATCCCGTGGTTTTGCTCCTTAAGAATTTGCACGTACCTGAATGCAATACAGACATCCACCCCTCGATTACTCGGGGCTTAGCAAAATTCCATTATTTTGCTAGTACAAGTATAAAGTGCAAATACGAGCCATACACAACATATTCTAATAATATCATAGTCTGAATAATCATCGAGTCAAAACACAACGATAGATTCCCCGAGATGTTTTATTTGAAAAAGATAGTCCAAAGCCTTAAAGGCAGTAATAAAACAAGTAAACAACTTGTAAAGCATTTTGAAGATCTCGGGTGTGTTCAAAAAATACATTTAGGATTTAGGAATCCTCATCTTTTCAAAATCACTTTAGGGTCACAACCCAAAGATTTATTTTCCCAAAATAATTATCAGACAAATAAATTACGGGGTCCACTACCCAAACATCCATATCAATCATACTAATAATAAATTATGGGGTCCACGAACCAAACGTTCAATCTCAATCATACGCCCAAAGGTTATTCTCGTACCATGCTAACAAGCATGAACCTCGGAGCTTCTACGTGCATACCCGCGTGAATAAATCAATGGTAATCAAACGAAAGGTCCATACCTCATGATTAACCTGGATTTGCGCTATAAGCTATGATCCCTCAGAGGACTCGAAGTCCCATCCTTGAGTGGTTAACACACACAACACAATCATTACAATACCACAAGAGACATATAACATATCCTCATAGTTATCCTGGCATCGTGCTAGCAAGCACGAACCTCAAAGCCTCGCAACAACGTAACCATTTTGGATAACCCATGACGAGTATGCAACATATCCAAATATACGCCCATAAGTTATCATGGCATCATGCTAGCAAGCATGAACCTCGGAGCCTCCTCGAGACATACCCGGTTTGGATAACCCTATGGTAAAACTCGACCCGTTCTAACAAGGACGGATCCCGGAGGTCTTGATGAACCCTACCCGGTAACATCACATACAACGATCTCATACCACAAGAGTATATGTTTCTCGAACAATGCCGACTAATACCACCTCCTTACAAAGGGGCCAATAAACATTACGAATGCATAGCACGAAGGCAATATATATAAATCAATTCATATACATAATGCACATATCCGTAGAACTCATTCGTTCGTAAAATATTTGAGCATTTTTGAAAGAAAGTCAATAAAGAGATTATATCAATCCTTTTTGAACATTCGTCATGCTTAATCAAATAACACACATTGTCCATTACCAATTATCACATCTACAAAATACGAGAGGTATGGCAAGATACTTGCCTCAATAATCGATTCCGACAATTTCGATGAACACGGCTCGACCGGAAACCTCGAACACCTACAAACTTCCAAGCGAAAACAATGAAATACGATTACAACGAGCATAACAAAAGGAAACAACACGAAACACGCCCAAGATTTAAAGGAAAACCCGTCGAGTCATTTAATCGGACATTAAATGCTCAAGGCTCCCTTAGAACACAAAAATCATGGTTGGGCTCAAATAATTGCGAGATACAGATATTTAATCCGTAGAACGTGATTAACAATACTCAATAACAACAATCGATTCATCAAAATCGGACGAACAATGAATTCAAGAAGGAAAAATCTAAAAGAAAACCATAGGAGATTTCAAGAATTTGCCCCCGATCCGGATGAAAGAAGTAGAAGATGATGATAGGTACGAATCAAGCTTCCCGAATCGATGAAGATTGCCTCCTCAAACTCAAGAATCACCCTTTCTCTCTAATATCCCGAAAAGGAACGAAGGGGACGAAGTGGGGAAGAAATGACTTCTGTCCCCGAAATTGGTCCTGCCTCTGGTATATAAACCAGTGGCATGTTACGGCCGTAACAGGCACAACTTACAGCCGTAACTCTTCATCTTTACGGCCGTAACACTCAGAACTTATGGCCGTAAGTATCCCTCTGGACTACTGCCCAAAATATGAACATTTATTACTGCCGTAACAATAACAGGTTTATGGCCGTAACACAGGACTCACTACGGCCGTAATAAAAGACACCTACGGCCGTAACTCATAACTTTTACGACCGTAACACCACTACTGAACATAGTACTGAATCTCAACGACTCAAACAGTCGAGTCGGGCACTTGACAATGTCCCGGTTACACTAACGCACCATCTATGATACAAAACAATAACGTACCACACCACAAGCACATGTTAAATAACCAAAGAGGCATACACGACAACAAGTCTCTTTCGACGAACACTACATCACGGTATAACGTACCGTACATAACATAGGGAAAAATTCCATATAATCATCAATGAAACCAAATAACCGGCACAACCATCCAATAATTTAAAGTAGCCTGAAACAGAAATCTTGGGTATTACACTAATAGTTGTTCATGGCCATTTCCTCAACTATATGCTTCCTCTGCGCTTCTGTCTCGTAATGCTCCTTCGAATGATGCGTCTATAAGATTTCTCATCTCTCTGGCCAACCTATTATAAAAGAAACACATATGTTGGTCTTCCAAAAAACTGTGACGAGGAAATCATCCCAACAAATCCTTAAAGCCTCGAATAATGGCTCTGATTCCATCTTCTGGAACTGTGTGATTTCACTTTTCAATCTCATGGTCTTATTGGGTGGGAATACCTTGAATAAGAACTTGATGGAATATTTATTCCACATATTCATAAATAGTGTTTTGATGATTAAGTTGCTAAACAAAACAAAACAACAAAGAGGCGAAGCAAAACGAAGAAGAAATCAAAGACACAAAAAGTTGCAATCTGGACTGCATTAGTGCACGCTACATATCAAGGCTAGCGCACGCTAACGGGAGTTATCTGCAGATCAGACTGTTGCGATATTTCGTTAAACGCAAGTGCACATTATCGTAGACAAGTAATAAAGTGATAAGTGAGTATCGTTCCCACGAGGACTGAATCACTAAGTACCGATTTTTATGTATTCTAATTTTATTTGAACAGTCGAAATTTGGGTTGCAATTAATAACTAAAGAAAACCAATAAAAGAACAAACAGTAAAAACTATCGCTCGAAGAAAGAAAATCAAATGATGAATAAGTCTAGGATTGTGAATCCACCTTGGTTTATCCGAATTTACTCTCGATTATCTGAAGTTAATGATTTCCCCAATTTATTGAAGGCGAAGATTGCTAAAATACTCTACCGCCTCTCCCTAGGTCAATAGATTTTCCTAAAGGCGAATAACGCACTCTATCCCTAGGTGAATTAATTCGACAATAGGCAAAAAGCACAAAATCCTCAAAAGGCCACGTAGTTCCTATGAGTATATTCCTATCTCACAAGATAAAACGGTTCTCACCAATAGTGTTGGAACATTTTGTTCCATACATAAATTAAAAGTGTTTTGATGATTAATGTTGATAAGCAAAACAAAACAACGAAGAGACGAAGCAAGCATCGAAGGAAAACGAAGTGCAAAAAGCTGGAAAAACACAAAGCTAAAGTACGTAATATGTGATCATTAACGTACGTAATATGGGCAAGCTAACGTACGTAACGAAGGTTGTATAACGTACGTAAAGGAGTTCAAACAAATGAACGTTGGAGGAGTCAAAGTCAGAAAAGCATGCAACGGATATATGACGTCATCAGTGATGTAATGTTAACGTACGTAACGAGGTCTATGCTAGCGTACGTAACCCGAAATGACAAAACTCACTGGACTGAAACTGGACTAGGCTAACGTACGTAACCTGGGAAGGTTAACGTACGTAATGAAGCTTACGTACGTAATATGAATGTGATAGCGTCGTAATGCGGTGTGCGGCGACTAACGGCTAGTTTGAAGATGGAGCCTATAAATACCATCCCTATGGTATTGTTTGAGTACAACAACCTTGAGCAAATTGTCTATACTTGTGATATTATTACACACATTCTTGTTGTTGATATTGAGCTTAATTGTAAGTGTTTGAGTGAGAATTCACGAAAACATACACGAGTGGTAAAAGAAAAGATACGATTGGATTCGGTGTTATTAGGATCAAGGATCCGGCATTATTAGAATCGCAATCGATATCTAAGTGAGGTTTATCTAGTACCCATAGAAAGCTAGAGAGGTTGATTCCTTGTCCTACGAAAAGGAAAACAGTTTAACTTGGACCGACACAAAGACAAGTACGAGTGGTTTATCACGGACCGATAGAAGACGTGATTGTAACGGTTATACCTCGACCGATAGAAGAGAGGCATAGAGGTTTTTATCTTGATCCTAAAAAAAAAGATACCGAGAGAGGACGTAGGCTCGTTTATAGCCGAACCTCTATAAATCCTTGTGTCCTTTATTTTCCGCAATTATATTTACGCTTCCGCAAACGGCGCAAATATCCGATCCCGTACCCAACAATTAGTATCGGAGAGGTACTCCAATACACGGCTTAACATCCGAGGAGAAAAATATCTAATGGCATTTCAATTTGCTCCAGTCGAAGGCCTTGCTCTCAACCGACCACCATTCTTTGATGGCTCAAATTATTTGACGTGGAATAAGAAGATGTCGATATTCATCCGAGCATACGACATCGAAATTTGGAAGATTATTTGCCTTGGCCCGAAAGTTCCAATCAAATCCGACGGTACGCTCAAATCTTTCGAAGAATACGACGATGCCGATTGGAAAAATGACCATCTAAATTGTAAGGCTACTCAACTCTTATTTTGTGCCTTAAATCCAGAAGAGGTCAATCGAATCTCATCGTGTGAGAGTGCGAAAGAAATATGGAAAATTCTAGAAATCACACACGAAGGGACGACTCAAGTCAAGGAGACGAAGATAAATATGCTTCTCCATGACTACGAGTTATTCATGATGAAGGGTGACGAGTCCATCACCAATATGCTCGACCGATTCTCGGTCATCACCAATGGACTAGCTTCGTTTGGCAAACCATTATCTAGTAGTGAAAAAGTCAAGAAAATCTTAAGATCACTACCTAACGAATGGGACGGCACCGTGACCGCGATTATGGAATCTAAAGATCTCAACACGCTCGATTTTAGCGCCCTTGTTGGTTCGCTAATTAATTATGTGATCGTGTTAAAATCACGAAGTGTCAAGCCAAAACCGAAAGAACGATCGTTAGCCATGAAGGCTAAGATGTCGAAAAACAAAGAAGAAATCCCGGTGGAGGAAAGCGACGAAGAAGCGGCATATTATGCCAAGAATATTAATAAATTCCAAACTTTATTAAACCGGAGGAAGAAGGATATCTCGAGCGAATCTAAGAAGTTCGACAATTCTTGTCGACTATGTGGAAAACCAGGCCACTTCGCTAAGCATTGCCGTGCCAAACCCAAGAAGGAGGTCCTCGTGGCAACATGGAGCGATGAAGACGAAGAAGATGATTTTATCAATCAAAATAATCTCGCTCTTATGGCCCGGAGTTCGTTCGACGACAGCGACGTCGAAAACCAGGTTAGTACATCCTCCCGTGATGAACTTTTTGATGCATTTGAATTACTTCATACGGATTTTCAAAATGCATTATCGGAAATCAAATCCCTTAAGTCTAAAATTAAATCCTTGGAAATTGAAAATTCCAAAATTATCGAAAAGGGAAAATTTATTGAAATCGATCATTCAAAGTGTATTGAAAATGAAAATATTTTGAAGAATGATCTCGCTAAAATCCAAACCGAGCTTAAATCTTTGACAAAGAAATTCTCGTGCGGAAACGAGAAATTTGAACAAATGCTTGGTGTTCAAAAATTTACTTTGAATAAAGAGGGGTTAGGATTCAAAACTCGTTTGAAAAACGAATCCGTTAATTTCAAGATACCCCATTGCGAAAAGTGTTTAAGAATCGGGCATCATATTTCAAGTTGCAAAAGCCCAAGATGGAGGATAAAAATTAAGAAAATTTGGGTTCCTAAAGGAACAATCGTTTCAAATATCGTCTACGTTTCTAAACAAAAACCAACTATAGGTTGGATCCCCAAAAATTGATTTTTACACAGGGGGAGTATATTTTTAAGGGGAGATATTATTCTCAGGGGGAGTTTTTACCCTTTATGCAATTATTCATAAATTGTATCATGCATATTTTATATTTTGGTATTATTTATTTTCAATTGATATTTTATCCACTTTTTTATGAAAACAAAAAGGGGGAGAGAAAGGAGGAAAATCTGGGATTTACCCTGAAAGGGGGAGAAACGAAGGAATTGAAAAATGAGGAGACGTCGAAAAGATGATGAAAATTTGAAAAGTCGAAAAGAAAAAGAAAAGGAAAGAAGGAGAAAGAAGAAGTCGAAAATAAATGGGAGAAGATTCTAACGAAAGCAGATGAGTCGAAAACTTTGGTCTGTAAAGATATACATATATTTGTATTTTTGCAGGAAAATCCCATTGGCGTATTGTTGTTTTGTAATCACCAAAAAGGGGGAGATTGTTGGAACATTTTGTTCCATACATAAATTAAAAGTGTTTTGATGATTAATGTTGATAAGCAAAACAAAACAACGAAGAGACGAAGCAAGCATCGAAGGAAAACGAAGTGCAAAAAGCTGGAAAAACACAAAGCTAACGTACGTAATATGTGATCATTAACGTACGTAATATGGGCAAGCTAACGTACGTAACGAAGGTTGTATAACGTACGTAAAGGAGTTCAAACAAGTGAACGTTGGAGGAGTCAAAGTCAGAAAAGCATGCAACAGATATATTGTAATATCCGCAATTTTCGATTTTCGGTAAATTTCTTTTTTTTTTCGGCGGAAGTCCGTTTTGACGACTCGCTCATGACCGTTTCGTCATTCTGAGAATGATTAATTCTGCACTTTTTGTCATCCGAGTTCGTTTCGGTGTCGTTTTGTTGAGTTCCGTGCTTTTTAGCGGTTTTTCCGCACTTGAGTTCGATTCTTGCGAATCTCGTCAAAGCTGTTGTTGACTTTCTCGTAAGTTCATTTAATGTTATTATTCATGTTGCGAGCTTTGGCTTGGTGTTTCGATCACGTATCGTGATTTTCGGGCGTTTTGGGCCATTTTCGTAATTTCCCAAAGTTTGGGGTAATTACTTTCCGTTGTCGAGTTTCGAGCCTTCGGGTAGTCGGAATCGTATGTTCTATTAGTGCTCGGATTCGTCTTTTCGAGTACTTCGTAACCGTATCTTCGATTCGTACTCGAGTTCGGGTTTGAGTCGTTCGGGCCGTCGGAGTTGGTCGGCCGAGTCATGGCGGGCATGATCGGGCGAGCCCATTACGGCCGAGTAACGTGCGGTAATGATCGGCCATTACGTCGTAAGGCCGGATTACGTCGTAAGGCCCTGGCGTGCGTCGTAACATTCCGGCATTTTCGAGCGAGTTCGGCCATGGCGATTACGTCGTAAGCCATGGCCGATTACGTCGTAACCGTGGCGATCGGCTATAAAGGCACAGCGGCGTTTTCTTGACATTTTCTCACTTCTCTTCTTCTCTTCCGAGGCTTATGTTGTGCTAATCATGTAGAGATGTTGTTGGACAATAAATCCATGAAGTTTGGAGGTTCATATCATCAATCATCCGTCCTATAACATCCTACGATCTACCGAATCAGGTCAGATTTCCTAGAAATCTAGTTTTGGGGAATTTGGGTATTTTGGTTGTTTTCGTCCGATTAATCCGATTTAACTTAGGATTATGATGGATTGATGATTATTTAGATGTATTATATCATTTCCCTTGTTATTCCATGGTTGGATCGTATCGATTCGTTATTTGGGTCGAGTTCTTGACCGACGCCTTGAAGGTGTCCGGTAAAATGTTATAGAGGGGTTTTCGGGCGTTCTACGATTATTCCTCATCGTATGATCATTGATTTATTAATTATATGATGTTAGGGTCGAGTTTCTTACGAAGAAACCGAGTTGAACCCTTCCGTTCGTTGTCGTCTTCCTTTTCGATAGCATCGGGCGTTTCGAAGCTTTCCGGTTGAGCCGTGTTCGTCGGAATACTTGCGTACCGATTTTGAGGCAAGTATCTTGCCCATACATTTCATATTTCTTAGGCATAATTATTGATAAATGATTTTATGCGAAATCGATGTTTAATGGACGTTAAAAGGATCGGTATGTTCTCGATAAATATTGTCTTTCAACGATAATTCGTATACTTCGTGAATGGATATGTTCTCGGAATATGTGTGTTAGTTTAAATGCGTTGAGAGGCGTTATCATCGCATTGACCATAATTGTTTGCGAGGATTGTGCATTGAATTGTATATTTGTTCGGTGGGTATTCGACATGATGTGATGTTAGTCGTTACTCCTTTGAAAGGAGGTTGTGATGCTTAGTGTTGCTTGTCTTGATAATCGGTTATTGTTGTGTGCTTATTGTCTGTGATGTGCCTCCGGGTAGGATTGTTGAATCTCAGGATCCATACTTGCTAGTATGGGTCGGGCGAAACCGTAGGGTTATCAATACGGGTATGTCTTGCGGGGACTCCGAGGTTCGGGGCTTGCTAGCCCGATGCCGAGATAACTTGTGTGGTTATCATCCGGTATGTCTTGCGGGGACTCCGAGGTTCGTGGCTTGTTAGCACGATCGGGATAACTTATGGTTGTGGTTTGATTATGTAAGTATATGTGCTTTTAGTCACGTGATCGATTACGGTGACATGTGATTTGATATAGTTTCCACTGTGGGTTATTCACTCGGGTTTGTTCTACGGGAGCATCGAGGTCCGTGGCTTGCTAGCACGGGGCCGAATAATCTGTGGAAAGCAGGTTGTTATGGTACGATCGGGTCGTGGACCCCACTTGTTGTTATCGAATTTATGTTTTGGGAAAATGACTTTTGAAATGTGTCCCTAAATGTTTTTGAAAGGCACGAGGATTTTAAATCCCAATGTACTCAAAACTCCGAGGTCGTAAAATGTTTTTCACAAGATGTTTATCGGGTTTACCCCATCTTTCGATTTAATCGTTTGATTAAGTGAATCACCTCGGGAAGTATGTTTATGATTAACATGTTTCGTGGAGTATGATATGTATGGCTCGTTTTCGTATTTTATACTTGCACTAGCAAAACAGTGGAGTTTTGCTAACCCCAGTATTCGGGGGTGGATGTCTATTTTGCATTCGGGTTTTGGAGCATAACACGAGTCGGCCACGAAGGATGATGAAAGATGAGCGATACTAATCACACGAGGATCCGTTGATGTCGTATTGGTCTAGTTGTATTTTCTTTTCATTTGATATCTTTTCCCGTTTATGCGGGAGTTTATTGTATTTTGACCCCTGCGTGGGTATGTGTTTGTAATCGAGTTGTATATTTTATTGAAAGACCAAATCGGTCTACTGAGTCATTTTTGTAACACCCCCAAAACCGTATGGGAATATTACACGCCGTAAACCCTTTCCGCAAGGATCTACCAGGCTAAACGTCCATAAACAACCAAAAGCTTGCCCGTCCAGGGTCAAACAATATAATAATACAGACCGTCAAGGTCACTTACACATAAACACAGGCCAGATGAGGTCACACAACTCTATCAACGGGTCGACTAACAACATTACCCACACAGGGTCGAAATACAATACAACGGAAGACTGAATCAACTCTAACAATACAACTAAACTCTACCAACTCTCAACTCTTGATTAGTATCGCATTTCGTCATCCCATTGTGCCAATCCTGTGTTGCTCCCCGAACTGCATGTACAGGCCTTGAGCAGGACATCCACCCCGAATACTCGGGGGTTAGTAAAACTCCACTGTTTTACTAGTGCAAGTATCAAGCCATACGAAAAGTAACAAGCAAATAGCAACTACGAATTTGATACGGAAATCCATTATCAAAATGTTCCCGAGAAGTTTTAGAATTTCGAACTCAAGTAAGAGATATTTGAAAAGGAACACATCATCTCGGGGATTTTTGAAACAGAAATTCTTTTGGACCTCGAGTCCCAATTTACAAAACCTTTTCGTAAACATTAGGGCCTTAACCCAAAACTTGTTTCATAATTCAACAGTTTACAATACCGGAAACATTTCCATAAATCTCGTGGGGCTCGGCCCAACGTTCTTTCTTAAAACTTTTCCTTTAAAAACTTTGATTTGAAAGTATCATGCTCATGACACCGTGATCCAGCATCACGTGTCTCCGTAGGTTCAACAACCCGCACGGACTACATCACGCACAATTAAACAAACATAATCAATTCCGACACCGTGATCCAGCATCACGTGTCTCCGTAGGTTCAACAACCCACACGGACTATTAACTAAACATAACAATTCCCGACACCGTGATCCACTGTCACGTGTCTCAGTATGCATAACAACACGCACGGAATATATCAATCACAACAATCACACACAGTCCACGACACCGTAGTCCACCGCCACGTGTCACCGTAAGCCCGTCGAGCTCACCGGTTGGGCGCGCGTGTCCGAAACTCATGGTCCATTGCCATGCGTTATCGTAGGCCTCGTCGAGACCCGCGATTGGACCTCGATTACCTCACTAAGTTACGATCCCGTAGTCCACTGCCACGAATCCTCGTAGGTCCGTCGAACCAACACGAGTGAACTTAGCGGTCACACACATATTCACATTCACATTACATACAACAATGAGCACAATTAATCAATCACCTTGATCACCACAAAATCGTACGTTGCACGCACATAACACAACCTCGACACTCGCAACAACTATCATCAATCAACGACATTTAACCAACATAACACACATTCGGTACACAATACATTGAACAACCACGTGTGCAACCATCTCATATGTACATCGCAATCCTGCACAAATGGCACAACGCCTAACACGGATACCAATATATCACTATTATCACAAAGCCTTCAAATTTCGGAAAACACAACCTACTCAAACGGAACATATTTACGGAGGCAAGAAAAATCGTCATACAAATCATACGTAATTACTATTCACAAGATACAAGTCGTATAATAAGATACTTGCCTTACTAACTGTTGTGTCAAGATTTAACACCTTCCGACCGGCGATCGCCTCCGAGGCCGGCGGCCAGGCTTACGAGCCGAGCGGCCAGAGTCAGCTGCCGGCGACCAAGGCAAGCTGCCGATCGGCGACGAGCGGCGAGCCTTAGCCCGATGGACATGCTAGGGCGCGGCCAACCGAAGGGCCCAGGGCGAATCCCGGTGCCGAGCGATCGACATCAAGGCGATCGCCTCTCAGTACTCGGCGACCGACCCTTGGCGATCGACCGTCTCTCGGCACCTGGCGACCTACCCTTGGCGACCGACCCTTGGCGATCTCCATCCACTGGCCGATGGCGACCTCCGTAGACCATCCAGGGACGACCGCCTCATGTCGATCACCACCGATGGCCACCCAGTCGGCAAAGGCCGAGCCTCAAGACTGGCACCATGTGCAAAGGCCGAGACAAGATCCGCGAATCTCGGGCCATTGACACATGTCGGCAGATTCCCTCCACCGGCCGACAGGCCGCGAAAGCTTGTCGGTAGGGCCACATGTTGGCCCGACTCGGACACGTGATGGCTCCTTATTGGACCGCCCAAAGCGTGCAGCCTCTTCCTTGGACTTTAGCCCGACAGCCAGCATCTTCCTTGACTTTAGCCCAACAGCCAGAGATCGCCCCATTATAATATTGGCCGTGATCGGCACATTATTATAATGGCCGTGACGATCGGCCCTCTGAGACGAGACCAGTGCCCTATATAAACAAGGCGCCCGCACTTGGACACTCCTTGACAATATTGCGATTCAAGCATACTATACGAAGCAAACTTTAAGCACTTGGCTAACATCCAACTCTTGGCAACAGCTTTCTTTCGGTCTTACTTCTCCCGGCCTTTTCTCCTCGAGCATTATCGGCGGGACGAAGGACACCAAGCTTCGCTCAAGAGCCGGATTAATGAGTCTTTTACACTCATTGTATTTAGATTTCTCTCATTAATACTTGTATCCACGAATATTCGTATTAATAACATCTCGCGAGAGCATTCAAGCCGGGCCTAACAAACCCGGCAAATCTTGTATTATTTATCTTCTCTCGGAAGTGCTCCGCAATTGTTGTTTGTTGTCCGTCTTCCAGTATTAATCTTCGGATAAATATTTTGGGCAACAACAATTGGCGCTAGAAGAAGGGGATCCAACCCTCGATTTTTATACCTACCGTCCCGAAGAACACTCACTGTTCTCGGGCGGATACTGAAGTGACACTCACCGCACTTCAAAGAAATCCTTCGAAATCATGTCTTCATCTGCGTCGAAGAAAGCCGCCGGCGGCCAGACCCTGTTCCGTCCCGGTCAGCCGCGGCCCGATGGTGGAAGGCGGCCGCCGCGGATCGGAGACGCTCGATCCGTCCGGGGCGGCCCGAGCCTCTCGCTCGATCGGTTCGAACCAATGAACGGATCGAAGAGGCCATAGCCGCCCTTGAGCGACGGAGTGCTCTCGACGCGCCTCCTGCTGCCGCCCCGGTCTCTCGCCGGAAGTTCAAGCGAAGCTTAAGGCACTCTTGGCCGAACAAGTGCGGAGGCTCTCGCCCGCAAGAAGAGGCGCTCGGCGGGGGCACATCTGTCTTGATCGCACAGGCGGCGACCCGACACAGCGGCCAAGGCGATCCGGCCCGGCTACGAGGCAGCGGAGTTGGTGTCCGTCACGAGGAGCTCGGCCTACCCGGCTCCCACAAGGCGATCCGGCCGCTGGCTCCCGCTCGCAGTTCCCGAGGTCGGCAGCAGTGGGGTCCGGAGATCGGTACACGATCGCCTCGGCCCCCGCTCCCAAAGCCGATCCGCAAGCAGCCGAGCCGCGGCGATCGCCGCAATGCAACGTCAGATTGACGACATGAAGGCGCTCCTGCAACCCGGGGCAAGCGCCACCAGGACGATCGCCCCGCCGAGCGAGCCGCTCGCGATCGACATCGAGCTCGCCCCGGTGCAGCACACGATCGCCCCTCCTAAGACACCCGTGTACCAAGGGCGATCGGACCCCCAAGCACACCTGTAACACCCCCAGATCAAACCGGGAATATTACACGCCGCAGACCCTCTCCGTGAGAATCCACCAGGCTAGACATCAAAACAACACATTACATTACATACCGACGAATCAAAATAACGGACCAATAGACCGATTTGGTCTTTCGTCACAGACTTACAAATCGAAATACATAAACTCATCCAGACTCATACCCACACAAGGGTAAAATACTTGCAACAATGAACAATAAGACAGCGGAAAAGACAATACAATGGACTCCGACTAATCGAACCCAAAGCGGCCTTCGTGTGATTAGTATCATTCGTCTTTCATCATCCCTCGTGCCGATCCTGTGTCTTGCTCCCGAAAACTGCATGTACTGGACACAATACAGATATCCACCCCGATTACTCGGGGTTAGCAAAACTCCTTTGTTTCGCTAGTGCAAGTATAAAGTGCAAATACGAGCCATACACAACACATTCCGAGAATACAACGAAAGACTTCCCGAGATATATTTAGTAAAAAAAATAGTTCAAGTCTTGAAAGCAGAAATGAAGCAAGTAAGCATTGTGAAAACATTTCCAATTCTCGGGAGATTTGAAAACATCGAAATTAAAAGGTTCTTAATTCCTCGAAAGCCATTTAGGGTCACAGCCCCAAAGTTCATTCTTCAAAATACAAATCCGTTTAACAAAACACGGGGTCCACGACCCAACCATTCCGGTCATAAAACACAGGGTCCACGACCCGATCATCCACTTCAATTCACTTACAAGGTCACATTACACATAACACATTATTCCTATGCCACTCTAGCCAAGCACCAAGACTCGAAATATAATGTCTCTCGACCCCGAGCACAAAGCATTGTGATACTCCGGACAATATCACAATTAACGAAAACATCAACGTCATCCTCAAGATGAAAACCACAATGGTAACCCGCGGCCGTACCCCTTAGTATCGACCCCGGACATCCCGTCGGACACTCCGGTGGAAACCACTACCGCGGCCGTACCCCTTTGTATCGACCCCCTTACATCCCGTGGTACACTCCGTGTGGATGTTCATCCAAACACGCACCCAAGTCCACTTCCGTGGCCGTACCCCTTAGTATCGACCCCGGACATCCCATCGGACACTCCGGTGGAAGGAACAACACACACACACGTTCCAAAATCACATTTGCAAACCACAAGCCTCGAAGGTCAATCACAGTATATATAGTCGAGGTACTTTACTAGAATGGCGATTCATCCAACATATACTCATAACCCAGAACTAATACTATCAACAAGAAAGCACCGAGCAGCTGCAATATTACATAAATTCACATAATTCATCGATAACCACATGTCTCCACGTACGGCTTAAACAAAGGACTAAACTTCAAAACTTACCGACGACGTAATCACACACAAAGACATCACACAAAAGTATTACGATCTTATACTCAACATTAATACATATATTCAATTAAGCATATTAATTCTCGGAACACACGAGTCGTCTTTAAGTAACCGTGATGGTAAATATATCGATACTTTTGAAAAAGATGGTTATGAATATTTATTTAGCACATATCGACGATTAACAACCATTATATCTACAAAACACGTAATGTATGGGCAAGATACTTGCCTCGATAATCGATGCCGGACACTCCCACAATCACGGATTAGTCGGGACACCTCGAACACCTACGATTCCCGTGAAGACAACGAATACACCCACAATCGAAAAGCTTGAAGAAAAGCGGCGAGCGGTAGGGTTCCGACTCGAATTCTTCGCAAGAATTCGACCCTAACAACATATAATCAATAAATCATCGATCATACGAGGAAGAATAATCGTAGAACGCCCGAAAACCCCTCTATGACATTTTACTGGACACCTTCAATGCGTCGATCAAGAACTCGAAAACAACGAATCGATACGATCCAACTATGGAATAACAAGGAAAAGATGTAATACATCTCAATAATCATCAATCTATCATAATACCAAGTTAAATCGGATTAATCGGACGAAAACAACCAAAATACCCAAAATCCCCAAAATCTCCCAAAAATGGGTTCTTAGAAGATTACCTTGAGTGATTCAAGTGTTAAGATCCGTAGAACACGCGTTAGATTGATTATCCGAGCCTCACAACCGAAAAGGAATGATGAAAATCGACCCGGATGAAGAACTCTCCCCCTCTATACCCTCTCTCTCGCTACTCTCGCGATGCAGATGAAAAAGAAGAAATGGTGATCACGCTCAAAAGCGTCACATTTATAGTGTAACACAGCAGGACCTATCGGCCAGCCTATCGGCCGATAGGCCCAACCGATAGCCATAGAGAAATGCCGGCGGTAGAGTCTATCGGCCCACCCTATCGGCCGAAAGGCTCTGGGCAGTGCCGACGGTGACGATCTGCCACTAAAACGACCATAACTCTTTCGTCCGGACTCCGAGTGACTCACCGTTTGAACCATTGGAAAGCTAACTCGATGTTCTATAATATTGCAAAGATTTATAATTTTTGGAGTTACCAAAAATTAATGGGGATCTAACAAAGTCGAACTCATGCTTAGAAAAGTCGTTTAGTAATCCCACAATTCAACAAAACGACACCGAAACCCGAGCACGAATACGAACCGAAGATACGGTTACGAAGTACTCACAAAGACGAATCTAAGAGCTAGTAGAACACACGATTCCGACCACCCGAAGGCTCGAAATTCGATAACGGAAGGTAATTACCCCAAACTTTGGGAAATTACGAAAATGGCCCAAATGCCCGAAAATCACGATCGTGATTGAATAACCAAACCGAAGTTCACAACACGTCAACAAGGATAAGCGGACTTGCGGGAAACTCGAAACAACAGCTTTGGATGAGATTCGCAAGAATCGAACTCAAGTGCGGAAAAGTCGCTAAAAGCACGAACTCAACGAAAGCGACACGAACGAACTCGGATGTCAAAAGTGTAGAATTAATCATTCTCGGAATGACGAAAGCGGACATGAGCGAGTCGTCAAAACAGACTTCATGAAAAAAATAAATTAGGAAATCGAAATTGCGGATATTACATTCTACCCTCCTTAAAAGAAGTTTCGTCCGAAACTTAAAACAAGTAGGAGAAGAAATATTCCGCCAGAAAACTCAACGAGATACACAAGAATGCGTAACTAACGCCCAACGAAATGTTACAAACAACGCAAAGGAGTATACGGCGTGAAAACACGCTCCACGGCGACCAACACAACGTCGCCGTTAGGGATATAATAAAAACCAACAAGTGACAACGTCATCAAACGGATAATATAGCCAAGTCAATTATCCGACAATCACAAAACACAACGAATGAAAATCAATATGATTGACCAACCCCACGGTACATCAATCAAAATGCGAGTCAACCGAACAAACACGAAATCCCACCGCCTAAGTGGAAGATCGAAAACGAAACTAATTTCCCGAATCGAGGGAATTACGAAGGAGCACGAATGTTCGCCAATCACGGAACGAGGTCAATATAAACCGAACAATCAAGCGATCAAACCACAACGATCGAGACAACAAAGATCGAAGAATCATGTTCGAATCACAAAGAACAATAAAGTTCAAACAACAACTCCCGGGATGATCGGTGAGAACTACAAGACATGCATTGCCGAAGATCCACAGAAAGGGAATAGCGATTGAAAAGTCACAACGACAACGAGTTATTCGAAATAACACCACACTCGTTCGATAAGCAAAAACAAGGGCAGGACAAGCTCAGAAATGTCAACGAACATAAATGAGTCGACAGAGTCGAAAACACAAGAGTTCCAAAGCCGATCCACTTCGAATAAAAGAACTAGTAGAACCAGATGATGTCACTCCCAAACAAGGTTCACAAGAATCGAACTGAACCCGAAAAGTAACATCGATAACCAGATCGACCCACAACAAGATCACAGCTCGTTCGGACGATGAAACCGAAATATAGAACAAGTTCATAAAGTACCTACGATCACGAGCGAATCGACAGACTGGAGAAAGAGAAAATACAGAAGTCTAAAAACATCACGGGTACTACATTCGACCTCTTATAAAAGAAGGTCGCCCCCGCAACTCACAACAGCAAAATCAAGGTGACGACACAACAAGCAACCGACAGAAACATCCTTCAAAGGCCTCTCAAAGCCGATTCTGATATCTGTGCTGAAGCGCGAACTCCGAAAGTCTCGGTAGCCAATTCACAAAACTGAATTCGGTGTCCCTCGAGTCCACACTTGAAATGTGTCATCGACGAGAAAGACAATTTACACGTGCATGCCCCGGCACAACACGATTGAAACGCCTCGGCTCGGCATACCGAAAATATAAATGCTCGATACAATGGATCAAAACACCGCAAAACAACATACCGGAGATGCCAACTCAGCATAACATATCAACGCATACAAAAATCACAACAACAACGGCATCATTCGAAGATTACAACATCCCGAACGACAGCCATCACACAATCACAAACATCATGAAACAATCACCCATGTGTATAACGCATAAAAATCCAGGCTTTAACAACCCACACTAGTGCGACAATACGCAATCACCACGAGGCGATAAACGGTAAACACCGGTTCACACCTCTCACAGAGGCCAACAAAACATATGCGTGGCGAGCGACTCGACGCTCACGCCACCAATTCAATCACAATTCGGGGTTGACACATAACGAAAGTTCGAAAACCATACACGCATTTCCGGTCCATAAGCAGAATGATAGGTTTTAAAAAGCGAGAACCACCTTTTGAAAACAGTTTGGAAACACCGGTTGATCTTGAGTATCATTTACAAAAAGTTAAACAAACATCGTTTTGAGACTCTGTAATTCATCTTGCGTTTGAACTAAAATGAGGACACCTTTCTTTTAGTGAAAAACTTTCGAAAAAACACCGCAAGAAAATAATTCTCTTTAAAAGTACGTCTCGAATTTCAATTTTCTAAGATACTCAAGGTTTTCAAAAATAATTCAATGGGTTAGAATGCCCAAAAGGTCGATGACGGTAGTACTTATCAAAACTCACAAAATCATTTGAAAAGCGACCCAACTACCGTCAAAGCGGTCAAGGCCAACAACTCGGTTAAAGGAATCGATTTTGAAATAAAATTGATCAGAAATACCGAAAGCTATTACAAAGGAACTCACGCAATGGAAAAAGAAATACAGTCAACATGCACAATCCGGAACTACTCCTCACATGAAAGAAATATGAGAGTCAAATAGTCACGTATCAAGAAATCAAAATCCATAAAAGGACTCCGTCACTTAATAAATAATCATAAAAAATATAGCTCGTGTCACACGAGGCACAACACAAGGAAGGGAGACTTACAGCCACAGGTCGCACGAAGACGATGATTGCCCACGATACTAATCACGACCAACCAACTCAGACGACGCGTCGCGACACGACTTAGTCAGATAAAATCCGACGAGACAAAGACTCAACAGACACCACTGACCCGACAGCCTAGGTTTCCTCAACCTAAGCTCCGATACCATAAATGTAACACCCCCAGATCAAACCGGGAATATTACACGCCGCAGACCCTCTCCGTGAGAATCCACCAGGCTAGACATCAAAACAACACATTACATTACATACCGACGAATCAAAATAACGGACCAATAGACCGATTTGGTCTTTCGTCACAGACTTACAAATCGAAATACATAAACTCATCCAGACTCATACCCACACAAGGGTAAAATACTTGCAACAATGAACAATAAGACAGCGGAAAAGACAATACAATGGACTCCGACTAACTGAACCCAAAACTGGCCTTCGTGTGATTAGTATCATTCGTCTTTCATCATCCCTCGTGCCGATCCTGTGTCTTGCTCCCGAAAACCTGCATGTACCTGGACACAATACAGATATCCACCCCCGATTACTGGGGTTAGCAAACTCCTTTGTTTCGCTAGTGCAAGTATAAAGTGCAAATACGAGCCATACACAACACATTCCGAGAATACAACGAAAGACTTCCCGAGATATATTTAGTTAAAAAATAGTTCAAGTCTTGAAAGCAGAAATGAAGCAAGTAAGCATTGTGAAAACATTTCCAATTCTCGGGAGTTTTGAAAACATCAGAAATTAAAAAGGTTCTTAATTCCTCGAAAGCCATTTAGGGTCACATTTAAAGTTCATTCTTCAAAATACAAATCCGTTTAACAAAACACGGGGTCCACGACCCAACCATTCCGGTCATAAAACACGGGGTCCACGACCCGATCATCCACTTCAATTCACTTACAAGGTCACATTACACATAACACATTATTCTATGCCACTCTAGCCAAGCACCAAGACTCGAAATATAATGTCTCTCGACCCGAGCACAAAGCATTGTGATACTCGGACAATATCACAATTAACGAAAACATCAACGTCATCCTCAAGATGAAAACCACAATCAGTAACCCGCGGCCGTACCCCTTAGTATCGACCCCGGACATCCCGTCGGACACTCGGGTGGAAACCACTTCAGCGGCCGTACCCCTTTAGTATCGACCCCCGGACATCCCGTCGGACACTCCGGGTGGAAGTTCATCCACACACGCACCCAAGTCCACTTCCGTGGCCGTACCCCTTAGTATCGACCCCGGACATCCCATCGGACACTCCGGTGGAAGGAACAACACACACACACGTTCCAAAATCACATTTGCAAACCACAAGCCTCGAAGGTCAATCACGGTATATATAGTCGAGGTACTTTACTAGAATGGCGATTCATCCAACATATACTCATAACCCAGAACTAATACTATCAACAAGAAAGCACCGAACGGCACAACCAATATTACATAAATTCACATAATTCATCGATAACCACATGTCTCCACGTACAGCTTAAACAAAGGACTAGGCTTCAAAACTTACCGACGACGTAATCACACACAAAGACATCACACAAAAGTATTACGATCTTATACTCAACATTAATACATATATTCAATTAAGCATATTAATTCTCGGAACACACGAGTCGTCTTTAAGTAACCGTGATGGTAAATATATCGATACTTTTGAAAAAGATGGTTATGAATATTTATTTAGCACATATCGACGATTAACAACCATTATATCTACAAAACACGTAATGTATGGGCAAGATACTTGCCTCGATAATCGATGCCGGACACTCCCACAATCACGGATTAGTCGGGACACCTCGAACACCTACGATTCCCCGGCGAA
Organism: Orobanche coerulescens; assembly: GCA_033398695.1. Lineage (NCBI taxonomy): Eukaryota > Viridiplantae > Streptophyta > Magnoliopsida > Lamiales > Orobanchaceae > Orobanche > Orobanche coerulescens. The sequence goes on from CM065812.1 coordinate 85,656,310, forward strand.
GACAACGAATACACCCACAATCGAAAAGCTTGAAGAAAGCAGCGAGCGGTAGGGTTCCGACTCGAATTCTTCGCAAGAATTCGACCCTAACAACATATAATCAATAAATCATCGATCATACGAGGAAGAATAATCGTAGAACGCCCGAAAACCCCTCTATGACATTTCTAGGACACCTTCAATGCGTCGATCAAGAACTCGTGAAAACAACGAATCGATACGATCCAACTATGGAATAACAAGGAAAAGATGGAATACATCTCAATAATCATCAATCTATCATAATACCAAGTTAAATCGGATTAATCGGACGAAAACAACCAAAATACCCAAAATCCCCAAAATCTCCCAAAAATGGGTTCTTAGAAGATTACCTTGAGTGATTCAAGTGTTAAGATCCGTAGAACACGCGTTAGATTGATTATCCGAGCCTCACAACCGAAAAGGAATGATGAAAATCGACCCCCGGATGAAGAACTCTCCCCCTCTATACCCTCTCTCTCGCTACTCTCGCGATGCAGATGAAAAAAAGAAGAAATGAGCTGATCACGCTCAAAACGTCACATTTATAGTGTAACACAGCAGGACCTATCGGCCAGCCTATCGGCCGATAGGCCCAACCGATAGCCATAGAGAAATGCCGGCAGTAGAGTCTATCGGCCCACCCTATCGGCCGAAAGGCTCCTGGACGGTGCCCGACAGCTGACAGTCTGCCACTAAAACGACCATAACTCTTTCGTCCGGACTCCGATTGACTCACCGTTTGAACCATTGGAAAGCTAACTCGATGTTCTATAATATTGCAAAGATTTATAATTTTTGGAGTTACCAAAAATTAATGGGGATCTAACAAAGTCGAACTCATGCTTAGAAAAGTCGTTTAGTAATCCTGAATTCAACAAAACGACACCGAAACCCGAGCCTGAATACGAACCGAAGATACGGTTACGAAGTACTCACAAAGACGAATCTAAGAGCTAGTAGAACACACGATTCCGACCACCCGAAGGCTCGAAATTCGATAACGGAAGGTAATTACCCCAAACTTTGGGAAATTACGAAAATGGCCCAAATGCCCGAAAATCACGATACGTGATTGAATAACCAAACCGAAGTTCACAACACGTCCAACAAGGATAAACGGACTTGCGGGAAACTCGAAACAACAGTTTCGGATGAGATTCGCAAGAATCGAACTCAAGTGCGGAAAAGTCGCTAAAAAGCACAGAACTCAACGAAACGACACCGAAACGAACTCGGATGTCAAAAAGTGTAGAATTAATCATTCTCAGAATGACGAAACGGACATGAGCGAGTCGTCAAAACAGACTTCCGCCGAAAAAAAATAAATTACCGGAAATCGAAAATTGCGGATATTACAACACCTGCACAAGTTCAACATCTACATGACCGGGTGTGGGGCATCGGACGCGACCCGTTGCCGAATGTTCCCTCTGACACTAGACGACCTCGCCCACCGGTGGTACACCTCATTGCCACCTCGGTCCATAGGCTCCTTTAACGAGCTGGCGCACGTCTTCACGGAATACTTCGCCACCAGGGCCGCTCGGCCAGAAGGTCCCCATCGCATGTGGCGGATCAGGCAAGGAGAACAGGAGTCCGACTCGGACTACATCGACCGGGTTGACATGATCATCCTCAACGGCGAGCCCGTAAGCGATGAGACCGCCCTCTGCGGTCTAAGAGGTTTTCGGGGCTTCTCGCCTATGTTCGGGCATCTCACGAAGACCCTACCGACGACCTACGCAGCCTTAGGGCAGAGCCGCGATTTCTGTCCGAGGCGAGAGGCTTCTCCTTGGCCTAGGAGTAGAACGATCGGCACCCGCGCGGCGACCTCCGATCTCGGCCGTCGCTACTACCCAGCGAGCCGGAGGACTCGATCCCGCCTCTGATCCATTCTAACATGAGTGACTAGCCGCGCCCGATCGCCAAGTTCGACCTACGAATAAAGCGATCGGCCGCGGCGGCGATCGCGATCTTCCGCCGATCGCAACATCATCATCAAACCGGCGGACACGATCGACAACTACATTCCACCATATAAAAAGACTGACTAAGCAATAAGATCGCCACCACCGCACATCATAAAGCCATGGCCTGGCGATCGATGGAACCGGCCGCCCGGCCATGCAAGGTCCCTTTCGGCCGAGATCGCCCGCCCTTCGTTTAAATACGAGGCCGGCGTAGTCGGAGGGCCCTCCAACATTAATCAGTGGACTCATTCCACAACCCCGTCTCAACGTACACCGTCGAGGTCGGCCATCTCCATGGCTGGCCGAGGTGGAAGCAGAGCTAACAAGCCGCGGGCGTGGAGTTGATTCATCCGACGCTGCCGCGCAAGGACTCCTCTAGACCGAGACCGCACGCCTTTCGTTGAAAAACAAGGCGGCGCGGCTAACAGAGGACCCTCATAATAAAGTGAGCAACGAGGATCTATTTGTCTTTGTGCACAAAGACTCGGTAATGGTGTCGGTCAATCGATCTCCGCTACTTTGCAGTATTCCTCATGCAAGATAAACCACCAAGTTTCGGTGGGGATCGGCCAATGTTTTTTTTGCAGGTACAAGACCGAAAGATAGCTAAGCCAATCGACTATGATAGCCCAAGTCCAAGTCCTCGGTCGGCTCGGATCGCCCGTCCTCATCCATACACGATCACCGGAAGAACCACCTCGCCCCATGTCTTCAACATAGGAGCGAGGCTGGGGCAATTGTTGTGTCAAGATTTAACACCTTCCGACCGGCGATCGCCTCGAGGCCGAGCGACCGACTTACGAGCCGAGCGACGAGTCACCGCCGGCGACCAAGGCAAGCCTGCCGATCGGCGACTGTGCGACCGAGCCTTAGCCGATGGACATGCTAGGCGCGGCCGAAGGGCCCGGGGCGAATCCCGGTGCCGAGCGATCGACATCAAGGCGATCGCCTCTCGGTACTCGGCCAGACCTTGGCGATCGACCGTCTCTCGGCACCTGGCGACCTACCCTTGGCGACCGACCCTTGGCGATCTCCATCCACTGGCCGATGGCGACCTCCGTAGACCATCCAGGGACGACCGCCTCATGTCGATCACCACCGATGGCCACCCAGTCGGCAAAGGCCGAGCCTCAAGACTGGCACCATGTGCAAAGGCCGAGACAAGATCCGCGAATCTCGGGCCATTGACCGCAATCTGACAGATTCCCTCCACCAGCCGACAGGCCGCCGAAAGCTTGTCAGTAGGGCCACATGTTGACTGACTCCGGACACGTGATGGCTCCTTATTGGACCGCCCAAAGCTGTGCCAGCCTCTTCCTTGGACTTTAGCCCGACAGCCAGCATCTTCCTTGGACTTTAGCCCAACAGCCCAGGAGATCGCCCCATTATAATATTGGCCGGCAGGCGGTCGGCACATTATTATAATGGCCGGCAGGCGATCGGCCACTACAGACGAGACATTGCCCCTATATAAACAAGGCGCCCTGCACTTGGACACTCCTTCAGCAATATTGCGATTCAAGCATACTATACAGAAGCAAACTTTAAGCACTTGGCTAACATCCAACTCTTGGCAACAGCTTTCTTTCGGTCTTACTTCTCCCGGCCTTTTCTCCTCGAGCAGATTATCGGCGGGACGAAGGACACCAAGCTTCGCTCAAGAGCCGGATTAACAGAGTCTTTTTACACTCATTGTATTTAGATTTCTCTCATTAATACTTGTATCCACGAATATTCGTATTAATAACATCTCGCGAGAGCATTCAAGCCCGGGCCTAACAAACCCGGCAAATCTTGTATTATTTATCTTCTCTCGGAAGTGCTCCCGCAATTGTTGTTTGTTGTCCGTCTTCCAGCAGTATTAATCTTCGGATAAATATTTTGGGCAACAACACTAACCGCTACCAAACGCTCCGAAGGACACGGTTCGACCGGGAAGCTCGGACCCCGAAGGAGACAACGAACGGAAGGGTTCCGACTCGAGTTCTTCACAAGAATTCGACCCTAATTACATATAATCAATAAATCATCGATCATAAGAGGAAGAAATAATCGTAGAACGCTCGAATTCTCTTTGTGACATTTTATCGAACACCTTCAAGGCGTCGATAAAATACTCAATAAAACGACAAATCCGTGGCAATCCAACCGTGGAATAACAAGGAATTAGGTATGATATATCTTAACAATCATCAATCCATCAATATTCTGAGTTAAAACGGATTAAACGGACAAATCGAACAAAATCCCCAAAACTATAATTTAGGAAAACTTGCCTTGATTCGGTCGATCGGAGCAAGTTATGGAAGGATTAATCGATGTTATGAACTTCAAAACTTCATGGATTTAACCTCTAACAACATCCCTTCATGACCATCAAAGCTCCAGCCGCGGAAGAGGAAGAAACGAGTGAGAAAAATGAAGAAAAACCCATTCTTGGGCCTTAAATAGGGTGACAAACTCGGCCGTGTCCGCCCGACACGGTCGTGGCGCGATGGCGGCGGGGACTCGGCGTGTCCGGCATGACACGGTCGTGTCGCGAAGGGCGCTCGGCATCGACTCGGCCGTGTCACGGAACACGGTCGAGCCTGCAGGCGTGGCTACCGGCTTATCCGGACGAGTACGACACGGGCCGTGTCGGACGACACGGCCGAGTCGGTCGGCGTGATCGGCAAATGAGCGGGTGAACGAAAGCGATCATAACTCTCTCGTCCGGACTCCGATTGACTCACCGTTCGAACCATTGGAAAGCTAACTCGATTCTCTATAATATTGCAAAGATTCAGAATTTTTGGAGTTACCAAAAATTAATGGTGATCTAACAAAGTCGAACTCATACTAAGAAAACTCGTTTAGAAATCCTGAATTCAACAAAAGCGACACGAAACCGAACACGAATACGAACCGAAGATACGGTTACGAAGTACTCACAAAGACGAATCTAATAGCTAGTAGAACACATGATTCCGACCACCCGAAGGCTCGAAATTCGACAACGGAAGGTAATTACCCCAAACTTTGGGAAATTACGAAAATGGCCCAAATGCCCGAAAATCACCATACGACAACGAATAATCAAACCGAAGCTCACAACACGTATAACAACGTTAAATGAACTTACGAAAAACCCCAAACGACAGTTTCGAACGAGATTCGCAAGAACCGAACTCAAGCGCGGAAAAGTCGCTAAAAAGCACGGAACTCAACAAAGCAGCACCGAAACGAACTCGGATGACAAAAGTGCAGAATTAAATATTCTCCGAATGACGAAACGGTCATGAGAGAGTCGTCAAAACAGACTCCGACCAAAAAAAAGAAATTTACCGAAAATCGAAAATTGCGGATATTACATTCTACCCTCCTTAAAAGAAGTTTCGTCCCGAAACTTAAAACAAGTAGGGAGGAGAAATATTCCATGTGCAAAACTCAACAAGATACACAAGAATGCGTAACTAACGCCCAACGGCGAAATGTTACAAACAACGCAAAGGAATATACGGCGTGAAAACACGCTCCACGGCGACCAACACAACGTCGCCGTTAGGGATATAATAAAAGCAACAAATGACAAGCGTCATCAAACGGATAATATAGCCAAGTCAATTATCCGACAATCACAAAACACAACGAACGAAAATCAATATGATTGACCAACCCGGTACATCAATCAAAGCGAGCCAACCGAACAAATACGGAATCCCACCGCCAGGGTTGGAAGATCGAAAAGCGAGACTAATTTCCCGAACTTAAGGGAATTAGGAAGGAGCTGAATGCTCAACAATCACGAAAGCGAGAACAAAACCGAACAAACAAACGATCGAACCACAACGATCGAGACAACAAAAATCGAACAATCATGTTCGAAACACGAAGGATAAGAAAATTCAAACAACAACTCCCGGGATGATCGGTGAGAACAACAAGGCGTGCATTCCCATAAGATCCACAGGAAGGGAATAGCGATTGAAAAGTCACAACGACAAATGAGTTATTCCAAAACAATACCACACTCGTTCGATCAACAAAAGCAAGGCGGGACAAGCTCGAAATGTCAACGAACATAATGAGTCGAAAGAGTCGAAACACAAGAGTTCCAAATCCGATCCACTTGAATAAAAGAACTAATGGAACCGGATGAGGTCACTCCGAACAAGGTTCACAAGAATCGAATCGAACCCAAAAAGTCACATCGATAACAGATCGACTCACAACAAGATCACGATTCGTTGAGCGATGAAACCGAAATACGAACAAGTTCATAAAGTATCAACGAACACGGCGAGTCGATAGACACGAGAAAGAGGAAATGCGTAAGTCAAAGCGATACGGGCATTACATTCGACCTCTTATAAAAGAAATGTCGTTCCCGCAACTCACAACAACTGGAGTAAGGTGACAACACAAAAAGCAAACGTCGAAATATATCCCATGGGCCTCTCGGATCCGATCCTCATATCTATCTGAAGTTCGCGCCCCGAAAGACTCGGAACCCAACTCGCAAAACTGGATCCTGTGTCTCTCGGGTCCACACTTGAAAAGCGTTGCGACGAGAAGGACAATTGGCACGCACATGCCCCCGGATAATACGTTCGAAATGCCTCGGCTCGGCATATCGAAAATACGGATGCTAGATCTGATGGAACATAACACCGCAAAACAACATACTGGAGATGCCAACTCGGCATAATAAAGAATCATAACACATATTATATACAACGATTACCATCGTAAAGTAATACACACACAAACACTACAACAACGACAGATCGTTCGCGACACCAACCGCCCGAACGATAATCAAGACATAATTACAAACATTATGAAACAATCACACATGTACACAAGCGTACAAACCCAAGCTTCAACATCTCACACTCGTGTGACAACACGCAAATCGCCACGAGGCGATAAGCGAAACACCGGTTCACACCTCTCACAGAGGGCTAGTACAAGAAATGCGTGGCTACGCCTCGACGTTCATGGCACCAATTCGATCATACTGGAGCAAACATCATAACGACAACGTGAACATCATACATACATACCCAGCCCTCAAACGGGAATGGATAGGTTTTTAAAAAAACGAAAACCTCCTTTTGAAAATAATTTAGAAAAACACCGGTTGATCTTGAGTATCACCTTTCAAAAAAGTACAAACGTGAAACATCGTTATCGAGACTTTGGAAAACCATTTCGCATTCGATAAAAATGAGGACACTTTCTTTTCGTGAAAAACTTTCGGAAATATTCGACCCTCGGGTCTAAGTAAAAGTGTTTATAAAACATTGAAAAATATCTCAAAACATTTTGGTCCTCGAGGTAGAAGAATTCGGAAACATATCGTGGCACCTTGGAAGTACCATGAGAAAACAATTCATTTTAAACGTCGTCTCGAAATTTATTTCTAGGATACTCAAGATTTTCAAAGATAATTCAATGGGCTAGAATGCCCAAAAATCTCGAGTAATTACGGAACATTATAGCGTTGTGGGTCCTGCCGGAACCCACCAGATAAAAATATTTACAAAAACGCCAAAAGGGCCGATGTGATAATATTTCAAAAAAACTCACAAAAGCCATTTACAAAATACTAAGTACCGTCACAAGAATTTTGCCAAAAGCGTTCAAGGCCATAACGCCAAAACTTCGGTTAAAGGAATCGGTTTTCAAACTAAAACTCGATCGCCGATACCTTTTCAAATCCGTCAAGGTTTACAACTTCCACACCATACCACACCACCGGTGGTTCAAAGATAAAACAATAATGTGCCCGATCCTATACACATACTATATGCCACAAGTACTAAACACAATTATATTACAATCTTGTGTAAAGAAAATCATGCACCGCAATTAACTCACTAAGATAAAAATCGAGATACACAGTGTACTTCGCATAAAAGAGGAGACTTACATCCACAGTCGCACGGAGGTGACGGTCGCCACGATACCAATCTCGTCCGACAACATAACCGACACGTTGTGACTACGCACAACTCAACTTGTCACTGATGACTCAAACGACATGACAACACATTACTCGACAAATCACGACTTGACTCGACCCGACGGCTGGTTTCCGCAACCTAAGCTCGATACCATAAATGTAACACCCCCAAAACCGTATGGGAATATTACACGCCGTAAACCCTTTCCGCAAGGATCTACCAGCTAAACGTCCATAAACAACCAAAAGCTTGCCCGTCGTGGTCAAACAATATAATAATACACCGTCAAGGTCACTTACACATAAACACACGGCCATGAGGTCACACAACTCTATCAACAGGATCGACTAACAACATTACCCAAACAGGGTCGAAATACAATACAACGGAAGACCGAATCAACTCTAACAATACAACTAAACTCTACCAACTCTCAACTCTTGATTAGTATCGCACTCGTCATCCCATTGTGCCAATCCTGTGTTGCTCCCACTGAACTCGCATGTACAGACGCCGAGCAGGACATCCACCCCCGAATACTCGGGGTTAGTAAAACTCCACTGTTTTACTAGTGCAAGTATCAAACCATACGAAAAGTAACAAGCAAATAGCAACTACGAATTTGATACGGAAATCCATTATCAAAATGTTCAGAAGTTTTAGAATTTCGAACTCAAGTAAGAGATATTTGAAAAGGAACACATCATCTCGGGATTTTTGAAACAGAAATTCTTTTGGACCTCGAGTCCCAATTTACAAAACCTTTTCGTAAACATTAGGGCCTTAACCCAAAACTTGTTTCATAATTCAACATTTACAATACCGAAACATTTCCATAAATCTCGTGGGGCTCGGCCCAACGTTCTTTCTTAAAACTTTTCCTTTAAAAACTTTGATTTGAAAGTATCATGCTCATGACACCGTGATCCACCGTCACGTGTCTCCGTAGGTTCAACAACCCGCACGGACTACATCACGCACAATTAAACAAACATAATCAATTCCGACACCGTGATCCACATCACGTGTCTCCGTAGGTTCAACAACCCACACGGACTATTAACTAAACATAACCAATCCCGACACCGTGATCCACATCACGTGTCTCCGTAGGCATAACAACCCGCACGGACTATATCAATCACAACAATCACACACACAGTCCGACACCGTAGTCCACCGCCACGTGTCACCGTAAGCCCCGTCGAGCTCACCGGTTGGGCGCACGTGTCCGAAACTCATGGTCCACCGCCATGCGTTATCGTAGGCCTCGTCAGACCCGCACGATTGGACCTCGCACCTCACTAAGTTCCGATCCCGTAGTCCACCGCCACGAATCCTCGTAGGTCCCGTCGAACCAACACGAGTGAACTTAGCGGTCACACACATATTCACATTCACATTACATACAACAATGAGCACAATTAATCAATCACCTTGATCACCACAAAATCGTACGTTGCACGCACATAACACAACCTCGACACTCGCAACAACTATCATCAATCAACGACATTTAACCAACATAACACACATTCTGTACACAATACATTGAACAACCACGTGTGCAACCATCTCATATGTACATCGCAATCCTGCACAAATGGCACAACGCCTAACACGGATACCAATATATCACTATTATCACAAAGCCTTCAAATTTCGGAAAACACAACCTACTCAAACGGAACATATTTACGGAGGCAAGAAAAATCGTCATACAAATCATACGTAATTACTATTCACAAGATACAAGTCGTATAATAAGATACTTGCCTTACTAACCGCTACCAAACGCTCCGAAGGACACGGTTCGACCGGGAAGCTCGGACCCCGAAGGAGACAACGAACGGAAGGGTTCCGACTCGAGTTCTTCACAAGAATTCGACCCTAATTACATATAATCAATAAATCATCGATCATAAGAGGAAGAAATAATCGTAGAACGCTCGAATTCTCTTTGTGACATTTTATCGAACACCTTCAAGGCGTCGATAAAATACTCAATAAAACGACAAATCCGTGGCAATCCAACCGTGGAATAACAAGGAATTAGATATGATATATCTTAACAATCATCAATCCATCAATATTCTGAGTTAAAACGGATTAAACGGACAAATCGAACAAAATCCCCAAAACTATAATTTAGGAAAACTTGCCTTGATTCGGTCGGAGCAAGTTATGGAAGGATTAATCGATGTTATGAACTTCAAAACTTCATGGATTTAACCTCTAACAACATCCCTTCATGACCCTCACAGCTCCAGCCGCGGAAGAGGAAGAAACGAGTGAGAAAAATGAAGAAAACCCGATCTTTGGGCCTTAAATAGTCGACAGACTCGGCCGTGTCCGCTCGACACGGCCGTGGCGCGCGCCGGGATGGCAGGAGGGACTTGACCGTGTCCGCATGACACGGCCGTGTCGCGAAGGGGCGCCGGCATCGACTCGGCCGTGTCCTCGAACACGGCCGAGCCTCGGGCGTGGCTACCGGCTTATCCGGACGAGTACGACACGGGCCGTGTCGGACGACACGGCCGAGTCCGGTCGGCAGTGATCGGCCAAATGAGCGGGTGAACGAAAACGATCATAACTCTCTCGTCCGGACTCCGATTGACTCACCGTTCGAACCATTGGAAAGCTAACTCGATTCTCTATAATATTGCAAAGATTCAGAATTTTTGGAGTTACCAAAAATTAATGGTGATCCAACAAAGTCGAACTCATACTAAGAAAAGTCGTTTAGAAATCTTGAATTCAACAAAACGACACCGAAACCCGAACCTGAATACGAACCGAAGATACGGTTACGAAGTACTCACAAAGACGAATCTAAGAGCTAGTAGAACACACGATTCCGACCACCCGAAGGCTCGAAATTCGACAACGGAAGGTAATTACCCCAAACTTTGGGAAATTACGAAAATGGCCCAAATGCCCGAAAATCACCATACGACAACGAATAATCAAACCGAAGCTCACAACACGTATAACAACGTTAAATGAACTTACGAAAAACCCCAAACGACAGTTTCGAACGAGATTCGCAAGAACCGAACTCAAGCGCGGAAAAGTCGCTAAAAGCACTAACTCAACAAAGCAGCACCGAAACGAACTCGGATGACAAAAGTGCAGAATTAAATATTCTCCGAATGACGAAACGGTCATGAGAGAGTCGTCAAAACAGACTCCGACCAAAAAAAGAAATTTACCGAAAATCGAAAATTGCGGATATTACAATTTTAGCCTTGAAGGCATTGTCGAGATGTTAAATGTTGTTACCAGCCTGGTAGATCCTCGAGGAGAGGGTCTACGGCGTGTAATATCCCTGAGTGGATTGGGGGTGTTACATAAATGGTATCAGAGCTTAGGTTGTGGAAACCTAGGCTGTCGGGTCAGTGGTGTCTATTGAGTTTTTGTCTCGTCGGATTTTGTCTGACTAAGTCGTGTCGCGACGCGTCGTCTGAGTTTGTTGGTCGTGATTAGTATCGTGGGCGATCATCATCTTCGTGCGACCTGTGGATGTAAGTCTCCCTTCTTTGTGTTGTGCCTCGTGTGACACGAGCTATTTTTATGATTATTTGTTAAGTGACGGAATCCTCTTATGGATTTTGATTTCGTGATATGTGGTTACTTGACTCTCATATTTCGTTCATATGAGGAGTAGTGTTGCTGTCTTGTGCATGTTTGACTGTATTTCTTTTATCCGCTGCGTGAGTTCTTTTGTAATGGATTTCGGTATTTTACCGACTGAGTTCTATTTCAAAACGATTCCCTTAACCGAGTTTTTGGCATTATGGCCTTGATCGCTTTGGCAAAATTCTTATGACGGTATTTATTATTTTCTAAATGGCTTCGTGAGTTTTGAAATATTACCGTCATCGGCCTTTTTGGCATTTTTGTAAATGGTTTTTAGCTGGTGGGTTCATGCGGGACACACGGCGCTATAATGTTCCGTGTAAGTACCTAAACTTTTGGGCATTCTAGCCCATTGAATTATTTTGAAAACCTTGAGTATCTTAGAAAATTAAAATTCGAGACGTACTTTTAAAACGAATTATTTTCTTGCGGTGTTTTCAAGGTGTTTTCTAATGCCGCAATACATTTCAAAAATTTTCCGATTGAGGACCAAAAATATTTTGAGATATTTTCAAATGCAGTTGCTTAGACCCAAGGGTCGAATATTTTTGAAAGTTTTTCACTAAAAGAAAGGTGTCCTCATTTTTGTTCAAACGCAAGATGATTTTCAAAGTCTCGATAATGGTGCTTGTACAACTTTTTGAAAATGTGATACTCAAGATCAATTGGTGTTTTCCAAATTGTTTTTCAAAATGTGGTTTCGTTTTCTTTAAAACCTATCAATTCTCGTTTGCGGTCTGGGAATGTATGTATGATGTTCGCATTGTCGTTATGATGTTAGCTTCCGAATATGATCGAATTGGTGGCATGAACGTTGAGGCGTTGCCACGTATTTGTAGTATAGCCCTCTGTGAGAGGTGTGAACTGGTATTTACTAATTGTCGCCTCGTGGTGATTTGCCTGTTGTCGCACGAGTGTGAGTTGTTAAAGCTTGGATTTTTGTGCGTTTATGCACATGGGTGATTGTTTCATGAGGTTTGTAATTATGTGCTGGTTATTGTTCGGGCCGTTGAGGTCGCCGAACGATACCGTCGTTACTGTAGTGTTTGTGTGTGTATTGCTTTACGATGGTAATCGTTGTATATGGTATGTGTTATGATTCTTTGTCGTGCTGAGTTGGCATCTCCGCTATGTTGTTTTGCGACGTTATGCCCCATTGTATCTAGCATTTGTATTTTCGGTATGCCGAGCCGAGGTGTTTCAACCGTGATGTGCCGGGGGAATGTACGTGCAATTTGTCCTTCTCGTTGGTAACACATTTCGAGTGTGGACTCGAGGGACACCGAATTCAGTTTTGCGAATCGGCTACCGAGACTTTCGGAGTTCGCGCTTCAGCACAGATATTAGAATCGGCTTTGAGAGGCCTTTGAAGGGTGTTTCTGTTGATTGCCTGTTGTGTCGTCTCCTTTATTTTGTTGTTGTGAGTTTCGGGGACGACACTCCTTTTAGAAGAGGTCGAATATAATACCCGTATTATTTTTGGCTTCTATATTTTCTCTTTCTCCAGTCTATCGATACACTCATGTTCGTTGATACCTTCTGAACTTGTTCTGTATTTCGGTTTCATCGTTCGAACGAGCTGTGATCCTGTTTTGGGTCGATCTGGTTTTCGCTGTGGCTTTTCCGAGTTCGGTTCGATTCTTGTGAACCTTGTTCGGAAGCGACATCTTTTGGTTCTACTAGTTCTTTTATTCGAAGTGGATTGGATCTTGAACTTTTGTATTTTCGACTCTGTCGACTCGTTTATGTTCGTTGACATTTCTGAGCTTGTCCTGCCCCTTGCTTTTGTTGATCGAACGAGTGTGGTATTATTTCGGAATAACTCGTTTGTAGTTGTGACTTTTCTATTGCTATTCCCTTTCCTGTGGATCTTATATGAATGCACATCCTGTTGTTTTCACCGGATCATATATTGTCTCGAGTCGAGATGTGAACCTTGGGGTTGTTGTTTGAATTTTATTATCCTTCGTATTTCGGACATGATTGTTCGATTTTTGTTGTCTCGATCATTTGTTTGTTCGGTTTTGTTCTCGTTTCGTGATTGTTGAGCGTTCAGGCTCCTTCCTAATTCCCTTAAGTTCGGGAAATTAGTCTCGTTTTCGATCTTCCAACCCTTGAGCGGTGGAATTCCGTATTTGTTCAGCGATTGGCTCGCGTTTTGATTGATGTACCGTTGGGTTGGTCAATCGTATTGATTTTCGTTCGTTGTGTTTTGTGATTGTTCGGATAATTGACTTGATTGTATTATCTGTTTGATAACGCTTGTCACTTGTTGGTTTTATTATGTCCCTAACGGCGACGTTGTATTGGTCGTCGTGGAGCGTGTTTTCACACCGTGTATTCCGTTGCGTTGTTGTAACGTTTCGCCGCTGGGCGTTAGTTACGCGTTTCTTGCGTATCTCGTCGAGTTTTCCTGGTGGGATATTGCTTCTCCCTACTTGTTTTAAGTTTCGGGACGAAACTTCTTTTAAGGAGGGTAGAATGTGATATCCGCAATTTTCGATTTTCGGTAAATTTCTTTTTTTTTCGGCGGAAGTCCGTTTTGACGACTCGCTCATGACCGTTTCGTCATTCTGAGAATGATTAATTCTGCACTTTTTGTCATCCGAGTTCGTTTCGGTGTCGTTTTGTTGAGTTCCGTGCTTTTTAGCGGTTTTTCCGCACTTGAGTTCGATTCTTGCGAATCTCGTCCGAATCTGTTGTTTCGACTTTCTCGTAAGTTCATTTAATGTTATTATTCATGTTGCGAGCTTTGGCTTGGTGTTTCGATCACGTATCGTGATTTTCGGGCGTTTTGGGCCATTTTCGTAATTTCCCAAAGTTTGGGGTAATTACTTTCCGTTGTCGAGTTTCGAGCCTTCGGGTAGTCGGAATCGTATGTTCTATTAGTGCTCGGATTCGTCTTTCGAGTACTTCGTAACCGTATCTTCGATTCGCACTCGAGTTCGGGTTTCGGGTCGTTCGCCGTCGGAGTTGGTCCCGCCGAGTCATGGCCGGGCATGATCGGCCAGCGCCCGCCGAGTAACGGCGGTAATGATCGCCATTACGCACGTAGCGCGTTACGCACGTAAGGCCCTGGCCGGTAACGCACGTAACGCCCGCATTTTCCAGCAGAGTTCGCCATGGCCGATTACGTCGTAAGCGTGGCCGATTACGTACGTAACCGGCACGGCACGGCTATAAAAGGCCTCGGCGCGTTTTCTTGACATTTTCTCACTTCTCTTCTTCTCTTCCGAGGCTTATGTTGTGCTAATCATGTAGAGATGTTGTTGGACAATAAATCCATGAAGTTTGGAGGTTCATATCATCAATCATCCGTCCTATAACATCCTACGATCTACTGACCAGTCGATTTCCTAGAAATCTAGTTTTGGGGAATTTGGGTATTTTGGTTGTTTTCGTCCGATTAATCCGATTAACTTAGGATTATGATGGATTGATGATTATTTAGATGTATTATATCATTTCCCTTGTTATTCCATGGTTGGATCGTATCGATTCGTTATTTGGGTCGAGTTCTTGACCGACGCCTTGAAGGTGTTCGGTAAAATGTTATAGAGGGGTTTCCGGGCGTTCTACGATTATTCCTCATCGTATGATCATTGATTTATTAATTATATGATGTTAGGGTCGAGTTTCTTACGAAGAAACCGAGTTGAACCCTTCCGTTCGTTGTCGTCTTCCTTTTCGATAGCATCGGGCGTTTCGAAGCTTTCCGGTTGAGCCGTGTTCGTCGGAATACTTGCGTACCGATTTTGAGGCAAGTATCTTGCCCATACATTTCATATTTCTTAGGCATAATTATTGATAAATGATTTTATGCGAAATCCAATGTTTAATGAACGTTAAAAAGGATCGGTATGTTCTCGATAAATATTGTCTTTCAACGATAATTCGTATACTTCGTGAATGGATATGTTCTCGGAATATGTGTGTTAGTTTCGTACGTTGAGAGACGTTATGATCGCATTGACCATAATTGTTTGCCGAGGATTGTGCATTGAATTGTATATTTGTTCGGTGGGTATTCGACATGATGTGATGTTAGTCGTTACTCCTTTGAAAGGAGGTTGTGATGCTTAGTGTTGCTTGTCTTGATAATCGGTTATTGTTGTGTGCTTATTGTATGTGATGTGCCTCCGGGTAGGATTGTTGAATCTGTTAGGAGTATGCCCTCGAATGCCACTCAGAGGTTGTTGAGTGAGGGCATTGTACTTGTAATTATGTAAACCATTTATATAAGGCAAATGAATGTTTCTTTATTTACTGGTAGTTAATGGCATTCCTAACTCGTAAATAAACATATAGAAACTAGTCCGTGTATTTGAGAGCAAAACGTTCCACTCCTTATTGGATAAGGGGGTCGGCACTGGAAAGGTTATAGCTCAAATACTTAATCGTTCGCAAGTCGATGAAACTTGACTGGGCGTTAAGTTTATGTGAAGACTTGTATGACGTGTTCTTTGACATGGAGAGTGCCTGTCGAACACTAATGGTTAGTGGGAGCACACGTTATAGGTATGCTAATTGGATTAGTATACTCGAACCGGCTCACCCTCGATTCGTCACACGGATTTCACTCCAGGTGAGTCAATGACGGAATCGAATGGTTGTGATAGGTATTCGTGAACCTTCGACTTCAGGATTTAGTAGGGATGTGCTTGTGACGTCAAGATTTTCATTAGAGTAGTTCGACCCTGTAAACCTAAGGCGGGGTCAACCTCGACGTGCATCTTGACGGCAAGTAGCAGTCCTATCAATACCAAGATAGAATTCTTTCTCCCGTTAGTGAGCGGGTTATATGTCCTATGCGGTTATTGGCGAGATGAGATCATAAGTCTTTGGCCAAAGCATTGGAGCTAGTTGTATTAGATACACGGCACTCGATGATCTCGATTTGCATTAACGCATGCATAGCGTCAAGTACAGATAGGGTTTGACTGATCGTGACTCTATAACTTGATCGGGACATTTGAAAGAAGGGTTTATACGTATACTGGTATTCACGACAGAATGGTTCTTGAATGATCCCAATCATTCGTTCTCGGGTAAGTGCAGTGTAGCCGCCAGTGGCTAGGTGGTGCTACACTTTGGTTCCTCCCATTGCTGACTGAGACGGACCTACCGAGTCGCGCAATAGGATTGACGATGGAATGATTCAAGCTAATTCTCTCATTATGAATATTAGATATTGGATATCTAATTTTGGAACATTGGATGTTTAAATCGATTTATTGGATAAATTGATTTACGGCCTAATGAATTAAATAAATTACTGGGTGATTAATTTAATTCATGTATATAATTATTTCTTGGAGAAATTAATTATATTATTTTGTATTTGATATGATGAAATTAATTGGATTAATTAAACTATACAAATACATCGGAACGGAATTGGAATTTATCTGTTTGGACTCTCGGGAGTCCGAAACGAACCAAACTCATCCGTTTCTCCATGGGCCGCCCCCCCCATTTCTAGCCACCTTCATTTTGGACTTATGTCTCCATTCTTTATTGTATGATAATGGTGGAGGTGGGGTTAGATTCCCACATGCATGAGTTGTTGCTAGTAGTGGGAGTTGAATAAAAGGGATGAAGACATCTTTCTTTTAACCAACCCATTCCAGACGTGAGAGTGAGTTAGAGAGAGAGAGAGAGAAAAACCATTTTCTCTATTGTCTTCATCATCTTCTTCATATCATCTTAATTGTTCTTGGAGAAAATTAAAGATATATTGAGAGATATAAATTAAAACACTTAGAGTGTTATAATCAAAGCTTCATCACTTGATTCTAGCCGTAACCTTAGAGGTTAATCGAGTGTTGTCATTCCGTTCGTTTCTCCGGCGCGTGACAAGTAGAGACGCGGTTTTTCGGCGTTGGATCATCCAAGGGCTTGGAGCATTTTGGATCATTTGGGGAATAGCTCAAGAGAAGGAAATCCATATAATCAACGGACTACAAGGGTATGATTTCGTATCTTCCTTTGTTTATTTTATATTCGTATATGCGTAGCTCGATCGATCCTCGTAGGGATTCGGATCGAATTAATTTTCGCTTTACCGCTCACTGGCCTTCGTTTTAGGCACCGAATCCCAACAGTGGTATCGGAGCGAGGTCTTGCGATCGTATATACGACATTTAGCATTTGGAATGCTTATTTTGTGATTTAGAATCACTTTGATAATCGTAGATATTTTATTGTTCGTCGTAGTGTCGTTTTTCCGTGATTTTATGTTATGATATTGTTGTTGCCCAAAATATTTATCCGAAGATTAATACTGCTGGAAGACGGACAACAAACAAATGCGGGAGCACTTCCGAGAGAAGATAAATAATACAGGATTTGCCGGGTTTGTTAGGCCCGGGCTTGAATGCTCTCGCGAGATGTTATTAATACAAATATTCGTGGATACAAGTATTAATTAGAGAAATCTAAATACAATGAGTGTAAAAAGACTCTGTTGATCCGGCTCTTGAGCGAAGCTAGGTGTTCTTCGTCCCGCCGGTGATCTGCTCGAGGAGAAAAGGCCGAGAAGTAAGACCAAAGAAAGCCGTTGCCAAGAGTTGGATGTTTGCCAAGTGCAAGTAATTTGCTTCATGTGCTTGTATTGCAAGAGAGTGCGTCCGTTTACAAATGCAGGGGCTTCGTTTATATAGGGGCAAATGGTCTCGCCTGAAGTGGCCGATCGCCTGCCGGCCATTAAAATAATCTGCCGACCGCCTGCCGGCCAATATAATAATGTGCCGATCTCCTGGGCTGTCAGGCTAAATTCCAAATAAGATTCTGGATGTCGGGCTAAAGTCCAAGGAAGAGGCTGGCTCAGCTTGGGCGGTCCAATAAGGAGCCATCACGTGTCCGGAGTCAGTCAACATGTGGCCCTACCGACAAGCTTTCGGCGGCCTGTCGGCTGGTGGAGGGAATCTGTCAGGCTTTGGTCAATGGCCCGGTGTTGTGTCAAGATTTAACACCTTCCGACCGGCGATCGCCTCCGAGGCCGAGCGACCGACTTACAGGCCGAGCAACCGAGTCACTGCCGAGCGACCAAGGCAAGCCTGCCGATCGGCGACCAGGCGACCGAGCCTTAGCCCAGTGGACATGCTAAACTGACCAACCGAAGGGCCCAGGGCGAATCCCGGTGCCGAGCGATCGACATCAAGGCGACCGCCTCTCAGTACTCGGCGACCGACCCTTGGCGATCGACCGTCTCTCGGCACCTGGCGACCTACCCTTGGCGACCGACCCTTGGCGACCTCCATCCACTGGCCGATGGCGACCTCCGAAGACCATCCAGGGACGACCACCTCATGTCGATCACCACCGATGGCCATCCGAGTCGGCAAAAGACTGGCACCATGTGCGAAGGCCGGGACAAGATCCGCGAATCCCGGGCCATTGACCAAAGCCTGACAGATTCCTCCACCAAATGACAGCCGAAAGCTTGCCGGTAGGGCCACATGTTGACCGACTCAGACACGTGATGGCTCCTTATTGACCGCCCAAAGCCGTGGCAACCTCTTCCTGACTTTAGCCCGACAAACAAAGATCTTATTTGGACTTTAGCTTTGATGTACTCAGAGATCGGCAGATTATTAAAATGGCCGGCAGGCGGTCGGCAGCTACAGGACAAGACCCGGCTGCCTCTATATAAACGAAGCCCCCTGCATTTGTAAACTCACGCTGCACTCTCTTGCAATACAAACGCACATGTATAAATTACTTGCACTTGGCAAACATCCAACTCTTGGCAAGCCTTTCTTTCTGGTCTTACTTCTCCGGCCTTTTCTCCTCGAGCATCACCGGGACGAAGAACACCTAGCTTCGCTCAAGAGCCGGATCAACGAGTCTTTTTACACTCATTGTATTTAGATTTCTCTAATTAATACTTGTATCCACGAATATTTGTATTAATAACATCTCGCGAGAGCATTCAAGCCCGCCTAACAAACCCGGCAAATCTTGTATTATTTACCTTCTCTCGAAGTGCTCCCGCATTTGTTTGTTGTCCGTCTTCCAAAGCAGTTAATCTTCGGATAAATATTTTGGGCAACAACAATTGGCGCTAGAAGAAGGGGATCCAACCTCGATTTTTACACCTACCGTCCGAAGAACACTCACTGTTTCTGGGCGTATATTTGAAGTGACACTCACCGCACTTCAAAAGAAATCCTTCAAAACATGTCTTCCACCTCCGCGTCGAAGAAAGCCACCGACTCACCCGGCTGACTCCAGCCTGGCCCCATCCGAGCCGCACTCGATGGTGGAAGGTAGCCGCCGCGCCGGAGGCGCCGACCACGCCCCGGAGGGCGGCCCGAGCCTCGCTCGATCGGTTCCGAACCAAGGAACAGATCGAAGGGGCCTTGGCCCCTACGAGAGCGACGGACTACTCGACGCGCTCCAGCCTACCGCCCCGGTCTCGCCGAAGTTCAAGCGGAAGCTTAAGGCACTACCGGCCGAACAAGTGCCGGAGGCTCGCCCGCAAGAAGAGGCGCTCGGCCTGGGCACGTCTGTCTCGATCGCACGGGCCGACTCCGACTCGGCGACCGGGCGTCCGGCCCGGCCTACGAGACGACGGAGTTGGTGTCCGTCACCAGAGCTCGGCCTACCCGGCTCCCACAAGGCGATCCACCCGCCCGGCTCCCGCCGCAAAATTCCCGAGGTCGGGCAGCACGGGTCCGAGATCGGTACACGATCGCCTCGGCCCCGCTCCCAAAGCCGATCCGCAAGCGCCGAGCCGCGGCGATCGCCGCAATGCAACGTCGATTGACGACATGAAGGTGCTCCTGCAATCCGGGCAAGCGCCACCAGACGATCGCCCGCCGAGCGAGCCGCCGCGATCGACATCGAGCTCGCCCGGCAAAGACACGATCGCCTCCTAAGACACCCGTGTACCAAGGGCGATCGGACCCCTGTGCACACCTGCACAAGTTCAACATCTACATGACCGGGTGTGGGGCATCGGACGCGACCAGTGCCGAATGTTCCTCCGACACTAGACGACCTCGCCCACCGGTGGTACACCTCATTGCCACCTCGGTCCATGCTCCTTTAACGAGCCGGCGCACGTCTTCACGGAATACTTCGCCACCGGGGCCGCTCGGCCGTAAGGTCCCCATCGCATGTGGCGGATCGTGCAAGGAGAACAGAGTCCGACTCGGACTACATCGGCCGGTTGACATGATCATCCTCAACGGCGAGCCCGTAGCGATGAGACCGCCTCTACGCGGTCCTAAGAGGTTTTCGGGGCTTCGCCTATGTTCAGCATCTCACGAAGACCCTACCGACGACCTACGCAGCCTTCCGGCCGCGAGCCGCAGACTTCTGTCCGTGCAAAGGCTTCTTCTTGGCCTAGAGTAGAACGATCGGCACCCGCGCGACGACCTCCAGTCTCCCAAAGACGATCGCTACTACCCAGAGCCGAGGATTCGCCACGGCTTACGATCCAAAGATTCTAAATAAGGGATCTGCTCCCGCCGATCGCCGATATCCGACCTACGAATAAAGCGATCGGCCGCCGAGCGGTGATCGCGATCATCCGGCCGATCGCAACATCATCAAGAACCCGGTGGACACGATCGCCATCTATCCCAAGATATAACATGACGGACTAAGGCGTAAGATCGCCTCCACCGCACATCCTAAAGCCATGGCCCTGGCAGTCGATGGAACCGGCTGCTTCGGCCATGCAAGGTCCCTTTCGGCCGAGATCGCCCGCCCTTCGTTTAAATACGAGGCCGGCGTAGTCGGAGGGCCCTCCAACATTAATCAGTGGACTCTTTCCACAACCCCGTCTCAACGTACACCGTCGAGGTCGGCCATCTCCATGGCTGGCCGAGGTGGAAGCAGAGCTAACAAGCCGCGGGCGTGGAGTTGATTCATCCGACGCTGCCCCGCGCAAGGACTCCTCTAGACCGAGACCGCACGCCTTTCGTTTAAAAAACAAGGCGAGGCGCAGCCTAACAGAGGACCCTCATAATAAAGTGAGTCACGAGGCACTCATTGTCTTTGTGCACTAAGACACGGTCATGGGGTCGGTCCATCGATCTCCGCGACTGTGCACGATTCCTCAAGCAAGCGGAACCACCAAGTTTCCGTGGGGGATCGGCCAATGTTGTTTTTTGCAGGTACAAGACCGAAAGATAGCTAAACCAATCGACCATGATTAAGCCCAAGTCCGAGTCCTAAGTCAGCTCAGATCGCCCGTCCTCATCCGTACACGATCACCGGAAGAACCACCTCGCCCCATGTCTTCAACATAGGAGCAAGTCGGGGCAATTGTTGTGTCAAGATTTAACACCTTCCGACCGCGATCGCCTCCGAGGCCGAGCGACCGACTTACAGGCCGAGCGACCGAGTCACCGCCGAGAGACCAAGGCAAGCCTGCCGATCGGCGACTGTGCGACCGAGCCTTAGCCCAGTGGACATGCTAAACTGACCAACCGAAGGGCCCAGGGCGAATCCCGGTGCCGAGCGATCGACATCAAGGCGACCGCCTCTCAGTACTCGGCGACCGACCCTTGGCGATCGACCGTCTCTCGGCACCTGGCGACCTACCCTTGGCGACCGACCCTTGGCGACCTCCATCCACTGGCCGATGGCGACCTCCGAAGACCATCCAGGGACGACCACCTCATGTCGATCACCACCGATGGCCATCCGAGTCGGCAAAAGACTGGCACCATGTGCGAAGGCCGGGACAAGATCCGCGAATCCCGGGCCATTGACCAAAGCCTGACAGATTCCCTCCACCAGCCGACAGGCCGCCGAAAGCTTGTCGGTAGGGCCACATGTTGACTGACTCAGGACACGTGATGGCTCCTTATTGGACCGCCCAAAGCTGTGGCAACCTCTTCCTCGGACTTTAGCCCGACAGCCAGCATCTTATTTGGACTTTAGCCTGACAGCCCTGGAGATCGGCAGATTATTAAAATGGCCGGCAGGCGGTCGGCAGCTACAGGACAAGACCCGGCTGCCTCTATATAAACGAAGCCCCCTGCATTTGTAAACTCACGCTGCACTCTCTTGCAATACAAACGCAATACAGAAGCAAATTACTTGCACTTGGCAAACATCCAACTCTTGGCAACAGCTTTCTTTCGGTCTTACTTCTCCCGGCCTTTTCTCCTCGAGCAGATCACCGGCGGGACGAAGAACACCTAGCTTCGCTCAAGAGCCGGATCAACAGAGTCTTTTTACACTCATTGTATTTAGATTTCTCTAATTAATACTTGTATCCACGAATATTTGTATTAATAACATCTCGCGAGAGCATTCAAGCCCGGGCCTAACAAACCCGGCAAATCTTGTATTATTTACCTTCTCTCGGAAGTGCTCCCGCATTTGTTTGTTGTCCGTCTTCCAGCAGTGTTAATCTTCGGATAAATATTTTGGGCAACAACAATTGGCGCTAGAAGAAGGGGATCCAACCCTCGATTTTTTACACCTACCGTCCCGAAGAACACTCACTGTTCTCGGGGCAGATATTTGAAGTGACACTCACTGCACTTCAAAAGAAATCCTTCAGAAAACATGTCTTCCACCTCCGCGTCGAAGAAAGCCACTGACCAGCCGGCGGACTCCCGATTCCCCCAGCCCGAGCCGGCACGATGGTGGAAGGTAGCCGCCGCGGCCGAGGCGCTCGACCACGTCCCGGAGGGCGGCCCGAGCCTCGCTCGATCGGTTCGAACCAAGGAACAGATCGAAGGGGCCTTGGCCGCCCTACGAGAGCGACGGACTACTCGACGCGCCTCCAGCCTACCGCCCCGGTCTCGCCGGAAGTTCAAGCGAAGCTTAAGGCACTATCGCCGAACAAGTGCCGGGAGGCTCGCCCGCAAGAAGAGGCGCTCGGCAGCCGGGCACGCCTCATCTTCGATCGCTGGCAGCCGACCCGACTGGCGGCCGGGCGCCCGGCCCAGCCTACGAGACGACGGAGTTGGTGTCCGTCACCAGGAGCTCGGCCTACCCGGCTCCCACAAGGCGATCCAGCCGCCTGGCTCCCGCTCGCAAAATTCCCGAGGTCGGCAGCAGCGGGGTCCGGAGATCGGTACACGATCGCCTCGGCCCCCGCTTCCAAAGCCGATCCGCAAGCAGCCGAGCCGCGGCGATCGCCGCAATGCAACGTCAGATTGACGACATGAAGGTGCTCCTGCAATCCGGGCAAGCGCCACCAGACGATCGCCCGCCGAGCGAGCCGCCGCCGCGATCGACATCGAGCTCGCCCGGCAAAGACACGATCGCCTCCTAAGACACCCGTGTACCAAGGGCGATCGGACCCCAGTGCACACTGCACAAGTTCAACATCTACATGACCGGGTGTGGGGCATCGGACGCGACAGTGCCGAATGTTCCTCTCGACACTAGACGACCTCGCCCACCGGTGGTACACCTCATTGCCACCTCGGTCCATAGGCTCCTTTAACGAGCCGGCGCACGTCTTCACGGAATACTTCGCCACCGGGGCCGCTCGGCCGAAGGTCCCCATCGCATGTGGCGGATCGTGCAAGGAGAACAGAGTCCGACTCGGACTACATCGGCCGGTTGACATGATCATCCTCAACGGCGAGCCCGTAGCGATGAGACCGCCTCTACGCGGTCCTAAGAGGTTTTCGGGGCTTCGCCTATGTTCGGGCATCTCACGAAGACCCTACCGACGACTCCACGCAGCCTTCCGGCCGAGCCGCAGACTTCTGTCGAGCAAAGGCTTCTTCTTGGCCTAGAGTAGAACGATCGGCACCCGCGCGACGACCTCCGCCTCCCAAAGACGATCGCTACTACCCAGAGCCGAGGATTCGCCACACGCCTCTGATCCAAACATTCTAAATAAGGGACTGGCTCCCGCCGATCGCCGATATCCGACCTACGAATAAAGCGATCGGCTGCCGAGCGGTGATCGCCAGTCATCCGGCCAGATCGCAACATCATCAGCAACCCGGTGGACACGATCGCCATCTACAGTCCAGCATATAACATGACGGACTAAGGCGTAAGATCGCCTCCACCGCACATCCTAAAGCCATGGCCCTGGCAGTCGATGGAACCGGCTGCTTCGGCCATGCAAGGTCCCTTTCGGCCGAGATCGCCCGCCCTTCGTTTAAATACGAGGCCGGCGTAGTCGGAGGGCCCTCCAACATTAATCAGTGGACTCATTCCACAACCCCGTCTCAACGTACACCGTCGAGGTCGGCCATCTCCATGGCTGGCCGAGGTGGAAGCAGAGCTAACAAGCCGCGGGCGTGGAGTTGATTCATCCGACGCTGCCCCGCGCAAGGACTCCTCTAGACCGAGACCGCACGCCTTTCGTTTAAAAAACAAGGCGAGGCGCAGCCTAACAGAGGACCCTCATAATAAAGTGAGTCACGAGGCACTCATTGTCTTTGTGCACTAAGACACGGTCATGGGGTCGGTCCATCGATCTCCGCGACTGTGCACGATTCCTCAAGCAAGCGGAACCACCAAGTTTCCGTGGGGGATCGGCCAATGTTGTTTTTTGCAGGTACAAGACCGAAAGATAGCTAAACCAATCGACCATGATTAAGCCCAAGTCCGAGTCCTAAGTCAGCTCAGATCGCCCGTCCTCATCCGTACACGATCACCAGCAAGAACCACCTCGCCCCATGTCTTCAACATAGGAGCAAGCTGGGGGGCAATTGTTGTGTCAAGATTTAACACCTTCCGACCGGCGATCGCCTCCGAGGCCGAGCGACCGACTTACAGGCCGAGCGACCGAGTCACTGCCGAGAGACCAAGGCAAGCCTGCCGATCGGCGACCAGGCGACCGAGCCTTAGCCCAGTGGACATGCTAAACTGACCAACCGAAGGGCCCAGGGCGAATCCCGGTGCCGAGCGATCGACATCAAGGCGACCGCCTCTCAGTACTCGGCGACCGACCCTTGGCGATCGACCGTCTCTCGGCACCTGGCGACCTACCCTTGGCGACCGACCCTTGGCGACCTCCATCCACTGGCCGATGGCGACCTCCGAAGACCATCCAGGGACGACCACCTCATGTCGATCACCACCGATGGCCATCCGAGTCGGCAAAAGACTGGCACCATGTGCGAAGGCCGGGACAAGATCCGCGAATCCCGGGCCATTGACCAAAGCCTGACAGATTCCCTCCACCAGCCGACAGGCCGCCGAAAGCTTGTCGGTAGGGCCACATGTTGACTGACTCAGGACACGTGATGGCTCCTTATTGGACCGCCCAAAGCTGTGGCAACCTCTTCCTCGGACTTTAGCCCGACAGCCAGCATCTTATTTGGACTTTAGCCCGATGTACCAGAGATCGGCGATTATTAAAATGGCCGGCAGTGGCGGCCTTCTGAGGACAGGACCCGGCTGCCTCTATATAAACGAAGCCCCCTGCATTTGTAAACTCACGCTGCACTCTCTTGCAATACAAACGCAATACAGAAGCAAATTACTTGCACTTGGCAAACATCCAACTCTTGGCAACAGCTTTCTTTCGGTCTTACTTCTCCCGGCCTTTTCTCCTCGAGCAGATCACCATGGGACGAAGAACACCTAGCTTCGCTCAAGAGCCGGATCAACAGAGTCTTTTTACACTCATTGTATTTAGATTTCTCTAATTAATACTTGTATCCACGAATATTTGTATTAATAACATCTCGCGAGAGCATTCAAGCCCGGGCCTAACAAACCCGGCAAATCTTGTATTATTTACCTTCTCTCGGAAGTGCTCCCGCATTTGTTTGTTGTCCATCTTCCAGCAGTGTTAATCTTCGGATAAATATTTTGGGCAACAACACCCGGGATTCGCGGATCTTGTCTCGGCCCTTTGCACATGGTGCCAGTCTTGAGGCTCGGCCTTTGCCGACTGGATGGCCATCGGTGGTGATCGACCTGGATGGTCTTCGGAGGTCGTCATCGGCCAGTGGATGGAGGTCGCCAAGGGTCGGTCGCCATGGGTAGGTCGTCAGGTGCCGAGAGACGGTCGATCGCCAAGGGTCGGTCGCCGAGTACTGAGAGGCGATCGCCTTGATGTCGATCGCTCGGCACCGGGATTCGCCCTGGGCCCTTCGGCCGCGCCTAGCATGTCCATCGGGCTAAGGCTCGGCCGCTGTCGCCGATCGGCGAGCTTGCCTTGGTCGCTCGCGGTGACTCCTGGCCGCTCGGCTCGTAAGTCGGTCGCTCGGCCTCGGAGGCGATCGCCGGTCGGAAGGTGTTAAATCTTGACACAACAATTGCCCCCGACTTGCTCCTATGTTGAAGACATGGGGCGAGGTGGTTCTTCCGGTGATCGCGTCTGGATGAGGACGGCGATCTGAGCCGACTTAGGACTCGGACTTAGGCTTAATCATGGTCGATTGGCTTAGCTATCTTTCGGTCTTGTACCTGCAAAAACAACATTGGCCGATCCCCACGGAAACTTGGTGGTTTCGCTTTGTTTGAGGAATCGTGCACGGTCGCGGAGATCGATGGACCGACCCCATGACCGTGTCTTGGTGCACAAAGACAATGAGTGCCTCGTGGCTCACTTTATTATGAGGGTCCTCTGTTAGCCGCGCCGCCTTGTTTTTCAACGAAAGGCGTGCGGTCTCGGTCTAGAGGAGTCCTTGCGCGGGGGCGTCGGATGAATCAACTCCACGTCCGCGGCTTGTTTGCTCTGCTTCCACCTCGGCCACCATGGAGATGGCCGACCTCGACGGTGTACGTTGAGACGGGGTTGTGGAATGAGTCCACCGATTAATGTTGGAGGGCCCTCGACTACGCCCGGCCTCGTATTTAAACGAAGGCGGGCGATCTCGGCCGAAAGGGACCTTGCATGACCGGCGGCGGTTCCATCGATTGCCAGGCCATGGCTTTATGATGCGCGGTGGAGGCGATCTTAGGCCTTAGTCCGTCATGTTATATCTTTGGATCGTTGATGGCGATCGTGTCCACCGGCTGCTGATGATGTTGCGATCTGGCGGAAGATCGCGATCGTCCGCGGCCGATCGCTTTATTCGTAGGTCGAAATTGGCGATCGGGCGGCGGCTAGTCACTCATGTTAGAATGGATCGTAGGCGGTGATCGAGTCCTCCGCCTGCCGGGTAGTAGCGATCGGCCGGAAGATCGAGGTCGTCAGACGGCGCCGACCGATCTACTCCTAGCCGAGAAGAAGCCTTTGCACAGACAGAAGTCTGCGGCTCTAGCCCTAAGGCTGCGTAGGTCGTCGGTGGTCTTCGTGAGATGCCCGAACATAGGCGAGAAACCCCGAAAACCTCCTAGACAACAGAGGGCGGTCTCATCGCTTACGGGCTCGCCGTTGAGGATGATCATGTCAACCCGGTCGATGTAGTCCGAGTCGGACTCCTGTTCTCCTTGCCTGATTTGCATCATGCGATGGCGACCTTCTGGCCGGGCGACCCTGGTGGCGAAGTGCTCCGTGAAGACATGTGCCAGCTCGTTAAAGGAGCCGATGGACCGAGGTGGCAACGAGGTGTACCACCGGTGGGCGAGGTCGTCAAGTGTCAGAGGGAACATTCGGCACCTGGTCGCGTCCGATGCCCCACACCCGGTCATGTAGATGTTGAACTTGTGCAGGTGTGCTTGGGGGTCCGATCGCCCCTGGTACACGGGTGTCTTAGGAGGGGCGATCGTGTGCTGCACCGGGGCGAGCTCGATGTCGATCGCGAGCGGCTCGCTCGGCGGGGCGATCGTCCTCACGGCGCCTGCCCCGGATTGCAGGAGCGCCTTCATGTCGTCGATCTGACGTTGCATTGCGGCGATCGCCGCGGCTCGGCTGCTTGCGGATCGGCTTTGGGAGCGGGGGCCGAGGCGATCGTGTACCGATCTCCGGACCCCGCTGCTGCCGACCTCGGGAATTCGGCGAGCGGGAGCCAGGCGGCTGGATCGTCTTGTGGGAGCCGGGTAGGCCGAGCTCCTGGTGACGGACACCAACTCCGTCGTCTCGTAACTGGGGCCGGACTGCCGGCCGCTGTGTCGGGTCGCTGCCCAGGCGATCGAAGACAGACGTGCCCCGGCTGCTGAGCGCCTCTTCTTGCGGGCGAGAGCCTCCTGGCGCTTGCTCGGCCAGTAGTGCCTTAAGCTTCCGCTTGATCTTCCGGCGAGAGACCGGGGGGGCGGTAGCTGGAGGCGCGTCGAGTGCACTCTGTCGCTCCTGAAGGATGGCCAGGGCCCCTTCGATCTGTTCCTTGGTTCGGAACCGATCGATCTAGAGGCTCGGGCCGCCTTCCCGGGACGTGGTCGAGCGCCTCCGGCCGCGGCGGCTACCTTCCACCATCGGCCGCTCGGGATCGACGGAATCGGGTCCGCCGGCTGGCCAGCGGCTTTCTTCGACGCGGATGCGGAAGACATGATTTCTGAAGGATTTCTTTGAAGTGCAGTAAGTGTCACTTCAAGTATCTTCCCCGAGAACAGTGAGTGTTCTTCGGGACGGTAGGTGTAAAAAATCGAGGGTTGGATCGCCCTCCTTCTAGCGCCAATTGTTGTTGCCCAAAATATTTATCCGAAGATTAATACTGCTGGAAGACGGACAACAAACAAATGCGGGAGCACTTCCGAGAGAAGATAAATAATACAGGATTTGCCGGGTTTGTTAGGCCCGGGCTTGAATGCTCTCGCGAGATGTTATTAATACAAATATTCGTGGATACAAGTATTAATTAGAGAAATCTAAATACAATGAGTGTAAAAAGACTTCGTTGATCCGGCTCTGAGCGAAGCTAGGTGTTCTTCGTCCCACGGTGATCTCGCTCGAGGAGAAAAGGCCGGAGAAGTAAGACCGAAAGAAAGCCGTT
The DNA here is from genome assembly GCA_033398695.1 of Orobanche coerulescens. Lineage (NCBI taxonomy): Eukaryota > Viridiplantae > Streptophyta > Magnoliopsida > Lamiales > Orobanchaceae > Orobanche > Orobanche coerulescens. The sequence goes on from CM065812.1 coordinate 85,685,656, forward strand.
GCCAAGAGTGGATGTTTGCCAAGTGCAAGTAATTTGCTTCGTATTGCGTTTGTATTGCAAGAGAGTGCAGCGTCCGTTTACAAATGCAGGGGGCTTGCTTATATAGGGCAAATGGTCTCGTCTGAAGTGGCGACGTCGCCGGCCATTAAAATAATTCGCCGACGCCCGCGCCAATATAATAATGTGCCGATCTCTGGTCACAAAGCTAAAGTCCAAATAAGATCTTGGGCCGGGCTAAAGTCCAAGGAAGAGGCTCACTTGGGCGGTCGATAAGGAGCCATCACGTGTCCGAGTCGGCCGACATGTGGCCCTACCGACAAGCTTTCGCGGCTGTACCGGTGGAGGGAATCTGTCAAGCTTTGGTCAATGGCCCGGGATTCGCGGATCTTGTCTCGGCCCTTTGCACATGGTGCCAGTCTTGAGGCTCGGCCTTTGCCGACTGGATGGCCATCGGTGGTGATCGACCTGGATGGTCTTCGGAGGTCGTCATCGGCCAGTGGATGGAGGTCGCCAAGGGTCGGTCGCCATGGGTGTAACACCCCCAGATCAAACCGGGAATATTACACGCCGCAGACCCTCTCCGTGAGAATCCACCAGGCTAGACATCAAAACAACACATTACATTACATACCGACGAATCAAAATAACGGACCAATAGACCGATTTGGTCTTTCGTCACAGACTTACAAATCGAAATACATAAACTCATCCAGACTCATACCCACACAAGGGTAAAATACTTGCAACAATGAACAATAAGACAGCGGAAAAGACAATACAATGGACTCCGACTAACTGAACCCAAAACTGGCCTTCGTGTGATTTTTATCATTCGTCTTTCATCATCCCTCGTGCCGATCCTGTGTCTTGCTCCCGAAAACCTGCATGTGCACGGACACAATACAGATATCCACCCCCGACATTACTGGGGTTAGCAAACTCCACTGTTTCGCTAGTGCAAGTATAAAGTGCAAATACGAGCCATACACAACACATTCCGAGAATACAACGAAAGACTTCCCGAGTTATATTTAGTAAAAAAAATAGTTCAAGTCTTGAAAGCAGAAATGAAGCAAGTAAGCATTGTGAAAACATTTCCAATTCTCGGGAGTTTTGAAAACATCGAAATTAAAAGGTTCTTAATTCCTCGAAAGCCATTTAGGGTCACAAACCCAAAGTTCATTCTTCAAAATACAAATCCGTTTAACAAAACACGGGTCCACGACCCAACCATTCCGTCATAAAACACAGGTCCACGACCCGATCATCCACTTCAATTCACTTACAAGGTCACATTACACATAACACATTATTCCTATGCCACTCTAGCCAAGCACCAAGACTCGAAATATAATGTCTCTCGACCCCGAGCAAAAAGCATTGTTATACTCAGGACAATATCACAATTAACGAAAACATCAACGTCATCCTCAAGATGAAAACCACAACTGGTAACCCGCGGCCGTACCACTTAGTATCGACCCCGGACATCCCGTCGGACACTCCGGTGGGAAACCACTTCCGCGGCCGTACCCTTAGTATCGACCCCAGACATCCCGTCGGACACTCCGGTGGAAGTTCATCCACACACGCACCCAAGTCCACTTCCGTGGCCGTACCCTTAGTATCGACCCCGGACATCCCATCGGACACTCCGGTGGAAGGAACAACACACACACACGTTCCAAAATCACATTTGCAAACCACAAGCCTCGAAGGTCAATCACAAGATATATAGTCGAGGTACTTTACTAGAATGGCCGATTCATCCAACATATACTCATAACCCGAACTAATACTATCAACAAGAAAGCACCGAGCGGCACAACCAATATTACATAAATTCACATAATTCATCGATAACCACATGTCTCCACGTACGGCTTAAACAAAGGACTAAACTTCAAAACTTACCGACGACGTAATCACACACAAAGACATCACACAAAAGTATTACGATCTTATACTCATCATTAATACATATATTCAATTAAGCATATTAATTCTCGGAACACACGAGTCGTCTTTAAGTAACCGTGATGGTAAATATATCGATACTTTTGAAAAAGATGGTTATGAATATTTATTTAGCACATATCGACGATTAACAACCATTATATCTACAAAACACGTAATGTATGGGCAAGATACTTGCCTCGATAATCGATGCCGACACTCCCACAATCACGGATTAGTCGGGACACCTCGAACACCTACGATTCCCGAAGACAACGAATACACCCACAATCGAAAAGCTTGAAGAAAACGACGAGCGGTAGGGTTCGACTCGAATTCTTCGCAAGAATTCGACCCTAACAACATATAATCAATAAATCATCGATCATACGAGGAAGAATAATCGTAGAACGCCCGAAAACCCTCTATGACATTTCTAGGACACCTTCAATGCGTCGATCAAGAACTCGACGAAACAACGAATCGATACGATCCAACTATGGAATAACAAGGGAAAAGATGTAATACATCTCAATAATCATCAATCTATCATAATACCAAGTTAAATCGGATTAATCGGACGAAAACAACCAAAATACCCAAAATCCCCAAAATCTCCCAAAAATGGGTTCTTAGAAGATTACCTTGAGTGATTCAAGTGTTAAGATCCGTAGAACACGCGTTAGATTGATTATCCGAGCCTCACAACCGAAAAGGAATGATGAAAATCGACCCCGGATGAAGAACTCTCCCCCTCTATACCCTCTCTCTCGCTACTCGCGATGCGAGATGAAAAAAGAAGAAATGAGCCGATCACGCTCAAAGCGTCACATTTATAGTGTAACACGCGGGACCTATCGGCCAGCCTATCGGCCGATAGGCCCAACCGATAGCCATAGAGAAATGCCGGCGGAGAGTCTATCGCCCACCCTATCGGCCGAAAGGCTCTGGGCCAGTGCCCGACACCGATCCGCCACTAAAACGACCATAACTCTTTCGTCCGACTCGATTGACTCACCGTTTGAACCATTGGAAAGCTAACTCGATGTTCTATAATATTGCAAAGATTTATAATTTTTGGAGTTACCAAAAATTAATGGGGATCTAACAAAGTCGAACTCATGCTTAGAAAAGTCGTTTAGTAATCCTGAATTCAACAAAACGACACCGAAACCCGAGCACGAATACGAACCGAAGATACGGTTACGAAGTACTCACAAAGACGAATCTAAGAGCTAGTAGAACACACGATTCCGACCACCCGAAGGCTCGAAATTGATAACGGAAGGTAATTACCCCAAACTTTGGGAAATTACGAAAATGGCCCAAATGCCGAAAATCACGATACGTGATTGAATAACCAAACCGAAGTTCACAACACGTCCAACAAGGATAAACGGACTTGCGGGAAACTCAAACAACAGCTGGATGAGATTCGCAAGAATCGAACTCAAGTGCGGAAAAGTCGCTAAAAAGCACAGAACTCAACGAAACGACACCGAAACGAACTCGGATGTCAAAAAGTGTAGAATTAATCATTCTCAGAATGACGAAACGGACATGAGCGAGTCGTCAAAACAAACTTCCGCCGAAAAAAAATAAATTACCGGAAATCGAAAATTGCGGATATTACATTCTACCCTCCTTAAAAGAAGTTTCGTCCCGAAACTTAAAACAAGTAGGGAGAAGAAATATTCCGCCAGGAAAAACTCAACGAGATACACAAGAATGCGTAACTAACGCCCAACGGCGAAATGTTACAAACAACGCAAAGGAGTATACGGCGTGAAAACACGCTCCACGGCGACCAACACAACGTCGCCGTTAGGGATATAATAAAAACCAACAAGTGACAAACGTCATCAAACGGATAATATAGCCAAGTCAAT